>OY998248.1:35087193-36341143 GCA_963922005.1 Cornus suecica
ATGTTTCTCATTATGTCTCTCTCATACTCTTACATCTATTTATTACTCCCTCCGTCCCCAAAATAGTGTCAACTTTCATAATTTTATCCGTCCCAAAATAAGTGTCCAGTTTTGTAAACACCTTAAAATGTTCAACACTTCTTCGAATCCCTCTATTAATTTTGGAATTTCTTTATATATATCTCCTAAATGGACTTCATCCTGTACATTTAATCAGGGTCCTTCATTACATACCTCCTCTGAATGGGCTTTATTATTGGGTTCATAAATATCTTGCTGGCCCATAAACTTGATGGGCCTGATGACAGATGGGCTCATTGGGCTGGACATTTTCACTATTACACAGGCCCTATCCTTTGTGATGGGTTGTCGATCTTCCCGGCCCATTATAAAGGATACAGAGTGGGGACAAGATACATCACCCCTGATCGGGATGACGTGGCTGACACAATTAATACGACGGTTGTACAATCATTGTAACATTTGAAATTCGTGGTCCGGGTGGCCTTGGTTGGCGAGAAGGGAGGCGCACGTGAAGCGAGGTGACGTTTCGGTTCCCGAGCGCACGGCTTTTCAGGTGCCCCTGAGGCTTCTATAAATATTGCCTACAGTGCTATGGATTCATTCCGTTTCACAGTTTTAAAAATTTTTAGAGAGCTCCCTGCACTTGAGACCTTGACTTATCATTGCCAGAGTCTACCTCCACTCTCAGGAAAGCGTCAGAAATCCTTCGGGGTTCATCTTAGAGTAAGTTATTTCTTTTCATCTTAGCGTCTTTCTTTTCGAAATGTCTGATAGTGATGATACCCGGTCGGGTAGCGACCGTCTACCCTCCTCTGTAAACCCGGACGCATCCCTTAGTTCACCCTCAGTGGAGGTGGTTAGGACAATTGTGTCTAGCCCACCTGAAGTTAACCAGAATGTAGCAGCAGCCGGAAATCCGGTTGCAGGGGTTTCGGGGGATCAGTTCTATGCTGATCCCCTTCCCCCTATGAACAGGGTAGAGACAGTATTAAAAAGGTTAAGGGTTAAATGCGGGGTACCCGATGGGGTGATTATCAAAAATTACCCTAAAAAGTATGATTTTAGGAAGGGCGAGGGAATTTTGGACCATCAGATTTTGTTGTCGGCTTTTCACCTTCAGGTTATTAGATTCCCGATCCAGCCCTTCTTCCTTTATGCCTTAGCCACTTTAGGCTTGGCCCCACTTCAGGTGGGACCTAACTTCTTCCGGGTCCTGGCCATGATCTTGATGATCAATCGGGATCTGGGACTTGACCTTGGTCTGGCGGAACTTCTGTTCTGTTACAAGATACAGGCCCAGAAGGAGTGCAGGGGCCGGTACAACCTTTTTCCCATTAGTGGGAGGAAAATTTGTGATGGTACGGAAAAATCCAATAAAGGGTGGAAAGAGAGGATGGTCCTTGTGAGCGGGAGTTGGAGACTCCCGAGCTCATCTAGATTCAAAGTACCCAATGAGTTTAACCAACACTTTTTCCCCTCTTTCAAGCCATTCCATAGGGGGGTATGCAACTGTGATCAGTGCAATGATAAGTTGGGCCTCCATGTGCTTGAGTTTTTGGGAGCACCCGATGAATATAAAACCTCAAACTATATCAGAACCCATTTTGAATTGTTTAAATCAAAAATTTGGGGACAGCCTTTGAGGATGTGTACCAGTTTCTTGACAGGTTCTAATTTGCAGGCCCTATCCACAGAGATGCTGAGGATCCCGCAGGCGGTGTTGAAGAAGAAGACTAAGCGGGCAGTCGGGCCTCAAGCCTCAAATTCAGCCCCCGGTGAGATCCAGACCGGGCAGGGATCACAAAGTGTTCCAACCCCTCCGGCTGTTCCCGTTATCCCGCCCCCAGTAGAAAATATCCCGGTAGTTCCATCTCCACCGATGGGAAATGTGCAAACCGGCCAGGCTCCTACTCAAGGATCAGAGGAGGTTGTTCAATCCTCAGTGGATGTTCCCATCCCTGAATTCCGATTGGTTGAAGGGGAAACGAGCCTGACGGGGGCGCGACATCCCCGATCGGAGGAGAATCCACCCGAACGGTCCGTCAGGGCCCGAACGTCTACGCAGGAGTCTCCTATCGTTCTAGATGACAGTGGGGCCGCAACTGAAAAGGAGCTGCCCGTGCCCTGGGCGCCGAAGATTAGACTCCCGGGCGGCGACTTTCTGGTTGCAGGGCACGCAACAATTGACAACGACACTGCCCTTCGGGCTATGGGATCTCAGATCTGGACACCCATAGACCGAAAGAGATTGAGAAACATCGATCGGGAGGAGTTGGCACTGACAGGTCCAGAGGTTGCTATGAAGGTAGTGCTTGAATCTACAGACTCCTCCATTGCTTTTAATATTTTATTTATTTCCTTATCAGGCTAACACTTGATCTTTTGGCAGATGCTCTACCTGACGCAAGCTTATAATGCAAAACTGGAGGAGGACTCCAACTTGCTCAAGAAGTCCAACGAGCTCCTGAGACTGAAAGAGGAATCTCGAATGAAGGTCGCCACCAAACTGTCCATATCCAACGAAAAGTTGGATGTCCAGTCCCGAAGGGCAATCGCTGCAGAGCAACAGCTTCGGGCGGCTGAAGACAAAATTAAGGAAATGGAAGCAGTTCGGCGGGCTCTCTTTGCTGAGACGGAGGCCCTGAAGGCTGAGAATGGGAGCCTGAAAGCTAATATTGAGAACTTGACGGCTTCCAATTCGAAGCTCCTGGAGGAGAGGGCTGAGATTGAGAATCTCCTCGCTACGGAGAGGTCGGTGGTGGAGATGTGCCACCGGGGTGGGAACGAAATGTATAAGCATTTCTGCGAAACCTCCCAATACCGGATCGGGTTTGGATGGAGGTCATGCTTTAGTGACATGCAGAAACCCATCGAAGAAAGGACTTTTGCCTCGGTGGAAGAACTGGATGAGAGTTTGGGCATTTCCCCACCGTACGACGATCCGGTTAGTGGTCCAGACGACGTTCGTTTTTGCGAGTTCCTGACCAAGCCTCTCCCAGGAATGAGCATAACCGCCCCTCCTGATCCTCCGGCTCCCGATGGGGCCATCGTTTCAGTGAACCCAGATGTATCAGGCACCGGCGTCGTCCCTTAGCATTTACTGTTTATGAAATGCATTGTAAGCCTTGGCCACAGGGGCCCATTTTTAATGAAACATAATTGGTTTTGTCCCGTCGACTTTTGACTTTTACAGTTATAACGAATATTGGTTATTTTGTTTATTTTTGCAAAGTTTTACAGTTAATGCATCACTTAACCGGGATCCGTGTTGTGACTTCGGGCTCCTTAGGCCATGCGAAAGTCAATGCAACACTTGGTTTATTTTTGGAACAAGGATCACTTCAGGATCTGTGTTGTGACTTCGGGCTCTTCAGGCCATGCGAAAGTCAATGCAACACTTAGTTTATTTTTGGAACAAGGATCTCTTCAGGATCTGTGTTGTGACTTCGGGCTATTCAGGCCATGCGAAAGTCAATGCAACACTTGGTTTATTTTTGGAACAAGGATCTCTTCAGGATCTGTGTTGTGACTTCGGGCTCTTCAGGCCATGCGAAAGTCAATGCAACACTTGGTTTATTTTTGGAACAAGGATCTCTTCAGGATCTGTGTTGTGACTTCGGGCTCTTCAGGCCATGCGAAAGTCAATGCAACACTTGGTTTATTTTTGGAACAATGATCACTTCAGGATCTGTGTTGTGACTTCGGGCTCTTCAGGCCATGCGAAAGTCAATGCAACACTTGGTTTATTTTTGGAACAATGATCACTTCAGGATCTGTGTTGTGACTTCGGGCTCTTCAGGCCATGCGAAAGTCAATGCAACACTTGGTTTATTTTTGGAACAATGATCACTTCAGGATCTGTGTTGTGACTTCGGGCTCTTCAGGCCATGCAAAAGTCAATGCAACACTTGGTTTATTTTTGGAACAATGATCACTTCAGGATCTGTGTTGTGACTTCGGGCTCTTCAGGCCATGCGAAAGTCAATGCAACACTTGGTTTATTTTTGGAACAATGATCACTTCAGGATCTGTGTTGTGACTTCGGGCTCTTCAGGCCATGCGAAAGTCAATGCAACACTTGGTTTATTTTTGGAACAATGATCACTTCAGGATCTGTGTTGTGACTTCGGGCTCTTCAGGCCATGCAAAAGTCAATGCAACACTTGGTTTATTTTTGGAACAATGATCACTTCAGGATCTGTGTTGTGACTTCGGGCTCTTCAGGCCATGCAAAAGTCAATGCAACACTTGGTTTATTTTTGGAACAAGGATCTTCGGGCACACCAGCAGATTTTATGATTTACTTAATTGGCCATAATAATGATTTTTAATGACCAGTTGCTGTAGCCTTTTTACAAAAAGATCCAAGTAAAAATAGGACTTGGACCATCAAGGGTAGTACCTCTTGAGGCGAGAGGCGTTCTGGGAGTTTGGTTCCATTCCGCCATCAATATTCCTTCGGACTCGGTATGCTCCGCGACCGATGACTTCAGTGATGGTGTACGGGCCCTCCCAGGGCTCCCTGAGCTTGCCTACAAGCCCGATTTTGCGCCTAAGGACCATGTCCCCGATCTGGAACTCTCTTCTTTTGACTCTTTGATTGAAGTGGTTCCGGACTTGCTGTTGGTAAGCAGCCAGCCTGATCCCGGCAGCCTCCCTTCTTTCATCCAGAAGATCAAGATTCTGAGCCAAATGCTGGTTACTTGGTCCCTCGACCCAGGCCTCACTCCGGAGAGTTGGAACTCGGACCTCAGTCGGAATAACAGCTTCGGCACCGTACGCCATGGCAAAAGGGGTCTCTCCCGTGGGTTGTCTGGGGGTCGTTCTGTATGACCAGAGAACTTCGGGCAGTTTCTCTAACCAGGCCCCTTTGGCTTCTTCAAGTTTTTTGGCCAGAGTGTTGAATATAGTTCGATTTGTCCTTTCCGCCTGCTCGTTCCCTTGCGGGTAGCCGACGGAAGACGTGTTCTGGTTGATACCATGTTCGGCAAAGAATGCTCTAACCTCCTTGTTGTCCAGGTTTGTTCCGTTGTCCATCATGATCGTTCTTGGTAGCCCGAATCTGCATATAATGTTGGTCCATACGAACTTGACGACGTGACTCCCTTTAACGGTGGGATAGGCTTCTGCTTCAACCCATTTGGTGAAATAGTCGGTTGCCAGAAGGACGTACGCATTCGACCGGATTGCTTTCGGTAAGGGTCCCACTATATCCATTCCCCACCGGGCGAATGGGTGCGGTACTATAGTGGGATGCAGGAACTCAGTTCGGCGATGGATTGCATCCCCGTGCATTTGACAGGGCTTGCACCTTCGGACGTATTCTTCGGTATCCCGAGAAAGGTAGGGCCAGAAGTACCCTTGAGACAACACCTTATGGGCGAGGGACCTGCTGCCGGAGTGGTTTCCACAAGCTCCACTGTGAATCTCGTGCATCACTGCTCTAGATTCTGACGGCGTGATACATCTCAGGTAGGGACCAGAAAAGGATTTTCGGTAGAGTTGCCCGTTTATTATTGAGTACCGAGCCGAATTCCTCCTGACCTTGTGAGCTTCAGCTTTACTTTCAGGAAGAGTTCCATTACGTAAGTAATTTACCAGGGGATCCATCCAACTGGGCTCCCATGGGATGAGCATTACTCGTTCGGGCTCTTGAATGCTGGGCCTCTGAATAAAATCCAACAGTGCAACCCGAGTTAGATCCTCTCCCGCTGAGGAAGCTTGATTAGCCAGGTGGTCAGCCTCAGAGTTTTCATTCCTGGGGATTTGGGTAAAGGTAACTTTGTGAAAACTTTCTGTCTCCTTCAAAACTAGCGCTCGATACAACTTCATTGTCGGGTCCTTTGTTTCGTATTCCCCGTTGATCTGACGGACAATTAGTTGAGAATCACTGTGTACTGCTAAGGACTGAATTTTGAGGCTTCTGGCTACCCTCAAACCGGATACGACGGCCTCGTACTCTGCCTCATTGTTTGTGGCTGAGAACTGCAACTGCACCGACATATGAAGGCGTGTCCCATCAGGTGTTAAAAATTCTAGGCCAATTCCTGATCCGGAAGAGCTGGCTGATCCATCCACAAAAATCTTCCATGTATCTAGTTCACTGCCCGGGTCTGGCTCCTCAGTCTCACTTTCGAGCAAAAAGTCCGCTACAGCCTGTCCTTTGATGGAGACCCTGGGTATGTATGTCAAATCATATATGCCCAACTCGATGGCCCACTTAGAGATTCGCCCTGAAAGGTCAGGCTTCGACATAATAACCCGTAGGGGTGTAGCTGTTGGGACAACGATCGGGTGGGCTTCAAAATAATGCCTTAGCCTTCTCTTGGCGTTCACCAGTGACAGAATCAGTTTTTCTTGCCTGCTGTATCTAGTTTCTGCCTCAGCCAAGGATTTACTGGTGTAGAATATTGGCATTTGAAGATTCCCGTCCTCTCTGATGAGGGCGGCGCTGGTTGAAGCGGAGGATACTGCCAAATAAATGTATAAGACTTCATCGGGGGTTGGTGTAGACAAGACGGGGGGCATGGTCAAATATTCTTTTAGCCCCGCCAGGGCCTCCGATTGTTTGTGACCCCAGATCTCTCCCTTCTTTACCTTTATTGCCTGAAAGAATGGTCGGCAGCGATCAGTGAGTCGTGAGATGAATCTGCTAAGTGCTACCACTCTTCCCGTCAAGACTTGAACGTCTTTATGTGTTCGGGGCTCCTTCATCTCTAGCAGGGCTTTGACTTGTGTCGGGCTGGCTTGGATACCAGTCCGGTCCACGATGTGCCCCAGGAACTGCCCAGATGATACACAAAAAGAACACTTTGCTGGATTAAGCTTCATGCCATGGGACCTGAGGGTAGCGAACACTTGGCGCAGGTGAGTGATGTGGTCCTCCTTCTTTCTGCTCTTGACTACAGTATCATCAATGTAGGCTTCGATTACTGTGCCCATCATGCCTTTAAAGATCTTGTTGACCAATCTCTGGAAAGTAGCACCTGCATTTTTCAGTCCGAAAGGCATAACTTTAAAGCAGTATGTACCTGTTTCAGTAATGAAGGAAGTCTTTTCCTCATCCTTAGGGTTCATTTTTATTTGGTTGTAACCTGAATAGGCATCCAGGAAAGTTAGACGGTCATAGCCCGAGGTAGCGTCAACCATCTGGTCGATCTTTGGGAGTGGAAAACTATCCTTCGGGCATGCCTTGTTCAAGTCGGTGAAATCAACGCAAACTCTCCACTTGCCATTTTTCTTTTGGACAACCACGACGTTGGCAAGCCATTCGGGATACCTGACTTCCCGGATGAAGCCGGCCTGGAGCAGTCTGGATACCTCATCTGCTATAATTTGGTTCCGATGTGCACCCATTCGCCTTTGCTTTTGCCTGATTGGTTTGACGTTTGGGTCAACATGCAATGAGTGCTGTGAAACGTCGGGATCTATCCCCGGCATGTCTGTATGCTCCCATGCGAAGACGTCGGAGTTGTCCTGCAGCAATTGTGTTAGTTCTTCAAATTCAGAATCGGTGAGGGTTGTACCTGCAAAAGTAACTTTTTCCGGGCTGTTGGGCACAACACAGATCGGTTGTAGTGGTTCAACCACAATCGGGGTGCCCGGCTCCCCATTCTTTAATTGCTATTTGGAGCACGAACTTTGCTCCTTCGATCGAGGTACCCCTGGGGCCTGAGCCTTCCGGATCTCCTTCACAGTGACCGAATAACATTCCTTGGTGGCCACCTGGTCACCCTTGACATCAATGGTGCCTGTACCGTCAGGGCTTAAGCATCTCATGACCTGGTGAAGAGTTGAAGGCACACCTTGCATTCGGTGAATCCATCCCCTTCCCATAAGCAGATTGTATGAGGGTTTGGCGTCCACCATAACGAACGTCTCGTTCAGGGTCCTATGGGCGGCAGACACAGGTAACTGAACTTCACCGATCGGCTCGATCTGCCTGCCGTCAAAACCCGCGATGGGGCACCGGGATGTCATAATTTCAGAAGGGTTGATTTCGAGCTTTTCGAAAGCCCATTTGGTGATTATGTTGGCACTGCTCCCAGGATCAATCACGACTCTTTTCACAAGGCAGTTGGCCACCATTAGGGTCACAACCAGAGGGTCTTCATGCGGGGTTTGGACGCCTCGAAGGTCCGACACCGAGAAAGTGATGTGAGTTTCTTCAGCCTTGTACCGGGCTTCACTAATTTCGTTGACTTTTCTCATTTTGTGGGCTTTCCGTAGATAGCTTCGGCGCGATCCTTCGGTTTCTTTGGGTGGGGGGCCACCATGAATCATATTGATGATTTTAACCGGTTGTGCATCCGAGGGGTTTCGAGGGACGCCGGGGGCGCGTTGATCGGTTCTTGGCCTGTCTCGTTGTACGTAATCCCGGAGTACTCCGCGAAGTAGTAACGTCTCCACCTGTTGCCTTAGATTGCGGCATTCGTTAGTGATGTGCCCGAAATCACCATGGAAAGCGCAGTGTTTTGTCTTGTCTCTCTGGTCAAGTGGTTGTCGCATGGTAGGGGGTTGCTGGAAAATCCCTTTGGCCTTGTTCTCCTGGTAAAGCTTTGCAAGGCTCACCTTCAGGGGTGTTATCCTTTCTTCTAACCTGGGTCGTTTGGATGGCTTTGGGATTGATAATCCCGCTGGGGCAGACGATCCCGGTGGAGTTGATCGCTTCCGATCGGTCAATCGATCCTTGGACTGAATTTCAAGGCCGACAAAGGCTGATCTTCTCTGCCTGATAGTTTCTTCCTCTTCAATTCTCAAGTACCCCTGAGCCCTAGAGTTTAGTTCCCCAATTCCCGATGGAGGGCGCTTCACCAAGGATTGATGGAATTTTGTTCCAGGAATGAGGGCCATCCTGAATGCCTCGACCGCAGAGTGCTGGTCACAATTATCCACAGAAGAGGACTCGATGTTGAATCGGGATAGAAAGCTTTTCAGTGACTCTCCTTTCTCCTGGATCATGGTGAAGAGGCAGGATATGGTCTTCTTCTGTCTCTTGTTTCCATAATACTGGGCGATGAAGAGCCTGGTCAACTGTTGCCAGCTGCCAATGGATCGGGGTGGCTGCTTCCTAAACCATAATAGGGCGGCCTCAGCAAGGCTTGTGGAGAACACCTTACATAGCAGGGACTCGTTCTCGGCGTACATGGTCATTTTCTGATGAATTTGGTATATGTGCTCTTCGGGATCCCGCGTGCCATCATAAGGGGTGAACTGTGGCATAACGAACTTCTTTGGGAAAGGCTCTTGGGTTATTTCCTGAACGAAAGGCGACTGTATCAATTCAGTGGACGCCTGGATGGCCATGTCGTCCGTAGATCGAGACCTCAAATCTCCGAGAACTTTCCTTTGGAACTCGTCCATCATTGCTTGAAGTTTCTGGGGGGTTATAGACTCGTCGACTGCTGGAGCCTTTCGCGAGCGCTGAGAAGATTCGGCGTGCTCTTCAGGTTGGTTCAGAGAATGGTCGATCGCCGCCACCGGAGGGTTAGGTGTAACTGCCGGTGAGGCAGCTGCTGGTGGAGCCAACCTCTCCCTGAGCTCTGCATTCTGTTTCTCCAAGGCCATGCTACGTTCCTCTGCAGCCGCCAAGCGTTGAAGAATTTGCTCCATGGTCTGGGAGTCCTCTGCACGATTGTCCTCAGTGGGCAGAATGCCTGCCTGTGAACGGGTGACTGGCATTCTCGTCCGGGGAGGCGGTGAGTGGAGGTTTTTTGGAAGTGGAGGGTCTTTTGCCTGTCAAACAGACTTAGCTTTTCGAGATGAGAAGAAGGAGGCGATTTTACAAGTACCGAAGGGCATTTGAAAAATCAGGAACCTCTCTCGTTCCCATAGACGGCGCCAATGTGTAAACACCTTAAAATGTTCAACACTTCTTCGAATCCCTCTATTAATTTTTGGAATTTCTTTATATACATCTCCTAAATGGACTTCATCCTGTACATTTAATCAGGGTCCTTCATTACATACCTCCTCTGAATGGGCTTTATTATTGGGTTCATAAATATCTTGTTGGCCCATAAACTTGATGGGCCTGATGACAGATGAGCTCAATTGGGCTGGACATTTTCACTATTACAAGTTTCGAATCCCATTATAATATGATATTATACTTTCCCAACTTATCATTCTTCATTAACTTCAAAAAATAATGAGCTCCACTAAAATTTAAAACTATACTATATTTTCAAAGGATAAATTTGAAAACACAAAATACCCCAAAAATTTTGAAAAGTCAAATGTAGACACTTATTTATAGAGTATTTTTCTCCTTATGTCTTTCTCACATTTATTTAATTAGTGTCAACAAGCATAGATTATTGTAGCTTCGAAATACTTTTTATTTATTTATTCTTCTTAATAATATATCAAATAGAGAACTTTTCTTTTTATAACAATAAGACTATTTTAAATGAAAACAAAAACAATTACATACTATATGTATTCTATAAGTACCATGTCCTAATTTGCGGTATCTTATGATTTTCATATTATTAATAATTATGATATCATATTTCACTGTATATTATTTTTAATATGATTTCGAAGTTTCAATACTTCTCAATTGTGCACGTCCATATTCGCATAATGTACATATTTCATACCATCATCAACCACATTGAACAAAAAAATTGTGATTTGTAATGGCCCAAATTCTCATGTTTATATAATAAAGTAATTTGCACAGACACCCCCTAAATTTTAAATCAATTGTAAGTAGAAAGTGGTCAATGCTTTTTTGAACCATCAGCCCCCTCAACTTTCACTTTCCCTGAATTTTAAATCAATTGCAAGTAGAAAGTGGTCAATGCTTTTTTGATCCATCAACCCCCTCAACTTTCAATTTCCTTGCAGTGACACCCCCTGAAGGCTTTTTGGTAGATGAAATTACTCTTGTACTCTTTTTTTATTGTAAAAGACACCCCTATAGTTTGGCAAATAGACATTAAACCCCCTATATGTTCAAACAGGTCCTTAAACTTTGTTACCCCTCTATATTTAACATCAAAATAAAATAATAAAAGATTAATTTAAAAAATATATATAAAATTCAAAAACAATATATAAAATTCGAAAAAAAATTATATCATTTGAAAAATATAATAAATATATATATTTCGAAAACAATATATCAATTTTAAAACATATATATAAATTTTGAAAAAATAAATTTCCATAAATATATATATTTTTCAAAAAACAAAAATTAAAAAAATATATATATATTTCAATACATATATAAAATTTGAAAATAAATTAAAAATTTTGAAAAAATATATATTTCAAAAATAATATATAAATTTTGAAAAAATATATATATTGTAAAAAATATATAAATTTAAAAAATATGTATAAATTTTCAGAATAAAATAAAAAATTCAAAAATAATATATAAATTTAGAAAACAATAAATATTGAAAAAAAATTAAATTTAAAAAATATGTATATTTCAAAAAATATATATAAATTTTGAAAATAATATATAAATTTCGAAAACAATATACAAAATTCGAAAACAGTAAAATTTGAAAATATATATATATATTTGAAAAACAAATATATAGGACTAGGTTGTTTTTTGAAATTTCTATATATTTCAAAAAATATATTTTCTTAGAAATTTATATATTTATTAAAATTTATATTTTCTTTTGAAAATTTATATTTTTTTTTTCAAAAATATATATTTGTTTTTGAAACATTATATTGTTTTTTTGAAATTTATATATTGTTTTCAAAACTTTTATATTTTTTTGATATTTATTTATTTTTTCAAATTATATATATATATTTTTAAAAATATGTATATTTGTAATATATATATATTTTTTGAATTTTATACATTTGTTTCAAAATTTATATATATTTTTTAAACAATATATATATTTTTTGAAATTTATTATTTTCGAAATATATATATATTTTTGAAATTGTTATATTGTTTTCGAATTTTATATATTTTTTTGATATTTTTATTTTTTAATTTTTTTTCAAAATGTATATATTGTTTTGGAATTTTATATATATATTTCAAAATTAATTTATTTTTTTGAAATATATGTATTTGTTTTGAATTTAATATATATTTTTTCAAATTTTATATATTTTTGAACTTTATATATATATTTGAAATTAACCTTTTATTATTTCATTTTAATGTTAAATATAGAGGGGTAACAAAGTATATTCACCTCTCTTTTAAGGGTGTTATGATGATATGGGGCTTTTTTATCACAATTGAAACTTTAAGGACATGTCTGAACATGTTAGGGGTTTAATGCCCATTTGTTAAATTATAGGGGTGCCTTTTACAATAAAGAAATGATACAAGAATAATTTTATATTCCAGAAAGCTTTCAGGGTGTCACTACAAGGAAAATGAAAATTAAGAAAACTGATGGACCAGAAAAACGTTAACCACTTTCTACCTACAATTGACTTAAAGTTCAGGGGCTGTGAGTGCATATTACCCTATATAATACTATCAAACAACTATTGATTGAAATTTATGGACATTTTAGATGTTGAGAATTATCCGAATTTCAAATTTGCCATTGAGCCGGCTGTTGTTTAAAGATGTCGACTCCTTCATTCACATAAAATACTACTACTCCCATATCATATTAGTTATCCACATTTATAATTTTATTTGTTTTAAAATAGTTATCTAGTTTCAAATTCCAATACAATATAATTTTTTATTTTACTCAACAACTCTTCTTCCACTAACTTCAAACTAATACAGACCACCATAATATTATATGGTTAAAAACAAAAATAAAAATTATACACCCTACAACTTCAATCCATAACTTCGAGATTTTGTCGACCACTAAGTGCATGTTTGGCAAATGGAGTGGAGCCAAAATTTTGGGTTTGGTTTGAAAATTTTGCTCCACTCCATGTTTGGCAAATGGTGTGGAAATTTGGAGTAGACACTGTAGCAATTCCATAGTGTAACTTTTATGAAGGAATGAGCCAAAATTTGGAACCATCATTTTTTATGGTTCATGGTTTTGGTTTTGGTACCAACACTGTAGCAAATTCATTTTTGATATTAATAAATTTCAAAAAATTAAATATTCTGAAAAATTAAATATTTATGAAAAATTAAATATTTCGAAAAATTAAATATATTAATATATTATAATATTAATATATTAAAAAATATTAATATTAATATATTTTAATATATATTAATAAATAAAATGTGAAACCCATATATTAATATATTAATATTAATATATATTATGGTGGCAATCGACTGGCCTTCTTGAGGCAGTCGACTGACCCTAGCCGTTGGGAAAAATATTTTAAATCTAAGCATGGAGGCAGTCGACTGGGTGCTTCAGGATTTTAAGGAAAAGTATTTCTAAACAATATTTTTGCCCAAAAAGAAATGATTTTGCTTGCTGATTTTCGGGTCCTACTCTCCACAATGTCTAGGGTGAGATACACCCTCCAAACCCTAGTGTTACACTATATAAAGAAAGAGATATGGATTAAAACTTTAAGGTTTTTGTGTGAGAAATTTTCTGGTTCAGTCAGTCGGCTGGGTCCTTAACTGTCAGTTGACTGGGCACAGTCAGTCGACTGCCTTGGACAGGCCAGTCGACTGCCTCATCCAGTCAAAATGTTTTATAGCTCACTGGTTCATCCAGTTGGCTGGGTCCTTAACGGCCAGTCGACTGGGTCACAATCAGTCGGCTGCCATTTCATGGCCAGTCGACTGGGTGACTCCAAGAATTGTTTTCAAGGTCCGTTTTTGATCCGTTTGAGTTCGTTTGATTTATTTCTTGAGCTTATAAGACTAATCAACACATAAGATACCTTGTTACAATATTCTCACCCCGACTTATCTACCACAGGTCTTGAGTCCAGCTTTTGTTCTTTCTAAAATCTTTTTGTCCTTCTTCAAGTTTGCACTTGAGTTTCCTTATCGCTTGTTGCTTTAGCGATCTTCCCGAATCATTTACCTGTACTTGCTGAAACACTTAGCTCAAAGTCATATTAGTACCAAACACGGTTTTGAATGTTTTGTAAATATCAAAATAAGATTTATTGCTTGAAATAGAATTTCAAAGCCAACACTCGGCTATGTTGTTGGTACAAGGAAAATCAAGTTTATAGGTCATGACTAATTCTTCTTTTATTTTCTCATTCCTCAATACGAAGCCAGCCCCACCTCCCTTTTCTGTGGACAAACCATCAAATTCTAAAGTAAACTGTGTGCTTTGTGTCATACTTGTTACTCCCACCTCCTCCACTTTGGGCTCAGCTCCCCCAGGAAATAAAGCTAGCAGATCTGACAAGGGCTGACTTTTTACTGCTTTCGGTCTAGAGCATGTGATCTCATACTCAGATAGTGCTAACAACCATCGACCAGTTCTTCCACTGAGTATGGGCTTTGTGAGTGGATACCGAATGGGGTCACTTTTGGTTATTAGCTCCAATGGATGTGCCATCAAATAATGTACGAATTTCTGAGTCACAAATACCAAAGCAAGACAATGTTTCTCCAGATATGTGTATCGCGACTCTGGTCCTTTGAGTACTCGACTGATATAGTAAACATCTTTCTCTTCCCCTTCATGTTCTTGGGCCAACAGCGCCCCTATGGACTTATTGGTGGAACTGAGATACATTATCAACGGTTTCCCTGATTCTGGCACTACCATTGTCTTTGGTGATGCTAGAATTTTCTTGATTTTCTCAAAGGCCTTTTGATGTTCTTCTCCCCAGTTATATACAGACTTTTCTTTCAACAGAGGCATGAGTGGGTGAGTTACTTCTGCCAATGCTGGGATAAACCTCCTAAGATAAGAGATTTTCCCCATAAAAGTTTTCAACATTTTGCGAGTTGTGGGCGGAGCCATTTCCAATACTACCCTAGCTTTTGTTGGATCCAGATCAATTCCATGTCGATGTACAAAATACCCCAAGAAATTTCCTTTTGGTACTCTGAAAGCGCATTTTAGGGGATGTATCTTCAAACTATACTCATGACACCGTTATAGTACCTTTCTCAAATCGCCCACATGATCCTGTATGGCTCTGGATTTTACCACCAAATCATCCACATAGTCTTCCACAGTTTTATGCATCAGGTCATGAAATATAGCTGTCATGGCGCGTTGATACATAGCCCCAACATTTTTAAGTCCAAATGGCATGAATGTATAATGGAAATTCCCCATTGGGGTGCGAAAAACAGTATTCTCAGCATCTTCCTAAGCCATTTTGATATGGTTATACCCGCTGAATCCATCCATTAACAAGAAAACTTCCTGTCCTGCGGTTGCATCCACCATGGTGTCAATGTTGGGTAGAGGGAAATCGTCATTTGGGTAGACTTTATTTAGGTCGCGATAGTCTACGCATACGCGGATTTGCCCATTATTCTTCCTCACAGGCATAATATTTGTGAGTCATGTCGGGTGTTGGGTTGGATTGATGAACCCTGCTTTCAACAACTTCTTTACTTCTTCCTTAATCTGTACCTCCAGATCCGGATGAAATATTCGTTGTTTTTGTTTCTTTGGCTCCGATGCGGAATGCACATGGAAGTGGTGGCTTACTAATCCAATATTGAGTCCCGGTATTTGATTGTAGTCCCAAGTAAAAACATCACGAAACTCTTTAAGTAATTCTACCAGAGAATTCTTAGTTTCGTCGGGCAGAGTACTGCTTATGAAGGTAGGTCGCGGAGTTGTGTCGTCGCCTATGTCTACTTCACACAAACCATGCTCTGGTCGCGGATCCATTTTGAGTGTCTCAGTCTCAGTGACAAGTTTTCTTTATATGTCTGTCTTAACTATCCCGGGGTCAGTGCCAACCGTACAAGCTTCTGACCGCTAACCCTGTCACAACTTATACACTACACGCCCGTCGGGCATTTTAACTCACGACCAACTCACTTCTTGAAGCTTCCACTTAGCCAAACCTCCATCTTTCAGTTCCTCCCATTTCGGTACTGGTGTAGCAAAAACACCGGGTCCATCTTCCTCACCATATTCTGAGAAATAGACTGCATCTGCGAAATGGGACTCAGACGCGCAAAAAAGGCTCTTAGATGCTTTCACAGTTATTATTCCTACTCCCCAATTAGCCTTCATTACCTGATGGTAGGATGATGGTACCATACCATAGGCATGTAACCACGGTCTTCCCAGTAACAATTGATATGAGGGTTCCCCTTTGATGACATGAAACTTTGTAGGGCCTCTGATTTTCCCAATTTTAAGATCTAATGTAGCAAACCCCATGGTGGCCTGCTGGTCTCCGTTGAAATCAGTAACCGCAATGGTATGATTTACAATCTTGTTTTCAGGAAAATTGATCATCTGCAAAGTAGCCAGCGGGATTAAGTTGACCGACGCTCCTCCATCCAAAAAAGCTCGTTTCATCTCTCGGCCATTCACAGTAGCTGGTACATATAGAGGCCGATTGTGGAAGAATGACACTTGTTTATCTGCTCTAGAGAATGTGATTTTGCTCGAGGTTTTTTCATACTGTGGAATAACGATAGTATGGTTAAGAGCGAAAATTGTTTGCTCTTTTAGGAACTCTTTCACATGCTCTTGTATTGGCAGCTTGTTAAAGAAAACTTTTATCTTAGCATCCTCTTTTGCTTCACACGCCGGCGGGCATTGGCATTCATATTTGACGACATTTATCATATCTTCAGTTTTGTTTATAGTGGATACTACAGCCACATGTGCAGGGAAGGGTTCGTGAATTACATTATTTGCCACTTCTAAATCACCTGACGTTATTTTCCTGTGTTCTAATCCGCGAAATGCCCAACATCCAATCAAGGAGGGTCGAACGGACCTGTGATAGGGGCAGTAGTTTTTTTTCATCCTTTCCTCTCTTGTCGGCACCCTTTGCACTGAAGGTAGCAATATGACATTATCTGCGATCCACTGATTTAGCAAAACAACTACTTCCTTTTCACCGAAAAGTAAATGAGGTGGTTCAGATATTCTAGCACGCTATTCCCTGGGCCTTTCATTTTACGTTGCTGCTACCATTGCCACTCGCCTAGCATTGATATTTGGTCGTGTTGGAGGAGCCAAAACTTCTCCCAATCTTCGTGCGTTATCAAAAAGTGCAAAAAAAATTCTGAACTCTTGATTGACCAAATGCACTCTATATTCTCGTAGCATTCCTTCTATACAAATTTTGATTAATTGAAGGTCGGAAATTGGTTCATGGCACTGTAAAGCAGCCTCGCGAAATCTCCTGACATAAATTGCCACCTCATTTCCGAAACGTTGCCCTTGTCTCGTAAGTGAAATCATTGAGACCTCTTCGTCTGCTTAGAAGAACTTAGTGTAGAACTTGATCACCATGTTCGTCCAACTGGATACTGAAGTCAAAGCGAGACCAATGTACTATGTGTATGCAGTACCTGTTAGAGATTTAGAGAATTCTCTAAGTTTCAAATACTCATCATTTCTGTGTAGTCCCAGAGCATCCGCGAACCTAGATATGTGCTCTCTTGCATTTCCTTTTTTGTCATCGAATTGATGGAAGCTTGGTGTTCCATAGTCTTCAGGATAAGGTAAAGTCATAATACAGGGTTGGTATGGTGTGGCGATTTCTACTTCTTTTATCTCAGATTTCTCATTTAAGATAGCCCGAAGTTGCTTATTCGTGATATATAATTCTTTCTCAAGTGGCTCTGCTCGCATTCGCAGTGCCTCCCGAGAAAGCCCTTATGCTGATATTTCTGGAAAGGTTTGATTATCCATCTGTGGCGATTCCAGATTTGGTACTGAAACGCGCGAAGCCTCCATGAAGTGAAGTATGGCCCTTTGCATTTCTTGAATGCTGAGAAGAGTTTGCAGCAGAACTAGTAGCAATTCTGGTGAATTTTGTGTTGGCTCCGCCATCGGAGGAGTCTCTCCCCGAGCCACACCAGCGTTTGCGTGATGACGTTGTTTCCGTGCTGGTGGAACTGGTTCAGTCCCTTGAGTCTGTGTTGCTGCTTCTTTCACTTGCTCGGTGTGCCGGGTGGGTGGACGACCTCTCCAACGAGTTTGATAAGGCTCAACTTGTGCGGAAGACATCTCTTCCCCAGCAGAGTCGCCTTTAATGTAGGGGTTCGATTTAAATGAGATTTAGAGATAGTTTCCACACAAGATCGTCAAGAAAATAATGGTGCTTGTACCTTTATTGATTTTGATGCTTTACAGAAAAATGGAGAAGGAGGAAAAATGGAAGAGAAAACAACAACTACAAATGATGCCAAATACTTTCTCTCTCTAGAAATTTCTCTCCTATAGTCTCCAAAAAAGTCCCCCTCAAGTGAGCTCTAGCTTCTCTATTTATAAAATCTAAGCATTCAGTAGGTTTTCGCGGATCATCTTTGCTATGTCAGCATTACCTCGCGACATGGACTATGAAATGCCAATCCGCGCAATAAATATCATGTACAGTATTATCCTGCGGCCTCGATTACGCGATACCGATTCGCATGATCTCTTGCGCGGATCATACTGTACCTCTTGACCTGTGATCCGTGTTGTTTCTTCGCGGATTTGATTTTTCCTTAGCCAAGGAACCATGATGTTATAGCTTTCCTCGGTCATGACCTTTTTTCATGCATACCTTCTTCATGACCCTGAGTACTATCGGCCTCTCTAAGGTACTTTTGCTTTGAATGGTGTAAATAGGGTCGCGACCTACTATTTACATATCCCAAGCATTTCCCTAGATTTCCGAATAGTACTCCCTACGCGAGCAGCATATAGGGCTATGAGTTCAGATGTTAGTTATACCCACATCAGTCCCTTATACCTCCCTTTGTATAATGCTAAATCTCACGTACAAACCTTATTTGGGCCATTTTCCCAAATAATCCTTTATTTGGGCCAGTTTCCTAAATAAACCAATCATTGGCCCAATTTCCCAAATAAACTAATCATTGGGCCAGTTTCTCAAATAAACTAATCCTCACGAATTACCCTTTTCCCGAGTCACCCCCCTTACACCCACAAATAAATCTACGTAGCCACTTACTAAGTACTCGGTGGCAGTTCTACCGAGTACTCGGTGAACACCCAACTGCGCAAGTGTGCGCAAGTTCGCAAAACGCTCTGGAGGATTTTACCACTTTTGCGCAAATGGCCGCAAGTTCACACTTTACCGAGTATTCGGTAACACTCCCACCGAGTACTCGGTGGAACAAAATACAAATTTCTTTGAACTTGTTTCTCCATTGCACTGCCTCTTCTAGCCATTGTTCCACTGAATATCCTTTGTATCTTCACCACTTTGCACACACATTTAACACTTAAAAACCTCAATCTAAAATACCAAAATTCTCAACATGGGTTTTTATTAAAATAATATCATTACATAAATAAATGTTCTTTCATGATGATTGTATTTTTTGGGGAGAAGAAAAATATAGGCATAGAGACAATGTGTTCTATGGAATGGAATTTATTTTTAATCTACATGTACATTCCGATTTTGGAATACAAATTTCAAGTTATAAGAAACATATGAAGTAACAACATGGAAAATTGTCTCTCCTAATTTTTATTTTTAATCTTTGATATTGTTTCTCAACAAAATTGAACATGTTCAGAACTTGAGAAAATAAACATTGTTTGTTTAGGCTACCAAAGTACCAATTAAGTGATTAAAATTTCAAAATATTTTATCAATGTATTGTTTATTTTTGAAAAAAATTAGAATAATTAGAGTAATTCAGGTTCTCTCTCCAATCTGACCTCTCTTTATCTTATCTATAGGTTGTTTATCAATCCTTGCTCAGCTACTCTACTCTCTCTTTCAAAGCCATATCTGTTGCCTTTTAGGAATTCTGTAATCCGAAAATAAAAATGGTGGCATAATTTTAACATTGTTGTATATATATATATTTGTCATATTTGTAGTGGGCATTGCTTAATGAAATTATAGTTTTTCTACTTTGTGGTCCTAGGCTCCTAATTCATCTGAAAATAAGCACATATGCTATATTTGTTAATTTTTAAACTCGCTCTTTCTAACATATGTCAGAAGGAGATTATAGAATTTCTTTATCATTTCTGGTTAAAGTAGTGTTGGAGGACACTTCAAAAAACAATTCCAGAAAGAATATAGCATTCGAAGAAAATTATTTTTCAAAATCTTTCAATTTTTGTTGTCTATTTGAAATCCATGTACATGTTATTTCTAAGATTTGTAGTGTGAATTTTTTTTATTAATTTCTCGTTTTAAATCAAGTAATACAAATAAACAAATGTTAATAAATAATATTAATCCACTAGAAACAAATACTTAAACTACAAGAATTGGGATAAGAAAAATTGTATCTCTCATTTAACGTTTTTATTAATCTCCTCCAATATCTCGCACATGAATTTGTTAGGAATATCTCAAAAGATTAATTTTAGCATTGAGTGAACACCAAGAATTATGATAAGAAAATTCGTATCAATTTGTTAATTATAAAAATCTCAAGAGATTAATTTTGGCAGTGAGATAGGTAAATCGTTTTATCATGACATATGTGTGTAATACAATAGTCTATTTTGTGTTTTCTTTTCTTAATGAAACCTCAGATCTACTATTGAAGGCATGAATATCATAAATTTGGAGGATAAAATAAAAAGAGCATGACCATTGCGTTTCAATCCATTATATATATATATATATATATATTCAATAGATAATGTATTGTAATTTTATTTTATTTTATTTTATGAATATGTGATGATTTTTGTCTTATAGTTTTTTATTATGCAAAAATTTTGTCCCTAGTTATTTTAAAATATCTACATTTCCATTTAAGAAATAAATTTAATAATTTCAGTATTCAAAATAAAGAGCATATCAAACATATTTTTAAATTAATACATTTAATATAATAGGATATATAAAATACAATGACTAATTCCACGTCCATTATGAACAGTGTTTATCACACCTAGATGTCACGTCTTGCATTATGAGGTTACGCCACGTAGACGCCACGCAGACGCTTTGTAGGATCCTACTTGGCATCCTACATGGCATCCGGAATATTTTAGACTTCTCCACACTTCTCCGGAATTCTCTAGAGTATTTTAGAGTTGTCTAGACTTGTATAGAATTGTATAGAATATACTAGAATTGTATAGAACATTCTAGAGTAGACTAGACATGGAGGATTCTAGAAATCTCTCCACTTTTCCTTGTAAGGCCCTTGGCCTATAAATAGAAGAGGGAGCTCATTTGCTCACCATCCAAGCAAACACACAAGTTCTCAAGCAATACAAGTTCTCTTGAGTTCTATTGCCTTCAAAGCTCTCTTGCCTAGCTTTCTCTTCTTATACACCAAGCTTCGGCATTCACCTAGCTTTAGTTGCCCACTAAGCTAGAGACCCACAAAGGCTTACTTAGCACTTCTCAAGCATCTTAGAGGTGTCTAAGGCCGCACGGTTCCTTGGAAACACCAAGTCCGTGACAGTTGGTATCAGAGCACGGTTCGTGAGGGATCACAACCTACTTGCAAGAGAATATGGCAGAGATAAACTCAACCATCACCCCAGCCGTGGAGGAGCAAGAACGCAGTAGGGAGAAACAACGCCCACCCACTAACACCAAGGCAAGGTCAAAGTCCAAGTCCAAGGACGCTCAACCAAGCCTTGAGACACGCATCGATGACATAGAAGGCACTATGGCCATCATGCAGGAGCGTATAGTGGAGACTCACCAACGCTTGGAAGAACTGGAGTCCGATGACGCTGACTTCCAAGACACCATGAAGGGGCAACTCAATGCCCTTGATGGAGACCATCGCAAGGAGCTACGCTCTCTTCGCGATGAGATAGCCACCCTACGTGGTTACATGGATCATGAGCTTGGCAACATTCGGACATTCATGGAGGACATGCGTGCCGATTGGGCCATTTGCAAGCAAGCCGTAGCAAACGGCGCCACTGCTACTCGGGAGGTCGGAGCTCCCAGAATCGATGTCCCCAAGCCCAAGTGCTACAAGGGGGAACGTGTGGCCAAGGAGGTAGAAAACTTCTTATTTGGCATCGAACGATACTTTGACGCCAAAGGGATAGTAGACAAGGCGACAAATATCAACACCACCACCCTCTACCTAGTGGACGATGTTATGCTATGGTGGAGGTGTAGACATGGCGACATCGATAGAGGTACACTTTCCATCGATACTTGGGCTGATTTCCGTAAAGAATTTAAGAGGCACTTCTATCCTGAGAATGTCGAGGAAGAAGCTATGGGCAGACTCCGCCGGCTCAAATAAACATGGACCATCCGAGACTATGTCAAGGAGTAAACTTCGCTCACCCTTGAGATCCCTGAGCTCTCAAAGAAGGAGTCTCTCTTCTTCTTCATGGATGGCCTACAACAATGGGCCAAGACGGAACTAAGGCGACGTGGAGTGAAGGACCTTGCCACTGCCATCACGGAAGTGGAGGCATTGATCGATTTCAGCTCCAAGAAAGACTTTGCCAAGCCCAAGGACAAGACCCGGAACTTCGGCAAAGGTGGGGGAGACAAGGGCAACACTTCTAATGCCACCAACACTGCCCCTC
Source organism: Cornus suecica (assembly GCA_963922005.1). Classification (NCBI taxonomy): domain Eukaryota; kingdom Viridiplantae; phylum Streptophyta; class Magnoliopsida; order Cornales; family Cornaceae; genus Cornus; species Cornus suecica. The sequence continues at coordinate 35,109,783 of OY998248.1, forward strand.
ACAAAGAAGGCTTCCGGAAAGATGGAGGCAACAAGCCCCAGAAACAACAGCCATCACCCTGCTTCATATGTGGTGAGATGCATTGGACACGGTTTTGCCCAAAGAAGAATACCGCCAATGCTATGACGCTCGAGCACCCAGAAACGCAGGAGGCACACATGGGTTCGCTTCAAATCCTCAATGCCATAAAGGCTAAGATGGAGGCCCCTAAGGCAACACCTAAAGGGCGCATGTTCGTTGAAGCAACCATAGGGGGGACGTCTACTAAAGCATTGGTAGACACTGGCGCCTCCCACAACTTCATAAGCATCGACGAGGCCAAACGACTAGGCCTCAAGTACACCAAGGAGGACGGTTCCATGAAGGTCGTCAACTCAACAGCCAAGGCCATATACGGCACTGCCCGAGGTATACATGCCCACATAGGCCAATGGAATGGCCCCGTCGATCTTTATGTGGTACCCATGGATGACTTTGCCTTAGTCCTTGGAATAGAATTCTTGGACAAGGTAAAGGCCTTCCTCATCCCCTACACTAACACCCTGTGCATCATGGAAGGAAATACCACATGCATGGTGCCAGTCGAACGAAGGGCTAAGATTGAGGCTCGCTCCCTATCTGTCATGCAATTCAACAAGGGGTACAAGAAGGGGGAAGTTAGCTACTTAGCCACCCTACTCGACTCACCAGAAGACCCCTCAGAGTCTTCCCCACATGAGGACATGCCCACAGAGATCCGCTCAGTACTACGCGAGTACAACAATGTCATGCCCTCGGAGCTACCAAAGAGACTACCACCCCGAAGGGAGGTAGATCACAAGATCGAGTTGGAACTAGGTTCCAAGCCACCATCCATGGCACCTTACCGCATGGCACCACCATAGTTGGAGGAATTGCGGAAACAGCTCAACGACTTACTCGATACAGGCTACATTCGACCATCGAAGGCCCCTTATGGCGCACCTGTCTTGTTTCAATGCAAGAAGGATGGGTCATTGCGGATGTGCATCGACTATAGAGCTCTCAACAAGGTGACCATAAAGAACAAGTACCCCATAGCCTATGAGAGCCGCAAGCTCAATGATGCCGAGCGGCGTTACACGGTGCAAGAGAAGGAGATGAGAGCAATCATCCACTGCCTTCGCACCTGGAAACACTACTTACTTGGGGCACGGTTCGTGATCATGACGGACAATGTTGCCACTAGCTACTTCCAGACACAGAAGAAGCTTAGCCCCAAGCAAGCACGGTGGCAAGATTACTTGGCCGAGTTCACTTATCGCTTGGAGTACAAGCCAGGCAAAGCCAATGTCGTAGCGGATGCCCTTAGCCGCAAGGCAGAACTCGCGGCCATTAGTCGACCACAACACCCTCTTATGGATCGCATCAAAGAGGGACTACAGCATGACCCCCTATCCAAGAGTCTCATTCAACTCACCAAGGATGGCAAGACACGGCGCTTTTGGCTTAGGGATGATCTTCTCCTCACTACGGGCGACAGACTATTTGTGCCTAAGTGGGGGAACCTGCGAAAGGAACTCATCAAGGAGTGTCATGACACCCTGTGGGCTGACTCCAAGATAAGGCCCCTAGAGTTCATGGAAGGAGACTTGGTCATGGTCAAGTTGCTACCCCAACAGTTCAAGTCTTTGCGAGTAATGCACAAGGGGTTAGTACGACACTACGAAGGTCCCTTCCCAGTCATCAAACGAGTTGGAAAGGTCTCCTATATGGTGGAGTTACCACCAAAGATCAAGATTCATCCAGTTTTCCATGTCATCAAGCTCAAGCCCTACCACGAAGATAAGGATGATCCAACTCGAGGCATATCACACCGAGCTCCTACTGTCGTGGTCACTTCCTTCGATAAGGAAGTAGAGTGCATCCTTGCCGACCGACAAGCGAGCAGAAGCGGAGTCCCCAAGTACACAGAGTACTTGGTGAAATGGAAAAACTTGCCGGATAGTGAAGCAAGCTGGGAGCATGAAGACACACTTTGGCAATTTGCAAAACACATCCAGCAGTTCAAGCAGAACGCGACGAGGGCGTCACGAACTTAGGTGGGGGAGAATGTCACGTCCTGCATTATGAGGTTACGCCACGTAGGCGCCACACAGGCGCCACGCAGACGCTTCGTAGGATCCTATTTGGCATCCTACATGGCATCCGGAATATTCTAGACTTCTCCACACTTCTCTGGAATTCTCTAGAGTATTTTAGAGTTGTCTAGACTTGTATAGAATTGTATAGAATATACTAGAATTGTATAGAACATTCTAGAGTAGACTAGACATGGAGGATTCTAGAAATCTCTCCACTTTTTCTTGTAAGGCCCTTGGCCTATAAATAGAGGAGGGAGCTCATTTTGCTCACCATCCAAGCAAACACACAAGTTCTCAAGCAATACAAGTTCTCTTGAGTTCTATTGCCTTCAAAGCTCTCTTGCCTAGCTTTCTCTTCTTACACACCAAGCTTCCGCATTCACCTAGCTTTAGTTGCCCACTAAGCTAGAGACCCACAAAGGCTTACTTAGCACTTCTCAAGCATTTTAGAGGTGTCTAAGGCCGCACGGTTCCTTGGAAACACCAAGTCCGTGACATAGAGTAACCCTATTATTCCGCCACAATATCAAAATATGGCTTTGAAATTTTGATCAAAAAGTATTTTTGTCACTATACTATATCTTTTTGTCTAATAATAGAAGAATATTCGAATTTTTATGTGAAAGAATATTCGAATTTTTACGTAAAATTTACTAACGTATTTGACACTGAACGATGGGAGGAGGGTTGCTACTACCATACCCCACTCTAGTAGCTAATCTACCTTTTCATTTTGCACTATTGGTTTGATATTATCTTTATGCTAATACTAGCAAATGTGGAAAATTGTCTCCTCCTCAAAAATGTTTTCATTTACATAAATTCTTTGCCATTGTAACAAGTTTCTCAAGTTCTTTATTAATACTCTCTCCGTTTCATTATAAGTCTCCACTTTTTTCCTTCTCTTTGTTCTAGTATAAGTGTCCACTTTAAAAAATCAAAGTACTTTATTTAATTACTTTACCAATTTACCCTTCATACATTGAAATAATACAAAACATAAACTACAAACTATCATATCATTGGACCAACTAAGGGCAAAGATGGCAATTCACCTCACTATAATATAATATAAAATACCAAAAATTATTCTCCTTAGTAAGTTTAGTTCCCCAAAATGGACACTTTGAGTGGGACAGATGGAGTAGATTGTTTGCAAAATAGATACATGTTTGTATCCAAGTACCGAACCACAACCACCACTTGGGGGGCAACTGTTTCCCATAATGTTTTATTTTTTTTTCTATTTTTAATACTAATACAAGTTTTTTTAATACTAATTATTGAGATTTTCCCCCATTAATTGTTTTAAAAATTTTGCTTATTGCCCTGAATATCATAGATTGTCCCCATTACAAATTTTTCTAACTCCATCCCTAGTTGTATCTCTTGGAGAGAAGAATAATATAAGCAGACACAATGTGGTTTATAGAATGGAATTTATTTTTAATCTACATTTACATGCATTAGAATTTTGACACATAAATTCCAAATTATAAGAAACATATGAAGTAACAATTGTTTTCTCCCCCTCAATGTAATTTAAATGAGAAGTCTTTTATAAGATATACTCCATCCGTCCCATATTAGATGTCCACTTTCTCAATTTTACTTATCTCAAAATACTTATCCAGTTTTGAATCTCAATACAATATAATATTATATTTTCCTAAATTATCCCTCTTCATTAACTTCAAAAGGTGATAAGTCCATTTTACATACATATTTTATCCCTAAATGTATATTTGTTAGTAGGTAAAACTATTTATTTTAATTAATTTAGAAGTGTAATAATGATAAGTGCACAAAACTTAATTTATATAATAAAATTGTTGAATAAATCATTTTCAATGTCATTAAATTACATCTACATTTATGTCTTTCATTTATAGGTGTAAAGTGAGAAATGACTCAAATGCACATGGATGAAAGTTGGATGAATCAAATGCACATGGATAAAAGTTGGAAGATTCAAATGCACATGGAAAAGGAATAATGGGGTTTCTCTCGCTTTTGGCATAGCGGGCCCCCGGTGGGAGGCTCGCACGACGGGCTATTAGCTCAGTGGAGCTGAGCCCTTCGGGATTCCAGTGTTCAAGCGGCAAGCCTGTGATTTTCGCCCAAATTGGAATTCTTCTTAGGTCCTCCTTTAGCAAGGTACTAATCGGTATTAGTTAAAGTAATGAAAATTTCCCTATTTCTTTGATGAGAAGTGCGAAAGAAAATGTGATGGAAAGTAATGAAAAAGAAAAGAAAAGAATATTTCATTTCTCTTTACAAGTTGTAATTTGATTCCAATATTTATCTATAAATATGGATACATCTTGAAGAAGAAGGGGGAGAGCAAAAAGGTGTTAGTTATGGTGACTCATTTCCTTGCAGGGAAAGTTAAACTTAGCCACCAAGCTATCTCTATTTGACTAGGATCTTGTTATATTTGGTGACTCCTTTGTTAAGGGGGAATATAACTTAGCTATCAAGCAATCACAGTTATGGTAGGAGATCAATTCCTAATTGGATTGATTGACTTGTCCTCCACTCTAGCCTCTCCTATAAATATAGGTGTAGCCTATTGTATTCGGTGTACCAGGCAGAGGGCCAGATTAGGCCGGTGCCAGAGGGCCAGATTAGGCCGGCGCCAGAGGGCCGGTACCGGTGTGAGTGAAACACCTAGTGCGAGTAAAGCACATGCGGTGCGCAGAGAACACACAGAAATAGAGAGAGAGAGAGTTAGGAATAATATACGTTTATATTATTCCGGTGATACAGGCGTGAGTATACACAGTGTGTGTGCGTGTGTGATCTGCGAATCACCCCCTTCTAATCCTCTCAGTTATTTTTTAGTGAAACGGTGCTCTCCGTGGACGTAGGCTTATTTGGCCGAACCACGTATATATTCTTGTGTCGATTGTTTGGTGTGTTTGTGTGCGTTTTCTGATTTGCAGGTGTGCACGGCTTCGTACATAGGGTGTGCGAACCCTAACAAGTGGTATCAGAGCGTTTTTTGATCCTAACAAGTGGTATCAGAGCGTTTTCAGATCCTAACAAGTGGTATCAGAGCCCCAGGTTGGAGCAAATCACGAAGCCCGACGATCTGGTCCAAATCTGATTTTGTCGAGTGCCCTAAATCCGAAACCGACCACACCAGTAGCTTCGTCTCGACGAGACGAAGCCAGCAGTGTCAAGAACGTCGCCGGAAAATTCCTCACGCGCCTCCACGCGCCGCCTGAAGTTCCGGTCAGTTTTTTCGCTCCGTCGAGCAGCAGTTTCGGTTCGGCGTGATTTTCCGGAGCATAGTTTATCGGAACGAAGCTTATAATATATCTACGGAAAGAGAATTCGAAGCCCGACGTTTTGGCGCAAGAATCAGCCTAATCAGAGCTGGGACGCCCCCGCACGCTCCCCGAGAAGATACTGACTTCGATATTAAATTTCTGTCTTTTGTGCGAATTTGTTTTGGCCCGTTTGGAGTCGTTTTTAACCCGTTTTGGATGCGGTCAGAGGCGTTCTTAAGGTTTTGAACCGCCCCCGACGCAACCATATACTCGGTTTTGCGTAATTAGACTCCAAATATCTCTAATAGGCTCAGTGGGAGCTATGGGAGAAGAAAAGACAGTAATGATCGACAAAGGTTGCAAGGCAAAAAGGTCAGACGCGATAGCGATCGCAAGATGGAGAGGTCAGACACAACAGAGGTCACATTGTCTGCACCAGACCAGATATTGCTCATGCAGTGGGAGCTATCAGCATGGTCATGATGACTAAAGTGGGTCTTCAGGCTTGAAGACAGGAATGAGAGCATCGTAATGCACTGATCATTGATGGAGTTGATTGATTGGATGGAAAGTCGTCAAGTGGGAGATTGTTAGTTATGGTGACTCATTTCCTTGCAGGGAAAGTTAAACTTAGCCACCAAGCTATCTCTATTTGACTAGGATCTTGTTATATTTGGTGACTCCTTTGTTAAGGGGGAATATAACTTAGCTATCAAGCAATCACAGTTATGGTAGGAGATCAATTCCTAATTGGATTGATTGACTTGTCCTCCACTCTAGCCTCTCCTATAAATATAGGTGTAGCCTATTGTATTCGGTGTACCAGGCAGAGGGCCAGATTAGGCCGGTGCCAGAGGGCCAGATTAGGCCGGCGCCAGAGGGCCGGTACCGGTGTGAGTGAAACACCTAGTGCGAGTAAAGCACATGCGGTGCGCAGAGAACACACAAAAATAGAGAGAGAGAGTTAGGAATAATATACGTTTATATTATTCCGGTGATACAGGCGTGAGTATACACAGTGTGTGTGCGTGTGTGATCTGCGAATCACCCCGTTGTAATCCTCTCAGTGATTTTTTAGTGAAACGGTGCTCTCCGTGGACGTAGGCTTATTTGGCCGAACCACGTATATATTCTTGTGTCGATTGTTTGGTGTGTTTGTGTGCGTTTTCTGATTTGCAGGTGTGCACGGCTTCGTACATAGGGTGTGCGAACCCTAACAAGTGGTATTAGAGCGTTTTCTGATCCTAACAAGTGGTATCAGAGCGTTTTCTGATCCTAACAGAAGGACACCAAAGAGGAGATTAATTTATCTTCAATTCCGGATTTTATTATTCTTACTTTATTATTTTTTTTTTAAGCATGTGTAACTAAATCCTCAACTAAGGTTGAGGATGAAACCACCATTTATGAAATAAATTCCTTTTAGTCTTTTATCAATTTCCATGTGTATGCTTTAAATACTTATGATTTTTGCTTCATAGTATTAATTATTTTAAATTCCTTTCACTATATATATCATGTATTTATAGTAGTTAAGAATTCTTATCACAATTAATCAAGCTTAGATTTGATGAGTTTATAAGTAAAAATCTTTGATTTTATGTGATCCATTAAATTGCATACATAGGATGCTTAGAATTTTACACTTTAAAGCGAAGGAAAATATATTTCTTGAAAATATATTTCATTAGTACGTTATTGTTAAATCTTGAGAAAGTAATAAGATTGATTTCTAAATTACTACTCTAAAATTGGAATTGATAAAAGAATAATTAGAAGTTTATGGATTAGTGGTGGTGGATTCCGATACCTTAGTATTTTTTTCCTATTATTCTCGCTTTAATTATTTGTATTTCGATATTGCATGTTTAGTATAAAAATCACTTCAACAAACAAACTTTAAGAAACTAGGTTAGTTTTAGATTAATTTGATTTTAATTAAGTTCTCTTTAAAGTATTCCCTTGGGTTCGACCTCGTTCTTGCATAACTTAAACTACAATTGATTCGTGCACTTGCGAGTAAAAATTTAAAACACATCAAAAGGTAATGAACCCCACTAAAAACTACAACTCTACTATATTATCATATGACAAAATTGAAAACACAAAATAACCAAAAAAAAAATATTGAAAATTCATATTTGGACAACTAATTTGGGAGAGATGTAGTATAAATCAGAGAAAAAATATTAAGGGTTAATTACAGTTACACCCCCTGAGGTTTGAGGAAATTACAGCTAGATGAAACATTTGCATTTTGTGAACAGTCAGCCCCCTGTCAGTAAAGTTGCTTCCAAAAGAGTGTGAAATGTCAACAATACCCTTGAATGAAATTAATGAAAGAACTATAAAAATATTAGATGTCTTAAATGTCTATAATACCCCTTCTCAACTACATCGTTTTACACCACTTAATTCATTAATTGAAGTACTCTGTTATTTTTCAAATTGAAATTTTGTTTTTTTGGAGTTAATTAAAAAATATTCACTCGATTAAGGTTGGCATGTTCGATCTTTTTGTTTAGTGACACTTGATACAAGAAATTTTACCCTATATACATTTTTTTTTTGCTTGGGAATTATTTATGTAATTTTACTTATTTTAAAAAAACGGAATATGGTTTATGATAGTGAGATTTTTATTTAAGAATAATTAATTCTTTTTTTATCCACCTAGGGTTGATAGCTTGAAATTGTTTATTTAATTGCACTTGATAAAATTTGATCTTATTTAATATTTTAAAATTATTTTTTATTTTATTTTATTACAATTAGTGTTAAAATATATCATCTAATTAGGCCATGTTTGGCATAGCTTTTGCTTCCGACTTTACGCTGAAGAAAAAGACAAGCAGAAGTTCTTTTGAGAAGCTAGTACGCCCAGCTTCTTTAAAACGTTCTTCTAAGGCCTAGAAGCTCTTCGAAAACTCTTGTCAAATACCATTCAAAATAGTTTTTCCCTCCAGGAAGTCTAAAACAACGTTTGAAAGACAATCCAAACAGGGCCTTAATGTTGACAAATTATGAATATTTGTTTAATTGAACTAATAAATAAAATTTGACCCTATGTACTTATTTTATATTAGAATTTTTATTTTATTACACATAAATTTATTGTCTTAATAAAATTTGACCCGATTAGATTTGATAGTTTGAATTTTTTTTGTTTAATTGTAATAAATTGTTGAAATTTGACACAAATAGATATTATTAAATTGAGGAGTTTTGTTTAGTTGCATGTAATTTATGTAATTTAACATTGTATGTTATTTTTATATTTGATTTATTTTTTCTTAGTTGCATGATGAAATTGACACCGTTATGTATTTGACCCAATAAAGGTTGAAAAATTAAAAATTTGTATTTAATTAATTAATTATTAAATTAATATTATTATTCGATTGCACAGAAAAATATAACATGTCCAACCGATTAGTTTATAGAAGGGTTATTTTAATTCATCAAATAAGGACCAAGGGTAAAAAAAGACAACATATAGATGGTGGTTCAAGACAAAAGTCAAAGGGTAAAAATAATTTTTCTTTGTGTGTCAAATGGGGGATTAGGTAGTTATGGGGATGTTTGTCAACTTTTCCAATCTCAGGAGGCGATTGAAACACACTCTCCAAATATTACATCTAGCTGTAATTTTTTCAAATATCAGGGGGTGTCAGTGTAAATAACCCATAAAATTGAAACACCTCCCTAAACTGAGATTACCAACGTTTCCAGTGAATTTTGAAAAAAATTCAAAAAAAACATAAATTAATGCATGAACTTAAATAGATTGTGCATCCTAAAATTGTTGAGACTAACAAACTTTATAGAAGATACAAAAGGGCAAAGGTTAAATGAATCTAAAAACTTATTTGTTGGTAGATAAACCATTCCAATACATGCATATACATATGAACCCACTTATCACTTAAGAAAAAAAAAAGTGGTATATATTTATCACTTACTCAAGTGGTATATATTAAATTTCCATAATCTTGTTACATACAATTTTTTTTATATAATTATAAAACATTTTTCACTATATTCGGGCAACATATTCGTTAACCCTATTGGATTTTGTGTGATGGTTGCATTAAAGGAAAAGAGGAATTCAAATGGGTTGGGTGAAGTGGAAAAGATTTGGGACATGTTGTCTCAGCATCAGGTTTCAGGTTTCATTTCTCTTGGCTGTAAATAATCTTTTGGGTCACGTCCACCGACATAGTCCGAACTTAATCGATCTTGGTGGAGGAGACATTTTGCATGGTGTAAGGGGCAGTTGCGGATGGTATTCGCGACCCAAGAAAATAAGGGGATATAATTAGCATTGTGAAACTTGGGAACATGTCCAAGATATTCCTCACCTATCACGCCCGCCGTCGTAGTCCCTATGTATTCCTCACGAAGGGAGTGCTGAATGGGAATCTAAAGGAACACTTTAGAAATACAAGTTGAGGATCGCGACCTCACCTATCATTATCTAAAGATAAAGTACCTTAGAAAGGCCCATAACACTCAGGGGTCATGAAAAAGGGTATGCATGCAAAAATTCATGACCCATGAAAATGCTATGACATCAAGAAAAGATATAGGGTTAGGCATAAGATCAACGCAATTATAGATTGACCTCGCGACCCAGAATCACGAGGTATTCAAGGGACTCGTGACACGCCCTGGTAGGGGTCGCGAGTTAGAAACTGACATGGAAACAACACCTCACGGAGTCTGGCTCACTACGATGTCTATAAATACTGAGCCAGGAATTTATTTTGGAGGACTTCAGAGTTTGGAAGAGGGAGATTTTTAGAGAGAGAAAGTGTGTTCCTTAGGCTTTCTAGACTGTTGTTTTCTTTCATTTTCTTACAACTCTATAATCATCATCATCACAATAATAAAGTCATCATTTTCATACTTAGATCAGTGAGTGTATAAACTATTTCTTATCAAATTAACATTCGAACCCTGACACATGGATTTTATCAAGGCAAAATCGTGGATACCCAGTTTCGAAAAAAATAAATAAATAAAGGAAAAGAGGACAATACAAATTTATTGTGTTATAAATATTATATTGGTATCTATTTCACCATTACAAATAAAAATTACTAAGATTGTTAGAAGAAAATATGCTCTGATATTGTGTTAACAGAGATAATATAACAAAGACAATAAAGAGAATAATGAAGAAGAATAAAGAGATGAATGAATATTGTATTATATATATTGAAGTATATATATTACAATAGAGATGACACCTATATACAGGGGAGAAGGTGTGGAGAACAAATAAACTTGGTGTGGGGGACAAGTCAATATAAATTAGGTAATACTAAATGGGTTAGGATTATCTAGATGGGCCTAAGCCCTAATATATTCTAACACCCTCCCTCAAACTCAAGGTGGTAAATGAGAGACCAACTTGAGTTTGGAAACCAATTCCTAGAATCGTCCTGACATATGAACTTTGGTGAAAATATCAACAGATTGATCTTGAGATTAGTTTCGGTAGCTTCTCGGCATGGTGTGGCAACATCCCCAGTAATTAATCACCAAAGTTTGTGACCTATGAGAAATTTGATCATGACTTGAGCCCAAAGATTGTAATTAGGGCCATTCAGAATGAGAGACTTCAGAACGTTCCATGGTAATTGAAAAATTGACTTGATCTGAGTTGGTTTTAAATGAAAGATTCTAAATCATCAAAATAGAACAGAGAATGTGATGTAGAATTGAAAGTTCGATTGATAAAATAATAGATAGGGATTGATCGAAAAAGAGGCGGCAATGATTGGTCGAAAAGAGGCAGCGATCAATCGAGAGAAGAGGCGATGATTGATGAAAGAAAGAGCGGCGATTTCAAGCGCCACTGAGATTAGATTAGACAAGAAAATAAGATAGAGAGAATTGAACCAGTGAAGTGGTTGTTCTCTAGATAGAGAGTACCCAAATGGGTCAGATTATATTTTCCCACGAGAGGAGAAAATAAAGAGTACCCAAAACGGGTCAGTTTGAGATTTTCCCATGAAACGAGAAAATATGATGTTTGCTACGAAAATCAGCATAGCAAGTACCCAAAATGGGTAGAGAATACCCAAACGGGTAAAGAGATCTTGCCGAAAAAGTAGTTTTCGCGAGATTAAGGCTCGAATGATCGAGAAAAAAGATATGAAAAAATAATGATATGGCTTTCATTATTTCCTTAGCGAGTGCTTGAATTTTGAAATTGAATGGAATCTTGTTTTAGGAGTTATTGAGTGAGAGATGACGGTGAACCAAAGACAAGAGAGAAAACGATGGTGTGGACTAAACAAGGTGATTGAGTAATGGTGAGGTTGAGTTCTCGTAAGATGAGAATTTCTGAGTTCTCAAGATAGGAGTCTTGAGTTTTCAGTAGAGGAAATTCTCAAGTTCTCGAGGTAGAAGTCTCGAGTACTCGGTAAGTAAAGATAGCAGGAAATAACAGATAGCTTATGGTCGGCGGCGAAGGTCATTCTTCAATCAGATTCTGTCATGAGGGGCAGCCAGAGAGGTGAATGATTGGATGGTTGAGACTTACAGCCGACGAGAGAGAAAGTCAACTAGAGAAAATCAGAGGAAGCCGACTAGGGTTTATTGGTGATAGTGGCTTGATAGGGCGGCGATGGTGCATAATGATGCTACTGTGATAGAGGAGAAATGGAGGAGATGAAATGGTAAGATCTAGTACAGAAAGGTGTTGTGAGAAAAATAAGCCGTAAGACTGGAGTCTCGAACTCTAGGTGGAAGTCCCGAGTTCTCGATAAGATGAAGTTCGAGTTCTTGGTAGAATTCCTGAGTTCTCGATGGTTTGCAAAAAACAAAGCAGCAACAATGGTTTTTTGTGCGAGAGTGAGTGGTGGTACAGCGTTATACGAGGTTGATTTCGTCTGCGACGGTGTTGGAGAGGGAACAATGGACTTCTACTGATCGTTGATGGCAGCAGAGATCGAGGACTTGGAGTGGATGAGGTATTCATGTTCCTTACTTCTTGCAAAGCGCACAAAGGTGCTTGTTGAGGACGACGTCCTATACGAAGTGGGACACCACAATGATCGATTTGTCAAAGATCATCGATCACGATCATATCAGAGTTATCGATGGGGGTGGCGATGGTAGTGACTTTCAAAGTCATGGCTTCCGCCATTGTTGTTTTCTCTCTCTAGAGGATTTAAGATCACAATAAAGAGGCGATTTCAAATTGAGAGTTATTGAGGGTGAATCGGCTTATTAGGATTTGTGTTTGAGTTGGAGAAGGAGAATGTGATAGATACAGATAAGGTTGTATATATATATATATATATGTATGTATGGTGTAATATATATATATATATATATGGATATGTCTGTAGAGATGAGGGAGAGATTGTCGCGATATTGAGAGTCTGGTGATGAGAGTTTGATTGAGAGACTAGGGTTTTAATTAAGGATCACCGCCAGGGATGGGAGATCGTGTATCATCCCCGACGGAGATGGTGTATCATCCCCGACAGAGACGGCGATAAGCAGAAAGAACTATTAATAATCGGTAGTCTCTGAAACCATATTAGAATTGTATTAACAAAAAGAACATAACAAAGACAATAAAGAGAATAATGAAGAAGAATCAAGAGATTAATGAATATTGTATTTTGTATATTGAAGTATATCTATTACAATAGAGATGACATATATATATATATATAGGGGAGAAGGTGTAGAGAACAAGTAAACTTGGTGTGGGGAACAAGTCAATATAAATTAGGTGAATTTGGTACGGGGTACAAGTCAATATAAATTAAGTAATACTAAATGGACTATGATTATCGAGATGGACCATAAAGTGAGATTACTTGCTTCACCTAAATACACATTAATTCCATTATACTAACTTCCAACATCTCTGTTTGATATTTTACTTTTTTTTATTAATCTCCTCCAATATCTCCAATATCAAATTTTATTTTTTTTGTTCAGTTTCGCATACTTACTAAAATATGAAATATTTTGTAGTGAGATATGTAAATATTTTTATCATGACATAACTGTGAAATAGAAGGGTCTATTTTGCATTTTTTCTATGAAACCTCAAATGAACAATGTTGAATGCATGAATAACAAGTTAATATCATACTTTTGAAGGATATAAATTTAAAAAGATAAAAAGAAAAGAAAAGAAACATGACCTATCATTTTATATATATATATATATATATATATATATATATTAATGTATAATGTATTGTATTTTTATTTATTTATTTTGAATATGTGATGATTATAAGATATAAAAGGCAGAATTGTTACTTCTTTTTTCTTTTTCTATTTTTTTACCATGCAAAAATGTTGTCCCTCATTTGAAAATATCAGTATTTGCATTTAACAAACAAATTCAATAAATTCAGTGTTTAAGATAAAGATCTTACTAAGCATATTTTTAGATTATATCTTTCAATACTTAATCAGATAAAATACACTGACCTCCCTAAGGATTAATTTAATTATACATGGCAGGTATGAATGGTGTTTATTACAGTTCTTTGATTACAGAGATATTTTTTTCACTTTTTATCTTATAATGAAATTGGAGTGTTTATACAAAATTTACCTAATGGATTCGAGAGAAAGGTATTTGAGATTATGCGTCAAATCTTAAAAATATATAATGTAATAAATAACAAATATAACTATCGTGAATAATAGAATCAATCCTCAGGTCAGTCAAGTATTTTACCTACTTATTAATAATTCAACATTATAGCCCCTTTAGATCAACTTTGTTTGGGGTTGGTTACTTAAAAAATAATTTTCTGTCAAACAAATCAGCAATTAAAGCAAACAGAGTAAAACAAAGAAAAGAGGAAAATATAAATTGATTGTGTTAATATTTCGTTGATAATTATTTCACCATTGCAGAGATAAACCTCAAAAGGGTAAGCTATGAATACAAGCTAATTTTAATTTTTTTTTATACTGTCAAACAACATTTATGTGCTATTTTGGCATGACAATTAACAGATTTTTTTGCTATGGCATGACACCATGTCCACGATCATATCTTTCTCAACTACGTCAAAAATTCAGAAACAACAGGCAGATTAGGAGTAGCCGCGAGTCAAATCCTGGCCACCACAAACCACCGTGACTTTGTGATGGACTAAACCACTAGGGCGAAAGGCATGCGCGGTATAATATACCAACATTTATGAACCATTGATCCTTATAAATTCCTTACATTATTTACAGCTGGCTCTGCAGAAAAGGTGGGACTATGTATCACATTAGAGAATAGTATACAAATCTAATCTTTTCAGTGTTAGGTTGGGTAGATGGATTCTTCATTTCTTATAAAAGACTTCTGGTTGGAATTTAACTGATTTGATTGGCAAAAGTCCAGATACTATATGTATTGAATTTTTATTTTTCTGAGTATGAGATAATGTGACAAATTCAAATTATATTACGAATGTGATGCTACTGTGAATTATGTAGGAATGTGATGAAATTACAATAGAGAAAATTCGGGCTTCAATTTATTCACGGGATTTCGAAGAATCATCACGGGCTCTCTCATCTGGAGAATGTATAATTATTTTATTAGCGAATGAAGAATGTATAATACTAGTTTTTTTATTTTTACTTTAATTGTCCTAAACATTTTGGGTTATGCTCTTACTGAATTTTTTAAAAACTATCTTAAAGTCTCCACTGAAAATTTAATGTTATAATTCTGCCCACACTTAAATTTCTAGGTCGGTTATGAACACCGGTCTATCTCTTATGCACATATTTGAATTTGACATGAAAAAAATTAAATGGAGTATGTAACAACGCATATCACATGTGAAAATAAATAATAGCTTTTATTTTTTTATGGTATCTTAGGTACTGTAAGGGGCCAAAAATATCGGGTTCACTTGAAGCTATTACATGTCAAGCTCAATGGCTAAAAGCCCAGCCCATAAGCAAAATATTCTAAGAATAACTTTATCTTCGAGTCAAAGCCTACTATTTTAAGAAATGGGAGGTTGAGAAATGCATGTAGATCACGTCCCATAAAATTGGGGACATGATTATAGAGAGTGGAGAGATTGGTGAGCCAAAAAGCACAACATATTCGTGTATATATATGAGATCAAAATCATCAATAAAGCAATGAGAGTGAAGTGCAAAAAAAATACATCTACACTTTGGCGCCGTCTGTGGGAACAATAATTGTTCCACACATCTTCGCCTAATATATTTTCTCTGTACCAATATGTATGTATATATTTCCTCCTCTCTACCAATATATATATATATATATATATATATATACATATATCAATCATTCATGATATATGTTATTTGGTAATAGAAAGAGACTGGACAATCAACATTCCATATCTACTCCGAAAATGGCCACTGCTCTTTTTTGGCCACTTAATGCGTCGCATCGATTCATTATTGCCCGAAGCCATCTCTCTCTCTCCACCACCAATCACCATTATCCAACTACAAAGTTCTGGTGATAGTATGATATTACAGGAGTTGGTTGTCATCATGCTATCATTGGTGGCAATAGCGACCACATGGACCTACCAAATACTTACGAGTAGAGCGACTGATGGATAAGAACCAATCTCTGCAACAAGCAACTGAAAAATTTTAGCGACGAAAATCCATCATCGTCCACAACGAGCAGATAAGTTTTCATTAGCGTTAATTTCTTTTATATGCAATATCTTTATACCGTAATAGAGTTATTTTGAAAATATAATGAGATATAAAAAAAATTGAGTTTTAAGAATAAAACATATAATTTAAAAGAAAAAAAATCCACTGTGATCAAAGAGATATAGTACTAGTGATTGTCATGGTGCGGCATATTTTTATTGTATTATATTATAGTATAACAAGTGTATATATGAAAGTATTTGTGTTTATATGAAACACGTTACAGATTGGGATACTATATCTATACAAGAAAATCTACAAATAAGTATTTATGACAAAAACTAAAAGATTTGTATGATGGAATCCCATCCTGAAGGTCTAGTGTGATGAATAATTTGTAATGTGATAATCTTATAGAGTCCTTCCTATTATGGAATTTTCAAATACGCACAAAAGATTATTTATAAGAAAATTTATATTTTGCTTTTCCATCCAAAAAAGGATGGTGCAATTATCTGTTGAAGTGTACTACTTGTTATGTACTCTCAAAGACTGAATACTTACTAGTTTGGAGTATATCCCATATCAATTTAGTTCCATTGATCAATTCGTCTCTCTATATTAGATTACTGAAATGCAAGAACTTCATACGTTCTTCTAATTTTAGACTATTTACAGTCATTACATTTATGTATGCGTAAAAATTGAATTTTGACACAGTCAAAGTTTATATTCGTAATCTTTTATTATGATGAAGATAGAAGCTTACAAAAAAAAAAAGTTAATGGAATAATAAATAATTTACATTAACGGTGACTTTTTGTGTATTTAAGGAAGGGCGAGAAAACTTCTTTGTTCAGAAGACAATGAATGGTTGGGGCCCGACCCGAATTGAACTGAATCCATCTATCTCTAGGTTCACCTGAGGAAGGACAAGCTTGGCAAGGAATGCTTAAAGGGCAAATTTAATCAAATAAATCATTAGATTGGAATACAATGATTTTGGAGATTTTTAATATGCTCATGGTGTACTTCCAGACGCATATCATGTACAATTTTTTGGATGCAATTTTGGTCAGTTGAGATGGGTCAGTTCTCACATGGTGCAAGACCAGAGCATATCAGATTCTAGCAAAATTACTCTGTGCTTCTATGTTAGCTAATTGGGAATCTAAAAATTATAAGCTTGTTTCACCTTAGCATTGCCTTCCTCGCCAGGTGGCGGCAGAAGAGATGGACACCATGATCGACAATATAACAGATAACAGATAAGTATTTTCAATCGCCCATTTTGTTTTATTGGCGAATGACATCCCTCCGAGAAATTTATTTACAAGAACAAAAGTATAACATGTTCTATGTGTATACTTAAAATATGATTTTGCAAAAGCAAGATAATGGCAAATTGCATCTAAATGCCTCTTACTAAAATCAAAGTGACAAATCACTACTCATGCCGATTGTTAAGATAAAAAAGGGCAAGTGGCACAGAAAAGTCAATCGCCAGAAAATCAAAGCAAAAGGCATGAAGAAAGGTAAACGTCAAGATTAAAACGAGAGACACGAAGAAAGTTAATCGCCAAGATTGAATCAAGCAAAAGCTATAGTACGTGCAAGAAATCATGAATATAGTGGTTGGGGCCCAAAAATGGGTCTAAGAACTCTTTTGATTGAAAATTCTGAATGTAGAAAAATACTGAGTATGTGTTCGAGCCCAAAAGAAACTACAAGAGAGCCTCAACAAAGGAATAAGATCGGACAATCCACATTCGAATCCAACTCATATGTATCGAGATGGATCGAATCCGAAGGGGCTAGTGTAAGGGCCAAAAATATCGGGCCCACTTGAAGCTATTACATGTTAGGCCCAATGGCTAAAAGCCCAACCCATAAGCAAAATATTCTAAGAATAACTTAGAATATTTTTACCCATATTTTAAGAAGTGGGAGGTTGAGAAATGCATGTAGATCACGTCCCATGAAATTGGACACATGATTATAGAGAGAGGAGAGATTGGTGAGCCAAAAAGCACACCATATTTATGTATATATATAAGATCAAAATCATCAATAAAGCAATGAGCGTGAGGTGCAAAAAAAATACATCTACACGTACATACACTTCTGCTGAACATATTCAAGAGCTAAACTAAACTGCAAGACTTCCTTGTAAATTTTGTGTAACAATATTAATATTATATTGGTTTCTTTTTCCTGCATTGTGTTACAACTTTCAATTAAGGATGAGGAAGATCCTTTCAATTAAGGATGAGGAAGATCCTCTCCTGAAAGATCCTCTCCACCTTTCTGCAAACCTATAATTGATTAACTATACCATTTTAATGATAAATAATTATTTACCGAGCGAAAATAAAAATGGCAAGAACAATAATAATAAAATTTTAGAAAAAGTGATCCACCTTGAAACCATCAGATGATGACCTTGATATTTTTCGTTCCTTGTATAAGAGCAAATAATTACCCATATTTGCTTATGTATCATGTATCATGATTAATTCTGAAGATTTATCAGTTTGCAATTGGTATGAAATTATATATATACATATACATATATTTAGAAAAATTAATCGAGTAATTATACCGATTTGAATATCAAGCGATCATTTAATCGGTATAGTTAATCAAATAATTTTTTTTTATTTTAAATAATTTATATTAATATATTAATATATTTAATTTCAATTTTTATTTTATATAATTTCTATTAAAATATTAATTATATAATTTTTATTTTTATTTTATATTTATTTATAGAGAGGAAAAGTGATAGTGATGGAGAGAAAAAGTTATTTTTGTAATGTATATATATATGGGAGAATGGCAATAAACACTCATTAGGTTTGAAAAAGGTGCCGAAAATTCCCCTAATGGTTTAGAAACACCTCTCAAGTTTCAAAAAGGGGCTCTAAATACCCTCAAACACCTTTTCCGGTGACGGTAAAGGGAAATTACTTTTATGCCCTTATTTAAACTGTTTAAATTAAATAGGGTAAATTGCTTAAAACTCCCTCAAGTTTACTATATTTCCCTACTATACCCCCTCAACTATGAAATGAGTTTAGAACCCCTTAAAGTTTCATAAAGGTTGCACCATGGGCTTGCCCTCAAATGTTTTTACCCTTTTACCCTCTAAACTTTTTGTATTTCCACATTACCTTTAATCATATCCTTACTATTATATTTCTTAATTCTTTAAATTACAAAAATATTATTTCTTTTAGTTAGAATATTAATTATGTCATTTACCTTTAATGTATTAAACTAAATATACTCTCAAATGTTAAATTTTTTTTTTTTGTAAGTTTTAATTATTTTATTTGTAAATTAATATTCTAATCACTTAGATCCCCTAAGCGATGACATCATCCTGAATTTTTTTTTAAAATCCCTAAACTACCATCAATGTCTTATCTTTATTCTGTTTGGAAACAAGGATAGTGTTTTTATCAATTAGACCCCCTCTCATCATTTAATAATTTAATTTATATTAAATTTTCAAAATATATATAAAATTTGAAAAGATATATATTAAAATTTGAAAAATATTATAAATTCGAAAATAAATATAAAATTAAAAATATATATAAATTTTGAAATTATTTTTTTTCAAAAAAACATATTAAATTTCGAAAATAAATATAAAAATCGCAAAAAACATAAAAAATTTGAAACAAATATATAGAATTTAAAAAAATATATAAATTCAAAAAAATATATTAAATTTCGAAAAAAATTATAAAATCGAAAATAAATATAAAATAAAATATATATATATTTTTTGAATTTTTTTAAAAAAACATATTAAATTCAAGACAAATATATAAAATTAAAAAAACCATATAAAATTCAAATAATATATGTTAAATTTCGAAAATAATTATAAAATTCGAAAAAAATATAAAAAATTTGAAAATTTGAAAATAAATATAAAATTCAAAAATATATATATTAAATTTAAAAAAAATACTAAATTCAAAAATAAAAAATATTTAAAATTTATTTAATTCTCTCTCTCTCTCTTACACACACACACGCACACATATACATATATACACACACATATATATATATAGATCTATACATATATATATACACACATATATATATAATTTTCATTTTGCTGATCTTTCTTCCTTGATCCATCAACTATGCCTTCAAGATGCTTTGCCTCTTTATCATTCCTCACCCCATTATGTGACTGCTCCTTTTTTTCAAGCTCCAACAATTTCCTTCTCGAATTCGAATTCTTCGACCTTGAATCTTCTTCTGTAACGCATAATATAGAAAGAAAAAAAAAACTTTCAAGTTGTATTAAAAAACTAGACAATTCATACGAAGCTTAATTATTCTATTACTACGTTTTCAAGTACCGAATTGACAATTTGGATTTGGGATCAAAATTTCATGAAACGGGGATGTATTGCACAAGAGAATTGAAAAGCAAACCTGAGATTGGAGCTGTTAGATCAGTGACACCAAAATCAAGAACAGAAACAGGGCTTGAATTTTCCGAGTCACACTCTGTTTGAGCCTTCTTAGCTACAAAGTCGATCTTTTTCTGCTTCTTTTTCTTCTTCTTCTCCTTCTTTCTTGATTTCACTCCACCAGAGTCCCCATTGTAGTTCATGGGTTTTAATTGCTTTTCTACCTCCATAACCACATGTGAATTCCCATTTGAATTCTTCGTCGGACGAAGAATATTACTCGAGTCGATGAAAAACCCATTACCACAAATCTTCTTAGAAGCCTTGTGGTTGATTTTTCTATTCTGTTTCTCATCAGAGACTACCATCTTATTAGTCTCTATATTTTCTTTGTCATTTCTTTCGTACACACTCTGTCTCCGATTGCTCTCTGTTTTTCGACACTTCATTTCTTTAATACCCACATCACATTTCTTCCCTTTCGACCCCGGTTTCTTAGTCTCACCTCCAGTCTCAAAACCGAGAACAAAGAATTCATCTAGCTCCAAAAATGTTGGCGTTTCGCGAAACGACAACGAGGTCTTCACTGACTTCAATTCCTTTAGTGAATCAACAGAATTCATTGATCTGCTTCTTGAAATCGAATTAGCAGTCAATTGGGTGTTCCCAACATCGATCCGTGGCATCAAATCTAATCCCATTAGCCTTGCCACTACTCCGACCAGAGGTGCAGCTATTTGCTCTGTTTCCGAAAATTGAAGCTTGTGATCATCGTTATCAACGACTGTGAATTGTTCGTCTTTGATCTGATCAGAATGGTATATGGGGAGAGTGTTGAAGCAGAGAAGGCGGCACAACATGCCGGAGAGAAGGCGGCGGCGACGGGGGAGGCGGTGGGAGGGGATGGTGTATATATATATATATATATATAGATCTATATATATATGTGTATATATGTATATGTGTGCGTCTGTGTGAGAGAGAGAGGAGGGAGAGATAGATAGTAAACTTGAGGGGGGATTTTATATAATTTATTAGAGGCGTATGTTAGTCATTAGGCAAAGGCAATTTTGGAAATTTTTTTTTTTTGAAATCACGTGATCTACATGTGACTGAAAAAATTGTCGGAACAGTGTCGCAGGGGTGCAAAGTGCTCAATCGGAGAATATTTTAGGGGATTATTTGCACAAAGTGAAATTGAAGGGGATTTTCTGCACCTTTTTCAAACCTAGGTGTGTTTACTGTCATTCTCTCATACATATATATATATATATATATATATGTATGTTTGGAGAGAGGAAAAACTGATGTGTTTAATTAGTGGGGCAGGTTTGCGGAGAGCTGGAGATGATCCTCTCAAGATTCATGAATGATTTGTTGAATTTTCATCCCATCTATCCCTATTCAAAAAAATAGTTTTACTAATTATACTTTCATCCCCTTTTATTTTATTAATTATACTTTCATCCCTTATTACAATATATATATATATATATCTTACGAAAATTATAATTTAATTTTTTATATATAAAATTCTAAATAAACATATAAAATTCGAAACAAACATTATAAAATTTGAAAAAATATATATAATTCGTAAAAATATATATAAAATTTGAAACAATATATAAAATTCGAAAGAAACATATAAAATTAGAAAAAAAAAACATATAAAATTTGAAACCAATATATAAAATTCGAAAAAACATATAAAATTCTAAATATATATATATATAAAGTGTGACTGAATTTTAAGTGGACAAGTTTCAAAGTCATTAGTCACGGTAACAGATCATCTCCAGCTCTTTACAGAGTTATTTCAAGGGTCACGATGGTGACACATGCCCCACTAATTTCCTCTCACAATTTCTTATTCAACACTTATTTCTTTCTCTCTCTACCACTTTCATCTCTCCATCACTATTATTTTTCATCTCTACAAATAAATATAAAATAAAAATTATATAAATAATATTTTAATCAAAATTATATAAAATAAAAATTGAAATTAAATATATTAATATTTTAATCAAAATTATATAAAATAAAATAAAAAATAAAAAATTTAATCGACTAACTATACCGATTAAAGGGTCCTTTGGTACCCAAATCTAGGGGTGCACATGGTTTGGTTCGCTTCCGATTCCGACCGAAACCGGAATCGAACAGATACTTTCGGTTCCTTAAAAATGAGAACCGAAACCGAACCGTTAATTTTGATTCAAATATTAATATATTCATGGTGCGGTGCGGTTCTCTTTCGATTCCAACCGAAACCGGAATCGAACCGATACTTTTGGTTCTTTAAAAATGAGAACCAGAACCGAACCATTAATTTTGATCCAAATATTAATATATTTAATTTCGATTAAAATATTTTAATAAAGTATGAGTTCGATTCTGATTTCGGTCACCATCATGGGGCATGTGTCGCCATCGTGGCCCTTAAAATAGCTCTACAGATAGCTAAAGAGAATCCGTTACCTTGGCTAATGATTCTGAGATTTGTCCACTTAAACTTCAGTCACACTTTATATATATATATATATATATATGAATTTTATATATTTTTTAGAATTTTATATTTTTTTTGAATTTTATATATTTTTTTCGAATTTTATATATTGTTTCAAATTATATATATATATTTTAATTTTATATGTTTTTTCAAATTTTATATATTTTTTACGAATTTTATATGTTTCTTTCGAATTTATATGTTTATTTGGAATTTTATAAAAAAAAAATCAAATTGTAATTTTCATAATATATATATTTTGTGATAAAGGTTGGAAGTGTAATTAGTAAAATAGGAGGGGATGGAAGTGTATTTTCATATTACAGATAGGGGATAAAATGCATGCTTTAAATAGTTTGAGGTAATTTTGGGGATTTCTTGCAAAAGCTTAGTAGTTTCAGGGATTTCTTGCCCTTTATCCTTGAAATAGAGTAATGCGAAATCTTTTTGAAATCTTTTTCCCATTCCTACTGTTCACCATTCAAGAATTCAATGCTAAATTAAGAGTTTAACCATTTACCTTTTTTATTAATCTCCTCCAATATCTCAAATATCTATTTTTCTTTCAGTTAAGTATTGTTACTAAGATCTAAAATATGAATACAATTTTGGTTAATTCTGTAGTGAGATATGTAAATATTTTTATCATACCATAGGTGTGAAATAGAATGGTCTATTTTGCATTTTTGTTTATGAAACCTCAAATGAACAATGTTAAAGGCGTGAATGATAAGTTAATATCATAAAAATAATTAGAGAGGAATTCAATAGAAGTAAAACAAATAAGAAATGCGCAGGGACAATGGATAGAGTGAACTATTTTCCCAACTGAAATATATATCCTGAATTATTAGGTTGTTTTTGGACTTGGTTACACTAAAATGGTTATAGGGCTGAGGGATCTATTTGGAGTTTACCCTTTTTTAAAAAAGAAAAAAGAAAAGTTGTGATATGAGATAAAATCAACTGTTCCCAAACAATACTTTTTATTATTATATATAAATGTTCTTTGCATAGTTGATCATCGCGGTATTGATTTTGTTCGCAGCCACGGTAACAGTAATAATATAGTGATCTTGTACACTATCAATTTTAAAAGTAAATATCAAATGAATATTGATATTATATAACGATATCGGCACATTTAAAATATGTTATAAATCAAACAATAGAGAGCACCATGATTCCTTCACATGAATTAGTATTACGAGTTCACGTCCTCGTCATTGAATTCACTTAATGGTGACACTATTTTCAATGAATTCGAGGGATGATTGAGATAGATTTCTCATTTCCATCGACAATGAGATACAAAAATGTACGCTAGACAGGCCATTTGCAATGATATTTTTAGTGACCCATAATTTTATATATATATATAAAAAGATAAGCCATATTTCACTATAGAAAAAAAAAGACATTTCTTTGAGAGAACAAGAAATTTTCACAAATACTTGTCACCAAAATTTAGATACAAAATCAGTATCCACTATTTCTATCGAGAGAAATGTCAAATGAAAGAGCTGGCATCTTCAAGTAAAACTCTAAACTTTGGTGTAAATCTTTGACTCCTATCTATGTATCATCTATTGTCTCTCAATTATTAATGATATGTTGGTTTTACATTGGAAAAACTTGATAGTATATTAAAAAATTGTTATTAAGAATTTTGAGAACATATTTTTTGAAAATAATAAAAATGAGTTATTTGAAAACAGTCATTTTTGTAACTGAATTTTTAGAAAACTGTTTTAAAAAAATTGAACCAAATTCAAAAATTTACAAATTTTTGATTTTTTAGTTTTCAAAAATTAAAAAACTCTTCTCAAAAATACAAATCAGGTATGCACTTAGGATTTGATAGGACAGTGTCACACATAGTTTCGTACCATTAATTACTAAAAAGTTATGACACTATGACAAACATCTCTTTGACCTCTTCCTCATTTTCTTTGAGTTGAATGGTATTTTCAATTCAGTATGTGAGATTTTCTGACAATTCCTACCATACCATCCCTTATTATGAGACAATCCTACTAAATATAGGATATGGTTTGCATCCAACACTCTGTATTGTTTGATTCATAATATTTTTAAAATATATTAATATTTATTATTATATAACATTGATATTTATTTGATGCTTGTATTTGATATTGATACATGATTATGATCGAAACCGAAATTGCAAATTATATAAACATGGCTTAATAGTATCCTTTCATTCTTGCATTGATATTGATGTCACGCGACTAAAATCAAAACTCGAAACTGCATATCATGTAACCCTGGCTTAACATTAACCTTTTATTCTTGCACAAGAATGTTATCACAAGATATACGGTCACTGGCGGGCGGTCTCTTAAACTTAAGTATTCTTCATGGTTCGTCGTATAATTCGATACGTTATGCATCACTTTATTCGTAAAGTTTTTTGAATATGACAATATTAATATTGTAACAATATTAATACTAGTCTAATACTCATTTTTAAAACCGATATCATCGCATAACATTTGACTTTCTTATTTGAGGCTGATCAAAATCACAAGAAACAAAGGAGGTACTGAGCTCTTTTAACATTCAACTACTTGAATGAGATGATATAAAAACAATCTTCTCCAGCTGTTTCCAACAATTCCTATCTTTGTGTCATTTCAAATGGATACTATTGCTTGGATTGCTTTGCCATTTTCATGTCCCAACTTATTGTGTACCTTCCCTTTATATTTGACAAGCATATATACTTTGGAATTAAGTGAATGAAAAGATGTTACATTGGACTGACAAACATTTTTACATGATTATAATACATTATGATCCTTTAAATTATGGGAAAATATCTCTTACCTCCCTTGAGGTAAGGTCTAATTGCACGCAATACTCTTTAGTTTTGAAATATATCACTTACCTCCTATGGTTAACTTTTTCTATCATTTCCCCCCTCCATCCAAAGTCAATGCGGTTAAAGGGGTAAAGTACCATAAATACTCCTCAAATTCATATTACAATTTACCCATTAAATTATTGAATTTCACATTGCCCCCCACCCCAATGGGTAAATTATAATTTCACCCCCTAAAATTCGAAAAAATATTTAAAATTTTAAAATATATATATAATTTGAAAAAATATATAAAATTTGGAAAATATATATAAATTTTGAAAAAAATATTAAAAATTGAAAAAATATATAAATTTCGAAAAACATAAATAAAATTAGAAATAAATATATAAAATAAGAAAAAATAAACAAAATTCGGAAAAAATATATAAAATTCTAAAAAAATGTATAAATTCTGAAAAACATATATAAATTTCAAAATATATATATATATAATTCGAAACAAATATATAAAATTCGAAATATATATATATATAATTAAAATATATATATTCAAAAAAATATATAAATTTCGCAAAACATATAAAATTTAGAAAAATATTTATATAATTTGAAATCTTGATGGTTCAATCTTCCAAACAAAAAATTGCATAATAGCTAGCAGAACCCATCATATCTATTAGAAAAAGAAGTGTTTATGATTTGATAGACTTCTCACCCTCTGCACAATAAACAATTGGAACACCTTCCTGTAATGTAGCTTTTTCAAATATATGCATATTTGAATTTGCAAATTAACCCATTTCGAATTTATATATTTTTTCCCAATTTTATATATTTTTTCTAATTTTAAATATATATTTTCGAATTTATATATTTGTTTCAAATTTTATATATATATAAAATTTTCAAAATTTATATATCTTTTTCAAAATTTATATATTTATTTCGAATTAGATATATATATTTTTAAATTTATATATGTTTTTCGAAATTTATATATGTTTTTCGGATTTTATATATATATTTCAAAATTTATATATCTTTTTCGAATTTTATATATTTATTTCGAATTAGATATATATTTCGAAATTTATATATGTTTTTTGAAATTTATATGTTTTTTTGGAATTTTATATATATATTTCGAATTTTATATATATTTCAAAATTTATGTATGTGTTTCAAATTTTATATTTTTTTCGATTTTTATGTTTTTTTCAAAATTTATATTTTTTTTCCAAATTTTATATATATATATTTGAATTATATATATATTTTTGAATTATATATATATTTAAATTATATATATTTTTTAAAATTTTAAATATTTTTTAGAATTTTAGGGGGTGAGACTGTAATTTATCCATTAGGGTGGGGCAATGTGAAAATTCAATAGTCTAGGGGTTTATTGAGGGTAATTTCGTAATTTTACATCACCAAGGAAGGTAACTGATATATTTGAAAACTTAAAAATGCCCGTGTAATTAGGTCTTACCTCAAGGGAGGTCAGTAATATTTTTCCTTAAATTATTGAGAGACCAATAGGATCATAAAATATCAGTGCACATTGCTAATTCTTGTAAAAAAAAAAAACAAAAAAAAAAATTTACACTGATTTCTAATCTAACATTCTTGCATTGACATGAAAAGAAAACTAAAGTAAAACTAGCTATTGGGATTTATTCCTTTTTTTTCACAATTGTTTTTAATTACGAAGTTTTTCAGTCAATTTATTTGCTTCTTGTTAATATATAGATATATGTGTGTGCCTGTGGAATATATTATTTCATCTCTTAAAGCACATTGTTACAAGACACTATTTAATATTTTAAATCTTCATGTCCTTAAATAATTTCTGGAATTTATTTTTGAAATATCTCAGCCATATATTCCCAATGAATTATAAAGTGGTAGCTATCACTAAATATAAGAGACATGTTCCCTGTGTTGGCAATTGGCAGCATCAATTTGGTCTCAGAAACATTGTATTTTATATATATACATATATATAGAGAGAGAGAGAGATGACAATCACTGCGGGCCTAATTATGGCAAAGGGTTCTTAATGATTTTTCATTCTTATTAATACTCCCTCCATTTATGTTTCCTCTTAAATTGGCTAAATCGGTCAATTATGTCGATTTGTACGGGCATGCCAGGAACCTTGACCTAGGCTCCAAAGGTTGTCAGAAAGTAAAGATAGTCTTATTGGTTTTGACTTATCAGGCGATGCGTAGGAGGGAGAACATGAAACTCCTACTTTGGGTACTTTTCTGTACCTCAATTAAGAGGACTTAAACTACTTATAAATGTAAAATTGAAAACCACAAATTTCACACAAATAACCAACATGTTTAAATGAAAAGTGTTGAATGTTGAATGAAATAAAGACTTGAATGATAAAATGAAAGTTTTGAGATTAAAACAACTTGAATAATTGAAATAGCAATATTGAATTAAAAGCAATGACTGAAAAAGTAGATTGAATGACTGAAATATAAATAAACAAGGCTTGATTAAAATAAAAGACTTTGGAAACAAAAGACTTTACAAGAAATAAAATAACAACCAGAGTTTGGAAAATAAAATGACAAGTGTAGTACTTGAATTGTTTGATTGGTGTAAGACTCTTTGCAAAATTGTCAATATATAATTATTTATAGGATATTACAACGTAACAAACTCCCTAAAAGTTTGTACATAAAATAACAAACCTATCTAGATTTAAATTTAAATACAATTAAAATTTGAATTTGAATTGAAATAAGCCATTTTATTGGAGCAATCACTTTATCTTCATCCTTTGACTTTCCTCTTTCTTTACTCAAGTCCTTCACAAATCAGTTGACATGATATATCCTATAGCTTCCAATTCAAATCAAAAGCCTTGTGCAATGTATCCTTTATCTCTTTTCATTCTCATGGGCCTTGAGCCTTGCAATTGATATTGGCCCATTCCTTTCCTTAATTTGGCCTAAAGTATAAACCTGGAATTCTTCATCATCAACCCATTTACTCAGCCCATCTTCTTGCCACATCATTTATTAAATTGGGGTGTCAACAATGCCCCCTAATTTAAATTCAAGGGAATTCAAATTTTCTTATATTGAAATTACGAATATACCCCAATTTCTATCAATTTGCACAATTTAAGAGATCCAGTTGCGGCCAACTTTCTTTATTCTTGACTTTTTTTATTCGACCAAACACTAATTCTTCTAAGGAAACAAAACAATAGCAAAAAACAATAAGAAAATGATTAAAAGGGAAAAAATACCAGTGTGAAAGCCTACTGATCTTTAAAGTTCTCCTTTATGCTCATAAAGGCTTGGCCGATATTGTTTCAAGTATTTCCCATTAATCGGCCTTGAGTGTTCCTTTTCATCCAGATCCTTCAACTTATAGGCTCCTCCTTTCAATACATCAACAACTTCAAAAGGGTCTTCCCAATTAGGAGTCCACTTGCCCATTTTTCTGTTGATTTTCCCCAAAGGAAGTGCCATTTTCCAAATCAAAATCACATTCGGAAAATCCTTTAAGCTTAACTCTTTTGTTGTAGACTCTCATGACTTTCTTTTTGTGAGCAACCAAACAATCAAGAGCCTCCAATCTAGAATCCTCTACATCCTCCAATTCTACCAACATTGCTTCATTATAATCGACAGAGAACAACTTATGTTGCAAAGTCACCCTTGCTGATTTGATATTCATCTTCATTGGTAACACAACATCATGACCAAAGGTCAATCGGTAAGGGGTTGTGCATGTGTTTGTTCTCTTTGAATTTCTATAGGCCCACAAAGCCTCTTGCAAAGTATCATGCCATCCCTTAGGCTTCTCATCAATCATCTACTCAATGATTTCTATCAACACCTTATTGGAATCTTTTTCCTGACCATTCCCTTGGGCGTAGTATGGAGTAGAAGCTATAATATTCACTCCCCGACTTTCCACATATTTTAGCACCACATTTCCCCTAAATACAGATTCGTTATCAGCAGTGATTGTTTCTGGCAAACCATATCTAGTGAATATATATTTTTTCAAAAAAATCACCACAGTTACTTGGGAAATGGATTTATATGGAACAACTTCCACCCATTTTGTGAAACAATCAGTTGCCACAAGGATCCAATGATGTCTTTTTGATAAAGGAGGATTAATCTTACCGATTGTATCCATTGCCTATCCTCTGAAATGCCACGGCTTGACAATCAACTGCATCTCGATGCCCGGTGTCCATTGAATTGGCCCATGCTTTTGACAAGATGCATATCCTCTGGCATATTCAATACAATCCCTTTTGATTTTTGGCCAATGATAGCCATACCTTCAGATCAGCCACATCATCTTCATCCATGCCTGATGAGCCCCACAGAATCCTTCATGCACCTCACCCATGATTTTAAGAGCTTCAGCCTTGCTGATACATAAAAGCAGCAATTCATTTTCTACACTTCTTTTGTACAGCTCTTTATCAATCAGCATATACTGCATAACAAGCCTTCTGATTTTCCTATCAGTCTTTACATTTGGGATCGGCACACACCTTTCATCATAGAGCATAGCTTCACTCGAATAAACCATTGCTACAAAAGGCTTGTTGTCCACTTCAACATTTTTTATTCATTATCATCCCCAAATATGAGCATCTGATGTAAAGAATATAGGATGCACATATTCGGATGTATCCAGTCCCGGCCCAACAATATATTATAAGCAATTGTTGAATCAATAATAAAAAAGGCCAAAACTGATGCTTGTCCCCCAATTGATACCTCTAAAGGCAGCATCCCCCTGGTGTTGGTCACACTTCCACTAAAACCACTAATAGCAACCTCGGTTGGTATTATATCGTCCAAAGTCTTTCCAAGGATCGGCAAAGTTGAAGAATGGATGGCATTCAACACAGAACCATTATCAACGAGAACTCAGTCTAATGGCTGCCCCTTAACCCATACATTCACATACAATGGTTTGAGTTGTTGAGTCATAGCCAAATGAGGTTTTTTAAATACAATCTTCTTTGCCGACTTTGGCTTTGCTGATTCCTTTGCTTCTTTCTGTTGATTAGAACACCCAACCTCAGCAACAATCACTTCTTTTCCCTTCTATAGGATTTTGCTTGATGCTTGGAATGTGGCTGGTAGAAGAAAAGCCATATTGCAACTTACATCCTGGAAAACGGTACCAAAATTTAACATGCGTTTCATAAAGTGTTTGGGATCTCGATCCGAAAACTCATCACTATCATCATCACCCTTTAAGATCTTCACCACTTCGGCTGAACACTTTGAATCGGTAGATTTTCCTGATTCTTCAATAACCATAGGGTCTTCCTTTCTGGTGATATTGATTGAGCACGTTCCATCATCTTTCTTTTATACTCCATTATTCGTCTTTGCATCCTCATCTTCTGACTCCTTGAAGGCCATTCTGACCCTTCTTCCCTTGGCGTAGGGAATTTGGGGTGTTGAACTCTAGTCCACTTATTAGTCGGCACAATTGGTGGTCGCACTGCTCTCGGTCTTTGATAATCCGTACCCCTTTGCGTCCAAACCTTTAACCGCATCATGGGTCTTCGCGCTGGCAAGTGATAACGATCTTACCTCCTGGGGTCGATGCTTGCCCCCAGTCGAGGACCAAAGATGACTTCTCGGCCCCTTGTCTGGTTATAGTTGAGCCAATCATGAACACTCCTCCTAGAATTAGCAGGACTCCTAATCTGAACTGGAGCCTAGCCGCGATTCCTACAATCTGGACACCTTTTTTGGGCTAGAACTACACGTGCTTCTCGAATCTCTTTCTCTAATTCCTCCACCATTTTTATCAATCGACTTGATTCACCTTTTTCTTGTTTCTTTTCTGGCCGATCAGCCAAAGTAATGGTATTGGCTGGCGTAATCTTCGGGAAAGGATCTTCATCCACCCCCATAACTTCTTTCTTCTTTTCAGGGAACTACAATGTGTCATCCTCAATGGCCTTCTATAAAGTATTCCTAAAAATAGTACAATGATTAGTGGTATGTGTCCAAGAATTATGAAACTTACAAAATTCTTTTCATTTTAGTTCATTAGATGCAGGAATTTTATATTCCTTAGGCAAAAGAATCTGTTTAGTCTTAGAAAGGTCAAAAGAATAATTATTCCCTGTATCAGCAGATCCCTTCTTGAATGTTGATCCCACCGACTGACCACCTCCAGTAGTTGGCTTTGGTTTACTTAATGCCTCGCATACATAGGGTTTTTTAATACACATCTCTGCCAAATTCGCCTCCAAATCTTCTTTTACCTCAACCTGAAAGGTTTCATAGTTGGGATCTCGATAATAGGTCCCCTTTGAAGATATCTTGCGCTCCTTCTCCTATTTCAGCAATGCTTTATACCTCGAAACTTTATCGGCAAGATCAAACAAATCATGGAACTCCATTCCTTTGAACCGCTTCCTGATTTCAAACTCCAGGCCATTCAAAGCAAGTCAGACAAATTCAGCTTATAGTAAATTAACTTGGCATCTCATCTTTGCACGCCTAAATCGGGAGATGAAAGTTTCAACAGTTTCACTCGGCAATTGGCTTAAACGAGAAATATCAGCCAATGTCGCTTCAGTCTCCGTACGATAGAATTGAGCGTGAAATTGTTCTTCTATTTATCGTCAATTGAAAATTGAATTAGTTGGCAACCGAATATACCATGTAAACGCCGGTCCTATCAATGAATTTGGGAACAGTCTCATTTTTAAAAAATGATTGTTGCTTGTTTCTCCACGTTGAATAGTGAAGCGATCGATGTGTTTGATCGTTGACTGGTTTCCTACTCCACTGAACATTACAAAATCAGGAACTTTATACCCCCAAGGGTACTCATGCAAATCTACTTGCTCCGAGTACAACTTATTGTACAGTGGTCTGCCAATGCGTTTCATTCCTTGGCCGAGTTCTTGTTGAATCAAATCTAACACTTGCCCCCTGTCGAGCAAACCATTATGTGGAACTGGATCCACTAAAGGCAAAATTGGTTGCGGAATCGGCACACGTTGCCCCTTAGGCATCGGCAAATTGACATTGTTGTTCTTCTATCTATTTTGGTTACCCTCAGCATTCACGGGTTTTTGCACATGATTACCTTGTTGTCTTTATTGGTTATGCCTCATTGTGGGTGGCTGATACGGTGGGACTACCAATTGGAGCAGAACTTCTTTTATTGGAATTGGAATTGTAACTGTAGCGGACACTGTTGGGTTCACCGACGTGTTTGTTGTTTGCTGATGTCCCGCTGTATTTGCTGGCAAAATTGCAAGATCAACAACTGGAATGGTTGAACCCGGAATACTAGATCCCTCACCAATAATCGGCCTCCGATTAGCCGTAGCTTCTTCACGCATTCCCTTGATTTCTTGGCCGAGATATCTTATCATGTCAACAATTGGGACCAAGCTATCCTGAAATAGCGATAGCGGTCCTTGAAGAGTGGCTTCATTTAATGGTTCCCGCGATGTTTCCTCTATTTGTTGTTCTAGCGGGAATTGCACTTCATCTTCAGTATCATCATCTTGAGAAAGCTTAGGACTTCTCCTAGGTGGCATGATTCCAATGTCACTCCCAACAGGTGGTCCCAACGAGCGTGCCAAAAATTATTTCCTCTTAAATCGGCTAGGTCATTCGATTATGTCGATTTGTGCGGGCGTGGTAGGAATCTTGACCTAGGCTCCAAAGATTGTCGAAAAACAAAGATAGTCTCCTTGGTTTAGGAGGGAAAACATGAAACTCTTACTTTGGGTACTTTTCTGTACCTCAATTAAGAGGACTTAAACCAGTTGAGAATGTAACATTGGAAACCACAAATTTCACACAAACAATCGACATGTTTAAATGAAAAGTGTTGAACGTTGAATGAATAAAGACTTGAATGATAAAATAAAAGTTTTGAGATTAAAATAAATTGAATAATTGAAATAGCAATATTGAATTAAAAGCAATGACTGAAAAAGTAGATTGAATGACTAAAATATAAATAAACAAGACTTGATTAAAATAATAGACTTTGAAAATAAAAGGTTTTACAAGAAATAAAATAACAACAAGAGTTTGAAAAATAAAATGACAAGTGTAATACTTGAATTGTTTGATTGGCGTGAGACTCTTTGCAAAATTGTCAATAGATCATTATTTATAGAATATTACAACATAATATAAAATAACAAACCTATCTAGATTTAAATTTAAATACAATTAGAATTTAAATTTGAATTGAAATAAATCATTCTGTTGGAGCAACCATTTTATCTTCATCCTTTGACTTTCATCTTTCTTTACTCAAGTCCTTCACAAATTAGTTGACATGATATATCCTACAGCTTCCAATTCAAATCAAAACTCTTGTGCAATGTATCCTTATCTCTTTTCATTCTCATGGTCTTGAGCATTGCAATTGATATTGGCCCACTTATTTCTTTAATGGGTTAACTTCATTTACACCCCCTGAGGTTTATTCTATCTTCACTTTGACCCCCTCAGGTTTGTATATCTTCATTTACACCCCCTCATGGTATTAAATGTCTAAAATACCCTTATACCAAACACCCCTTAAATCAATTTAATCCCTAAATCAATTTAACCCCTAAACCAAACATCCCCTTAGAATCAATCTAACCCTCAAACCAAACACCCCAACCCCAACTCTCTCTCTCTCTCATACACACACACACACACCCCTCTACACACACTACACAGACGGCGGCGATTAGGGTTTCTGGAGATTTGGGCGTTCAGTCAAAAATAGAGTCAGGATCGAGAAATTTGGGTGACTCGGGTTCGGCAGAGAGGAAAGGGAAGAGAAAATTAGGTCTTAATGTTGATTCACTGGTTTCGGAAATAGAGGGAGAGGATGAAAGAGACCTAGGGTTTTTGAGTTTGCGATTTGGAACAAAAATTTTGAAGTGAAGCGTCCAAGAAATCAATGGCGGCGATGGTGGTGCTGTGGTCGTAGTTGTAAGTGATGATGATGATGAAAATGAAAGAGAAAGTGAAAGGGGAAGTGGTAATTTTGAGATTAGGAGGAAGTCCCACCGCCATATATATACATATATATATAGATATATTTCCAAAACTTCAATCTTCCCCTTCCTATATCTATATCTACATATACATATACACACACATATATATATATATATATATTTATGTTTGTATATCTACATCTCAGTATGAATCCCTATATGTGTAATCAGACCACATTGTCTTGTATTTCTTGACCCCAAGAGCAATCAATCAAAACCTCTCTTCCCAGAACACGGAGCACCGAAATGGGTTTTTTGATTATCGAAGAGAATTGTGGAGAAGAAGGAGACGACGCCGTTCTGGTTCCGCCCACCAATTTCTCCATGGTCGAAGATGGCGTCTACAGATCTGGCTTCCCTCAACCCTCCAATTTCCCGTATCTACAACCCTCAATTTGCAATCAGTCATGTATGTCTTGTACACATATATATATGTATATATATATATATGTGTTTGGTGATTGAAGATTTTCTTGTATTGAGTTTCGAATTTTTGGGCAGATGTTTGTGCACCAAACCTTACCCTCAAGAAAATTTTATATGTATATGTAGAAATGTAGATATAGATTTGAAAAAAATTTATTCTAATTTACTTAAATTTTTTATTCTAATTTTATATGAATATGTTTTTTTTTAATTTTATATATTTGGTTTTTTTATATTTTTTTCGAATTTTATAATTTTTTTTGAAATTTAATATATATTTTTTGAAATTTTATATATATTTTTTGAAATTTTATATATATTTTGAAATTTTAATACAAATTAAATTATTAAATGATGAGAGGGGGTCTAATTGATAAAAGCATTATCATTGTTTCCAAACAGAATAAGGATAAGATATTGAGGGTAGTTTAGGGATTTTAAAAAAAATTCAAGCTGATGTCATCGTTCAGGGGGTCTAAGTGATGAGAATATTGAAAAATAGGGGGTGTAAATGAAGATATGCAAACCTGAGGGGTCCAAATGAAGATAAGACAAATCTCAGGAGGTGTAAATGAAGTTATCCCTTCTTTAATTTACTTAGCCCATCTTTCTGGCACGTCATTTGTTAAATTGGGGTGTCAACAGTCCCACAATAGTTATATAATTTGGACTTTTTAATATTTTATTGATTTGAGTTGACTAGTGTGCAATTTTCAATTTTGCCCTTAATGATATAGTATTATGGTGGAGTCTGATATTTGTTTAAAGTTAGTGGAAGAAGAGTAATTGGGGAAAGTGAAATGTTAAATTACATTGGAATTCAAACTGGAGAAGTATTTTGGGACAAGTAAAATTACAATACTGAACAATTAATATGAAATAGAGTTAGTATTATTTTCAATTATTTATGTTTTTTATATATAAATCACATCTGCATTCAAAATATTAAATGTTGATTTGATGTTTCTGATTGTATGGTTGAATTACTATCAATGTGTATTCATTTTATTTTGTGTTTTTATGGGAGGGGGATTAACTATTGCCTGAGGTCTGAGTCTGACACAACACAACTATATTTGAAAAAAGAAATGTTCTCCAATGAATATATGGAAATAACAAATTCCAATGAGTTTTACCTGGTTTATTACATTGAAAATTGTAGATTTGCATCAATTAATCAAAGTATTTGATTAAATATTGTTGAATCTTGAATGATCAATACTTGATCCGCCCATGAGAAATTCATCCTCCGTGATATGATCCAAAATAACAAAGCCTGGTAATCTTTTAGTGTTTTGTTTTCAAAAAAAGATTATTCATATAAGTACGTCATATGTTGCTATATTATGCCTACTATAATTTTTTATTTTTTATTCTTAATTAGTAATTTTAGATTTTTATTTGCAAATTTAGCTATAACTCTAGGTTTATTTATTTATGAGCAAACAGTTATTTAAAATTAATAAAATGAAACCAATTGGTGATCTTTTTTTTTTCCTTATAACTTGGGCGTTATTTACAATGTAAATCTATGAGTAAGATTTGGAATATGCCCAAGTCCATGCCCTAACAAATTATTTGTGACATGTAGAAGCTAATATGATGCTTGGGAAACCAAATCGCAAGTACTTTTTGAGATACCAAATTTCTGAATTTACCAAAGCATTTTTGATGCAATGGTATAATCTCATCCCCAATTGAAAAGGTGAGTGATTCAAACCTCCTAGAAAACATTATGGGTGTGATATGTGAGATTCTTACCATTCAATAAAAAATAAAAAGCCCTAAATTTTTTACCACGCAATCCATCAATTATACTAATTATTGCAATTGGTATTTAAAAGTTTTAATGAATGGTTCAGAACCCGAACCCAACCCAAATTAAACAGTGGTCCGATAGAATTTAACCCGTGCTAGCCCAAACCCAACCCGAGCCCAAAATTTTCGGGCTGGGCCAACCCGACCAAATTGCAGCCCTATTGAAAACATAGCAGAATTATTACCATCGCTCTCGTTATTTTGAATGGTATTTGGAACTTTGCACTTCAATATAGTTATATGTATATATACATATCATTGAGGAGACAAGCCTATGTCTACATTATAGGAATGGGCTACGCCCCATACCCCTCTGATTCAAGTTCTGGCTATAATGGTGAATGTTGATTACCTCAAATATGTGTATTGTATATATAAATATATATGTATATATATATATATGCAACTTTTTGGGAATGAAATTGGTACCTTCCCATGGGCGGTTTTGGTCATACAACCCAAATCCTCTCTTAGGTCCTTTTCATCCTTTGCATTGCTTATGCAATTACTTACATCTCTTATGTAACAACTTCGGGACATATATAGTTCTTTCATAATGTTAGTCCTGATACTCAATCCCCAACACAGGAGGAAATCTGGATTCTTGCTTATGCCTATATATATATATATATATATATAAAAGAATAAAGAAGAAGAAAAAAAAATCTTATGATGAGGGTTATCTTGACTGAGTTAGCGTACTCACGAAAGTGGAGTTCGCTTCACATGAAATAGAGATTACTGCGTTAGCAAAGACTACATTTCCTATGAGATCATCTCCACCCTTCTCCTATGAGCAACATCGCGATATACATTATATAAGATTTTTTTTCGTTGGCATGCATTCAACCGCCAAATTATTTGCAAAATTTTGAATAAAGTTGCAAAGTGAGAGATATTATTGGGGACTTTCGTGAAATAGCAGATATTGTATAAAAGTTCACATTTTTTTAATAATGGGATTGCCCTGAGTTTCGAGCCAACTAATCCATGAGTTAATACAAACCTCAGAGTATGTTTGCTGTCGTGATCCCAATGAATTACATAGTTACATTTTCCTAATTATTGTTCAGAGTCCACACTCTCTCTTTCTCACACACAAACCATGATCACTTAGAATTTTTGTTGATTTATATCTAAGTATACTTCACCTTTTTCTTTTTTTCTTTTTTGGGATTATGAGTGGTTGGAAGAATAAATACATTTCTGAGAACCTATTCTGCTAACACCTTTAACCTACCTTTTCTTTTATTGCAGTATA
The DNA here is from genome assembly GCA_963922005.1 of Cornus suecica. Lineage (NCBI taxonomy): Eukaryota > Viridiplantae > Streptophyta > Magnoliopsida > Cornales > Cornaceae > Cornus > Cornus suecica. The sequence continues at coordinate 35,148,181 of OY998248.1, forward strand.
GACCATCACTTTCTACACAGCCCTAACATTAGCTAATCACTGATATGAATGAAGCACATTCTTGTTTAATACATGGATATAGTCCACAATATATATATATATATATATACATATACTCAAGAACCACTGAACATTCTTTGCCATGAACATGAAACAAAAATATAGAGCAATGAAATTCAAAAGCTTTAGGACTATTTAGTTTAATTTTCTGTAATTATGTTTTTTTTATAAAAAAATTAACTTCAGGAGATTAGAGCAGAAGACCCTATAACATGTTGTATAGATGGTTAGGGATCAATTGACAACTCCCTAGGAGAAAAAACCTGAGAAAGAAACATTTTCCCTTCTTTCACTGAGGATTGTAACACTAACTACAGTGATTCTGACGACCGGAGTCGCAAATGTTGCAATGGTATAACCTCGCCTCCCCTATTAAATGCACCTAAAACGGATCATCTCCCCCAGACGAACCCTATGCAGGGCCCGAAGGCAGGCGATCGGCTCATCACACCAACAATGGAGAGGTCAGGGGTTCGAGTCTCCTAGGAGACATTGTGGGTGGTGTGTGAGTAGACCTGTCAATGGATCGGATTCGGATCGGATCAGTTAAATCCAAATCCAATTTGTTAAGAAATCGGATTATCGGATTCGGATCCTAATCGGGTTATCGGATTTTATTTTCAATCCATATTCGGTTAATATCGGATTCGGATCATAATCGGATTATTGACAGGTCTATTGATAAGGATGATAAAAATTCCCGATCCGCGATCCGAATCCGATAATTAGAAGAATTTTCACTTAGTTGATTCATATTTGAATTTCTTCATTATAGAATATCTTATCCGAATATCTAATTAAAAAAAATACAAAAATCAATAAATACTGAAATACTAAAATTATTCACACTTTTAATAATTGTATTTATGATCAATCATTATTAATAAAAAATAAAATAATTAACAACTAACATTTATATACATGTACAGTATTAAATATATACACATAAAAATATCAAATATATATATATATATATAAATATATTTTATATCGGATCGGGTTATTATCGGATCGGATTGACATAAATCCAAATCCAATTTGTTAAGAAATCGGATTATCGGGTTCGGATCCTAATCGGATTATCGGATTTTATTTTCAATCCATATCCGGCTAATCGGATCAGATTTAGATCGGATTCGGATCAAAATCCGATCCATTGACAGGTCTATGTGTGAGTGTGTATTTTACCTATCAAAAAAAAAAAGTCGCAAACTTCACCAACCCAAGATTTTCCAATCATAAGAAAATCAAAAACCTTATGAAAAAATGCATTCTGCAGAAAATTTTCTGAGGAAAAAAAAACACTTTCTGAAAATTTGGTTGATAACAAGTAATTCTTTGTTTTCAAAGTATTGTCTTTCCCAACTGTCCACAATCTGTTTTTGGTTAATCCCCAGGAACCAGGCCATATATATGCATCAATTAGGGTATCCACATTTACCCATTTGGGGACAAAAAATGCTCAGAAAACTACAAGTGATAACCTAGGGCAGTGATAAATATAATATTAGGTGCAAAAACTTTTGTCTACTGAATGTCACTAAATAATAGAACATAAAATTATGTGCCCTATATATATAATCACATACCAAGTCTTTTCTCCAATTACCTGCACATAAGATTCTTCAAATAGAAGGGACATTCAAATTTAGACACAAACAACAGTTCTCATAATTTGGCAATTTGTTCATTGTACTGTTATACACTATAGCACAATGTCTGGTACCTTAAAAGAGCTACTTATTTGATTTTTCATCCATAACGATGCAAATTTTACATTTATTAACTGACATCGCTCGTAAATTTATATTACCGAAACAAAATATATTTTTGAGGGTGAAGGGGAGGAGAGGGGGAGTCTTGAGACCCTAAACATTAGATTATTGAACTAGGGTTTGCTCTCTTTCAACAAGGTCAAAGCTTGTAACAAAAGTCTTTCCTGTCTTCAAGACATCACTATATTTCAATTCAATATTACAAGTTAACGAGCAAAATGTCCAATGACAACCTGTCCTATATTGAAAAACTCTCCCAGTTCATCACTAGAGCACATGTGACAAAACCACCAAAGAATTGGCACCCTTAATTCCATCTATCTTTCTACATCTACCTAATCGTGTTATTGAGCATATGATCAGTCAAAGAAAGTGTTATTAAAGGGTCGACGCGCACTAAGGAGAGCCTCGACACGCGGAGTGAGCATGAGGGAAGCGAGGCACACAATGGTAAATGCAATGAGAAAAATAAAATTATTACTGAAACATTCCTATTCCATAATGAAGACGCAAATGTTGTCAAAGCCGTAGTTGCACACACAAGAAGCGAAGTCTTGCGCCTCAAAAGCTTAGGGCCTAGGCGTGCCTCTAACAACACTATCAAGCAATAGAAAGGAACATATAATGTAGTAATCTACATACAAATGAGATGTCTTGCATTAATATCTTTTGATAAATTAGTCAAACCAGTTTGATCTGAAATTGCTGGACATAGAGGCATCGCATATGCAACTCAAGGAAAACTCCACTGAATTCTCTTCTCACCCTCCACCCTAAATAAAAGCAGTGGAGTGAATGTTTGGCATCTGTCTGCTACATCACATATCTTAGGCCAGAATTACAGTGATATATCATGGAGTGCAATACAATAGCACCTTAAGAATATCTACTGCAATTAATATGCAAAGGAGAGAATGTATGATACCATGGCCAAAAATAGTAGATAATAGTTGTAGGAAAGATCAACCGCGGTCCCCAAGCACACCCAGATGGTTCAATCGAGCCAATCTCATCTGCTGATCCTGGTGTCTGCTCTTTTTTAACACACGTTCCGGCGACGAAGTTACATCCCATGAATCATTTGAGCTATCGCAGCTGAAATATGCATCAATGACACCATTTGGGCTACCGGGTGCAGCCTGATACTTGCGTTTGTGAGTCTGGGATTGGTTATGACCATTGTTGTCTGATAGTTCAAGTATGAGTTTGTAGCAGTCATCCATTTTGTCCTGTTTACATATTTGGTCAATAGTTAAAATGTTGGACAATGGTATGTCAAATTGAAATTCAATCTTTGGGAGACAATAACAAGACATTGAATGAGAAATGAGAAGCCTACATAAACAAAAGTACAGACCTTGTTGATTTTGATAACACCCATAAGCTGATTTTGGTACTCCAATGCATTACAAGGCTCAACCTCTTTAAGAACATGTAACATTGTCACAGTAGCCAACTCAGATGGAAGATAACTCAGATACCTTGAATCTGAACCAAATAAAATGTTCAATATGAGATTATATATCAAATGGGATGACACAATCTGAGACATTTAAATTTAATCCTGTTCTTTTGGCCTTATATACAATCATGTACAAAAATTGAGATTTAATAACTGTTCAATTTTAATATGCTTACCAGTGATGACAGAGAGAATGAGGCGCTCACACCTCCATAGGAACTCAAAATGCAAATGGGTTTTCAGTCCAAGCCTCCTTACAATGTGATCAAAGAATGAGATTGGGGTCACAGGATTCATCCTCCATTGAAGAGTAGAGAGCACCAGAAGCTCCATTCTCTGAATGGTCTTTGCTTCAAACACATACTTTGATCCCTCCACCTAATCAAACACAATACCACAAAACCCACATAAAAAACACAATAAAACCCCCAAAACAACACAAAAACACTCTCTCACAAACATTTTCACAAACACCCACATTGCATATATACACACACACACAAATACATTACACGCAACAACACATACTTGCAGGTCTACAAGAAGGGGCACTTGGGTCTCCTCAACTTTGGCAGCCAAAGACAAGCAAGCGACAGCAGCAAGCTGGCTCTTCCATGGCTTATCAAAGCAAAAGCTTGATTTGAACCTATCAAAGTAATAAACAGCTAAAACAGTGGTCAAAGCAGAGAACCCAAAATGGGCAATGACCCTCAAAATCCACTCAACAGCCTCAGTTCTTGCCACCATTACAGATCCATCTGACCCCAAATCAGCCTCTCCCAAATGGGTCTCTCTCTCTTTGGAGAGAAGAGACACAAGCTCATCATTTTCCCAATACAGGTCAAGTTCAGATAGAGCCAAAGGGCTCTTCACATACCCATCAATGGTCTCACTCTCTGCCTCAAAACCCACATACCCAAATCCCAAATCTTCCTCAAAATGACCCTCCTCACAGTAAAGACCATCAAGAGGAGACATGGGTTTTGCTTTTGCTTGTGCTTGTGAACCCATCTCCTTCTGAGAAGAAGACACTATAGTCTTTGCAGTAACATGTCTGCATATATGTTCCTCTCTCTAGAATGAAGAGAGAAAGTGAGAGAGACCTAAATACAGTATGCAAAGAGGAGATTTTATCTGAGAGGCCTATCACGCCTGTCCTTTTTCCTTGGTTTGCAAAGAAATTAATTCGAGGGTGTTTGGTTCGTGGGGAAATGTAGGCCCAGTTTGGTTGATGCTAAAAGGGCGATCCAAACAGGGCCATAATCTTCGTCATATCGCTGATACACGACTTATTGCCTAAACGAAAAACACTTTCCGAAACTGTTAGGCCCCGTTTGGTAATCGGTTATGGTCTCATATTTCTGGTCTTGTCATGGGTTTTTGAGACAAGACCATGTTTATTTAGCCTTAATTTCAAAAAATATAACCACACCAAAATGACCTTTTTTAAAACCATAATTTTTTGTGGTTCTATTTGGTCTGGTTATAAAATCTATCCAAAATCTAATCAAAATGTCCTCCAATAATTGAACCACATATAACAAATATATAACCAAAACACATAATTAAAATAATAAAAAATGAATAATAAATTAAATAATACATAAAAATAATAATAATAAATAAATATAATAATTAATAAAATATATTTATAAATTAATAAAAATAAATGAATAAATAAAATATATTTATGAATAAAATAATAAATTAATAAAAATAAATGAATAAATAAAAATAAAAATAAAATAAAATAAAATATATTTATGAATAAAATAATATTATAAATAATAAATTAAATAAAATATATTTAAAAATTAATATAAATAAATGAAAAAAAATTAAAAAAATAATGAATAAAAAAATATATTTCTAATAAATATATATAATAATAAATAATAATATAAATAATAAATTAATAAAATATATTTATAAATTAATTAAACAAATAAATAAATAATAATAAATGATAAATTAATAATATAAATAATAAATTAAATTAAGCATATTTATAAATAAAATAAAAATAATTAATAATAAACAAAATGAATTAAATAATACATAAATAAATAATCAGCAAAATGAATTAAATAATTCAAAAATAATACTAATAAATGATTAAATATAATAATAAAAAAATAATAAAAAATAATATAAATAATAAATGAATAAAATATATTTATAAATTAATTAAAATACATGAATAAATAATAATATAAATAATGAATTATATTTATAAAAAAATGAATAATAAACAAAATGAAATAAATAATACATAATAATAATTAATAAATTAAATGAATTAAATAATGAACAAAATAAATAAAATAAAATGAATTAAATAATACATAAAATTAATAATAAATTAATAAAAATAATTTTAGAGACAAATAAAAATAAATAGTAATAAATAATAAACAAAATGAATTAAATAATATATAAAAATAAGAATAAATAAATAAATAATAAGAAAATTGAATTAAATAATACATAAAAATAATAATAAATAAATAAATAATAAGAAAAATGAATTAAATAATACATAAAAATAATAATAAATGAATAAATATAGTAATAAAAATAAAGAAATGAATAAATAATAATATAAATAATAAATGAATAAAATATATTTATAAATTAATTAAAATAAATGAATAAATAATAAATTAAATGAATGATTTATAAAAAAATGAATAATAAACAAAATGAATTAAATAATACATATAAAGTATATTCAATATTTTCACAATTTATTAGAAATTTAAGACCAGACCAGTTTGTCAAACATGGTCTGGTTCAAAGAAGTTTGGAACCAGACAGTTTGTCAAACATGGTCTGGTTCCAGTTTCCTCATACCAAGATCATTAGACCAGACCACTTACCAAACAAAATTTTAGAACATTACTCGGACCAGACCAGACCGGACCAGATCAGACCAAAGATAACCGGACCAGACCGATTACCAAATGGGGCCTTAATAGTAGCACTGATACTCGCATTTAATACAAATGTTGACCAAATTCGTTAAACTATTGTTGCAAACTGCAAATCATGACCGTATAAGGTGTAGGGATGGCAATGGGGTGGGGCGGGAATCGCACCCCTCATTCTCATTCCCGTTTAACTTTGTCAATCCTCATACCCGTCCCAAAATTGATTATTAAACGTGCAGGGCGGAGCGGTTTTTCACCATAAAGCTAAAAAAAATATATATATAAATGAAAATAATGTTTAATTTCTTATTGAAACTTTGAATTTACTATTATTGTACAGGTATCAATGTAATTCATGCAATTTTTTACATAGTTGAAATGAAATTAAGGCAAGAAAAGTGAAGAGGAAAGGAGACTAGTATTTTTGTATTGAGTGAAATGTAAAAAAAAAAATTTGAATTGGGAGGCTAGGGTTTACTTGTGAGTGTGTTTTTATATAGATACAACAAGTGTAATATATAAACTAATAAGGGTAAGTATGTAATTTCACTATGTAAGCAGGGCGGGGCAACATAATCGGGGATGGGCGACCTTCTCCCATAGTCGTCCCGAAACCAAGCCAAGTTTTTTCTCCCTCCCCCATATCCGCCCCCATTTATTAATCAAATCTTCAAACCCGCTTAAATCGAGACAGGGCGGGGCAGTTCTCCAACAGGGCGGGAACTATAATATAATATTATAGATGCAGAAAAATACACAATAATATTTGAGTTAAAAAAATTGGATCATTTATTTAATCTTTGGCCATGTATTTATACACAATTTAGTAAATGGTCAAACCCTTTTACCCAAGTTTATCAATCCTTTAAATCATGGGATTTGATAAACTCAATTATTTTTTGGACTCTCTTTTCCATAAGTAGGACAACTCCCTGACTTATGGATCACTCATCTTCTAGAGAATTCTATGGGCTCGTTTATTTCTTTGGCCTATCCGTCTTCGACCCATCTGTCATCGGCCCATCAGTCTTTGGCCCATCAGTCCTGTGGCCCATCTTAGTTGGACCATGTATTATTTTAACTATTACACAGGCCCTTGAGGTTATGGGCTAATTCATAGCCCATGACCGAAATTAAATACATCCATATATACATATATATTTATATATTGTTTATGGAAAATGATGGTAATGAGTTGTCATGTCATCATTAGGTATTTAATGACATTTCAAAATAAGAGGTCATTACTTCCTCAATCATTGCACCATGACGGCTCATCGTGGGTTATGTGACCTTCGGGCTTCGCGCAGTCCTTTGGTATGCCTTTTTCTTTCTATAAAAACCCACTCCAAGCTATTTCATTTCTTCATTCACTTCATTTGCAACTCTCTGCTCCTGTTTCTCTCTCTTTCAACTTTCGTCTCTAGAACTCATCACTCTCTTATTCCTGCAACCCTCTCTGCCGGTTCTAAGAACTTCAATCAGAACAGACACTTGTTTCGACCCAAAGTTCTTCCTGCCTCTTCACTACCTAAGTAAATCGGATAACACTCTTCTCTTTTCAATTTTCATCTCTACCCCCTATTTGTCTCTTCTACCTTTCTTGGAACTATGTCTGACAGTGATGACACCCAGTCAGTAGAAGAGGTTGTTATGTCCTATACTACTGGCACCGATCCTACCAGTAGTGACAACCCCCTTTCTACCCATCAAGGCCCCCCAAGAACAGTTCCCCAAAACACCGATCTTTCGGGTTCGTCAACAAATCCGGGAACACCTGTTTCCAGGGGTTCTCATGGCAACAATGAGTCTGTGAACCCCAAGTCTTCTGAACCTTTCTTAGTCGCCCCTCTTAAGAAAAACCGGCTTGAAGTAGATGTAAAACATTTTCGTGCTGAGACCCACATACCTGGGGATGTCGATGTGGACCCTTACCCAGGTTACTTAGATTTCACCAAGAGTGAGAGACTCCAACCCGGTAGCATTCTGATATCGGCAGTTCACCTTAAGGTTCTAAGATTCCCTCTTCACCCTTTCTTCCATTACGTGTTTTTCATGCTAGGTTTACACCCACTTCAACTTAACCCGAACAACCTTAGGATTATGTCCATGCTCCTATTGTATAATAGAGATCTGGACCTTAACTTAGGGTTAGCCGACTTGCTGCTTTGCTATTTTTTCCAAAATGCCAGAGAAAGCAAGGGTAGATACAACCTCTTTCCTTTCCCTGGTCGGAGTATATGCACTGGTACATAAAAGTCTGATAAGGGGTGGAAATAGAGAATGGTAGTTGTGAGCGGTAATTGGTCTTACCCATTTTCTCTTACATTCTCGATCCCACATACCTTCGGTGCCATTCGTTTACCTATTTACCAACCCCTCCATAAAGCTTCTTGTCTTTATGAATACTGTGATTTACATCGGGGACAGCATGCATATAGGTTTCTAGGTTATAAGGATAGAGAAATTTCCCTGTCCCTCATAAAAGAACGGATAGCCCTTCTGGAAAAAAAAAATCTGGAGCAATGTCCGATCTGTCATAGACCTTCCGACTCAGGAAAATCTGGAGATGGTTTCTAACTTGGGCATTGCTGTTGACATGATGGATTTGCCCGTCAAACCCCTTTCTGCCAGACGGACTCAAGTTCCTGAAGGGGTTAACCTGGTCGATGATGTGTCGCTCTCGACAACACCCCCGACGCCTCAAGTACCTCCGCTAACAGAAAGTCTGGTAGCTCCGCCTCAGCCTTCTCTTGTAAATCCTCCAATCACAAGGACCCGATCTGGTACAGGCGGAGGAGCGGCCAATAAGAGGCCCAGGACCCAAGCTACTGATGCCTCTATGAGCGAAACCCCTCAAGCTCAGGAGCCCCCACGTACCTCTATTCCCTGGGAGCCAAAGTTCCTTCTACCTGATGGGACTCCGGTCTGCGCCGATCAGCTCACCATCACCCAGCCGGAAGTTCTATGGGTTATGGAATAAGGGATTTGGACTCCGGCCGATAGGGCTGCTCAGTCAAAAATCTCCAGGACTGAGCTTCTGAGGAAGAGCTCCACAATGGTCATGGAGGTATGTAACTTGTTTTACTTTTGCAACTTGGTTTATTATTTTTACCACCTTGCGTACTAACATGCCTTTTTTTCCTTTTTTTTGTAGTTTCTCTATGGTATCCAGGCCTACAACAATATTGTGGAGTCTGATGTTCGGGAGATGGCCAATATGCAGGCCCAGATCAAGCAAAACAACGAGCATCGGGTCACTCTAGTTAAAAAGGCAAATGGCCTTCGTCAGAGCGTCTCGGAGAATAAAAACCTTTTGGAGACCGGGGAGGCGCAGAAGAGGGCTTTAGCTGCTTAAAAGATAACTTTAGTTGTGACACCCCCAAATTTCCATGCATAGGTTGGCCAGACCCATACACAGAAAACTAGGAGTATCAGTAATTGATAACATAAACACAGAATAGAAGACATAAAATAGAAATATAATAATAACAACAATAACAAAATAAGGATACAACTTATACATGAAGAAGACCACTCCCAATACATCCTTAAATAAAATAAGTCCCACACAGTACAACTTGGAAATCCCATAAACATGGACCCCTAGAAACACACTTATAAGAAATACAACATATGACATTTATCGGATCCTATCCTGGAGTGGAAGGAAAATATGATAGAACCGGACGGATAGATATGAAGTCCTCAACCCTGCTGGTGAAACTGCCGAGGACCTGAAACAATAAAAATGTGGGTTAAACCCACGAGCAAGTACAACTCTACATGATCCCAAGTAGAGTACCAAAATCCATCCCCTTTTCCTAGTGACACCTAATCCCAAAATTATATTATAAAATAATAATATATTTAACTATAAATATAGTCACTAATATACCACGATTTAATATAATCATGTTTATAAATTTCTTACATTAATCTGATTTTTCCATACAACATCCAATCCATGCCCTACCATAACCACGTACCCGACAACTCACCCATGTCCCGTGGTACTAGTTAGACTGCAGTAATAGTCAGCCTCCTTGTGGATCCTTATAAATTTCCAAAACATAGTCATTTAATTTAAATCTTATGATTTTACGAATTTAATAATTCACTCGTAATCTTTATTCGGGAACGTATAACAATTTATAAGGTCGAGCCTGGGGGGTCCAGGGGGGCGGCGTGACCATTACTTGAGCGCCCTCCTGGTGGGGTCTGGGGTAGCGCCCCAGCGCCAAGGTATACGGTATTTTATACGGTAGAAAATACGTAATCTAGTATAATTCGTGATACACATAATAGCAATATAAATCAATGTCCAGAGTCTGATAACAAAGAAAATAGAGAAAAACAATTACATAAATATGCAATATTTTTCTAATAACAGTTTTGAAATCTTTGTCAACATTGAAACCTAAAATGTTTATGTATTCAGATATTTATACTAAGTTCCAACCATATACACATCATCAGAATCATACCAACAAGACACATAACCACGAATCCATACATGTATAGCTAGATATAAACATAGTCTCATGCATATATCAATATATCACCACAAATCTTTATATATATACAAGATCTATACATATAATCATGGATCTGTACATATATGTATAACCAGAATATAAATCATCATATATATATATGAATATAAATATACTCTAACAGATTTGTACATATATGTCTATATAAGTCTACTAATCTCTACCTATATGCAAGATCTGTACATATGATCATGGATCTATACATATACATATAAACAGAATATATATCATCACATAAATAAACATGAATATGAACATACTCTAACAGATCTATACATATATGCCTATATAGATCCACGAATCTCTACATGTATACAAGATCTATATATATAGTTACGGATCTATACATATATGTACAAATAGAATATATAAGTCACATAAATAAACATGAATATGAATATACTCTAACAGATCTATACATATATGCCTATATAGATCCACGAATCTCTACATGTATACAAGATCTATATATATATTTACGGATCTATACATATATGTATAAATAGAATATATAAGTCACATAAATAAACATGAATATGAATATACTCTAACAGATCTATACATATATGCCTATATAGATCCACGAATCTATACATATATACAAGATCTATATATATACCTATGAATCTATACATATATGTATAAATAGAATATATAAAAGTCATGTATGAACATGATTTACACATACATATACATATATGAAAAATATTATCTAGCAGATTATAGATGCACAAAGTAAAGGCTACGAAATTTTAGTACAAAGAGGAAGAGTAGAACATATGTCTTGCCTGTAATGTAAAGCTGAATCCACCACAAGTATAGATCCAAACCAATTCTAAGCTCTCAACCTCTCAACCCTCACAATTTCGGGTATAATTGATGAAGAAGAAGAAGTAGTAGAATAAATGAGATGGAAGCTAGATCTGAAGTTAAGGATGCTTATATAGAAGATGCTAGGGTTAGGGAAATGTCCAAACTAACCTTGTATTATGCATAAATCACCAAACTGCCCAAACACTAATGACAACCTTGCCCCCCTTCAGATCACAAAATTTCATTATAACCTACTAGAGTTAAAAAGACTAAGATAGCCTCATTCAATAATTTAAACACCCAATATGCCATCCAAAATAATTAAGGGAATAAATATCCATTAAATACGGGGTATTACATTAGTCGCTGAGCTTGAAGAGGTGAAGGCAGCCTACCAGAAGCTAGCTGCCGAAAAGGCGGAGTCAGATAGCCTTCTGGCTCTTGAGCAGTCCAAGGTAGAGGTGTGCTGTTTGGGGGTTCTGGACATGCATAGCCGGTACACCACTATCTGCAATATCCGATCAGTCAGAGTATGACGAGAGAGTCACGAAATAGATCATATTCCTTTGGCAACTCAGTAGTTCAAGACTGCTGAGGAGTTCGATGCCTTCATGGGAGTGTCTCTTCCTTACAAGGACCCTCCGACTTCTGAAAATGAGAAGCGGATTGCTGCAATTTTGAAGGGAGAAGACTATCATCCTCCTGAGTAAAATAGGTTTTTTCAAGCTCTCTGTACTTAACCTTTTCAGAAAGGTGTTTTTGTATATCCTTTCTTTATTAATGAAAAAGAATTTTTCCTATCTCAGTGTTTTATTTTGTTCTTGTTTTCCTGCAATATTTAGTCTTCGGGCATATGACCCCTGATACTTGTTTCCTGTCTTCTAGCTTGTTCATATTATGCTTGAACTTCAACACTTAGGAAATTTTTCAATTTTTAAGCATTCGGGTATATGGCCCATGAGGCTTGTTTCTGTCATCTGGTTAGTTCAAATCAGGTTTGAACTCAACACTTAGGAAAGTTTTAATTTAAAAATGGAGTCTTCAGGCATATGGCCCCTGAGCATGTTTTTGTCCTCTGGTTAGTTCAAATCATGTTTGAACTCAACACTTAGGAATATTTTAATTTAAAAATGGAGTCTTCGGGCATATGGCCCCTGAGGCATGTTTTTGTCCTGTGGTTAGTTCAAATCATGTTTGAACTCAACACTTAGGAATATTTTAATTTAAAAATAGAGCCTTCAGGCATATGGCCCCTGAGGCATGTTTTTGTCCTCTGGTTAGTTCAAATCAGGTTTAAACTCAACACTTGGGAATATTTTAATTTAAAAATAGAGCCTTCGGGCATATGGCCCCTAAGGCATGTTTTTGTCCTCTGGTTAGTTCAAATCAGGTTTGAACTCAGCACTTAGGAATATTTTAATTTAAAAATGGAGCCTTTAGGCATATGGCCCCTGAGGCTTGTTTTTGTCCTCTGGTTAGTTTAAATTAGGTTTGAACTCAACACTTAGGAATATTTTAAAAAATGGAACACTGGTAAAAAATATAACGTATCTTTATTGAAATGAACTTGAGAATCATGAAGTAGAGGTGCCGAACATCGGGCACATATGCTTTATTATAATCAGCAAAAGGTGTCATATACAAGACACAGTCTTATTGCTTTTAACAAGAAAAAGAAAACTATCTAAGGATAATACCTCTTCAGTCGATAAGCGTTCTGAGATTTGGGCTCGATGCGGCCTGTCTCGTTCTTTCGTACCTAATAAGTTCCGCATCCGATGACCTCAATTATTGTGTAAGGTCCTTCCCATGTCTCTCGTAACTTGCCTACAATCCCAATCTTTTTTCTGAGTACCATATCGCCTACATGGAATTCTCTTCTCTTGACTTTTTGATTGAACCTTGACCTAACTTGTTGCTAATAGGCATCCAGTCTTATCCCGATAACTTCTCTTCTTTCCTCTAGTAGGTCCAAATCATGGGTTAGGTGTTGATTGTTTGGACCTTCCTCCCAGGCTTGACTTCTTAAAGTAGGTACTCTCAACTCGGTCGGGATAACGGCTTCGGCCCCATAAGCCATGGCGAAATGGGTTTCTCCTGTTGGTTACCTTAGAGTAGTCCGATAGGACCATAACACCTAGGGCAATTTCTCCAACCAGGCCCCTTTTGCCTCTTCAAGGTTTTTCCTAAGTGTATCAAAAATGGTTATGTTTGTCCTTTCAGCCTGCCCATTTTCCCTTGGATAGCCAACGGAGAAAGTGTTCTAATTGATCCCATCCTTTGCCAGGAATGCTTGAATTTTTTTGTTATCCAAATTGGTGCCATTATCCATCATTATAGTTCGGGGTAGACCGAATTTACAAATGATGTGACTCCAGATGAATTTTATAACATGGCTACTTTTGATGGTGGAGTATGCCTCAGCTTTCACCCATTTGGTAAAGTAGTCTATAGCCAGAAGAACATGAGTGGTAGATCGTATAGCTTGCGGGAGAGGACCCACAATATCCATACCCCATCGGGTAAAGGGGTGAGGGATAATTGTTGGGTTCAGTAACTCCGGAGGTGGATGAATGACATCCCCATAAAATTGGCACTTTTTACAGTGTCGGGTGTAGACCTCAGCGTCCCTTAACAGATAGGGCCAGAAGTATCCCTGGGTGAGAACTTTATGGGCTAAAGACCTCCCTCCGGAATGATTGCCACATGATCCTGCATGAATTTCTTCCATGACCGCAAAAGCTTCGGAGGGCGTGAGACATCTCAAATATGGCCCGGAAAAAGAGTTGCGGTATAGTTAGCCGTTGTATAGAGCATATCTTACTGCCTTCATTCTTATCTTCCAGGCCTCTAGTTTTGACTCAGGTAATGCACCGGTCCTCAAATAATTTGTTATAGGGTCCCTCCAGCTTGTCTCATATGGAATGATCATCACGTCTTCGGGGGGCTCCAAGCTTGATCGAACGATGAAGTCTATTGGTACAGTTCGACTCATACTTTCTCCTGCTACGGAAGCCTGGTTAGCCAGATGATCTGCTATGATATTATCCCCTCTGGGATCTGTTCGAAGGTCAACTGTTGGAATTCCTTGGCCTCTTTTAGTACCAAATTCCTGTACGCTTCCATTTTAGGCTCTCGGATTTCATATTCCCCATTCAACTGTCGTACTACCAACTGGAAATCACTTCGTATATCCGTTTTCTGTACCTGGAGGCTTCGGGCCAACCGAATCCCTACTAAAAGGGCCTCATACTCGACTTCATTGTTGGAGGCAGGAAACTCCGATCGAATAGACTGCTGGATTTTAGTGCCATCTGGTGTCATGAGCTCTACACCAATCCCTGCTCCGTTGACATTTGATGATCCGTCCACGAACACAACCCATAAGCCAGGCTCATTCTCTTCTAAGGAATATGTAGTTTCTATTTCCAACAGAAAGTCATCTACTGCTTGTCCTTTGATGGCAGTTCGGGGGACATAGGTTATGTCAAAAATCCCGAGTTCTATTGCCCATTTGGATACTCTCCCCGATAACTCAGGTTTCGCCATTATGGATCTGATCGGGGTTGTAGTTGGCACTACGATCGATTGTGCTTCAAAATAATGCCGAAGACATCATTTTGCATTGATCAATGATAACACCAGTTTCTCCTGCTTCGAATAACGGGTTTTTGCGTCAGCAAGGACTTTGCTGGTGTAGAAGACTGGTATCTGGTATCCCTTGTCCTCCTTGCCCAGAGTGGCGCTGGTAGATGTCACAGATATGGCTAGATACAAGTGTAACGGCTCATCGGCTTCTGGGGTTGCTAGTATATGAGGCTTTGTCATGTAGCTTTTGAGTTTTTTTAGGGCTTTAGATTGCTCCGGCCCCCAGACCTCTCATTTTGCTGCCTTTATAGCTTGAAAGAATGGTCTGCACCGATCGGTTAAACAAGAGATAAAGCGGTTGAGGGCTGTCACCCTTCCGGTTAGTACCTAGATTTCCTTCTGGGACCTTGGCTCTGCTGACTCCATGAGAGCTTTGACTTGTGCTGGGCTAGCTTGTATTCCCGTCCGATCAACTATGTGTCCCAAGAACTAGCCCGAGGACACTCCGAAGGAACATTTTGATGGGTTGAGCTTCATCTTGTACTTTCTGAGGGTGTCGAACACCTGCTGCAGGTCAGCCAGGTGATCACCTTTTGTTTTGCTTTTGACCACCGTGTCATCAATATAGGCTTCTATGGTCGATCCCATCATGCCCCGAAAAACTTTATTTACCAACCTCTGAAAGGTTGCACCTGCATTTTTTAGTCCGAAAGGCATAACTGTGTAACAATATGTACCTGATTCAGTGATGAATGCAGTCTTTTCCTCATCATCTGGATTCATTCGTATCTGGTTATACCCGGAGTACGTATCCAGAAAACTCAGGCGCTCGAATCCTGCAATGACATCTACCATCTGATCGATCTTTGGTAAGGGGAAACAATCCTTCGGGCATGCTCTGTTCAGATCGGTGAAGTCTACGCACACCCTCCATTTCCCGTTCTTCTTCTGAACCATAACAACGTTTGCCAGCCAGGAAGGATATTGTACCTCCTTAATAAATACTGTTTGGAGAAGTCGATCAACCTCTTCAATTATGATCTGGTTTCGGCGAGCCCCCATCCGCCTTTGTTTCTGTCTGACAGGTTTTGCGTCGGGATTCACGTTGAGGGAATGTTAGGCTATTGACGGATAGATGTCGGTCATATCCATATGGCTCCAGGAAAATATGTCAGTGTTGGAGAGTAGGAGGGCCTCCATCTCCTCATTTTCTTGTGCATTGAGGCCATAACCAACATAAGTCAACCTTTCAGGGTGATCAGGGTAACATAAAGATAAAGAAAGCTTTCTTGTAGTTCCGCTTCTTGCTCTAAAAATGAAGCATTCCGGGCAAGCCAGGCGGATCCTCCCCGCCCCAGGCCTGGTCCCGCGGGTAAAGGGTATATAAGGCTGAGGGGTCCCCCCACTACAGCCAGTTCCAATAGAGATGATGATAGAGATCATACTGAGAAAGAGAAGAATTCCGTACGGGTACAACTCGAATAGGCAGAAGGAATAGGAACAACAAAAGCAAGTATTGCCGCTCTGCGAAGTCTCTTGCTCCTATTAAGCTCAGCCTTAGTAGAAGTGGGTAGCGGCACTGGGTGGACGGTCTATCCGCCCTTAAGTGGTATTACCAGCCATTCTGGAGGAGCAGTTGATTCAGCAATTTCTAGTCCTCATCTATCTGGTGTTTCATCCACCCCTCTCACTTAAAGGCGGTCTGTCTATTGATGCACCGGATGCTTGTCCGAAAGCTCTGTTATCTCTATCTTCTGAATAATTGACTCCTAGGTGATCTAAACTTCAAGCAAAGGTTCAGCTGCTATTGATGACCCCACACCCTCCTCCTATAATTGTTATTGATCATCAGGTACCACTTTGGATCGTGATTCCCATTTCGGTTTAGCTCTTTTCCTTAGACCTTTCATGGTGACAGCGTAACATTCCTTGGCTGTTACTTAATCGCCCCTGATGTCAATCACATCAATTCCGTTCGGATCGATGCACCGCATGACTTGATGCATGGTTGAAGGAACTCCGTGCATTCGATGGATCCAACCCCTTCCCATAAGGAGATTATAGGAGGGTTTGATATCCACCACCACAAAAGTTTCTCTGAGCGTGCGTCTTACTGTTGTCACTGGCAGTTGGATCTCTCCCACTGGTTCTACTCTTCTGCCATCAAATCCTGCTATCGGGCTTTTGGAAGGGACTATTTCCTAAGGGTTGATCTCTAACTTCTCAAAGGCCTACTTGGTGATAATGTTGGCATTGCTCCTTGGGTCAACCATCACCCTCTTGATCAAGCATTTTGAGACCATGAGGGATATAACCAAGGGGTCGTCATGTGGTGATTGAATGCTCCGCATATTAGTACAAGAGAAAGTTATTCCGGCATCTTCTTTCGGGCTTCGAAACTCGCTGACTTCCCCAACCCTTCGCAGCTTCTGGGCTTGACGCATCTGGGATCTATGGGCTTCCTCTATTTATGATCAACTTGGTCCTCCGTGAACCATGTGAATGACTCTCACGGGCTATCCCATTGCCTCCTTGGCGGGTGTATGTGACGTTTGATCTGATCGGGTGCCCTCTTTTACAACATACTCGATCAGCTTTCCTTTTTCTATCATGGCTTCCACTTGTCTCCTAAGGCTTCTGCACTCGTTGGCGTGGTGCCCGTACTCGCCATGGAAGGCACAGTGTCTTGACATGTCCCTCTGGTCCATTAGATGTCTAATGGGTGGTGGTGACCGGAAGATTCTTTTACCCTTAGTCTCCTAATACAACTTAGCCAGGGTGACCTTTAATGGGGTGACCTTGTCTTCAAATCTCTAGCGTTTCTATGGGACTAGGGAGGGTGCAGGAGGAACGCTTGGTCACTTCTAATCTGGGGCCCGATCCTTTACTCTAGAATGTTCGGTTACCCTTGCCTCTACGCCTGCAAAGGGTGTCCTTCTTTGGCGTATAGCTAACTCTTAATCTATTCGGAGATGCCCTTGTGTCCTAGAATTGAGTTCTCCGATGTCTGCTGGTGGCCTCTTAATCAAAGACTGATGAAACTTGGGTCCAGAGATTAAGGTCATTCTGAAGGCCTTAACAGCTGAATGCTGGTCACAATTATCAATTGAGGACATCTCGACATTGAATCTCGAGACAAAGCTTTTCATGGATTCTCCTTTCTCCTGGATCATGTTGAATATACTGAAGATAGTCTTCTTTTGTCTTTTATTACCGAAGTACTGGGCAATGAATAACTCATAGAGTCTGAGCCAGCTTCCAATGGATCGGGGTGGTTGCTTTCTGAACCAGAGTAGGGCTGCTTCGGTTAGGCTGGTGGGGAAGACTTTGCAAAGTAAGGCTTTGTTTTCATTGTAGACATTCATCTTTGTATGAACGTGGTAGATGTGCTCCGTTGGATCCTTTGTCCCGTCAAACAAGGTAAACTTCGGTAGCCTAAACCTCTCCGGGTAGGGTACACTGGTGATCGTTAGTGTGAATGGTGTTTATACGGCGTCGATAGATGCCTCCGAGGCCAGATCAATAGGGGTCTGCATCTTCAGATCCTTCAACACCTCCCTTTGGAATCTGGTCATAATTTCCTCCAATTTCTTCATGATCAGAATCTCCTCGGGATTGCGTCCCCTGAGCACCTGTAGGGATGACTCCGCGTGCTCCTCCCGATCGTTGTTGGACTTTACGTGGTGGTTGTCCCTTTCTGACCGGTGGCCTATAGACCGCTCCTACTGGCTGGACTATTCGTCGTTCTGGACTTCTTGAGGGTTCTGAAGTAGGGCCAGTTTCGCCACCAACTCAGCATTCTGCTTCTCCAATTCGGCGGTCCTCTCCTCCAGGGCTCGCCTAATCGGATCCTCAGCTTGTTGGACTCCGTTCGGAGGTAACTCAGTTTGTTGTGAACGGGTGATCACCACCATTGATGGTATGAATCTCAGTTTTTTTCGTAAATAATGGGAAGTTTATTGAAAAAGATTTCAATAATAGGGTTTCCCATAGACGGCGCCAATTGTGTAGATGCAGAAAAATACACAATAATATTTGAGTTAAAAAAATTGGATCCTTTATTCAATCTTTGGTCATGTATTTATACACAATTTGGTAAATGGGTCAAGCCCATTTACCCAAGTTTATCAATCTCTTAAATCATGGGATTTGATAAACTCAATTCTTTTTTGGACTCTCTTTTCCATAAGTAGGACAACTCCTTGATTTATGGATAATTCATCTTCTAGAGAATTCTATGGGCCCATTTATTTCTTCGGCCCATCCGTCTTCGACCCATTTGTCCTCGGCCCATCAGTCCTGTAGTCCATCTTAGTTGGACCATGTATTATTTTGACTATTATAAATATACACACATGCCTATATATACAAACATATATACATTCATGTATATATATATATGTACACATAAATGTATATATATAAAAATATGAATACACATTCATACATACAAACTCACACATATTTACATATTTACACATTCACATATATGCATACATGTATATTACATGCATATACATATACATACACATATACACATGCATATATATATATATATATATATATATATTCATAGTTTCATACCTATATTTACATATTTAAATCTATCTATATTGTCTAATTTAATTCAAGATTTATGATATTATACATTCAAATTGAGTTTATGATTGAAATTCACATTTAAATTGGGTTTGTGATTGAACTTATCCGAACAATATATTTAAAATTGCATTCGTGAAATTACAATTCCAAAACGGCGTAACCGAACTGACCCTAAAGATTATTATTGTAGTATAAAAATTGGGGACCACCCATTAGCCCAATCCGTATAATATATAGTGAATTAAAAAGGATCTCAGAGATAGATTTGATTTTAAAGATTGGATACCATTAATTAATGGGAAATACTTGCAGCTTATGTAAGAATGAACCCAGTCCATTCCGTATAATATATAGTGAGTTAAAAGGGATCTCAGAGATAGATTTGATTTTAAAGATTGGATACCATTAATTCATGGGTAATACTTGCAGCTTATCTAAGAATGAACTTCGACATATTTGTGATGTGATTCAATAAAAATTTTACATATGTCTTAAAATTTAAAAATATTTTTCATAAATTTAAAAATATTTTTCATAAATTTAAAAATATTTTTATGATTATAGATTTATTTTATTTTTATAATTTTTTAAAAATAATAATACTTTTAAAATTTTAGAATATAACGTACTTTTTTTATTGGATCACATAGGAATTCTTTTGCCCTAACGCAAACATTAGTACGTGCACTAAGCTTAAACATTTAACTAAAAAATAAAATCAGTCAAAGGTCAAAAAAACATCTATATCATACACTTTCAAGCCCCCTCTATCATTCCAACCCTAGCCCTCTAGTTTTGCATGATACACCTATAAAGTATAAAGAGGAATCAATATACTTCTAGAATCCAATAATTTGCTTATTTGTGTTGCAAAATATTGATGATTTGTTCTTTATGCACTTTTTGGTGTTTTTATTTTCCGTCAGAAGTTAATATATTTTTAAGATTGAAATATGTTTGACGTGCTCTGTTTTATTTGCACAATAATGTGAATTGTTAAATCGTTTCAGAAAAAATAAAAATATTAATTTAATATTTTTGTGTATTATGTGTTTCAACACTTTAATTAAAATATATTTTATGTTAAATTTAAAATAGATTAAAATTTACATTATCAAACATGATTTCGATTTTTACTAAAAACATCTTACACAACAATGTCTGATTTATTTAGACTAAAAACATAACATCAAAAACAAAAATGTGTCCCAAACTGGTCCTTAATATATTGTTTTCCTTCTCATTAGTACTAAACACAGTTTCATTGGTACCAAACTCTAATATACTCTATTTTAAAAGGTGAGAAAATACCATTAGCTTACCCCATGCTATGAGACCAATATAAATTTTGCTTAGAGTATTTTAAGAGTTTGGGCCCATGTAGGCCCATTCAACACACTCATTTTATAATATTGGACTGAACTCAGATTAAGTAAACCAAGGCCAAATTCCCAAGCCAGCTTCTATTTGATAAGGAATCATTTTTCCTCCCAGCCAAACAGAACCCAAAGTAGTTACCAAGGTAGATTAACTGTTTAACTGGGTTCAAAGCAGCCCATCAGCATATTAGAGGCCCTTTTGGAACAGGTTTATTTTTAGTTGAATACTCCAAATAAATTAAAAGTTTTTGTTGTAGGGTATTTTTTTTATTAAAATTAGTAAATTTAAGTATGTTTTAAGTTTGGTTTGTAGACACTAAAATTTTATGGCCCAAGCCCAAAACAATTTAAGGCCCAAAACATTTGTCTAAACCCATTAGATTAATGATATTAGTTGTTAAAGATAATTGTTAAATTATAATTCAAATAATTATGTAATTATCAAAAAGGATAATTACTAATTATCATTTTATTATAATTTTATGATTATCTAAATGAGACACATGTCACCACATACTTCATCCTAAATGCCTATAAATAGAGGCAATATGGAGTGGAGAAGGGGGGAGGAAATTCACGTGAAGATTACAAGAATTCTCCCAAAGAGGACGAATAACAACGGAGCCCGGCTGAATTTTCTCTTCCCAAACAAGAAAATACACGAAGAACAACAAGCACTTCAAAACCGTGCCGTTCTTTTCCAGTGGTTCGACGAAATCAAAGAATCAAACAAATTCAAGCCTTGAAGATGAAGATCAACAAGCACTAAAGTTCGTGTCGTTCTTCACCAAATTTCCTCGGTGGTTCAATATCAAGCATTCCCAGCCCTTGAATCCATCCAACAAAGGAGATCATATTCATTATTCATCAAATATTTTCCGGTGATTCAAGATCAAGCATTTCTAGCCCTTGGATCCGACCGTTGAAGGAGATCGAATCAGAGGACCAATTTCTTTACATTGCGGAGAAATTATTTCAGAGATTGTACTCACTTTATTCTATCAATAAAATTTATTTTGTGACAGGTTTTATTCCATAATTTTCGGAGTAGAATTTTATTGTCCACATGGTTCAAATATATTTTAGTTACAGTGTTTAAGAAATCATTGCAAACATCAAATTGATATTTTCATTTTTTTCTAAAACGTTTCAACTATTTACGTTACTGTGCAAAACAAGATAAACAATGCCAAACATCGATTTCCGACCCAAAACAGAAACACTAAAAATAAAGCGCATGCCAAACACACCTTAGGTATTAAGGATGAATATGCACGCCATTAAAAAATATTAACTCAATCACATTTCAAATTATAGAAGGACATACTTGTATTTATAAAATAATAAATGCTGACGTGGGCATTTATACATTATTAGATTAAAATTCACTTTCGGGAGATAGATATGGCTGGAAAATATCCAAGTTCAAGTATTAAAGGATTGCAACACTTCAATGTGAAGCATTGCAGGTTGATTTACATTCCTTTTTAGTTGAATAATACCCATAATTTTTCCCCCTTTAATTGTACCTTCTCTCTCTAGTTTCATGAATAATTTTCCCTTTTCTTATTGACAAAATAAAAATAAATATTAATCTCCCTATTTGAACTGTGACAAATAAAAATGTTGGGCCCCATATCATGTTTTATCTGGCCAATTCAGTTAGTAAAGTATTTTTCAAAAAATGAAAAGGTGAAATGGACCATGGTTAGTAGTTAATTTCAATGTTAAGGAAAAAAAAAGTAATTAATTTTAAGAATCACATGCATTTTCTTGTACTTAGGTTATACTCCATATAAGAAAAGTGGTATTAGTAAGATGCCAAATGAGATATAGCAAAGTGTAATCACTCATAATTAATAACTTAGTCATTTATTATATAATTATTAACTTGGTCAATTTTAATTAGTGTCAGAAATTTTATTTCTCTTATATGGGAGGATCATGGTATGTGCTTCAAAGCCACATACAACCTGTTATGAAATTAATTGATATTTATCATTATATTCTCTCATATCATAATCACCCCTACCTAACAATACATGAATCAATCATGCTACTTAATCAATATGAAACATGTTAGGTATTTTCTTTTATTGGTAATTGTTAGGAATAGGTTTTGTTAATTTAGTTTTTTTCCTTATGGTAAAATTCAAACACATGAATTCTCGGCAAGCAATAAAATAAAATATAGTAATGCTCAATATATATATATATATATATATATATAGTTTTTTTTTTTTTTTTTTTAGTTCTAAAATTTAATGTAGTAGAGTTGTCCTTGTAGACGCTAGAATATAGCAATGCACCTTTTGATCTCACATTTTAACCTGTTGGATTTTAGAGATAAAACAAAATTGTTTGAAATATTATCAAGGATATTAGTTCAATGAATTAAAGTGAATTTTACAATAATGTAGACTGCGGAACTTATTTCAATTATAAGAATTCAGATTGAATTATTATTATGAACAAAAAGTATGCAACTTGGGCCAAAAATTCAACATTCGGGAGATTTTAGAACCGATGATTTTTAAGGAACTTCAAAAGTTTCTTTAACCAGATTTAATAACAGAATACAAATGATTACTAATCGGAGGACATTTCACATAAAAAAAAATCACTTAAATAATACTAAACTATTCTTAAGTAAGAAGTATAGTTCATATCATTAATTTAAAGTTGTTTAGTATACTTATTAATGATAACAAGGGTAATACAAGCATCATAAATGTAAATAAACCCATATTGAATAAAGGCCTGTAAAATGTAATCAATAATAATTGTAATGTGGCTAAATTGGCATCCTAAATACCAATCTCAAAGTGCTCTATTATTATTGTTTGTGAGACATTGAATTTATCTAAAAAAAAACAAGAGAAAGGGCTCTTGTGGGACGGCTAAGGCGGTTGTCACGAGGAATTAACCTTCTTTTGACTAGATCCAATTCATATTCAACTCTCCTTTATATATATATATATATAAATATATATATATATTATTTTTTCTTTTAATCATGCTTAGTCATGGTATGAATTTTGATCGATTTACTATTTTATTTTCAATGATGTATAATAGTCACGGCATTTTTTAAAAATATTTACGAATAGTAATGACACTTGTAATAATTATATCATTATGAGGTAACAAATAGTATTCACATCTTTTAAAATCGTTATAAACTAAATATAACTGTATCATTATCACTGTTACGTAACATTATCAGTATATCACTACCTTCTAAAACGTTACTAAGAATAACATTATAAAAACATTACGAACCGCTCTTAATTCAACTAAAGTCTAACGCACCTACAAAAAGTCACACCACCACCACTCCACCACCGTATACGGTGGCTCTTTGATTAGTCTCATCCAACCACGTCACAACCTAAATCGACTCTCATCTCTTATATCTCTAGTCTCAACACAAACCCACCACCAAAATTACATCCAATTCATCCACCACCACCACCACCACCACCACCACTGTGTACGATGATTAGCTTCATTCAGCTACGTCTTGACCCAATTTAACTCTCATTTCCTATATTTTCACTATCAGATCCTCAAACCCAGAAATAAAATTCACCCAATTTCACCTCCTCCGCCACCACCACCGTCAGTCCTCCACCGCGGTGGCCGATGGCTCTTTGATTATATTCATTCACCGCCGTCACACCTCAATTCAACTCTAGTTTCTTAGATTTCCACTCTCAGAACACCAAACCCTGTGTCAAAATTCACCCCCAAATCCACCTCCACCACAACGACCACTACTCCGCCGGTGGTTCTTTGAAGTAACATTCTCTGAATCTCACAACCCATAACTTCACAGGAGTAATTAACAATTACATGGGTCAATCCTCCTCCAACTACGTGCTTTCACAGCCTACAAGCCACCGTCGAACCAACCTCACCACCGCCGAATCAGAGCTTCTCTTTCTGACTCAACCCAGCTCAGAACTAATTCAGAGCGATATGGTGAATCAGGACTTCATCTCCGAGCTTCCCGATGAGTGCTTGGCCTGTATTTTACAGTTTCTCAGTTCCACCGACCGCCGCAACTGCTCACTCGTCTCCCAGCGGTGGCTCAGGGTGGAGGGTCAGACCCGCCACCGCCTCGTCCTCAACGCCAGCGCCCAGCTCCTCCCATCGATTCCGTCCCTCTTCTCTCGATTCGATTCCGTCACCAAGCTCGCTCTCCGATGCGACCGAAGGTCCGTCAGTCTGAACGATGATGCTCTGATTCTGATCTCCCTGCGGTGCCCCAAACTCAGCCGGCTCAAGCTCCGCAGCTGCCGCGAGCTCACCCATCTGGGAATGGCCGCTCTGGCCACGCACTGCAAGTGTTTGAAGAAAGTCTCGTGTGGGTCTTCGACTTTTGGGGCTAAAGGAATGAACGCATTGCTCGATCACAGCTCGTCTCTCGAAGAGCTCTCGATTAAGCGCCTTAGAGGAATCACTGAAGTGGGCGAGCCAATCGGGCCCGGAAAAGCTGCTTCGTCGTTGAAAAGTGTGTGCTTGAAGGAGCTCTACAATGGGCAGTCCTTTGCACCACTGATTGTTGGAGCAAAGAATCTGAAAACCCTGAAATTGTTGCGATGTTTCGGTGATTGGGACCGGGTTTTCGAAGCAATTGCGGAGAGGAAAAGTGTTTTGGTGGAAATTCATTTGGAGAGGCTTCAAGTAAGCGACTTCGGTCTTCAGGCGATTTCGAATTGCTCAGAGCTAGAGGTTTTGCACCTTGTCAAGACTCCCGAGTGTACCAATAATGGGATTGTGAGTATTGCTGAAAAATGTAGGCTACTGAGGAAACTCCACATTGATGGTTGGAAGACGAATCGGATTGGAAATGAGGGTCTAACCGCGATCGCTAAGCATTGCTTTAACATTCAAGAACTTGTTCTTATTGGGATTGATATTGGTTCCACAAGCATTGATGCAATTGCCACCCATTGTCAGAAATTGGAGCGCTTGGCTCTCTGCGGCAGTGAGACGATTGGTGATGAAGAGATTTCGTGTATTGCTGAAAAATGTGTGATGCTGAAGAAGTTCTGTATCAAGGGCTGCCCTGTATCTGATGAAGGGATTGAGGCATTTGCTCGGGGCTGCCCGAATTTGGTGAAAATTAAGGTTAAGAAGTGTAGGAAAGTGACTAGGGAGGTTGGAGATTGGTTGAGGATGAAGAGAAGATCATTGGCGGTTAGCTTGGATGTTGATGAGGTTGAGGCTGAAGCTGAAGCGTATGCGAGTGCAAGTGATGTTGGAGGACAAGAGGATGGTATAGAGTTCCCATTAATGGCGAGCGAAGTAACTGGTGCTGCTGCTGCTGATGCTCCATCTAGTAGTACTGGCCGGTCTTCCTCCTTCAAGTCGAGGTTTGGCTTTATTGGAGGTAAAGTTCTTGCGGCTTGCACTTTCCGCAAGTGGTCAAACAGAAATTGCAATTCCAGTGGTAGCGTATCATGAGCTCAACAATGGTTGGAATAAGAAAACTCTGAAATTATTTAACTTGTATTTGTTGTAGTTTATGTTCTTTGAAGTTAATCCTAGTTCCATTAGTCTCGAAGCGATTCCCACCCATTGTCAAAAATTGAAACGGGTATTGTTGATGCTGAGATTTCATGTATTACTGTAAAATGTGTAACATTGAAGAAGCCTTTATCAAGGCATTGAAGCATTTGCTCGGGACTGCCCCGAATTCAGTGAGAGTTAAGGCTTGGAGGTGTTGATGAGGTTGAAGCTGAAACGAATGCGAGTGCAAGTGATGGTGGAGCAGACGAAGATGGTATAGAGTTTGGCTCTACGGTGAATCGAGTAACTGATGGCCTTTCTGGATTGTAGGATGTTTGTGGCTTGCACTTCATCAAAGTGGTCAAACAGGAATGGCAATTCCAGTGGCAACTTATGATGAATTGAAACAAGGTTTGCATTGAAAAACTCTTGTTCTGTTGTAATTTGTCTTTATTGTAGACTTGTAGTTTATGTTCTTACTTGCTTTGAGGTAAATGTTGTTGTCTCTTGTTCATTGCCTTGTACTTGGATTTCCTGCAAAATTTGTGGTGAGGAAATGTGGCTGTACCTTATCTAAGTTGGAGTGGCTCACAAGGTTACGGGTCAGCTTACTCCGGTTCAACTCTCTAGCGCGCATCTGGTGACTAGCGTTGTTGTCTCCCCTGCACCACCAACACCAACGCAATCGCCACCAGACCACACGCACCAATCAGTGATGGATAACAAAATCTTCCAAGGCGTGTGGTGGTTTGGTAGCCAGGGGTGTTGGTGACAATGGTAGCGAGGGTCGGGTGCTATCGAGTCGAGTCGGAAAGAGCTGACCCATGATTTTGTAAGCCCAGTCCAGCAGTAGTGATATGTTACTGGTGTATTCTCTTGTTCTTTTTATTGTTGATTTTGCTTTGGCTTTGTGGGTGTAGTTTGTTACTCAAAACATGCTTCTGTTATATATATATAAATATATCATGCATATAATTATATATATATATATATTGCAATAAACACGAAACTGACCTGAAATACAAGAATGCAAGAATAAACGGGAAAAATCTGAGCCCTGTGTGATACCACAGTTTCCTTAAGGCAATATTGCTCCCTCTATGGTACTTAAGGAATTCGAACAAATGCCTCCCAAGATAGAACGAATTTTGCCTTCAAAGTTGTAGCACTGCAATTTGTGAAGACCGGCGAACTCAAGCTTTGTGTTTGTACTCGAACCCGAATCAGACATATTTATATGTATATGCGAATGTAGAGAGAGAGAGAGAAGATGATTTCTGGAATATACTGAAAAATTGTATCTTCCGGACTGAAATGCAATGCCTATTAAAAAGATAATGGAGAGGTACCTCAACTATAGACATCCACTCCAATAGGCACTAAAAGTGTTTAGGTACTGGTTGCAAATAAAACTGAAAGAAATGGGTATAACCGACGACCCACCCGCGCCGCGCCCCGGACCGGGTGGGCCGCGCGCGTGTGGTTAGTCTAGGACTAGCATGGTTCATGCATGGTCTAGCTCTCCTCCCATGCATCTAGATATTCAAATCACTCATTCAAAGCAACCATATATAAACACTTTTAAAGTTTACTTTATTTTCAATGTGGGACAAACATTATTACCCAAGTTCAAATAGGTCTCTTTGAGAGATAATTTCTCATTCAATAATTAATAGTTTTGAACATGTAATTATACCAACTTGATCTCCTCACCAAGGATAAAACATTAGTGCTTGGTCCCGTTAAATTCGGAGTTCGGGTCCCATAATTATTTAAGCTCAAAGTTGGGTTTAATTACTTGTGTTTCTAACTATTTCCAACATAGTTTAGTAGTATTCATAATCATTAATACTCTAGTTTGCACTCAAAAGTTTAAGTTAATGGGTGAGGCTAATATCTACTCATTTATACATCCAATCAATTTATTATCTGGATCTAATGTGATACAAGACCCCCTTTACGTTCTCGCCTACCTGAACTCGCACGATGCCCTCGTTGCGATCGGACTACCTTGCCAATGCGGCCTTGGACCCGGACTATAATTTTGAAAATATCTGTAATCAAAATTATTTTATAATTATGTAAAACTATTATATAGATATGCTATACAATATTATAAAATATCTATTGCAAAATATTTTTACCATATGATATATAAGGAATTAAAAAACATATGTACTTTTGTTTCAAAAAATTATTTTTATTTGAAAACAAATCTAATCCTTTTAAATTATTCTTTCGGTTTTTCTTAATAATTAAGCTGGTGATAATGATTCTAGAGATTCTATTTACACAAGGATTATAATTAATTTAGATGTACTTTAATATCTGAGTGATAAGTTCCAATTTGAATTGTGATTAGAGCATTTAACCGTTCTAAATTCGGTCTAAGACGTTAAATAAATCATTTTTTATATTATTCTTAATTGAATTGATCAACTACTTGAAGAGAGCTGGAACACCCTTGAAGTTTGTAGAGATTCGAAGGAAGAAAAATATGTCAAAATCAACCACAATTATAAGGATTTTTTTGGAGTATTTAATAGAGCCTATTTGAAGTATTTAATAGAGCCTATATAAGGTGAGATTGTCATTAATAATAAGAAGTTAAGGTCACTAACTCGTCTCATGTAGAAGAAGAATTAAATCCAAATCTTGATCATTTATTATCAGCCTATTGTTGATGATTGATGAAATCCTTAACAGTGATAAAAGAATTCATTTCTTTAGGATTTTTTGGATCAAATTTAATTTCGATGTAATGATATAGTGGATAATTCCTTTTAACAACCCTTTCCTTTGTGATCAAATTTATGTAATAATATAGTGGATAATTCCTTTTAACACCCCTTTCCTTTTTGATCAAATTTAATTTTGATGTAATAGTTTATTTTTTAGAATGTTTTGCATCAAATTTAATTTTGTAATAATTGGTATATATAAAAATGTATTTCTCCAAAAAAATTGCGAAGTATGTTGGGTATTTTGATATTTTCCTTGTTATACTATCTCAGTTCCATAAATGTTATTCAATTTGAACTTTTCAACATATGATGGGGTTTAGTGTGTGCAATTTTCATTTTTTCCCCTTAATAATAATAAAATAATATGATGGAGTCCGTTATTTGTTTGAAGTCAGTGAAAGAAAAATAGTTGGAGAAAGTGAAAAATTATATTGTATTGAGATTTGAAATTAGACAATTATTTTGGGACAAGTAAAGTTGAGAAAATGAATTAATATGGAATGGATGGAGTATCCCTTTTTAACTGTGTGGTATAGATTAATCGCCTATTCCATTATAAAAAAACATTTTGTAAGTACATATGTTATATAGATTAATCACATGTTCCATTATAAAAACTTTTAGGGTATTGATTAATCACATTTCCAAGGCATATGGAATATTGCAAAATTTTCATTTATATATTTAAACTCGATGAAAAAGTAGATAAAATCGTGAAGAAAGATGAATTTGGAGTATGTTTCTTTGATTTTAATTATAAAACTGAAATTATCATTCTGAAGATTAAAGAGTGTATATATTCTTATCATGGTAAGATTTTGTTGTTCTATTCCAATAAGTGATATTACTAAAGGTTAGATGTAGAAAAAAATATTGGAAAAATTACGGATTTAACGATGGAATATAATTACAAAAATAACGAGAGATAAATTTTATCTATAACAAATAACGAGATTATAAACATATTTACAAGTTACACAAGTTGATCATAATATCCTTAAAAATTATCAGCTTGTATTAAATTAGTAAATTATCATAACATTACCATTTTACCTAATCAAATACAATATTTGTTAAGATCAACATACCCTTAATTAATTGGGAAAACTACATATAGGTAGAGTTAGGGAAATTAAATTACAAATTGATCAACTTTTAAGTTCTAATTTCTAATTTAATTAATTTAACTAAACTAATTACAAATTGATCAACTTTTTTTGTTTAAAGTCTGAAATACCCTCAACAAAACTCCCATATATTTCCTCTTCTTCTCTTCTAAGATGAATTACTCTCTAGGTTTTGTTTCAATCTAACCTAGGGTTTATATGATTTAGGGTTGAGATACCCTTTTTTTTCTTAACATTCTAGGGTTTTATAGCCTTTGTGTGTCTCTCTGCTAAAGAAAAATGTATTATTTGTCCATGAGTGACATCCTCTCCATACTACCAGTGAAGACCACCATGTTGCAGGTCATGAGGTGTGTTTCCAAACTATGGAATTCTATAATCACCAGTGATAATTTCATTAGAATCCAACAATCCACACCAACAATACTCACCTATGTCTAGTTAGGCACGACCCTTCAAATCAGGGCAGAGACAAAGAAGAAGAATACTTCTCACTACATTTTGATAACCTGAGCTATATATACATGGAAGAAGGGAGACTGTGTGAAATGTGATGTGTTTAAATTAGTCCATGAGCTCATGATGTACCTAACATTGCACCAGGATCTCCTCAATGTTTAGCTTATCCAAGAAATTGATAAGAAAGATGTGGCAATTATTTTTTGGATTATTAATAGAGGAACCATTTGGTGAAAAATGTGGGCAAAACCAATATACCTCCCTGATTTGATCAATAATTGTTTATCATGTGATATATATATATTCTATCAATCTCCAAAGTCCCACCCCCTTGTCCTTACACTATTTCTGGGTACTTGGTTCTTGTAATGGCTTCGTATGCCTCAGTGAGGATATTATGACTTATACCAATCTCACATTTATGTGGAACTCTACTATCAGAAAATGGCTGAAACAAGTAATCGAAAACTGAAATGGGGGATTTTGGAATGGAAGAGAAGAAGAGTAAAGAGATTGGAGTTTTGTTCAGGGTATTTCAGACTTTAAACAAAAAAGTTGATCAATTTGTAATTAGTTTAGTTAAATTGATCAAATTAAAAATTAGAACTTAAAAGTTGATCAAATTATAATTTACCTTCCCTAACTCTACCTATATGTAGTTTTCCCAACCTTTTGTTATAAGCACATATGTTATTTATTACACACTAAATATTGCAAAAATTTCATTCACATATTTAGGGTAAAGTGCAGCTAACCCCCTGAATTATTGCTAATCCCTCGAACTATCAACTTCTTGTAATATGCCACAATTTTATCTCAAAAGACTATTCTACTCTTTATATTAAATTAATCCTTTAAGTTAACACTTTTTATGCTAAAATAATGTTTTTCTTTAGAAAATATATACATAAATAATTTACAAATTACTAAAGTAATAAACACATTCTAATTTTTTCATGTTATATATATATATATATAGTTTTGAGTAATTACTTAATTATTTTAAAAAAACTTAAATATATTATTCAATCAAATAACTATAAAACTATGTGTAAATTTATACAATTTTAATGAAAAATATGTCATCAAATTAGTATAAGTTATTGGGTAATTCCCACCGACACCCCCTCAAAGAGACCCTAATCCCACACGGACCCCCTCGATATTGAGTATTCCCACACGGACCCCCTCAGACAGACGGCCGTTAGGTTTACTAACGTTTTATTATGAAATTACTAATTTGCCCTTTGATATATATTTAAAAAATTCAAATAAAAATTCGAAAATCATATTTAAAATTTGAAAAAATATTTAAAATTAGAAAATATATATATAAAATTTGAAAAAATATATAAATTATAAAATTCAAAAATAATATATAAAATTTGAAAGAAATATTTAAAATTCAAAAAAATTATATAAAATCTGAAAATTCAAAAATAAATATATAATTCAAAAAAATATAAAATTTTGAAAAATTATATTAAAATCTGTAAATATATAAAAATTTAGAAAAATATATATAAAATGGGGAAAAATATATAGATTAAAAAAAAAATTAAATTTCAAAAAATATATAAAATTCTAAAATAATATATAAAATTTGAAAGAAATATTTAAAATTCAAAAAAATTATATAAAATTCAAAAAAAATAATAAAATTAAAAAAAAAATAAAAAATTTAGAAAAATTATATTAAAATCTGAAAATATATAAAAATTTAGAAAAAAATATATAAAAGGGGAAAAATATATAGATTCAAAAAAATATTTAAATTTCAAAAAACATACCTAAATTATAAAGTTCAAAAATAATATATAAAATTTGAAAGAAATATTTAAAATTCAAAAAAATTATATAAAATTCAAAAAAAATATGAAAATTCAAAAATAAATATATAATTCAAAAAAATATAAAATTTTGAAAAACTATATTAAAATCCGAAAATATATAAAAATTTAGAAAAATATATATAAAATGGGAAAAAAATATATAGATTAAAAAAATTAAATTTCAAAAAACATATAAAATTCTAAAATAATATATAAAATTTGAAAGAAATATTTAAAATTCAAAAATATTTGTATTAAAATTTCAAAATATATATAAAATTCGAAAAAATATATATTAAAATTTGAAAATATTATAAATTCGAAAATAAATATAATATTAAAATAAAATTTCGAAATTATTTTATTTTCAAAATAACATATTAAATTTAGAAAATAAATATAAAAATCGCAAAAAACAAAAAAAAATTTGAATCAAATATATAAAATTTTTAAAAAAACATATGAAATTAAAAAATATATATTAAATTTCAAAAAAAATTATAAAATCGAAAATAAATAAAAAATAAAAAATATATATAAATTTTGAATTTTTTTAAAAAACATATTAAATTCAAGACAAATATATAAAATTAAAAAAAAACCATATAAAATTCAAATAATATATATAAAATTTCGAAAATAATTATAAAATTCGAAAAAAATATAAAAAATTATAAAATTTGAAAATAAATATAAAATTCAAAATATATATATATTAAATTTCAAAAAAAATACTAAATTAGAAAATAAATATAAAATTTATTTAATTCTCTCTCTCTCTCAGACACACACACACACGTGCGCGCACACAGACACACACACACACCTCCCTCTGCACACAGACGCACACATATATATATACACACACACATATATATACGGGTATATATATGTATATATGGGTATGTAATATGGGTATATATAGCAACATATATATATATATATACATATATATATATATATATACGGGTATATAGCTGCTATATATAGCAGCTATTTATATATACGGGTATATAGGTATATATAGCAGCATATATATATATATATGTATATATGGGTATGCAATATATACAATCCCCATCTTCAATCTCTCTCCCAATTTCCCACTTCCAATTTCTCTCTCTACATAAATTAGGGTTAGGATTTTGGGATGCCCAAATTGAAGAAGAAAAATGATATGCAGGTCATTTTATATCATTTTGAGGGTAAAATAGACAATTCACAGGGTGGTTAACGGCACAGTTTAACGGCATGGAGACGGAGGAGGTCTTTGTGGGACAAAATTCAATTTTGAGGGGGTCCGAGTGGGAATAGTGAATATCAAGGGGTCTGTGTGGGATTAGAGTATCTTTAAGGGGGTGTCAGTGGTATTTACCCTAAGTTATTTCATAATCTATGTTGATAAGAAAATGCATTATGTAAAATTCAAGGGTCGCGAGCTTTTAACCCCCTATGATATGATATGCATATAGTGCGTATAATCCCATGTGGTTCTATTTCACCCCAAGTCTTTTAATATAATACGAATTGCCCCCATTCTATGGGCAATTGGGGGTAATTCGCTCTTAATCAAAAGATTTGGATTGATAAATTAGTCAAATAATGAGCAAAATATGTATTTGAAATTATTATAATGTCCTTCTTTGTACATTGATTACTGTAGTTACGAATCAAACCCTTTTAGGGTCCGTTTGAGATCATGGAATTGTAGCATTGAAATTGGAATTGGGGGCTTCAATTCCAAATCCATTGTTTGGATGTAACAAAATACTTTGGAATTAGAATTGAAATGCAATTCCAAATACTTGAATTCCACAACTTGAATTCCACAAGGAGGAGTTGTGATTTCCAATTCAACATATGTTCCAAACCTTGACCCACTAAATACTCTCTCTCTAAAAATAAAATTTCACAACCATAAACATATATACATAAATCCCTATATATACATACGCCTATATATATATACGAATATATATACACACACATATATACATATGCATATATATATATATACTCATAGAGGACATATATATACAAATGCGAATACACATATACACAAATATATACACACATAAATACATACATCTAAACTCACATATATATACACAACCACATACATATATGTATATACACACACATACACATGCATATACACACATATATATTCATACCTATAGTACTTGTATACTTATACATATATATATCTATATTGTTTAGTTTGATTTTTTAAGTTATGATTTTTTATATTCAAATTGGGTTTGTGATTGAAATTCAATTATAATTGAATTCAAATACACATCCAAACAATACCATGACATTCCAATTCCAATGGAATTCCAAATTCGCGCAACCAAACGAACCCCTTTTGTTTTTTTGAATGGTTAGAAACTCACACACTCACACAATCCTACATGAGCCCCATAGGGCTCGAACCCCTAATCAAATGTGATACCATCATGCTACAAGTTCTTTGGTAATGGACACTTATTTTATTTGATAAACTTTGTGTAGACTTAAATTCTTCTTTGTAAATTAATTGTAATTCAACGAATTCATTTCACCTATTAATAAGATCAAGTGTCATGTGTCAAGTCCAATTCTGAAACACTCACCCTGTCAGATCAACTATAAGTCCATGGGACCGTTTGGCTCACAAGAAAACTGCTTTTTTTTTTTACTGTTTATCCATTTCAAAAATAAAAACACGTTTGGCAAACGAGTTTACTGTTCACTTTTTTTTTCCTAAGAAAATTGTTTTCTGTGAATAGTGGATAAAAGTGGTGAAAACACCAAATACAACTTTTAGTTATTTTTTGAGTTTTTTCATTATTTAGGGTACCACCTCCGCCACCGCCCCCATCGCCGCCGCCACCACCCCCCGCCACCGGTCGCCGCCCGTTGGCCCCCACTACCTCCAGTCGCTGCCGGGCGCCGCCGCCTTTGCCCGCCGCCAGTCACCCACCACCACCGCCGGTCACCGCCGGCCACCAATACCATTTTATTTTTCAATACAAATTTTGATCCAAACGCTTTTTTATTTTTAGTTTTTTGCTGAAAAAAACAAAGACAAATACAAATATAGTTTTTATATTTAAAGACAGAAAACAAATACAAAAAATAGGCTTTCCAAACGCACCCAATATCAATAATGCTTCCCTTCTAGGACATAATTTTTTTTTTTCGTCATACAATAA
This sequence comes from Cornus suecica, assembly GCA_963922005.1. Lineage (NCBI taxonomy): Eukaryota > Viridiplantae > Streptophyta > Magnoliopsida > Cornales > Cornaceae > Cornus > Cornus suecica. The sequence goes on from OY998248.1 coordinate 35,184,222, forward strand.
TGATGCACTTTCTATAGCTTCTTGATTTTTATAATACAAAAAACTAAAAAAAGAAATAGCAGGTATATTAGACCCTTTTTAAAATTATTTCTTTCATAATTTTTTTAATCTTGTCGTCAGTAAAACAAAATAAAATAGTTATATTTTATTTTCAATTAATACTGGCTATCGTCTATTATATGCCAAAGAAGATCCTAAAATTAGCTGTGTATAATGCTTATAAGCAAAATGAGATTATAGTCCTTTTAAAAAAGAAATATTTTGTTAATTAATTGCTTAATTTATTCAAAGACAAAAGTAACAATTTATGTACTTAACTGTGCTAGTAAAGTATGTCAAATTCCTATTGTAATTATGTTTTATATTTTAGAATATATTTTATATGGTAATTTCTTGTCAGAGGAAAATATTATTTTTCAAGGAATTGTAATCCTTGTCCAACAAAAAATTGAGTTTTCTTGTTAACAATGAATGAGATGTAACTTTATAAATAGAGACCTAAGTTTTGGATTGAGACTTAGAGAAGAGGTGAAAAGATAGGAAGAGAATGTGAGGGTGTTGTGTGCACTAGGTGAGGGTGATGTACCTTCTCTCTGTGGACGTAGGCCAAAGTTGTGGCTGAACCACGCTAAATATTGTGTGTTGTGTGTGTGAGTAAAAACATATGTGGATGATCTTGGACGAGATTAATTCCTAACAAGTGGTATCAGAGCAATCCAGGTAGAACCGGATCTGTATCAGAGTCTTCGGCAAAAGTAGATCGACATTAGAGAGTTCACGGTTGAAGCGAAATCGAAGAAACAACAATCTGGTCAATTTTGGATCTCTACATTTGGTCGAAATCAAAATCTTAGCACACCAGGAGAAGTGGTTCGATGAGACGAAGCCAGTAGTGTCAAGCGCATTGCCGGAAACATCCGCACATGCTGCCTAAAGCTCCGGTCAGAATTTCGGCTCCCACGCGCATCAGTTTCTGTTTGGGCCCATTTAGTGAAGTATAGTTGATCCAAACAAAATGTATAATATATAAACAGAAAGCTCTTTCAAAGGCGAACGTTTCAGCGCAAAAATCAGCCCAATCGGAGTAGTCACGTGCCCGCATGCGCTATGAGAAGTTCCCAACGTAGTCAGCAATTTTTTGTTTTTTGTGATTTCTTATTTTGGCCATTCCCGACTCATTTTAAGTCTGATTTGAGCTCAGTCAGAGACAATTTTGGGGTTTTGAACTGTTCCGGACGCAACCATGCAGTCGGTTTTGGGTGATTCGATTCCGAAACTATCATATCTTGGTTGTGACTATTTTTACTCACTGGTGAAGATGAAGAAGATAAAAATGACGAAATATATGCAAAAAAATTAAGTGATCGTGCAGAAGGCGCGGTGAAGATGATGATGAGGAGGAAGATGAAGATGATGATGAAGATGAAGATGAAGTGATCGCGGAGAAAGGCGCGGTCATGAAGATGGTGATGAAGATGATGAAGAAACGCACATAGTTGCGGTGGAACATGATGCGTGTAGCAACGGGAGAAGACCGTTGGCGCTCGTCAAATCCAGCATGATTGCGGCTTGGTATGGAGGTGACCGAGCTTGAAGAGGATAAAGAAGATGAGTCATGAATGAAAAAAAAAATGAGTAGAAGAGTGATGATGCTTAAAGCAAAGGGAGAGCCTTGAAGAGATGATTGACGCGATGAAATTTGAGCCAATGTGGAGATTGTTAAGAAAGTGTTTCAAATTCCTATTGTAATTAGGTTTTCTATTTTAGAATATATTTTATAGGGTAATTTCTTGTTAGAGGAAATTATTATTCTCTAAGGAATTGTAATACTTGTCCAACAAGAAATTGAGTTTTTTTGTTCAACAAAGAATGAGATTTAACTCTATAAATAGAGACCTGGGTTTTGGGTTAAGACTTAGAGAAAATAAGAGGGGAAAAGAGATGAAGAGGATGTGAGGGTGTTGTGTGCACCAGGTGAGGGTGATGTGTGCGCCTATATAATATATTCCTGATAAATACCTTATCTCCGTGGACGTATGCCAAAGTTGGGGCTGAACCACATTAAATATTGTGTGTTATGTGTGTGTGAGTAAAAACAGACGTGGATGATCTTGGGCAGGATTAATTCCTAAGGCCTTGTTTGACATAACTTTTGCTTCTGGCTTTCTACAGAAGAGAAAGAGAAGCAAAAATTGTTTTGAGAAGCTGGTACCCCTAGCTTCTTTAAAACGTTCTTCCAAGGTCCAAAAGCTTTTCTAAAAAATTTGTCAAACACCGTTCAAAACAGTTTTTCCCTTCAGGAAGCCAAAAACAACATTTGAAAAGCCAATCCAAACAGGGCCTAAGTGTGATGAGAATTAATTCCTAACAAGCTGACCGTAGTAGGCAATATATTTGGCAAAAGAATGTATCCATCATTTAACGAAATTAATATAATTAATTATGTCCATTAATCGTTACTTATATTGCATTTACAAAATTTGTGTGCGCCCTAATAATACTTTTCTTGATTATTGTATTTTGCTTTTTTAAACTGAGGTATTTTAGTTTCCATGAACATAAATTTGAAAAAAAAAAAATGGATAAAAAAAATTCACAATTGAATATTCATTTGAGCATCGAAACTAATCAATAGATGAGCTCGCGGACTTATCACACCAAAACCAAGCTTCACCCACTCAGCTATATTTGGTTGAGATATACCTACATATACGAAACCAACTCATTAATATTTGGTTTAGGTGTACCTGCAATATATTATATTGCCAACAATTGAATATAATATATTGCAGATTTTACATTTTTATTTGTTTTCATTAAAAAATTGTTTGATATCCACCCATCAACCAATATATATATATATATAATTGCATCGTTCAAATATTCAAATGCTTCAATCTCTTTTGAAAAAATCATGAGCAAAAAGAGCCAACAACTAAATTTTCTTGCTCTTTATGTGATGAGAAGTTCACCCAACTCAGTTAAAAAAAAAAAAAAAAGAACTGAATCAATAATGAATATATCAAAAATACATGTTCATTTGCTCCATATGGTCTGATATAAGTTACACTACCAGGCACCAAATGTACCTCACCAGTACTTCACTCGCTTTTATAATCGTCTTCACACCCGAAAGAAAAAACAGATGCATCGGCCGCCATTGCCTTGATATCACTCGCACCCGAGTCCAACTTCGTTGCTGAGCCAGATCCTTTCCCTCCATTATTGTTCTTCGACTGCGCTGCGTCTTTGCTCCCAAGGGACATTTGCTGAGTATTTTGTGTTAGAGTCCCCATTTGCTCTCCCTTGGCACCAGTTTGTCCAGAGGCTGCTCGAGATTGTCTTTTTTTCGATGAAACACTTTCTTCGCCATCGCTATCAGAGAATACATCATCGTTGTCTACATTTCCCGATGCCTCAGTTTGGTTGGAACTAGATGCAGATCTATCTGTTGAAGCAGAAGCGTTAACCGATTTTCCGTCAGATTGAGCAGTGGCATGACCAGCTTTGGTACTTGTAGGAAGAGTACCGTCATATTCTATCAACACAATCTCGACATGGAAGCCAGGGCACGGTACTTTCCTCTGCAAAGCATAGTCCGTGAGCAATGGCGCCAAGTGAATGAAAGAGACGCACAATAGGAAGAGGGCAAAAGAAACTGCCATTATAGTACCTTCTCTCATATCCTAAAAAGATAAAGGTCTATCTCTGAAAACATGCATTTTATATCTAAGTTTTCCAAAAGTAGTTTCCAGAAAACTCAATCAAGCAGAATTTTTGTATAGTTTTCTAATATTCAGTTTTCAGAAAACAAAAAATCGTTTCAAGAAATGTATACCTAGCATGCCCTCGTTGTCCCACAAAGATCAACTCAAAAGGTTTACAGGTGACAAGAGAATATCAACAAGGCAGTATTTGTTAAAATTAATGCCTTTTGTAAAATTCTAATTTCTATCTTTAGTGTTGAATTATTGTGATTGAGTGGGTGTACCACTAGTGTTTGTTTGAGAGTGATTTATTGAGTGTGTGGGTCTTGTATGTTTTCAAATAGACAAAAGAAAAGCTAAGATAATAATGTAATGTGAGTGAAGTGTGAGTGGGTTGTTTGGTAAAAGGAGATATGCTGAGTTTGTAATCTGTAGGACAAATTCCAGAGAGGCAGAACATATACTCCTCTGTTTTGTGCCTTGAAAAAATCTGCAGTTTTTTATATAAAAAAAAGTCCTCTGTTTATTTGTTCCATGTTGCTGAAATTATTTGTTCCATCTTCCATATACAATTGCAATTAGTTGGTAAACAAAGCCAACATAATTGGTATCAGAACTCGATTTCGGTCTTGAGAAATTTGGGCGTGAAGATTGTTGACGAAAAATAAATCCGGAAGAAGATCAGTAGCCATGGAAACTTCAAGCAACCAAAATGTTGGAGGACACCAAAATTCAATTCCATCATTTGATGGGGAAAACTATGATTTTTGGTGTGTGAAGATGAAGACCATATTCCTTTCTTATGATCTTTGGGAGTATGTAGAAGATGGGTATGACGAACCGGAGGATGCGGCAACTTTGACGAATACTCAAAGACAACAATTAAAGGAGCATCGGAAGAAGGATGCAAAAGCTCTTGCCTTGATTCAACAAGGAGTTGTTGATACAATATTTCCGAGAATCATCAATTCAACAAAAGCAAATGAGGCTTGGGATGTTCTCCAAAAGGAATATAGAGGCACAATGAAGGTAAGAACTATAAAACTCCAATATTTGAGAAGAGATTTTGAAAATATGAAAATGAAATATATGGAGTTGTTGAAAGATTTTTTCTCTAGATTTATGGAAGTTGTAAATCAAATGAGAACACATGGGGAAATTATTTCCGATCAAAGAATTGTTGAAAAAATCTTGATTAGTTTGCTGGAAAAATATGACCCCATTGTCGCCGTTGTTGAAGAAACCAAGGACCTTGAAATCTTGAGTGTTGAAGAACTAATGGGTTCTATCAAAACATTTGAGCAAAGATTGAGTAGGCGTTCCGAAAAATCAATTGAAAGTGCCTTTCAATCTAAGCTCAATGTTACCTCTAAAATTAATGAAAGAGACCCATCTAGTTTTGATCGACCCAAAGGCGATTAATCTAGAGGAGGAAGATTTGGAAGAGGAGAAGGAAGATTTGGAAGAAATGCAAGAGGAAGAGGAAGGAATAATTTTGATAGAGACGGAAATGGAGACTACAATAAACAAAGTTATAGTATTTGTAAAAGAAGCGGTCATATTGATAAAGATTGTTGGTTTCGGGGAAAACCTCAATGTTACAATTGCAAGAAATTTGGGCATGTTCAAAAAGATTGCCGGTTGAAAACAAATCAACAAGCAAATTTCTCCGAAGAGCAAGAAGGTGAAGCAAATATGTTCTATGCTTGTCACACGGCATCGGAACAAAAGAATGATTTGTGGTTTCTTGATAGCGGGTGTAGCAATCACATGACCGTAGATGAGAGTATATTTTTGGAAATTGATACTTCGGTGAATTCTCATGTAAAAATGGGAAATGGTGCTTTGGTTCAAACAAAGGGAAATGGTACCATTGGCATTGAAACTAAGAATGGAAGAAGAAGTATCCGAGATGTGTTACTAGTTCCGGATTTGGAGCAAAATTTGTTGAGTGTTGGGCAACTTGTAGAAGATGGGTACTCCATTCACTTTGATGAGGATTTTTGCAAGATTTTTGACAATAAAGAAAAAAATCATATTGTTGCAAAATTGAAGATGGAGAAAAATAGAAGCTTTTCTCTCACTTTCTCATACTCAAAAGATATGGCCTTGAAGATGGAGATTGTTGATGAGTCGTGGCTTTGGCATAGAAGATTGGGGCACTTGAATTTTCAAAGCTTGAAAGGTCTACAACAAAAGAACATGGTACATGGGTTACCAAGTTCTATTCAAGAAGTGAAAGAAGTTTGTGAAGGATGTGCTCTTGGCAAGCATCACCGAGAGCCATTTCCAAAAGAGAAGGCAAGGGAAGCAAAAGTACCATTGGAGCTTGTTCATACTGATGTGTGCGGACCGATGCAAACACCAACTCATGGAGGTAACAAGTACTTTATTATTTTTGTCGATGATTTTTCAAGAATGACATGGATTTATTTCATGAGACAAAAATCGGATGTATTTTCTATCTTTAAAAAGTTTCAAGCCCTTGTTGAAAGACAAAGTGGCTATTATATGAAAGTGTTGAGAAGTGATAGAGGTGGAGAATACAATTCAAATGAATTTGACAAGTTTTGTGAAGATATTGGCTTGGAGAGGCAATTAACCGTTGGGCACACTCCACAACAAAATGGAGTGGCGGAAAGAAAGAATCGAACCATTGTTGAGATGGGAAAATCAATGCTTCATGAGAAGGGGCTGCCCAAATCTTTTTGGGGTGAAGCCATGAATACCGCCGTTTACTTGATGAATAGAAGTCCAACAAAAGCCGTGGAGAGCAAAACACCAATGGAAGCATGGAGCGGAAGGAAGCCATCCGTTAATCACTTGAAATTTTTCGGTTGTATTTGCTTTGCTCATGTTCCAAAAGAAGTAAGGCGCAAGCTTGATGAAGCTAGTGAAAAATGTATCTTTGTGGGTTATAGCTCAAAATCAAAGGGCTATAGACTCTTCAATTTGAAAAAGAATAAATTGATCATTTGTAGAGATATCTCTTTAATGAGAAGGCGTCTTGGGATTGGAAAGAGAAGAAAATTCAAGATCAATTCATTCCTCTCAATGAAGAATTGGAAAATCAACAAAATAAAGATGAAAATGGTCTTGAAGTTCAACAAGAAATGCCTCCAACAACAAGCTCACAATCAAATCCAACTTTTCCCTCAAGCTCAAGTTCATCATCTCCAAGTTCAACTCCAAGAAGAATGAGAAGTCTTAATGATGTGTATGCTAGTTGCAATTTTTGTGTTCTTGAACCACAAAGCTTTGAAGAAGCAATTAAAGAAGTGGCATGGAAGAAAGCTATGGTGGAAGAAATTCAAGTGATTGAAAAGAATAAGACTTGGACATTGGTAGAGAAGCCGAAAGACAAAGATGTCATAGGTGTGAAGTGGATCTTCAAAACCAAATTCAATCCCGATAGTTCTTTTCAAAAGAACAAAGCAAGGCTCGTGGCAAAAGGGTATTCTCAACAACCCGGAATTGATTTTCAAGAAACTTTTGCACCCGTGGCTCGACTTGACACAATTAGAGCTCTTGTTGCATTGACGGCTCAAAAGGGTTGGTTCTTACATCAACTTGATGTAAAATCAGCATTTTGAATGGTGTTTTGGAAGAAGAAGTTTATGTGGAGCAACCTCAAGGGTTTGCTACCAAAGGCAAAGAAAAGAAGGTCTACAAATTGAAGAAGGCTTTGTATGGCCTAAAACAAGCACCTCGGGCATGGTATAGTGCAATTGATGCATACTTCAATGAAAAGGGATTTCAAAGAAGCAAAAGTGAGCCAACCTTGTATTTCAAGACACAAGGTAAATCCGGTATCCTTATCGTCTCTCTTTATGTTGATGATTTAGTTTTTACCGGTAGTGATGAAAAAATGATAAATGATTTCAAGAAGGATATGATGAAGAAATATGAAATGAGTGATTTGGGTTTGTTGCATTACTTCTTGGGCATTGAAATTTATCAAAAGGAAGGAGGAGTGTTTATTTTCCAAAAAAAGTATGCAAAAACTCTTCTTGAGAAATTTGGAATGTTGAATTGCAAATCCGTTCACACTCCTTTGGTGGTGAATGAGAAATTGATGAAAGAAGATGGAAGCAAAGAAGCGAATGCATCTCATTATAGAAGTTTGGTTGGAAGCCTATTGTATTTGACGGCTACAAGACCAGATATCATGTATGCTACAAGTTTGTTGTCCCGATTTATGAACAAACCAAGTCAAATACATTATGGGGCTGCCAAGAGAGTGTTGCGATATATTCAAGGTACACTTGATTTAGGTATCTTGTTTGAGAAAAATGTTGATACAAAATTGATTGGGTTTTGTGATAGTGATTGGGCCGGATGTGTTGATGATATGAGAAGCACTTCCGGGTATGCATTCTCGCTTGGTTCAGGTGTATTTTCATGGGCATCCAAGAAGCAACAAAGTGTGGCACTATTTACTGTCAAGGCCGAATATGTTTCAGCATCATTGGCAACTTCACAAGCAATTTGGCTAAGGAGAATTTTAGAAGATGTTGGCGAGAAGCAAGAAGAAGCAACTCCGATATTATGTGATAACAAATCGGCAATTGCTATGACAAAGAATCCCATCTACCACAGCAAGACGAAGCACATTGCCATCAAGCATCACTTTATCCGAGAGAAGGTTGAAGATGAGGAGATTCAACTCAAGTATTGTAAAACCGAAAATCAAGTTGCGGACATTTTCACCAAAGCTCTACCGAGAGACAAGTTACAATTTCTTAGAGAAATGTTGGGTGTTACAAAATGACATTAAGGAGGAGTGTTAAAATTAGGGTTAACTTCATTTACACCCCTGAGGTTTGTCTTATCTTCACTTGGACCCCCTCAGGTTTGCATATCTTCATTTACACCCCCTACTTTTCAATATTCTCATCACTTAGACCCCCTGAACGATGATATCAGCCTGAATTTTTTTTAAATCCCTAAACTACCCTCAATGTTTTATCCTTATTCTGTTTGGAAACAAGGATAATGTTTTTATCAATTAGACCCCCTCCCATCATTTAATAATTTAATTTGTATTAAAATTTCAAAATATATATAAAATTTGAAAAAATATATATTAAAATTTGAAAAATATTATAAATTCGAAAAATAAATATAAAATTAAAAAATATATATAAAATTTGAAATTATTTTTTTTTCAAAAAAACATATTAAATTTCAAAATTAAATATAAAAATCACAAAAAACATAAAAAATTTGAAACAAATATATAAATTTTTTAAAAAAACATATAAAATTCAAAAATATATATTACATTTCAAAAAAAATTATAAAATCGAAAATAAATATAAAATAATATATATATATAAATTAATTTTTTTTAAAAAAACATATTAAATTCAAGACAAATATATAAAATAAAAAAAAACATATAAAATTCTAATAATATATATTAAATTTCGAAAATAATTATAAAATTCAAAAAAAATATAAAATTTGAAAATAAATATAAAGTTAAAATATATATATATTAAATTTCAAAAAAAAAACTAAATTCTAATAATTCTCTCACACACTCTCTCTCTCAGACGCACACCCCCCTCCCCCCCCCCACACATTCTCTCACACACCACACACACACACACACACACACACTCAGACGCACACACCACACACACACGCACACACATATATATATATATATATAGATCTATACATATATATATATCTACACACACACATATATATATATATATATATATATAAGTCCCCGTCGGCGCCGACCTCCTCCCACCGCCTCCCCGTCGGCGCCGCCCCCTCCCCCTATTTTCGACCGATGGTTCTATATATGTATATATGTATAGATCTATATATATGTGTGTATAGATCTATATATATATGTGTGTGTGTGTGTGCGTGTGCGTGTGTGGTGTGTGGTGTGTGCGTCTAAAAGAGAGAGAGAGAGAGAGAGAGAGAGAGAATAAATATTGAATAAATGTTGGGTTGTTTGGTTTGAGGGTTAGATTGATTCTAAGGGGGTGTTTGGTTTAGGGTTTAAATTGATTTAGGGATTAAATTGATTTAAGGGGTGTTTGGTATAAGGGTATTTTAGACATTTCACACCATGAGGGGGTGTAAATGAAGATATGCAAACCTCAGGGGGTCAAAGTGATGATAAGACAAACCTCAGGGGGTGTAAATGAAGTTATCCCTTAAAATTAATGCTTTTTGTAAAATTCTAATTTCTATCTTTAGTGTTGAATTATTGTGATTGAGTGGGTGTACCATTAGTGTTTGTTTGAGAGTAATTTATTAAGTGTGTGGGTTTTGTATGTTTTCAAATAGACAAAAGAAAAGCTAAGATAATAATGTAATGTGAGTGAAGTGTGAGTGGGTTGTTTGGTAAAAGGAGATATGCTGAGTTTGTAATCTGTAGGACAAATTCCAGAGAGGCATAACATATACTCCTTTGTTTTGTGCCTTGAAAAAATCTGCAGTTTTTTATATAAAAAAAAGTCCTATGTTTATTTGTTCCGTGTTACTGAAATTATTTGTTCCATCTTCCATATACAATTGTAATTAGTTGGTAAACAAAGCCAACAGTATTAGACAATGAGTGTACTATTTATTTACCTCTTGAAACCCATCAAGCTCTGAGGTGTTTAAAAGTGTTCTGTTTTCCATCATTGTTGTACTCAACCAACTGAAAATGACAAAAAGTGAAAAAAGAAATGAACAAAACACAAATCTGTGGGGAAATTCAAGTACTTCTTTTATGTGAACATAACATGATTCTAGCCACATATTTGAGTGAAAGCAAAGCAGTCTTCGGAAGGACTAAATGTTTGCGAAAAATAAATGGTTGTCTGTTCTTTCTTTTGTCCGCCATGCTTACCCATTAGTGGACAAAGTTGACTGAAGCACAGATGAATTTATCTTTGCGTTGAGTCGGATTTATTTAGAAATCCGATGTGAGATGTTGTGTGTGATGAAGCACATGATAAACCAAAAACAAAAGAAAAGAGTTCACAGACCAGTAGAATTCTCCATTGCGGTCATGAAAATGGACTTTGAAATCTCCCATCAACTCTGTCAGGCCAGGCTCTCCAGGCAGAGCGAAGACCACGATCCCTTTCTTTGGCGCACGAATCCAGAAATCTTCTGGCTGCAGAAATAAAATATAATAAATGTTAACAGAATTTGCAAAAGGAATCCAGTAATCTGTCAGGAGAATGACATTGGCCAACCAATCCAGCAGTTCACTCAATATGGAAGTAAATGATGGGAAAGAACAAATACCATTAAATCCTTAGTCTTTGGATGTTTTCTTGTTGAGAATAGAGTTCCTGTAAAGTAGTAAAAACAACTACATATCAGAGACCCACATATTGCAAATAGGATAAAAGCATAATGAAACTTGTTAACTCATCTTCAGGCTTCCCAAATACATATCCAGCATTAATAACACAACTTAGAGAAAGTATTATATATATATATATATATATATATATATATATTGTATTTTTAGAACTTCTAAACAAGAAGATAAAGTAATTTGTGAAGCTCTAACACATTACTTCAAACACTTGTACTGAACAAAGTTTTTACAGATTCCTATTCTACAAAAGGATAAACTCCAGGAAGCAAATTTGAAAGACTTCTCAAAAGGCAACGAGTGTAAAAATGACTGAAACATTTTCGTGAAACCTATTTTTTGTCATTGTGTCTTTTCAACACGTAATAGATCATCATGATTCACAAGTACAAGAAAAAACATAGGGTTTACGTCAAGAAAATCTGCTTGGGCGAATATTAGTTCCATTTTTCAAAGTACAAAGAGAGGGGATACTCTGGTTAATTGAACATATTGACAACAGCTTGGAATTTCCCACTCTATTTTAGATTCAGACTCTCAGCTCTTGAGAAACACAAAAATCCAAATGAACGTTACATCTTTTGGTTCATTTGAGTTGAAAGGAACAAAAGATCTTGTCGACCTCAACACTTCATTGAGGGGTTTCGGACAGATCTTGGTAGAACACCTTCCTCTTGGGCTTTGTTAGTGATGCTATCTAACAGTGTTCCGTCGACTTTATTAGAGTGGGAACTATCAATGGGGAAGGCAATAATTTCGATTTCACTGGGTATTGTGCTCCTAAGAAATGCTAATCAACTAGATGTTGCCAGTATCGCCAGGAATGAGGGTTCGGTAGTTCTGTATAGTTATTCTCTGCAGTGTCAGATGGATTTCGGTATGAAAGAAACGTTTCAAGCATCTGAATTTTACCTCTTATTCTGACTTTCATCGAGGTATTCTGACTTGCATCGTGAAAGTCTACCTCATTTCTTCCTTACCGCAATCCGCAGATTAATTTCAGCCTCATGTGTTAACTTATTTACATGCAAACTCCGAACCAAAGATGATGTACAAGCAACACCAGTAGGGAAGTATATGATACCAAATTCCAAATACAAAAGAAATAAGACTGCCCAGTTGGAGAAAATGCATTTAAATCCAAGAAAGCAAAATGAACCCAGAGAACCACATGCAACACAAGAATGACCCTATGAATGAATATATAATAACTTGAATTTTTTAAAAAAAATTGTGGCAACCCAGCTTGCAATTCTTATTTGAAGTAGAAAAAGAACAAGATATAGGAGGATACTGTATATTACCATTATGATCAGAAATAGTAATGGAAGGCCTAATCCAGTATGGACACTTGTGGAAGCGAAATCCCCTTAAAATGCACCTGCAAATATTGATTTTAATACCTCCTGGAAATTCATAGTTAACCATTCACCTCAAGGGTTGGTGTTATTAGCACATAATAGCTTAAGCTTTTGGGTTGGCTCGCAAGTGTTGGGCTTCTGACAAGTGCTATCAAAGTAGGGTCAATCCTTGATCCGGTGTTATGCCTAGCACCGAGATCTAGTTTCCGCGTTGTTAATGGGTCCCTCGCCGTTAGGGTGGATGGTTAGGCAGCCCCCCTCCCAAATAAGGCGTTGCCAACTTAAGCTTTTGGGGTCGGATGGCCAGCACCTGACTTGTGACAATATGGTACATAGTGGAAGATGAGTTAAATAAGCTCTCTCTCTCTCTCTCTCTGGTTTCATCAAAATGTAAACTTTGTTATTTTTTTCAAGTAGGAGCAACTTGACAAAACGCGGTTTGCTTTGTCTTACAATGTGGAGACTCTGGACTAAACTAGTCCTTCATGTTTCTAAATTGGCATGGGAATCTTGGCTTTTCCAAGAACACATTCACTTCTTCATTTTTTCTAGAAAAATAATACTGATTATCATTGGGCTAACCTATCACATTCCTCTCACCAAAATATCATAAGTTAATTTTCAGTACTTATACTTTAAACAAAAATAATATGCAGTATATAAGTTGCAAGATAAACAGAAATTTGTATTCAAGCCAAAAAAATCCTAGTCTGATGAATGATGCATACAGCCATATTAATGCTGAGAATCAGTTAAAATTTCATATTCAACACAACAGCCACAGGCATCCTATTGGTTACATCTGAAGCTTTTATCACAATATTTGAATTATGATATAACTTTCAAAGTTGCAGAAAACACACCTTCCCCTCAAATAATGAAGCATCATACAACCTCTCTGAACATAGATTGTAGACTTTGTATTTTCCCTGCACATAAGATGTTTGTTATTAAACTCTGAATTCCCAATAAATATTAGAACATATGCAGAAGAAAAAGAGAGTCAAAACCAGAAAATATGACATTAAAAGAGCAGAAGGCTATGATATTGTTTGACACGATAATTTCTTCATTGTATTCTGGATGCAATATATACAACGTAAGATTCATTACATGAATGGAAAACTAACAACTGTACTCCTATAATCATGGATATATATCAATGCACATCTGTACATGGAAAATTCAGTGAATAGTGCTGAGGATATTCAGTGAATAGTGCCCCCGCAAGACGGTTACATAAATAAACTTGTGTAACCGGCACACATGATTGGGTTTGGAATCATCCACGAACCCAGGAGGTTGGAGCATGTAAACTTCCTCAGTTAAATGCCCATGAAAGAAAGCATTGTTCACATCCAACTGATAAAGAGACCAGTTGCGTGAGAAAGCCAAGGAGAGAACTAACCGGATGGTGGTGGGTTTAATGACGGGACTAAAGGTCTCGTGATAATCAACCCCAGGTTGTTGATGAAAGCCCTTGACAACAAGGCGAGCTTTATAGCGAGAAATGCTACCATCAAGGTTTTGTTTAACATGAAAAATCTATTTGCAGCCAACAATATTTTGGTTGAGGCGTCAAGCAACTAATTCCCATGTTCTATTTTTTATGAGAGCATTAAGTTCCTCACACATTGCAATCCTCCATTTGGGATGTTTAATGGTTTGGGTAACAAAAGTAGGTTCGAGGGTTGGTAGGAGAGGATGTTTGGTGGATGGGTAAGAAACTTTAGTAAGGGGTTTAAAGATGTTATTTTTGGATCTAGTGGTCATGCTGTGAGTATTGAGAGGACCAAGGGAGAGCCATGGTGGGAAAGGGGGAGGTTGAAAGGGTGAGGAATCAGACCATGGGTGCATTGCATTCGAGGAGGAGATTGAAGACGTGTCACCCAAGGAGTCCGCATTGTGGTCCACGATTAATGGGAGTGCTTGTTTGCGTGGAGGACCGAGATGAAGACACGTTGGCTAGTTGGGAGGAACATGATTAAGGGGAAGGTGGACGTGATTCATGCACGGGTTGTGAGAGAGGAGTCGGTCGAGTGAGTGGGTGATGAAAGCATGGATATGAAGAACGTGTAGGAGAAAACAACCCAATTTTTTTTTTAAAATGACTATATGTGGCCTACGTATGGGTTACGCTTAAGCGTAACCAAGCTACGTTTGGCCCTACGCTCAAGCGTAGGGGCCTTCGTAGCAAGTCCGGAAAATTTTGAAAACTTGCCTAGATGGAGGGGTTTTCCAAATGGTTTTGTACCTGTACTGTATTAGGATTAGTTTTTAGGAATTGTTAGGATTTATATAGGAATTTAGAGAAAAATCCTAATTTGAGTAGGAGATGGAATCCAAGTACATGTCAAAGATGGATTAATATTTGATTCCACTCTGAAACTTCAGCAATAAGTCCAATTTCTTTACCTTTTCGAATATGAATTGTTCATCTATAAATACAACTCTTGAGGCTCCATAATTCAACATAAGAGTGTGATCTAAAGGAAATCTTAGAAGATGATGCCACTGCGGGGATAGTGGATACGAGAAGAAAGAACGGGTACTTGGATGAGGAAAGCATAAATATGCAAGCTTCAAGTGCACCACGAATGCGCACAACGCCTCCTACATTTATGAAGTGTAGGGTTCAATATGAAGTCATGTTTCTTCCGGAAACGATGAAAAGTCCACGCATGGGGATATGGACCGAAAATCATGGGATTATGTTGGAATTGAATTATTGGACTCGGAGGAGTTATTGATGTTAGGTGAAATAGAAGTTGGTAAACGTTGGTCAGCGTGAAAGGTGCTTGAAATTGGGACCTCAATATGTAATGAATTGAGGGAAGAAGATACCGAGGACCGTTGATGAAGGGTTTGATCATTGACTTTATCGGTGGAAGAGAGGTGAGATAAAGAAGGAAAGACATCTTCAACAAATTGAACAAGACGAGAAAAATAATATTTGTGAGCAGTGGATTCGAAACAAATGCAAGAGTTATGTATGTTCGAATATCCTGAAAAAAGACAACATTTGGAACGTTGTTCAAGTTTGTGTTTGGTATAGGGTCGAAGCTATGGGTAACAAAGGCTACCAAAGATTTTGAGTTTGGAATAATTGGGTTTGGTGTGAAAAAAACTTTCAAATGGTGATTTGTGATCAAGGACGGGTGTGGGAAGACGATTTATGAGGTAGACAACTGCTTTAAAAGCAAATGACCAAAGAGAAAAGGGTAGGGACGCCCAATGCAACAATGTGACGCCCAATGCCACGAAGAAATCAGGCAAAACAACCCACGGACGCGCCCTCACGCGCCACCTAAAGAGTGGCGAGTGAAGCCCATTCTCAGACACGCGCCCAGTCATCTTCAACCTCCAGACGGCGCGTGGAACCACGCGTACCCACGCGCGCACGCGCCACACACGTCAGAGCGACATCATCAGCCACGTGGCACCAACCACTGACCGACACGTGGCACCAACCAACCACTAACACGTGGCACCAATCGTCAGCCGACACGTGGCACCAACCAGCCGCTGACACGTGGGACCAACCGCCAGCCGACACGTGGTCCAATCAGGAGCCAACACGTGTCACTGCCACGTCAGCACAGTGCCACGTCAACATAATTTCTGGAAAATTACAGAATTGCCCCTCATTAGTATTTTGTCCATTCCGGACTCATTTTAACTCCGATTTGAGAAAACGAAGAGTTATTCTTGACTAAACGGAACGCTCCGGACGCAACCGTGCAATCGGTTTGAACAGATTCAACACCGATTTTCAGAAATAATCACCTCAAGTGCTTAAGCAAATCCGATGGCGTCCTCCAGCAATTTTTTCCAGCCCCACCTTCCGCGACTGAACAAAGATAATTATGAGAAGTGGTGTATCATGATGAGAGTCCTTTTAGCCTCACAAGATTTGTGGGATGTGATTGATACCGGGTATGACGAACCCGAAGAAGTAGAGAATCTAAGTCAGGCCCAACAGGCCGAGCTTAAAGAAAAAAGACGAAAGGACAAGAAGGCGTTATATTTGCTTTATCAGAGTGTAGATGAAGCATGTTTTGAGAAGATCTCCGCCGTCAACACCGCCAAGCAAGGATGGAAAATTCTTCGTAAAGCAAATCGAGGAATTGAAAAGACGATAAAAATTAGACTTCAAGGTCTAAGGGGGGAATTTGAATTACTGCAGATGAAAGAAAGGGAGTCAATTTCTGAGTACTGTACCAGAATATTGACTATTGTCAATCAAATCAGAGGATGTGGAGAAAAAATCGAAGATGTACGTGTGCTCGAGAAGATAATGAGATCGCTCAATTTAAAATTTGAGCACGTGGTTGTAGCCATAGAAGAATCAAAGAATCTGGATGTCATGACTGTTGATGAGTTACAAGCCATGCTTGAAATCCATGAACAGCGAATCGACAAAAAGAATACCTCAAACATCCGAGAGGACGAGCAAGTCCTGCAGGCAAAGTTCTCAGCCGGAGAAGAGAGATAGGGAAATTTACAAAGAGGTCGAGGAAGAAATCGTGGCTATCAAGGACGAGAAGATGCATTCAGAGGTGAAGATGGGAGAAGAAAAGTGAAGTGTTATAACTGCAACAGATACGGCCACTATGCCCGTGAATGCAGAAGAGAGCTAACAGAAGAAGATGAAAATGACGAACATGTGTACTTTGCAAAGAAAGACACAAATGAGCTAAACGGAATGCTGCTGATGGCTCAATATGAGAATCCTGTTAGCTGGATTTTTGAAGAAGAAGCGGAGCCCAAGGAGCCCGTGATTGAAGAAGAAAAAGAGAATGAAGAAGAAGTGTCACCAACAGTGCCACGAGATGAGGTTGAAGCAGTGCCACCAACAGTGACACAAATTGCTTTCGTTCCTGACAAGAAGAAGTCAGAAGTGGATCCGGGTGAAAGATACTGGACCAGAGAGAAGTCAGAAGAAGATCCGGTTAGCTTCACCAAAGCCATTCAAGAGAAGAAATGGAAGACAGATATGGATGAAGAGATGTTCACCATAGAGAAGAAGAAGTGTTGTCCACCAGAAGGCAATAAGTCAACTGGGTTGAGATGCGTCCATAAGACGAGGAGTGGCAAAGGCGAAGTTCAGAGATACAAAACTCGCCTGTTTGTGAAAGACTACAAGTATAGAAAAGTGAAGCCAGACAAGTTCAATAGTCTGAGGAAGGAATGTAATGTCTCGGTAATGGTTCAAGGGAAAGGAAGTGCAGGGAAAGAAAAAGGTATCTCTTCAGAGTTCAGGCAGGTCGACTCGGTTCAGTTCGAGGTGCTTGTCGCTAGTCGTGGACTTAACTATGAAGAAGAGAGTCAACCATCTCTGTGCAAAACTGGACGAGAGAGGCAAAGCCAGTTGCATGGAATGCAGAAATTCCAAGACAAGTCCATAAGACTGAAGAAGCTGCAAGTAATGTAGAAGATTCCCGAATCAAGTTTAAAGGGGGATGTTGAAAATATTAAACTTGATTCATCAAGTGGGAAACAAAGAAAAACATGGAGCCATCTAGAAGCATGTCTTCAAAGACTAAACAAGAGGTGGCCATACAACTTCAAAGATGGTGGCTACAAAAGTAGTCAAATGTTCACACCTATAGGTTGAACATTCAAAGCTTGTTTATTAGTTTTGTATGCTTATAAATAGAGAGGTATTGTGCAGTGTATTAATCAGAAGTTAGAGATAGGTTTTGATATATAGAGTGTGAGAAAAAGAAAAAAGAGAGGACACACTTTGTATTTTTGAAAGTGTGAGTTTAAGAATAAAAGTTTCGTTCTCTCATTTATTGTGTTGATCATGGGTATAAGGAATCACCATTAGTGATTTCCAACACACACAACGTACAGTCACTCGATTATGACTGAAGAAAAAACAAAGTTGTTTATTCATCACTGTTAATAACATTTGTCTTCCCTTCCTTTTCCTATTATTCTTTGTTTCCCTAGAAAGTACATGAATGGGTAGATAAATATACTGAAATTTTGTGGAATATTACGGTTTAGCATAGGGAGGAATATGAATTCTCTTGTAGCAGGATTCCATAGAGTTATGCGCTCCCATTCCCAAAGACCAAGTATATCATCATAGTGACCAAAAATATTTGGTTCCTTGGGAATATAAACATCATTAACCTCGTATTATACGAGGGAAAAGTTAGCAAGTTCATCATCCTCGAATAAAGCAAAAGAATGTTTCTCGGTGGTGTAATTGTAATGATAAACAAGAAGACGTCAACTGTTACTGTGATGGTGGAGGTGCTTCTTAACGAATCCAGAACTTCTAATGATAGTATACCAATATTTACAAACACACTTAAATCGCAACAACGATTTTACACACAGCCTCAAAAGAATTTCAATTGTTATGTCTTCTAATATATGATGACTTTTGCTTATCATTATCTATCTGTACCACGTGTATTTATACTCAAGATTTATATGGAGGAACTGAATCAATGCTTTTGTAATTTTTTTCCCCGATAAATATCCTTCCTTTCTTTCTCTAAAAACCCCTGCATAAATATTTTAATCAATTAGAGAATGCATGTCTATAATATTAACAAGTGATAAAATGGATAAAGATTAGGGGTGCACACAAAAATCGTGGAATCGTAAAATCGGTTCAAACCAAACCGAACCGGTGCTTTGGTTCCAGTTTTGAATTGGTTCGATTTGGTTCTGGTTCTCAAAATAAAGAACCGTTCTAATTTGGTTTGGTTTCGGTTTCGGTTTCGGACTGTCTAGATCCAAACTGAACCCATATGAATTAAATATACATATATATGTATAACTCACTTATACAATTACATTGTATTTAAAAAAATTATAGATTCATATAAACTTATAACACCAAATAAATATAAATTAGTGTATTAAATAAAATTTTAAGTTTACCCTAATAGTTTTTTACCATCCAAACAAATATTACACGCATATATATAAAATTTTTATAATTTATACCCCTCTCAACTCTCACATCCATTCTCACTGCCAGCCACCATAACTCATCTCTTCATTACCACCGGCTTCTAAGTTTTCTATAAAAGGTTAGTTTTTCTTTCCCCCTCTATAGATCTCTAAATATATGTCGGTTCACATACAAACACGGACTCATAACTTTTCTATTTTAACTTGTGGACATTCAACAATTTTCTTGACTGAAGTCATGTCTGAAATTAAAAATATAACACAATAAAAAAAAATCATGAAAACTCCATAAACAATCTCTCTAAAATACTCTCTCTTTCTCCCTCTCTTAGTGCATATGTGTGAGAGTTTTGGGGGTGCGTGTGTGTAACACCCCATATTATTTTCCTAATTTTTTGAAATTATTTTTCGATTTAATTTCGGTTGTGTCGTCACTTGTTCATGACGTCATGGTTATTCTTGGTATCTCACGTGTAAATTTTTCGCGTTTATGTCTTGATACGACGGGATGACGCGACCATTTACTTGTTGACTACTTCGTGGATTGTCGTTGGCGATTACGAGAATTGACGGTGAGTTTAATGTTTCGAACTGGTGAAACGTTCATGTGAGTTATGGATTCGATAGCACAACTTTACGATTTCTCTTCGTTGACTTCGTGGACTTCTGTGGCTATTACGTGACTTGACGTGACGGTAGTATTTCGAACTTAGTGAAACGTTTAAGTCGGTTAATATTATTGACTCAGTGGATTTGTTTTAACGCTGGACGTTTAGTGCTGCGACTGGTTGACGATACGATTTATATATCCGACGTTAAATGTTTTGACTCAGTTGTTCGAGTCCGATAGTTAGTGTTTTGGGCTTGATAAAACATTGACGTGAGTCTTTCTTATCGATTACGCGATTTCATTATGACGATTCACGGCTAGTGCTTTGACTGGGTGGCGACACACTTAGTATGTCCGACATCCGAGGCTTTAACTCAGTCTTTCGAGTTACGTATTTAGTGTTGTAAGGGTCTGACGTTCTTGTTTTCCCTTGTAGTGGGATTAGTACCTGCTTTGTTTCTCATGTTTCTACGTGCCCTATGTGTTGATGTGAACTTATATGCCTTAGTTGTTTGACTTACGTGCTTATGTGTATTTATATTATCTTGTTCGTTCTTCATGTTTACACGTACGTGATAAGTGTAATGCGATTTTGTTTAAACCTGTAGCGTTTAGTACTTCGACTTGACGACATGTTTGGTTTGTTTGGCATTTATGGTTTTGATTCGATTGGGTTAGTGACGACTCCGGTGATCGGGTAGTTGAGTCTCGTACCCGGAGTGTTTATTTTGATTTATATAATTTCTTTACTATCTGTAGAGTTTACGGGGGGAGCAAGATATATATTGCGAGTCGATTCGTGATTTATTTTAAGTTTATATCCGACTATATAGCCGAATTATTTATTCTGGACTTTATTAGTTATTCGGAGTACCGTGGGATTTTCGGTGATTTAATTGGTGGATAGATTTTGTGCCCCAGAGTTTTATTTGGGCCTATATTATTTATTTGGAGTCCGGTGAATTTTATAGGCTCACGTGGAATTATTTGAGTGTCCACGGTATATTTTACAAGACTTATTTTATTTATGCGAATTAAATTATGATTATATATATATGGGTTTCATATCCTAGATTATTTATTTCAGTTATATTTTCTATTGGGCGACCCGTTTATATTTACGGGCTCGCGTGATTTTATTTGGGGGTTCCCGATACATTTTCGAGATTTATTATATCTATATTATTAATTGGGAGAATATATATATATGGGTATTTATATATATATAATTAATGGAAAATATATATAGGTGTAAGTTTCACGAAACTTCTCAAATGTTCTCCATCTCCTCTAAACTCAAAATGTGCAGACTACTCCCTATCTGTTTCATCCTCACGAACCTGACCTGGATGGGTGTTTTTCTTCTCCTTCCTCCTCATTGTTGACGTATATATATATATATATATAGAGAGAGAGAAAAAGAGGGGAATTGCGCGAGGAATAGAGGAGAGCTTCGACCAGGTGGTAGGTCGCCGATCTGAAGGACGACTACGGCGAGAAGCAGCGGCTATGGTGAGAAGCTGCGGCGCCATAATGCAGAGGGTTTCAGCCGCGTGTGGGACGAGCCGATTTCAGGTTCGGCCTAGGGTTTCGGCCGGAGTGAGGAGTTGATTTCACTGGATATGGGGATGACGACGGTGTTGGTGACGTGATGGTGGTGACGGCGTGCAGTGGTGGTCACGCTGGTGGTGGCGCGGTCCAGCCGTAATGACGAACAGTTGATTGTTCGGTCGGATTGAGTCGGGTCGACTCAGTGGCGAGTCGAGATCGGTTTGGGCTGATTTTCGGAGGATAGCTCGGCCTCGGTACCGTGTATGTTATATCCGAAATTGGTGCAAAACTGTTGAGTGGTTCTCCGGGAATTTCAGATTTTCAGTATGGTTTTCAGTTTAGTTTTTTGTAGATTTGTTCCGAATTATTTATCGATCGCTAACGGGTTTTAACTATATTGAATAGGACGGTAAGGCGGTCGTTTCGACACATTCGAAATATTTTTCAAACAACTTTGGGCAGCGAGCACTATTCACGGCTGGTACTGTTCACATCGGGACTGTTTGTAAGCGAGTAAATTAGGTGAGAATTTATATATATATTCTTATATATATATATGCATATCTAGCACTCACTAATAGTGCGTAGAAAATGTTAATAAATCCCCGTTGCATGTTTTTGGGTAAATAAATACATTTAAATTAAATTATTAGTGATATACTGAAATCTAGGAATTTTATAGAATTTATAAAATGCCCATAGTTGGATTAGATGATTGGTGGAAATAGAAATACTTTCGGAGAAATTAAATAGATTATTTCCCATGAGAAATTAAATAGATTTTATTTCTCGGATAAGTTAAAATAATTATAAACCTATTTAAATTAAATTGATATAGGTGGTTTAGTACCCCCTTGAGCTCGAAATAGGTTTATAGAAAGTGTATATGGAAGTAAATCATATTAATAAGTTTTTTCGTGTTGTTGATATTCTATTTAAATTAAAAATATGTTAGGGGGATTCACGAGAATAAGGGACGTTATAACTTAGACTTGATTTTAGTTCCCTTGTTGATTTTCTCATAAATTATAAAGAAAGTAAATTGTGAATTTAATTGTCTAATTTTCCCTGAGGCGAATTAATTTGAAAACAATTATTGGGAATTAAATTAAAAGCATGCTGGCATATAAAAATCTATAAAGATGGGGTAATTGAGAACTAGAGTATTTTTGTGATAAATAGAATTTAATTACTGTGTGATTTAAATTGTGAAGCATGCTTGGTGTGAGATTGTTTGGCTTTTATGCCATTTTATTGAGCATATTAAATTCATATGGAGGCATTGTGCATTCATACAGCACCATGGTATATATATTATTTCGGTGCACATTGCATGCCTTAGCTATATCACGTGCATGTCTGGATCGTTTGGAATGTCGCAACAACTAGCCAGGGGGTGGTATAGCACCCAGGGAGCTAGTAACTCTCAATTCTCTAGACATTTGGGGGTGAGGGCTTGGGCCTCACTTGTCGGTTCCTGGGCGGACTTGTGGTCTCTGCACTCTATTTGGCGACGCCCACCCTTCCTGTTGAGGGTTTCTTGCCTCAGCAGTGAACGGTTTGGGATTCCTGGATATTTCTTTCACCCTTTAGTGGTTAGGGTTGTATTGGAGTTGCATTGTCATTGCATTGACATTCATATTGAGCATTTATTTGACATGTGATTATCTGTTATTATCGCTTATTGATATTGAGCATATTATATCTGAAATTTTAATAAGAGATTTGTATTATTTTCTTAGGCGCTAGGGCGTGGTATTTGTGATGGATATTGTAACCGTGGTTAAATTATAATGAAAGTTGTGAATTTCCTAGTGTAAAGGAAACCGTGAAAACTTAAAGTTAAAAAGCGAAAAGTGATCTTGGGGTGTAAGGATTCCCCGTATGTTAGGCTTTAGTTGAGCTGGGTAGCAGTATATTGTGATCTTGGCCACATAAGCCTTTGTAATTGGCGATTTAAATCATCACAGGATGATTGCTAGACCTCTCCGTTAGTGTGGAGTATTCCTGTTCCCTTAGCTTTTGAAATTTTGAGCTTATCGCTCATTCTCTCACTTTGACAGTGTATGAATTATAGACGGTTCTTTGCCGGGTTTATTGAAAGTCTCCTTCCGTAAGTGCTCTTGTGAAGTTAGTGAATTCAGGGCATGGTTTGTCCTGTCCTTGAAACCTTGGTTATGATTGAGTCTTTGGAGTCAAACATTCAAAGTTTTGAAAACTTAAAACTTGGGGATTTTATAAAATGTGTTCTTTGTTTATCCCGAGAGTTGTTAACTATTTCTGGAATTACAGAAGTTTAAATACCTGTTTTATAAAATATGTTTTGAATTCTCAGTATCGGGAGTATTGGTAGAAATCTGTTTTTGAAAGAAATTTCAGAAAATTCCTTTTGAAATTGTTTTGTAAAATCGGTGAATTAGGACACGGTTTATCCATGTTCTAGAAATCTCTATGTTATTTCCGAGGTGTCAATATTGTTAAAGGTTGATAGATCCAGGTTTCTCCTAGCTTGTTGTCTAAAGTTCCTTCTTGTGCCCGGTTTTGTTTGGATTTTCTTTTAGAATTATTTTTATAAAATTTTAATTAAATGTTAAAGGTCTTCGGACCAGATTTAAAAGAAGTTCAAAAGTGATTTTTAAATGATTATTGGCTTGAACTCTAGTAGTTTTTCCTGCCCGTATAGTTATTTCTTAGGCTTGAGCCCGGACTTGTGATGTTGACTCACACACACCTAGTGTGATTCCTGTTGTTTCGGTTGGGTTCGGAGACGTTGGAACCAAATGAGATTTGACCGGGTCCTAACTTTTTCTTAAAAATCGGTTGAATCCTTCGGGGTTCAACATTTTTCTTTAAAAACCCGAGGACCATGGCATCTGTTTGGGACTAAACGACTCCAATACCCCGTTCTAGTGCCTAGATAGGCAGTGTGAGTTAGAGATAGTTCAGTTGGTTACCGAATCCGATGTGGAAATAGTACATTCCCTTTTTATGTTTCTTCGAGTGAACGGGTTGGTTCACTGGTTGTTGTACGTAGAAGAATGGTTATTCCCTTTCGATAGTCCTAAAGAGTGACCTATTTGCCTCCTAGGAACCTTGAGCAGCGTGTTAGGTGCACGGTATGGTGGATAGTTAGTCTTGTTATATCTCTAGATGAGAGCGGAGTTTAGATTGTTTGTCTATAGGCCTAGGCGACAGGCTTAGTTACGTACAGGACATTATATATATATGTACGTAGATATATGTGTTGTTTATGTTTTCGTTGATATGTAGTTCTTATGATTTTCATAGTGTACTCGAGGTTAGTGATGAGGTTATTGATGGGGTCTCAGATTGGCGGGGTGCCATATGAGACGATTGACCGACCTAGGATAGATGCATGCACACGGGATGGTTAGCATTTTCTAGACGGCTATGAGTGTGATGTTTTGATATTATGGTGAGCCCCCGAGGTTGTGCTCACCCCCACACAGGTTGCAGGTTTGCAGGTGGACGCAACACGACTTATGCTCGGCAGTGAAGATACGGGTGATTTGGGACGGTAGTTTTATTCCTCTTTCCGTAGTCATACTCGTATATTCTTACATTCTCTTGGGAGCCAGGTTATTGGCAGATCCCCTTATGTTGTATCTTCATTCTGTGTATTTATTATTTTCGGGGTGCCATTGTATCATTTCGGCACTACCACTAAGTTTTATGTATTCTTATTTGAGCTTGGTGGTTCAGTAGGTAATTGTTGTATTGGGGTGCCTTTATACCTTTTCGGCATCGCCATGTAGTTTTCTTTATATTTTTATTTGAGCATTTGGGGCTCTATTGATTTTAGAGGGGTTTTGGAGAGGTATTGGTGTTCTTTTCCATTACCTCGGCCCTAGTAGGTTTCTGGAATGTTGGGTTGCATGCCATTGCTTTTATTCTTGTTATTATGGGCAGGCTGTTCTTTTGTGTTGAATTTGGGTTGTCCGGATGTTCCATTTACAAACGGAACTCTGCCGGATTTTCGTTAGAATTCTTTACTAAGTTTCTATCACTCAGGTGACATGGAATACTTCATTTTCATTCCTATTCCATGTATTTCGATGTTATTGTTAATCTTGGTTGTCGTTTTCTGTGACGTCATACCTCGGGATTCACTGATACTCCTGATTGGAGTCTCAGGAATAACGGGGCGTGACAGTGTGCGGGGGTGTGTGTGTAATTTTTGGTTTAAGAGTCTTGTTTTTAGTTTTGAAATTAGCAAGATTGTTTTTCATAATTTATGTTGATGTATGTTATGTATAATTTGAAATAAAATGCTTACGGAACCGTGATTAGGAACCGAACCGTTATTTTATGGTTTGGTTTGATTTGGTTCCTTAACTAATGGTCTGGTTCTTATTTTCAAGGAACCGTTGATAATGGTTTGGTTTCAAATTTTTCAAGAACCGTACCAAACCAAACCGTGTGCAGCCCTAATAAATATAAGGTCAATAGGATGGGAAAACAATAAAAAATAGGAGATAGAATGAATTACCAGATAACTCTAAATCTATATATATATATATATAAATAAATAAATATACTAATGGACAAAAGAGATGAGATGAATAAAATCAAATACAAAATTCAGATAAATGGAAAATAAATATATACCTAAAAATAATAAAAATAAAACATGAATAAAGAATTGTGCCGCTTTTATTTTTTAACCCTGAAAAGAGTTGCCGTGATCTCATTTTGAATGCTATCCGAAGAACTTTCCTGTATAAATTTCACTTAACTTTCAGAAAAAATAAAAAAAAAATCATGACAATTCTTGGGCATGGAGAAAGATATTGAGATCGAGGGAGAGATTTAAGAGGATGTTCAAGTTTAAAGTGGGGGATGGGAAAAACATATTTTTCTGGTATGATTCTTGGCTGTATGAAACACTTATTCATGCTTTTAATTTAGGCTTCGTTTGGATCACGGAAGAGAAAAGAAAAGAAATTATAACATTAGTGATGAGAGAAAAGAAATGAAATGATACCAATATTTTACATTTGTGTTTGGATAGATTATGAAGGAAAATAAAAGAATTGATATCATTCTTGTTTGGATAAGCTAGATGAGAGAAAAGAAAAAAAAAAGATAATAATCAAATTACTATTATATCATTTAATTAATAAAAATATCCTTTTAACTATAGAGGGTATTTTTGACATTATAAAAATAATACTTAAGTTGTTATTCTTTCTCTTTAAATCTTCCCACTTTTGGAAGGATAACATCCAAGGGATTTGGAGGGATAAGTTATCCCTCCAAATCATTTCTTTTCTCTCCATGTTGTCAAACCCGCACTTTACTCTATCCTTTCTTTTCTTTTCTTCACAAATCGTTCCAAATCATTCAATCCAAACGGACCCTTAATGTTTTAGGAGTAGTTGTAGAATAGATGCATCCACTAATCATACTTTATTCAAAGATGTCTTGTAGCGAATCAGACAGATTGCATCTCTTTGGGGATTAGGCAACTGCTTGTAGCGTTACTAATCTGATTCATATGAGTTGTATCTCCCTCTTGCAATATTATGATTAAAAGACTATATTATTAGGCTAGTGGTGGAGTTAGAACAAAACCCTAGACTTGTTTATCTTGAATTCACCAAAATAATTATCTATTTATTTATTTTTATGTTTATGTTTACTAGATTATAAACAAAAAGCCAATCAAACTATTTTTAATATAATTCAATTTACTAATTTGTAATTATTTGGAATACGACTTTGATCTCTGTGGTTCGATAACCCTCTCTACCCAACTATACTATATACTACTCGCGTACTTACGATTGAGAGGTAAAACTAGATCGTGCTAATTCACTATATTAAATACTTTTATTTTCACACGACCTGGACCGATCAAGGACCTAGTGTATGACGTTGAGGCATGTACCATCCCTAATAACAATGTCGTCAGAACCCTCGTAGGGTTGACGAGTAGAGAGATTATTCAGGTTGGTTGTGACATGATGGAATGAGCCAAAGCCAAGAAGCCAATTGGAGGAGCCACCATTGTTCTTAGTGGTCGGGTTGGTTATAGGTTGCTGCTCGGAAAAAAAAATTTCCAGTGTAACAGAAACGGGCAAGGTGCCCCTTTTTGTCACAGAACTGGCAAATTTCATTGGTTGCTTCGTTGATTGTTTCCTTGGGAGTTGGTGCGTGGGGTTGAGTTGTTACGGCTCTGGGGGTTCGAAATTTTTTTGTCAAACTTATTGTCGTTTTGGGGTTGAGAGAATTGAGCGGCATTGGCAGTGAGGGAAAGAGAGGTTCGAATTTCCTTGCGCTTCAGATATGCTTCATACTCTACAAGCTTATCATAGAGTTCATCAAAGGGAATGACAACATCACGAGCTCGAACGGTGGCAGCAAGCTCCTTGAATTCAGAACCCAGTCCGTTGAGGGTGTGTAGGACTAGATTTTTGTTGGAGACAGGTTTTCCAATCATGGCTAGTTGATCAGCTATGCTTCGGATCTTTGTGAGGTATCCTGCAACTAGTTGGGTACCCCGGTTGATTGAGATTAACTGCTCCCGTAATCCCATGGAGCGAGATGATGAAGGATTGGCGCAGAACTTGGTGATTCTATCCCATGCTTCAGCAGAGGTTCTGGACAAGGTCATTTGTGGTATGATTGAGTCAGAAATCGACCCAATAATGCCAAGGGACAAAAGCTTATCTTGTTGTTTCCAGAGCACGAAATCGAGGTTGATGGATTCTTTTCCATTGGTGCCGATGGTTTCTGGAGGGCAAGGTTTACTGCCATCAATATAACTCTGAAGATCATAACCATAGAGAAGGGCGTCAAACTGCACCTTCCATGATGGGTAGTTTTCTGGTGTGAGTTTAACTGGAAGTTGAGCAGCAACATTGATGGAAATGAGGCTACTATGGTTGAGGGTTGATGCTACACTGGGATGGTTTTGATTTGGGGTGGAAAGGGCTGAGTTTTATTCTGCCATTGCTGAAGAGAAAGGGCTCAAAATATGACAGGAAAAAAAAAAAAAAAACTGGAGATGGGATCGTTTGCTTGTTAGAGCTGAAATGGCTCTGATACCATAAAGAGCAGAAGGCTATGATATTGTTTGAAAGGATGATTTCATCATTGTATTCTGGATGCAATATATACAGTGTAAGATTCATTACATGAATGGAAAACTAACAACTGTACTCCTATAATCATGGATATATATATCAATGCACATCTATACATGGAAAATTCATTGAATAGTACTGAGGATAATCAACCTGGAATTTCTGATATGATTGGCGTAGTGTTTGGTTTCCTAATAATATTACTACAGATAGACAAGGCATGATCTGGTTTTACACTAGAATAACAGACTCGGGACCAAATAACAATGAACTTGAAACAAAATCCTGCAGCACGAGTTATATTCATGTTCTTTTCGAAAGAAGCCAGACCTTAATTATGTTCCCCTGATCACATAATGCTACTATCTCATGATTTCTGGATTGCATTTTAGTTGCATGGCTGTGCAAGCAGACAGTTTTCTTCTAGGCAATCTAACCAGGTTTTCTTTAGTAATCAAGTTTCATATGGTTCAAGCCTTGATTTCAAATTAAAAGGTGTTACCTTGTGATGAGTTTCAAAAAACTTGATCACTTCTTCCATGTGATTTCGATACAACCCCTGCATCACATTACTAAGACAACATTATTAGAATATGTAGATACATATACATATATTATACGAGGGAGATGGATGTTGTCAGCAGAATTTAAAATCTAATCATATATAACCAATTAGTTTTCAATAGATAACCATATTAATTGTTTACCTCAACATATCCAAAAAACCCGGAGCTCATATCACCAGCAGGGAATCCCATAGCAATAATGTTCTCGGTAATATAAGTCATATCCAGATCAAATCCTCCTTCCTGAAATCAAGTATATATCGTGATGAAATCACTAGTATCATCCCCTTTTGTCTTCTTTCTCTCGTCTTTTCCTTCATTGTGTTTAATTTTAGTTGCGTGTAAAACAAGATAAACTTATTTGGGTAAATAAATAATCTGAGTTACTCAGGAATATAATGCCTTAACAGAACAGTATAAGAAGGTGAAATTGCAGTTTCCAGAAATTGGTCAATATCCTAAAAATGAAGTTGCTATATATTTGGAGATTGAAAAGCCTATCCAATCCACAAAATAGTGCAACTTGTCAAGTGAGAAGCATTATTAAAAAACATTTGTTCAAAACGACATTAATACAACTCAACATAAAAAAAGAGGACAGTTCCGACTTAGATAATGCATACCTTTAAATTTTAAAATCACAACTAACCTGTGACTTGTATATGCAGCATTTCAGCTATTTCTACTTTCATTAGCCTTAATTTGTGTAATACTCCAAAACTTTGGAGTTTTGGATAGGGCTATATTCAAATTTTCAAGAATTTCTGTGTGTTTATTTTTCTCTTAACTTTTCTTTTGTTCTTTGTTTTGATTTGCTTTTTTTTTTTTTCCTTCTAATTTTCATTTTATAAGAAGAAGGCGAGGCGAAATTACATTAATGTCACGGGAAATGAAGACTGAACAGTTGGTAACAGAATGACAGCACAACAGGGTAACATAGCACCCTTGCATCCAGTTAATCAGTTTATATATTCTAAAGCTTATTCTTGCTCTTCCAATTTTGAGACTGAAAACCTAGGGTTATTTTCACAGAAACCCATGTAATATATGACCTTTAGCAAAAAGCCCCAAGAATGAAATACCTCAAAATAGCTAAAGACCAAGAGATGAAGAGAAGAAAAGCAAGTGGAGAAGAAGGGTCAGACGTGAAGAAGGCGAAATCAGTTCTTCATGGCCGAAGCACAGAGAAAACCAGAAAACAGAGAAGAAAAATTGTAGCCGTCCTTGAAGGAGTAGCCTCCAAGCAAAAAGAGAAGAAAAGGAGAAAGAATGTGGTGAAAAGAATGGGTCAGCCGAAAGAGAGGAGAAGATCCCTAGGCAATGCACTATTACCCTCTATTTATAGGTGACTTGGCCTCAAATGTTGCCCTAATTGTAGTGGTCCCCAAGTCCTACCAATGCTCCACTTTTCTCTAATAAGGTGATGAGGGCCATGATGTGGGCCTATAAGGAGGATTCTTTCCACATTATGAATAATGGGTATAATCCACATTATGTGCCTTTATCATGATTAAACTACACTCCAAGCCTCCATACCACATGCTCTTTCCAATCCCTTCATAATGTGAGGATGGTGTCGCCTTATCCACGTGTCACGGCTACGCAGCATCTATGGCCACAGCCGGATCAGTCGTGCAACGGAACACTCCCCAATAGCCTTCGCAGTACATGCATATACCGCTAGAGCTGTGCATAAATGGTGGTAAACGCCCTTGAGAGACTGTTACGTCATCAGGACCCGTAGACCATGGAGGTACTACTCCCGTGTACGCTCTTTAACTCCACAGGTGCGCTACCACAATAGGACCACCTTTAGAAGGCTTTTGAGTTGCCACGAGTAATCCGCCTCGAAGTCGGACACATTGGGTCAACCCATATACCAACTTCGGTGGGGCGGGTCCGAGGCTCTACCCAGTAGCCCAGTACCCTAAGTGAGACCCCTCTACGAGTCTAGTGCACCCTAAAATAATACCTATGCCTACATTGCTCTTCCAATTTTGAGACTGAAAACCTATGGTTATTTTCACAGAAACCCATGTAATATATGACCTTTAGCAAGCTGTTAACCCTGCAAGTTACTCAGCTTCCTGCACTATATTCCTAACAGCTTCTTTCAATGGCTTTGGCCTTTTCGTAGTCTTTGGCATGTGCTCCCTTTTTGACCTTGTTCTAATTCACATTAATTTATAGAAAAAAGAAGTCATTCTTTCAGGTTTATCAAGAAAACAATAAGCCTTATTAGGGTATGATGTGATGACTCAGAGTGCTTTTACTCCTTGGTGACGGCATTCAAGTTCACAGCTGCAACAAACAGTATTCAATCTGTTAAAGATCATTTCTTGTCTTGATAGCATAATGACTTCAAGGTGCTGTAAAGTTGGTGAGACATCAAATGCAGACTCTTGCATGCAACTATGTGAGACTGCAACAACCTCCTACTGATAATTAGCAAACTCTGAAATTGCTGTTAGGAACAAAACTGATTTTTTCTGTACCCAAAACTCCATAAGTACTCCGTAGTTGCAGTGGTAACTAGCACTGCACGTGCCCTGTTAATTATTAAGAGAAACAGCAGAAGCATCAGAGGCCTAGATGATTTTTCACCATCTTCATCATTCAAATGCATACTGTTGTTTGACAAGTCCCATGAGCAGGTCAGATGAGGCTAAATGACAATTTCATGGAAGATGGACCTTATCTCTCTCCTTTCCTACACCAGAAGTGTCATTGTCGCTGTATATATTATTAAAAAATTTCTTCTGAAAAATGAAACAAGATCCATCCATTACGGAGAAGTGTCATATACCTTGTCAGTGCCAGTGCTTCATCGTTTATAATTGTATACAATGGAGAACCTTTAAGCTAAATATTTGGGAAGATTAACTTTTTCTAAGTTTTTCCGTCTATTTGTGTTTTCATTCTATCTTTTATGTGTTTATATGCCTGTTTTAATCTTTGCCTTCGTAAAGGCAAAATAAGATCAGACAAGATGGGGAAAATTTTAGTTCATTACAGACAAAAGTTTAACTGTTTCTCTGAAAGTCACCCAGAAGAGTGAGAGCATGTTTTCTACATTAGAATGGGTGGATGAAGATGCAGCTGAACTATAAAAATTAAATTATTTAATAACAATTGTTTCAAGATGTCCATTGTTTTAAGCTAACAGATCACATATTGTTTAAGAATATTGAAAAATAGTAGTTTTCCCCACACATTAGTTCTGTGCTACTCTCTTGATTGATTAAGAAGAAGATGATAGCTGATAATGAGGCCCAAGAAAAATTTTAACTACACTAACATAACTAGGCAGAAATCACAATAAATTCTGAATCTTTTGACGCACTCTCTTTGCTCACAGATAGCAGGAACAGGAGGTTCGGCAACAGAAGCTTTAGCAGGAGGTGAAGAAGATAGTCAGCAGGTTCGGCAACAGAAGCTTTAGCAGGAGGCGGAGAAGATGAGACAGCGGATTCTGATTCCATTCTGCCGGAAAAACAGAAAAATGTTCAAAAACTGGTCCAGGTAAGAGACCTAGTTATTTTTTTAGTAGTAGTTTAATAGAGAAAAAAAATCATTTATACAAGATGAAAAATGATCACTATGGTTGCATACAAATTTGTAATGCACTTTAAAGTAGTTAATCTAAGCAAAACTAACAGAAACATGCAACTAGTGAAGTTACAAAAATGACTACAAAAATAAGGTACAAGATGATTTCCCCAACGCCAGTAAGTACGAGGCAAATTTTCAATTGTAAATGACAAATAACCTAATAATATTTTAGTTGCAGTATTTGGTCGATGATTTTTGTCAAACCACACAAGAGTTCCACATGTGCCTCATAATTTAAATAATCAAACACAGTAATAAAGATGCATATCATCCATCCTACTAATGAAGCAGTGGTGAGTGTTTTAAATTAGATGTTAGTGCTACTGTACTTGTGACAATATTATTTAATACAGTCACAGTAAACGACGTAGATGCGCAATGCGAATCTAACAGTGTTCCGTGGACTTTATTAGAGTGGGAACTATCTGGTAACTAGCGTTATTGTCTCCCCCGCACCACCAACACCAACGCAATCGCCACCGGACCACACGCACCAATCAGTGATGGATAACAAAATCTTCCGAGGCGTGTGGTGGTTTGGTAGCCCGGGGTGTTGGTGACAATGGTAGCGAGGGTCGGGTGCAAGAGAGTCGAGTCGGAATGAGCTGACCCATGATTTTGTAAGCCCAGTCCAGCAGTAGTGATATATTACTCGTGTATTCTCTTGTTCTTTTTATTGTTGATTTTGCTTTGGCTTTGTGGGTGTAGTTTAGTAGGATTCATAATCATCAATACTCTAGTTGCACCCAAAAGTTTAAGCTAATAGGTATGGCTAATATCTACTCATTTATGCACCCAATCAATTTACTATCTGGATATGATGTGAGACAAGACCCCGTTACATTCTCGCCTACCTGAACTCGCACAACGCCCTCGTTGCAATTGGACTACTGTTACCTGGTGAAGTCTTGTAATAGGTTGTGGCATGCCAGTGTGACATGGGAGGATGGCACAGTGTCAAGTTTGGTAAATAAGTCCAACTTTGGAAGTCGGGCTTAGGAGCATTGGAAAATTATGGGAACTTAATTGGAGATGTTCTATATCATAAGAAGATGATCTGTCACAGAAAATCCGGATTTGAAATTCGGGAGCTTCGAAAAAGGCCATTATGACTCCTCAAGCAGGGTTGATATCTGTTCTGGTTAGAGCTGTAGTTGTGAATTCTGCATATATAGGGAGGGGTGGGTCTCTGACCCAAGTACGCATTCAATCACTTAGCAAGGCCATGGGCAAGCATTGGCTAAGGCATGTGTTGGGAAGCTTGTTGGCTTATAAAGACATGGTTCGGTGGCACGGTTGGCAAAGACAGCTCAGTTAGACACTGTGGGTTGTGTTGGAGCATGCATGGCTTGGCAAGCTATGTGTGTCAGCCCATGAGTGTGCCAACTTGCCTTTGGCAAGGTGATGCCTTAGCTTGGCATGCATTGGTGTGCATGCAATGCACTTGGCTCAGCAAGCCATGTGCACACCAAGCTTTGGCTAGGCCAACTTGTCCTTTGGGCAGGGCTGTGGCACAAGACAAGCTATGGTTGGTGCTAATTCAAGACATAGGCATGGCTTATGTGCCAATGTATTGACAGAACCAAGACATAGGCGTGGCTAGGTGCTGGCTCAATGGTGAAGGCATTGGTTCAAACTTAGCAAAGCTCTCAAATGCGTGTAGGCTTGAGAGGAGCTGGGACAAGGCATTTGGCTCAGCAAAAGCAAGCATTATGTAGTGTTAGCATATGACATTGAGTTGACTCAAGATGGTGCAACATGGTTTAGACTAAGGCAATACAAAGATTGGTCATGGCCAATGTGTGACTCAGACATGCAGTTTGGGCAGTTTGGTGACACACAACTGACTCTAACCATCAAGAGGCAAGGTGGGATTGCAAGGAGATGCCACAACATCCTGACAGTTGGGAGTGCAACTGTGTTCTAAGAGTTGGCAGCCTCTAATTGGTGTCAACACAGCCTAGGTGGATGGGGTTGTCATCCACATCAGATATAGGCAGTTTTGTATATTGGCCTATATAGGCACATATGTATGGCATTTTGTATAGGCAGCCGAATTTCAGAGAGAGATAGTGCTTATAATTGTTGTAGTGTGGCCTGAATGAGAGGATTCCTTGTATTATTTATGTTTAATAGTGAAGGTTGGGGAACCATTGATTGTGGTTGCCTGTAAATTTGTGGGTGTTGTTTATATTGCATTTCATATATTGTATGTGTGTGTTTGTGCAAGACTTAGTGTAACTCAAGGGCACTAAGAGTGAGGATTGACTGACTTGATTGGTGTCAAGTGTCATCATAGGGTAAAAATTTTGTGTTGAAACTTGACATCTATGACAACTACCTTGCCAATGCAGCCTTGGACCCGGACTTCTCCTGGATGATGGCACCCAAATGACCGCGTGACACCGGATCAAGTCTTCTCACAAAAATCAGTTATAAAAGTCTTCTTAGAAAAATAAATAAATAAAAATCTGTAATTATTTATATATAGGATGTAATTGTATATGACGTAATTAACTGAAAAAGTATTCATATGTGTCCTAATAGTCTTACACATTTTAGATAGAATAATATGTAAAAACTTTAAAATGCATTCTAACAGTATACATATACTATAATTTTGAAAATATATGTAATCAAAATTATTTTATAATTATGTAAAACTATTATATAGATATGCTATACAATATTATAAAATATCTATTGCAAAATATTTTTACCATATGATTGTACTTCTATTTCAAAAAATTATTTTTATTTGAAAACAAATCTAATCCTTTTAAATTATTCTTTCGGTTTTTCTTAATAATGAAGCTGGTGATAATGATTCTAAAGATTGTATTTACACAAGGATTATAATTAATTTAGATGTACTTTAATATCTGAGTGATAAGTTCCAATTTGAATGGTGATTAGAGCATTTAACCGTTCTAAATTCGGTCTAAGACGTTAAATAAATCATTTTTTATATTATTCTTAATTGAATTGATCAACTACTTGAAGAGAGCTGGAACACCCTTGAAGTTGTTGGAAATAGTTTGGAAAAAACACTAATTAAACCCAATTTTGAGCTTAAATAATTATGGGACCCGAACTCCGATTTTAACGGGACCAAGCACTAATGAGTTCTCCTTTGTGAGGAGATCAAGTTGGTATAATTATATGTTCAAAATTATTCATTATTGAATGAGAAATTATCTCTCAAAGTGACTCACTTGAACTTGGGTAAGAATGGTTGTCCCACATTGGAAATAAAGTTAAGTGTAAATGTGTTTATATATGGTTGCAATGAATGGGTGACTTGAACATCTAGAGGCATGGGAGGTGAGCTAGACCATGCATGAATCATGTTAGTCTTAGCCTAACCACACTCGCGGCCTACCCGGTCCCGGCCGCAGTCGCGGTGGGTCGTCGATTCTACCCATTTCTTTTATTTTTGTGGAAAAAATTGGAAATATCTCTTATGAAGAGTTACATATACAGTTTTATTTGCAACCAGCACCTATATACAGTTGAGATACCTATTCATTCTCTATATCTATAGGTTTTGCAGTTCATTAAAACATACGTTCCCTCTACATACGCATATACATATAGATAGATAGGTCTGGTCCAAGTTTGGGTACAAACACAGTCTTTGAGTTCGCCGGTCTTCATCCTTGCAGTGATGCAACAGTGAAGGCGAAATCCGTTCTATCTTGGGAGGCATTTTGTTTAGATTCCTTGAGCACCGTAGAGGGAGCAATATTGCCTTAAGGAAACTGTGGTATCACACAGGGCTCGGATTTATTTTATTCATTCTTGCAATTTTGTATTACGGGTCAGATTCCTTTTTATTATTGCAATACTTATATATATATTTGTATGCATGATATATATTATATATATACAAATATACCAGAAGTATGTTTATATAACAGAAGTTTGTAGAGATTCGAAGAAAAATATGTCAAAATCAACCACAATTATAAGGATTTTTTTGGAGTATTTAATAGAGCCTATTTGAAGTATTTAATCGAGCCTATATAAGGTGAGATTGTCATTAATAATAAGAAGTTAAGGTCACTAACTCTTAATGGTGTCTCATGTAGAAGATTCGAGGTAAATCCAAATCTTGATCATTTATTATCAGCCTATTGTTGATGAAATCCTTAACAGTAATAAAAGAATTCATTTCTTAGGATTTTTTGGATCAAATTTAATTTCTATGTAATGATATAGTGGACAATTCCTTTTAACACCCCTTTCCTTTTTGATCAAATTTAATTTTGATGTAATAGTTTATTTTTTAGAATGTTTTGGATCAAATTTAATTTTGTAATAATTGGTATATATAAAAATGTATTTCTCCAAAAACAATTTGAACTATGTTGGGTATTTTGATATTTTCGTTGTTATACTATCTCAGTACCATAAATGTTATTCAATTTGGACAAATTGATCAACTTTTAAGTTCTAATTTCTAATTTAATTAATTTAACTAAACTAATTACAGATTGATCAACTTTTTTGTTTAAAGTCTGAAATACCTTTAACAAAACTCCAATATATTTCCTCTTCTTCTCTTCTAAGATTAATTATTCTCTAGGGTTTGTTTCAATATAACCTAGGGTTTATATGATTTAAGGCCGATATACCCTTTTTTTTCTTAACATCCTAGGGTTTTATAGCCTTTGTGTGTCTCTCTGCCAAAGAAAAATGTATTATTTGTCCATGAGTGACATCCTCTCCATACTACCGATGAAGACCATGTTGCAGGTCATGAGGTGCGTTTCCAAACTATGGAATTCTATAATCACCATGATAATTTCATTAGTTTTCATCTGAATCCACACCAACAATACTCACCTATGTCTAGTTAGGCACTGCCCTTCAAATCAGGGCAGAGACAAAGAAGAAGAATACTTCTCACTACATTTTGATAACCAGAGCTATATATACATGGAATAAGGGAGACTGTGTGAAATGTGATGTGTTTAAATTAGTCCATGAGCTCATGATGTACCTAACATTGCACCAAGGTCTCCTCAATGTTAGCTTATCCAAGAAATTGATAAGAAAGATGTGGCAATTATTTTTTGGATTATTAATGGAGGAACCATTTGGTAAAAAATGTGGGCAAAACCAATATACCTCCCTGATTTGATCAATAATTATTTATCATGTGATCCATATTCTATCAATCTCCAAAGTCCCACCCCCTGGTCCGGACGCTATTTCCGGGTACTTGGTTCTTGTGATGGTTTGTATGCCTCAATGAGGATATTATGACTTATACCAATCTCACCTTTCTGTGGAACTCTACTACTAGAAAATGGCTGAAGCAAGTAATTGAAAACTGAAATGGGGGATTTTGGAATGGAAGAGAAGAATAGTAAAGAGATTGGAGTTTTGTTCAGGGTATTTCAGACTTTAAACAAAAAAGTTGATCAATCAGTAATTAGTTTAGTTAAATTAATCAAATTAGAAATCAGAACTTAAAAATTGATCAAATTGTAATTTACCTTCCCTAACTCTACTTATATGTAGTTTTCCCAACTTTTTGTTATAAGCACATATGTTATTTATTACACACTAAATATTGCAAAACTTTCATTCACATATTTAGGGTAAAGTGCAGCTAACCCCCTCAATTATTGCTAATCTCTTGACCTATCAACTTGTTGTAATATGCCCCAATTTTATCTCAAAAGACTATTCTACTCTTTTTATTAAATTTGTCAATCCTTTAAGTTAACACTTTTTATGCTAAAAAAATGTTTTTCTTTATAAAATATGTACATAAATAATTTACAAATTACTAAAGTAATAAACACCTTCTAATTTTTTCATGTTATATATATATATATATATATATATAGTTTTGAGTAATTACTCAATTATTTTAATTTTTTTAAAAAAACTTAAATATATTATTCAATCAATTAACTATAAAACTATGTGTAAATTTATGCAATTTTAATGAAAAATATGTCATCAAATTAGTATAAGTTATTTCATAATCTATGTTGATCAGAAAATGCATTATGTAAAATTCAAGGATCGCGAGCTTTTAACCCCCTATGATATGCATATAGTGCATATAATCCCCTGTGATTCTACTTCACCCCAAGTCTTTTAATATAGTACGAATTGCCCCCATTCTAGGGGCCATTGGGAGTAATTCACTCTTAATCAAAATATTTGGGTTGATAAATTAGTCAAATAATGAGTAAAATATGTATTTGAAATTATTATAATGTCCTTCTGTGTACATTGAGTACTGTAGTTAAGAATCAAACCCTTTTAGGGTTCATTTGGGATCATGGAATTGTAGCCTTGAAATTGGAATTGGGGGCTTCAATTCCAAATCAATTGTTTGAATGTAACAAAATACTTTGGAATTGGAATTGAAATGCAATTCCAAATACTTCAATTCTACGAGGAGTTGTGATTTCCAATTTCACATATATTCCAAACCTTAACCCACTAAATACTTTCTCTCTAAGAACAAAATTTCACAACCATAAACATATATACATATATATACATAAATCCATATATATACATACGCTTATATATATACGAATATATACACACACATATATATACATATGCATATAGATATATATATATATATATATATATATATATACTCATAGAGGACATATATATACAAATACGAATACACATACACACAAATATATACCCCCCACAGACAAATATACACACACATAA
This sequence comes from Cornus suecica, assembly GCA_963922005.1. Classification (NCBI taxonomy): domain Eukaryota; kingdom Viridiplantae; phylum Streptophyta; class Magnoliopsida; order Cornales; family Cornaceae; genus Cornus; species Cornus suecica. The sequence continues at coordinate 35,223,739 of OY998248.1, forward strand.
ATACATACATCTAAACTCACAACCACATACATATATGTATATACACACACATACACATGCATATACACACATATATATTCATACCTATAGTATTTGTATACTTATATATATATATATATATATATATATATTTTAAGTTATGATTTTTTACATATTGGGTTTGTGATTGAAATCCAATTATATTTGAATTTCAAGACACGTCCAAACAATACCATGACATTTCAATTCCAATGAAATTTCAAACGGACCCCCTTTTTTTTTTAATGGTAAAAAACTCACACAACCCCACAAAAATCCTTTGAAACTCAAACCCCAAACCAAATGTGATACCATCATGCTTACAAGTCCTTCGGTAATGGACACTTATTTTATTGGATAAACTTTGTGTAGACTTAAATTCTTCTTTGTAAATTAATTGTAATTCAACGAATTCATTACACCTATTAATAAGATCAAGTGTCAATAATGCTTCCCTTCTAGGACAAAAAAAAAATTTGGTCATACAATAATGATGCACTTTCTATAGCTTCTTGATTTTTATAATACAAAAAAATAAAAAAAATAAATAGCAGGTAAATTAGACCCTTTTTTAAATTATTTATTTCATAATTTTTTTAATCTTGCCGTCATTAAAACAAAATAAAATATATTTTATTTTCAGTTAATACTGGCTATTGTCTATTATATGCCAAAGAAGACCTAAAATTAGCTGTGTATAATGCTTATAAGCATAATGAGATTATAGTCCTTTTAAAAAATAAATATTTTGTTAATTAATTGTTTAATTTATTCAAAGACAAAAGTAACAATTTATGTACTTAACTGTGTTACTAAAGTGTCTCAAATTCCTATTATAATTAGGTTTTATATTTTAGAATATATTTTATATGGTAATTTTTTTGTTAGAGGAAAATATTATTTTCTAAGGAATTGTAATCCTTCTCCAACAAGAAATTGAGTTTTCTTGTTGAACAAGGAATGAGATTTAACTTTATAAATAGAGACCTAGGTTTTGGGTTGAGATTTAGATAAGAGAAGAAAGAGGAGAAAAGAGAGGAAGAGATGTGAGGGTGTTGTGTGCACCAGGTGAGGGTGATGTGTGCGGCTATGTAATATCTTACTAATGAGTACCTTCTCTCCGTGGACGTAGGCTAAAGTTGTGGCTGAACCACGTTAAATATTGTGTATTGTGTGTGAGAGTAAAATCATATGTGGATAATCTTGGGCGGGATTAATTCCTAAGTGTGATGGGAATTATTTCCTAACAAGTGGTATCAAAGCAATCCAGGTAGAACCAAATCCGTATCAGAGTCTTTGGTAGAAGTAGATCAACATCAGAGAGTTCACGGTTGAAGCGAAATCGAAGAAACAACAATCTGGTCAATTTTGGATCTCTAGAGGTGGTCGAATTCAAAATCTGAGCACACCAGGAGAAGGGTTTGACGAGACGAAGCCAACAGTGTCAAGCGCATTGCTGGAAACATCCGCACACGCCCCCATGCGCTGTCTAAAGTTCCGGCCAGAATTTTGGCTTCAACGTGCAGCAGTTTCTGTTTAGGCCTATTTAGTGAAGTATCGTTATCTAAACAAAGTGTATAATATATAAACGGAAAGCTCTTTCAAAGGCGAACGTTTCAGCGCAAAAATTAGCCCAATCGGAGTAGTCACACTCCCGCATGCGCTATGAGAAGTTCTAGACGTCGTCAGCAATTTTTTGTTTTTTGTGATTTCTTGTTTTGGCCATTCTGGGCTCGTTTTAAGTTTGATTCAGGCTCAGTCAGAGGCCATTTTGGAGTTTTGAACCGTTCCAGACGCAACCGTGCAGTCGGTTTCGCGTGATTCAACTCTAAAAATATCAGAGCTTGGTTGTGATTGCTTTTACTCACTAGTGAAGATGAAGAAGATAAAGATGATGAAATATATGGAAAAAATTAAGTGATCATGCAGAAGGTGCGATGAAGATGATGATGAGGAGGAAGATGAAGAAGATGAAGTGATCGCGGAGAAAGGTGCGCTCATGAAGATAGTGATGAAGATGATGAAGTAGCGCGCATAGTTGCGGTGGAACATGATGCGCGTAGCAACGAGAGAAGACCGATGGCGCGCCTCAAATCCAGCATGATTGCGGCTTGGTATGAAGGTGACCGAGTTTGAAGAAGATAAAGAATATGAGTCATGAATGAAAAAAAAAACAATGAGTAGAAGAGTGATAATGCTTGAAGCAAGGGGGAGCCTTGAAAAGATGATTGACGCGATGAAATTTGAGCTAATGTGGAGATTGTTAGTAAAATGTCTCAAATTCCTATTGTAATTAGGTTTTCTATTTTAGAATATATTTTATAGGGTAATTTCTTGTTAGAGGAAAGTATTATTTTCCAAAGAATTGTAACCATTGTCCAACAAGAAATTGAGTTTTTTTGTTCAACAAGGAATGAGATTTAACTCTATAAATAGAGACCTAGGTTTTGGGTTAAGACTTAGAGAAGAGGAGAAAAGAGAGGAGGAGGATGTGAGGGTGTTGTGTGCACCAGGTGAGGGTGATGTGTGCGCCTATGTAATATTTTCCTAATGAATGTCTTCCCTCCGTGGACGTATACCAAAGTTGGGGCTGAACCACGTTAAATATTGTGTGTTATGTGTGTGTGAGTAAAAACATGTGTGGATGATCTTGGGCGAGATTAATTCCTAAGACCCTGTTTGGCATAACTTTTGTTTTTGGCTTTCTGCAGAAGAGAAAGAGAAGCAGAAGATGTTTTGAGAAGTTGGTACCCCCAGCTTCTTTAAAACGTTTTTCCAGGGCCCAAAGGTTCTTCTAAAAAATTTATCAAACACTGTTCAAAATAGGTTTTCCCTTCAGGAAGCCAAAAACAACGTTTGAAAATCACATCCAAACAGGGCCGAAGTGTGATGGGAATTAATTCCTAACAAGCTGACCGTAGTAGGCAATATATTTGGCAAAAGATTGTATCCAACATTTAACGAAATTAATATAATTAATTATGTCCATTAATCGTTACTTATATTGCATTTACAAAATTTGTGTGTGCCCTAATAATACTTTTCTTGAATATTGTATTTTAGTTTTTTAAACTGAGGTATTTTAGTTTCCATGAACATAAATTTGAAAAAAATATAAAAAATGGATAAAAAAAATTCACAATTGAATATTCATTTGAGCATCGAAACTAATCAATAGATGAGCTTGCGGACTTATCACACCAACTCATTATATATACGAAACCAACTCATTAATATTTGGTTTAGATGTACCTGCAATATATTATATTGCCAACAATTCAATATAATATATTGCAGATTTTACATTTTTATTTGTTTTCATTAAAAAATTGTTTGATATCCACCTATCAACCAATATATATAAATATATATATATATATATATAATTGCATTGTTCATATATTCAAATGCTTCAATCTCTTTTGAAAAAATCATGAGCAAAAAGAACCAACAACTAAATTTTCTTGCTCTTTATGTGATGAGAAGTTCACCCAACTCAGTTAAAAATAAATAAAAAAACTGAATCAATAATGAATATATCAAAAATACATGTTCATTTGCTCCATATGATCTTATATAAGTTACACTACCAGGCACCAAATGTACCTCACCAGTACTTCACTCGCTTTCATAATCGTCTTCACACCCGAAAGAGAAAACAGATGCATCGGCCGCCATTGCCTTGATATCACTCGCACCCGAGTCCAACTTCGTTGCTGAGGCAGATCCTTTCCCTCCATTATTGTTCTTCAACTGCGCTACGTCTTCGCTCCCAAGGGACATTTGCTGAGTATTTTGTGTTAGGGTCCCCATTTGCTCTCCCTTGGCGCCAGGTTGTCCAGAGGCTGCTCGAGATTGTCTGTTTTTCGATGAAACACCTTCTTCGCCATTGCTATCAGAGAATACATCATCGTTGTCTACATTTCCCGATGCCTCAGTTCGGTTGGAACTAGATGCAGCCCCATCTGTTGAGGCAGAAGCGTTAGTCGATTTTCCGTCAGATTGAGCAGTGGCATGAACAGCTTTGGTACTTGTAGGAAGAGTACCGTCATAGTCTATCAACACAATCTCGACATGGAAGCCAGGGCACGGTACTTTCCTCTGCAAAGCATAGTCCGTGAGCAATGGCGCCAAGTGAATGAAAGAGACCCACAATAGGAAGAGGGCAAAAGAAACTGCCATTATACTACCTTCTCTCATATCCTAAAAAGATAAAGGTCTATCTCTGAAAACATGCATTTTATATCTAAGTTTTCCAAAAGTAGTTTCCAGAAAACTCAACCAAGCAGAATTTTTATATAGTTTTCTGATATTCAGTTTTCATAAAACAGAAAATCGTTTCAAGAAATGTATACCTAGCATGCCCTCGTTGTCCCACAAAGATCAACTCAAAAGGTATACAGGTGACAAGAGAATATCAACAAGGCAGTATTAGGCAATGAGTGTACTATTTATTTACCTCTTCAAATCCATCAAGCTCTGAGGTGTTTAAAAGTGTTCTGTTTTCCATCATTGTTGTATTCAACCAACTGAAAATAACAAAAAGTGAAAAAAGAAATGAACAAAACACAAATCTGTGGGGAAATTCAAGTACTTCTTTTATGTGAACATAACATGATTCTAGCCACATATTTGAGTGCAAGCAAAGCAGTCTTTGCGAAAAATAAATGGTTGTCTGTTCTTTCTTTTGTCCGCCATGCTTACCATTAGTGGACAAAGTTGACTGAAGCACAGATGAATTTATCTTTGCATTGAGTCGGATTTATTTAGAAATCCGATGTGAGATGTTGTGTGTGATGAAGCACATGATAAATCAAAAACAAAAGAAAAGAGTTCACAGACCAGTAGAATTCTCCATTGCGGTCATGAAAATGGACTTTGAAATCTCCCATCAACTCTGTCAGGCCAGGCTCTCCAGGCAGAGCGAAGACCACGATCCCTTTCTTTGGAGCACGAATCCAGAAATCTTCTGGCTGCAGAAATAGAATATAATAAATGTTAACAGAATTTGCAAAAGGAATCCAGTAATCTGTCAGCAGAATGACATTGGCCAACCAATCCAGCAGTTCACTCAATATGGAAGTAAATGATGGGAAAGAACAAATACCATTAAATCCTTAGTCTTTGGATGTTTTCTTGTTGAGAATAGAGTTCCTGTAAAGTAGTAAAAACAACTACATATCAGAGACCCACATATTGCAAATAAGATAAAAGCATAATGAAACTTGTTAACTCATCCCAAATACATATCCAGCATTAATAACACAACTTAGAGAAAGTATTATTGTATTTTTAGAACTTCTAAACAAGAAGATAAAGTAATTTGTGAAGCTCTAACACATTACTTCAAACACTTGTACTGAACAAAGTTTTTACAGATTCCTATTCTACAAAAGGATAGACTCCAAGAAGCAAATTTGAAAGACTTCTCAAAAGGCAACGAGTGTAAAAATGACTGGATCATTTTCGTGAAACCTATTTTTTGTCATTGTGTCTTTTCAACACGTAATAGATCATCATGATTCACAAGTACAAGAAAAAACATAGGGTTTACGTCTAGAAAATCTGCTTGGGCGAATATTAGTTCCATATTTCAAAGTACAAAGAGAGGGGATACTATGGTTGAACATATTGACAACAGCTTGGAATTTCCCACTCTATTTTAGATTCAGACTCTCAGCTCTTGAGAAACAAAAAATCCAAATGAACGTTACATCTTTTGGTTCATTTGAGTTGAAAGGAACAAAAGATCTTGTCGACCTCAACACTTCATTGAGGGGTTTCAGACAGATCTTGGTAGAACACCTTCCTCTTGGGCTTTGTTAGTGACTATCTAACAGTGTTCCGTGGACTTTATTAGAGTGGGAACTATCAATGGAAAAGGCTTTATGCTACCCATCAATGGACTCACTGCAACTAGGGAAGGCAACAATTTCGATTTCACTGGGTATTGTGCTCCTAAGAAATGCTAATCAACTAGATGTTGCCAGTATCGCCAGGAATGAGGGTTCGGTAGTTCTGTATAGTTATTCTCTGCAGTGTCAGATGGATTTCGGTATGAAAGAAACGTTTCAAGCATCTGAATTTTACCTCTTATTCTGACTTTCATCGAGGTATTCTGACTTGCATTGTGAAAGTCTACCTCATTTCTTCCTTACCGCAATCCGCAGATTAATTTCAGCCTCATGTGTTAACTTATTTACATGCAAACTCCGAACCAAAGATGATGTACAAGCAACACCAGTAGGGAAGTATATGATACCAAATTCCGAATACAAAAGAAATAAGACTGCCCAGTTGGAGAAAATGCATTTAAATCAAAGAAAGCAAAATGAACCCAGAGAGCCACATGCAAGACGAGAATGACCCTATGAATGAATATATAATAACTTGAATTTTTTTAAAAAAAATTGTGGCAACCCAGCTTGCAATTCTTATTTGAAGTAGAAAAAGAACAAGATATAGGAGGATACTGTATATTACCATTATGATCAGAAATAGTAATGGAAGGCCTAATCCAGTATGGACACTTGTGGAAGCGAAATCCCCTTAAAATGCACCTGCAAATATTGATTTTAATACCTCCTGGAAAATCAAAATGACGCAATTCGACAAAGAACATCAGAAGAGTACCTACGTCCAGGTTGATTTTCACCACTGAAGTGTGTTAAGAGGCGCTCAAAGTATTTTACATATCTCTAGGAAATTCAAACCATTTGTCAGAGAGAAAAATAGATAATTTAATAAAAAAAGAGAGGATCTGTTAAAGTAAGTGACTGACGATTTGGCTTGGAAGAACTAGAGCCTTCCCATCAACACATCTTTTCTGGTTATAATAATTGATACACTCTTCAGCTGTTGGGAATAACTGCAGAAAGATGCTAAACACACTTACAACAAAGTCGCAAAAGCAATGACCAAATCAACAAATTTCCACTAGGACTAAATCTAACCTTTAAGAAAAGGAGGAGGCTAGAAATCATTAATCCTGTCCTTGCCATACCAGCTTTACAATGAACAACCACAACATTTAGAATGTCCTCCTTCAACCATGAGTAAGCACTTTGACAAAAAGATGTTATGAGTTGAATAGGGGGGCAACTATGGTCATCAAATGGGAAAGATGCAACCTGGAAATGAGCAAGACATGAAATATGGAAGAGGCTTCAGAATCACTTTTCCACAACAATTTGATAAAGGGCAAAAGCCTGCAGGCTCTATTTCAAGGCGTCAATTTCATTTTTCTCCCTACTTCTATTTTTGGGATGGAATGGCTCGACTCATATTGACATATAACGACAACCCAAAGCATAATTGAATGTGCCATATATTTAACAGGTGAAGATAAATAAAATATGTCACCAAATGGAATTTAATATTGAATAGGTGTGTTGATTATCATGCATCTTTCCACTAAACAATATCCCACAAATTCATAGTTAACCATTCACCTCAAGGGTTGGTGTTATTAGCACATAATAGCTTAAGCTTTTGGGTTGGCTCGCAAGTGTTGGGCTTCTGACAAGTGCTATCAAAGTAGGGTCAATCCTTGATCCGGTGTCATGCCTAGCACCGAGATCTAGTTTCCGCGTCGTTAATGGGTCCCTCGCCGTTAGGGTGGATGGTTAGGCAGCCCCCCTCCCAAATAAGGCGTTGCCAACTTAAGCTTTTGGGGTCGGATGGCCAGCACCTGACTTGTGACAATATGGTACATAGTGGAAGATGAGTTAAATAAGCTCTCTCTCTCTCTCTCTGGTTTCATCAAAATGTAAACTTAGTTATTTTTTTCAAGTAGGAGCAACTTGACAAAATGCGGTTTGCTTTGTCTTACAATGTGGAGGCTCTGGACTAAACTAGTCCTTCATGTTTCTAAATTGGCATGGGAATCTTGGCTTTTCCAAGAACACATTCACATCTTCATTTTCTAGAAAAATAATACTGATTATCATTGGGCTAACCTATCACATTCCTCTCACCAAAATATCATAAGTTATATTTTCAGTACTTATACTTTAAACAAAAATAATATGCAGTATATAAGTTGCAAGATAAACAGAAATTTGTATTCAAGCCAAAAAAATCCTAGTCTGATGAATGATGCATACAGCCATAGTAATGCTGAGAATCAGTTAAAATTTCATATTCAACACAACAGCCACAGGCATCCTATTGGTTACATCTGAAGCTTTTATCACAATATTTGAATTATGATATAACTTTCAAAGTTGCAGAAAACACACCTTCCCCTCAAATAATGAAGCATCATACAACCTCTCTGAACATAGATTGTAGACTTTGTATTTTCCCTGCACATAAGATGTTTGCTATTAAACTCTGAATTCCCAATAAATATTAGAACATATGCAGAAGAAAAAGAGAGTCAAAACCAGAAAATATGACATTAAAAGAGCAGAAGGCTATGATATTGTTTGAAACGATAATTTCTTCATTGTATTCTGGATGCAATATATACAACGTAAGATTCATTACATGAATGGAAAACTAACAACTGTACTCCTATAATCATGGATATATATATCAATGCACATCTGTACATGGAAAATTCAGTGAATAGTGCTGAGGATAATCAGCCTGGAATTTCTGATATGATTGGCGTAGTGTTTGGTTTCCTAATATGCCCCCGCAAGACGGTGCTTCCATCGGAGACACCGATCTTGGACTGGAGCAATTCGAAACGCGGCCGAAAGACAGGTTTGGTGAGGATATCTGCCAGCTGGTCATGTGTGGAAACATGGGACACTTGAAGAGAGCCATTCTCGACTCGGTCACGGACGAAGTGGTAGTCCAATGCAATATGTTTCATTTTGGAATGAAACACTGGGTTGGCACAGAGGTATGTGGCACCGATATTGTCAACGAACAAGCGAGGAGTGCTGGAGAGGCGGACACCGAGTTCAATGAGCAAATTAGACAACCAAGCTAGCTCCGCAACAGCTGACGCAATGGAGCGGTACTCTGCTTCAGTCGAGGAGCATGCCACCATCCGTTCTTTCTTGGAACACCAGGACACGGGATTGGAGCCGAGGTAGATTATGTAGGCAGAGATTGACGTGAGATCATCACGGTTTCCAGCCCAGTCGGCGTCCGAGTAGGCAATGAACTGCATGGGTTGTGATCGGCGCAGAAACAAACCATAGGAAATTGTATGTTTCAGGTAGCAAAGCAAGCGTTTAGCGATTGTACAGTGAAATTGAGAGGGTGAGTGCATATATTGTGCAAGTTTATTGACAGTATATGCAACATCAAGCCTCGTGAGGGAGAGGTACTGGAGACCAACCAGGCTTCTGAATTGGGCGGTCGAGAAAGACCCGTCATTGACGACTTGTCGTACTTATAGGAATGACTATTTCTTTGATGACATCGAGTTTAAACCGTTCTAGGAGATCCTTGATATATTTATGTTGAGAAAGAAATAGTCCAGGGGCAGTGGGAATGGCTTAACGCCAAGAAAAAAATGTAAGAGGTCGAGGTTCTTAATAGAGAAACGGTTGGCCAATGCAGTAATGATTTGTTAAATGAAACTAGTCAAGTTGTTTGTCAGTAATAAATCATCAAGATAAACAAGTAGATAAGCCGTTAGTTGCCCATGATTGTAAATAAAAAAAGAGGTATCCAACTTGGAGTTAGTGAATCCAAGAGAGATAATAAATGTTTTCAATTCGATGAACCACGCACGAGGGGCTTGTTTTAACCCATAAATAAACTTGTGTAACCGGCACACATGATTGGGTTTGGAATCATCCACGAACCCAGGAGGTTGGAGCATGTAAACTTCCTCAGTTAAATGCCCATGAAAGAAAGCATTGTTCACATCCAACTGATAAAGAGACCAGTTGCGTGAGAAAGCCAAGGAGAGAACTAACCGGATGGTGGTGGGTTTAATGACGAGACTAAAGGTCTCGTGATAATCAACCCCGGGTTGTTGATGAAAGCCCTTGACAACAAGGCGAGCTTTATAGCGAGAAATGCTACCATCAAGGTTTTGTTTAACATGAAAAATCTATTTGCAGCCAACAATATTTTGGTTGAGGCGTCAAGCAACTAATTCCCATGTTCTATTTTTTATGAGAGCATTAAGTTCCTCACACATTGCAATCCTCCATTTGGGATGTTTAATGGTTTGGGTAACAAAAGTAGGTTCGAGGGTTGGTAGGAGAGGATGTTTGGTGGATGGGTAAGAAACTTTAGTAAGGGGTTTAAAGATGTTATTTTTGGATCTAGTGGTCATGCTGTGAGTATTGAGAGGACCAAGGGAGAGCCATGGTGGGAAAGGGGGAGGTTGAAAGGGTGAGGAATCAGACCGTGGGTGCATTGCATTCGAGGAGGAGGTTGAAGACGTGTCACCGAAGGAGTCCGCATTGTGGTCCACGATTAATGGGAGTGCTTGTTTGCGTGGAGGACCGAGATGAAGACACGTTGGCTGGTTGGGAGGAACATGATTAAGGGGAAGGTGGACGTGATTCATGCACGGGTTGTGAGAGAGGAGTCGGTCGAGTGAGTGGGTGATGAAAGCATGGATATGAAGAACGTGTAGGAGAAAACAACCCAATTTTTTTAAAAAAAATGACCATATGTGGCCTACGCATGAGTTACGCTTAAGCGTAGCCAAGCTACGTTTGGCCCTACGCTCAAGCATAAGGGCCTTCGTAGCAAGTCCGGAAAATTTTGAAAACTTGCCTAGATGGAGGAGTTTTCCAAATGGTTTTGTACCTGTACTGTATTAGGATTAGTTTTTAGGAATTGTTAGGATTTATATAGGAATTTAGAGAAAAATCCTAATCTGAGTAGGAGATGGAATCCAAGTACATGTCAAAGATGGATTAATATTTGATTCCACTCTGAAACTCCAGCAATAAGTCCAATTCCTTTACCTTTTCGAATATGAATTGTTCATCTATAAATACAACTCTTGAGGCTCCATAATTCAACATAAGAGTGTGATCTAAAGGAAATCTTAGAAGATGATGCCACTTCGGGGATAGTGGATACGAGAAGAAAGAACGGGTACTTGGATGAGGAAAGCATAAATATGCAAGCTTCAAGTGCACCACGAATGCGCACAACGCCTCCTACATTTATGAAGTGTAGGGTTCAATATGAAGTCATGTTTCTTCCGGAAACGATGAAAAGTCCACGCATGGGGATATGGACCGAAAATCATGGGATTATGTTGGAATTGAATTATTGGACTCGGAGGAGTTATTGATGTTAGGTGAAATAGAAGTTGGTAAACGTTGGTCAGCGTGAAAGGTGCTTGAAATTGGGACCTCAATATGTAATGAATTGAGGGAAGAAGATACCGAGGACCGTTGATGAAGGGTTTGATCATTGACTTTATCGGTGGAAGAGAGGTGAGATAAAGAAGGAAAGACATCTTCAACAAATTGAACAAGACGAGAAAAATAATATTTGTGAGCAGTGGATTCGAAACAAATGCAAGAGTTATGTATGTTCGAATATCCTGAAAAAAGACAACAAACGTTGTTCAAGTTTGTGTTTGGTATAGGGTCGAAGCTATGGGTAACAAAGGCTACCAAAGATTTTGAGTTTGGAATAATTGGGTTTGGTGTGAAAAAAACTTTCAAATGGTGATTTGTGATCAAGGACGGGTGTGGGAAGACGATTTATGAGGTAGACAACTGCTTTAAAAGCAAATGACCAAAGAGAAAAGGGTAGGGACGCCCAATGCAACAATGTGAGACCCGTTTCGACTATGTGTCGATGATGTCACTCAGCGAAAGCAACATGTTATGGAGTGTATGAGGGAGATATAATATGTTCAATTCAATGATTAACGAATATAGTTTTTAAACTTTAATATTTTATGCCACCAACGAAATTAATTGTGTTGAGTGAGGTTTTTAAAAAAATTCAACAATCAATTTGAATTTTGGAAATATGGTAAACACATCAGATATGTTTGTGAGGGGAAATAACCAAGAATATTTTGTGAAGTAGTCAACAAATATGATATAGTAAGAATAACCATCCATTGACTGAATTAGAGATGGACCCTATACATCTGTGTAAACAAGATCTAAAGGACCACGACTAGTTAAAGTGGAGATATCAAATGGTAACCGAAAACTCTTATTACATTGACACAAATCACAAAAGAAAAAAATTTCATGACAGGAAAGTAAAGGGAGGTGACACTTAGAGACAACATGACTTAGAATTTAAGAAGATGGGTAACCATGGCGATCGTGCCAACGACCGATAGAGGTCTTGATACTCACGCAAGCTTGCTTCCCCATCATCGTGGATTCCATCATGTTTGTCCATCCGTACACATTATTCTTGCTCCGCCCATGTGCAAGTGGTGCCCCGTGGTTAGATCCTTCACACATAAAGAAAGGAAAAAATTCAATGGAGGTATTATTGGTTTTGCAAAATTGTGAAATTGAAATTAAATCTTATTACATGAATGGGACACATAAAACATTAGAGAGGGAAAAAGAATTAGATTGGTAGATAGGGTGGAGGACTGATGAGACTAGAATATTGATTATTTTGGGCGTTAAGTAACCCGTTGTTAGTCTCTTTATTTTATTAATTTGATATTTTTATCCAAATTGTGTGTTTAAGCATGTTACAGGGGTTTAAATGCAAATATGAATTAATTCCGGAATTTTAGCAAAAATGTCTGATCCGGAATGACACTTAGAAGAATAAAAGCACTCAACTCAAAGCAAGGTACAAGTCAGCTATGCAGAGTACAATTCAGCTATGCACAAATTCGCAGAGAATAAAATATCAAAAATTTAGAAGTCATCGAACGATCGGTGAGCTTCCCGACCGAACGGTCGCACCGACATTAGGATCTGTGCGAACATACTATTATTTTTTGGCTCCTTGTGCAAGTACAAATGAAAGACATATTGGTCAATTCAAGCTATTACTTGGTCATCACACCAAGTCATCTTGGAGTGCAAGCAAAGACATGCCATAATTATACCAAATTTTGTCTATAAATATATGAAAACTCCATGAAGAAATTATCATCATCATATCAGAACAGACAATTCTCTCTCTAGGAAGAATATTCCTCTCAACAACCCAAGAACAGACTACCCAATCATGAAAATGAATTATACATCAGTGATGTAGTCTTCTCCATCCATGAGTGGCTAAGTCGGTATCTACAAAATCCTAGCCGAGTAATGTAGAACTTTAATTATTTTTATTGCAAAGAGAGGAAACTAAAGAACACTTATATGATGATTATGTAGTGAGAGAACGAACATATTACCTAAATAAGATTTTTTTTTGATTCTCTTCTTGTCTTAGATTGAATTAATAATTAATCTTGAACAACTATATTTTATCACTCAGGGCTGGAACCCCGAAGGTTTAATAATGATTTCTACATAATAGTTCTTGATTGGTATGATAAAGTCTTAGGTTTACACATGTCATGCTAAGAGAAGATGATATGACATGCTTTTAATTTAGGCTTCGTTTGGATCACGGGAGAGAAAAGAAATGATACCAATATATTAAATTTGTGTTTGGATAGATTATGAAGGAAAAGAAAAAAATTGATATCATTCTTGTTTGGATAAGCTATATGATAGAAAAGATAATAATCAAATTACTATTACATCCTTTAATTAATAAAAATATCCTTTTAACTATAGAGGGTATTTTTGACATTATAAAAATAACATTTAAGTTGCTATCCTTTCTCTCCAAATCTTCCCACTTTTGGAAGGATAGCATCCAAGGGATTTGGAGGGATAAGCTATCCCTCCAAATAATTTCTTTTATCTCCATGTTGTCAAACCAAACACACTTTACTCTATCTTTCTTTTCTTTTCTTCACAAATCATTCCAAATCATTCAATCCAAACGGACCCTTAATGTTTTAGGAGTAGTTGTAGAATAGATGCATGCACTAATCATACTTTATTCGAAGATGTGTTGTAGCGAATCAGACCGATTGCATCTTTTTGGGGATTAGGCAACTGCTTGTAGCGTTACTAATTTGATTCATATGAGTTGTATCTCTCTCTTGCAATATTATGATTAAAGGACTATATTAGGCTAGTGGTGGAGTTGGAACAAAACTCTAAACTTGTTTATCTTGAATTCACCAAAATAATTATCTATTTATTTATTTTTATGTTTATGTTTACTAGATTATAAACAACAAACCAATCAAACTATTTTTAATATAATTCAATTTACTAATTTGTAATTATTTGGAATACGACTTTGATCTTTGTGATTCGATAACCCTCACTACCCAACTATACTATATACTACTCGCGTACTTGCGATTGAGAGGTAAAACTAGATCATGTTAATTCACTATATTAAACACTTTTATTTTCACACGACCTGGACCGATCAAGGACCTAGTGTGTGTGATGTTGAGGCCTGTACCATCCCTAATAACAATGTCGCCTGTACCATCCCTAATAACAATGTCGTCAGGACCCTCATAGGGTTGACGAATAGAGAGATTATTCAGGTTGGTTGTGACATGATGGAATGTGCCAGAGCCAAGAAGCCAATTGGAGGAGCCACCATTGTTCTTAGTGGTCGGGTTGGTTGTGACATGACATGATGGAATGTGCTCGAACATTTTTTTTGCAGTGTAACAGAAACGGGCAAGGTGCCCCTTTTTGTCACAGAACTGGCAAATTTCATTGGCATACGGGTTTGGCTTGCCGGAGTTTGAACCATTCTTAGAGTTGCTTCGTTGATTGTTTCCTTGGGAGTTGATGCGTGGGGTTGAATTGTTACGGCTCTGGGGGTTCGAAATTTTTTTGTGAAACTGATTGTCGTTTTGGAGTTGAGAGGAGTGAGCGGCATTGGCAGTGAGGGAAAGAGAGGTTCGAATTTCCTTGCACTTCAGATATGCTTCATACTCTACAAGCTTATCATAGAGTTCATCAAAGGGAATGACAACATCACAAGCTCGAACGGCTGCAGCAAGCTCCTTGAATTCAGAACCCAGTCCGTTGAGGGTGTCTAAGACTAGATTTTTGTTAGAGACAGGTTCTCCAATCATGGCTAGTTGATCAGCTATGCTTCGGATCTTTGTGAGGTATCCTGCAACTAGTTGGGTACCCCGGTTGATTGAGATTAACTGCTCCCGTAATCCCATGGAGCGAGATGATGAAGGATTGGCGCAGAACTTGGTGATTCTATCCCATGCTTCAGCAGAGGTTCTGGACAAGGTCATTTGTGGTATGATTGAGTCAGAAATCGACCCAATAATGCCAAGGGACAAAAGCTTATCTTGTTGTTTCCAGAGCACGAAATCGAGGTTGATGGATTCTTTTCCATTGGTGCCGATGGTTTCTGGAGGGCAAGGTTTACTGCCATCAATATAACTCTGAAGATCATCACCATAGAGAAGGGCGTCAAACTGCACCTTCCATGATGGGTAGTTTTCTGGTGTGAGTTTAACTGGAAGCTGAGCAGCAACATTGATGGAAATGAGGCTACTATGGTTGAGGGTTGATGCTACACTGGGATGGTTTTGATTTGGGGTGGAAAGGGCTGAGTTTTATTCTGCCATTGCTGAAGAGAAAGGGCTCAAAATATGACAGGAAAAAAAAAAAAACTGGAGATGGGATCGTTTGCTTGTTAGAGCTGAAATGGCTCTGATACCATAAAGAGCAGAAGGCTATGATATTGTTTGAAAGGATGATTTCATCATTGTATTCTGGATGCAATATATACAGTGTAAGATTCATTACATGAATGGAAAACTAACAACTGTACTCCTATAATCATGGATATATATATCAATGCACATCTATACATGGGAAATTCATTGAATAGTACTGAGGATAATCAACCTGGAATTTCTGATATGATTGGCGTAGTGTTTGGTTTCCTAATAATATTACTACAGATAGACAAGGCATGATCTGGTTTTACACTAGAGAAACAAATTAATGCACTATAATTGGCATCTGTCAGACATGAGGCAGCCTGAAGAAGTGAAAATACTTTCAAATATTAAAAACTGAAAGTAGTCATCCAACACAATAACAGACTCGGGACCAAATAACAATGAACTTGAAACAAAATCCTGATCACATAATGCCAATTAGCCACTCCTCAATTGGCGTTCTACCTTCTCATTAACACATTTACTTATGGTACTAATTTTTGAGGGGTTGAGGGAGGGGAAGGGTTATTGGGATCCGTGCATCTTAACAAACTCATGATACACAATTTCTGATAAAAAAATTTCCCAAGTTTACTACATCTAAAACCATAAAAAAATATCTAATATATCCTAAACAAGTTATGTTGGCCAAGTAGCAAAATTAAATTACAAACCTTAATTATGTTCCCCTGATCACATAATGCTACTATCTCATGATTTCTGGATTGCATTTTAATTCCATGGCTGTGCAAGCAAACAGTTTTCTTCTAGGCAATCTAACCAGGTTTTCTTTAGTAATCAAGTTTCATATGGTTCAAGCCTTGATTTCAAATTAAAAGGTGTTACCTTGTGATGAGTTTCAAAAAACTTGATCACTTCTTCCATGTGATTTCGATACAACCCCTGCATCACATTACTAAGACAACATTATTAGAATATGTAGATACATATACATATATAATACGAGGGAGATGGATGTTGTCAGCAGAATTTAAAATCTAATCATATATAACCAATTAGTTTTCAATAGATAACCATATTAATTGTTTACCTCAACATATCCAAAAAACCCGGAGCTCATATCACCAGCAGGGAATCCCATAGCAATAATGTTCTCGGTAATATAAGTCATATCCAGATCAAATCCTCCTTCCTGAAATCAAGTATATATCGTGATGAAATCACTAGTATCATCCCCTTTTGTCTTCTTTCTCTCGTCTTTTCCTTCATTGTGTTTAATTTTAGTTGCGTGTAAAACAAGATAAACTTATTTGGGTAAATAAATAATCTGAGTTACTCAGGAATATAATGCCTTAACAGAACAGTATAAGAAGGTGAAATTGCAGTTTCCAGAAATTGGTCAATATCCTAAAAATGAAGTTGCTATATATTTGGAGATTGAAAAGCCTATCCAATCCACAAAATAGTGCAACTTGTCAAGTGAGAAGCATTATTAAAAAACATTTGTTCAAAACGACATTAATACAACTCAACATAAAAAAAGAGGACAGTTCCGACTTAGATAATGCATACCTTTAAATTTTAAAATCACAACTAACCTGTGACTTGTATATGCAGCATTTCAGCTATTTCTACTTTCATTAGCCTTAATTTGTGTAATACTCCAAAACTTTGGATAGCGCTATATTCAAATTTTCAAGAATTTGTGTGTTTATTTTTCTCTTTTCTTTTCTTTTCTTTTGTTCTTTGTTTTGATTTGCTTTTTTTTTCCATCTAATTTTCATTTTATAAGAAGAAGGTGAGGCGAAATTATATTAATGTCACGGGAAATGAAGACTGAAAGTCTCAGTTGGTAACGGACTGACAGCACAACAGGGTTACATAGCACCCTTGCATCCAGTTAATCAGTTTATATATTCTAAAGCTTATTCTTGCTCTTCCAATTTTGAGACTGAAAACCTAGGATTATTTTCACAGAAACCCATGTAATATATGACCTTTAGCAAGCTGTTAACCCTGCAAGTTACTCAGCTTCCTGCACTATATTCCTAACAGCTTCTTTCAGTGGCTTTGATCTTTTCGTAGTCTTTGGCATGTGCTCCCCTTTTGACCGTGTTCTAATTCACATTAATTTATAGAAAAAATAAGTCATTCTTTCAAGTTTATAGAGAAAACAATAAGGCTTATTAGGGTATGATGTGACGACTCAGAGTGCTTTTACTCCTTCGTGACGGCATTCAAGTTCACAGCTGCAACAAACAGTATTCAATCTGTTAAAGATCATTTCTTGTCTTGATAGCATAATGACTTCAGGGTGCTGTAAAGTTGGTGAGACATCAAACGCATGCATAACAAGGAATAAGCACAGTCATTAACACGTCACACCCTAATCCCATTTAATTCAGATTTAACAGAACTACAGACTCCTGCATGCAACTATGTGAGACTGCAACAACCTCCTACTGATAATTAGCTGTGGAAATTCAAGATTTGAGTCCTTAATTTTAGGAGTTCTGTTATTTATAAGTTATAATGAGATTTGGATACCTTTTATCCAGATTCTCTCTTTTTATTTTAAATTGATTTTATCCTTTTTTAGTTGCTGAAATCAAGGGAGAATAATGACATAATTGTTGTCATCTTCTCCCTATATATATTATGTATATTTCAGCAGTTTAGTAAGAAGAAAAATATAGAGGTTTTCCTCCTCTTTCTTCATGGTATCAGAGCACCATCTAAACCATTGAATTCTGGATGACAAAATACGGCATGGCTGGCCACAAAACGAGTTCGAGTTCAAAATTGTGTCCGATCAAGGAGTTGTCATCTCCAGCAACCTAGGCGGATCTAAAAGCTCTCTTCTTCCCATCACAGGGCACAAACTCAACGGAAATAACTTTCTCCAATGGTCTCAATCCGTTATGATGTTCGTTTGTGGAAAGGGGAAGGATGATTATCTCACTGGTGCAGCTGCACCTCCGTCGAAGGAAGACCCAAAGTTTAAACTTTGGAAATCGGAGAACAATATGGTAATGTCATGGCTGATCAATTTTTGACTAATGAAATTGGTGAGAATTTCATGTTCTATGGGACGGCTAAAGAAATATGGGATGCAACGAAAGAAACCTACTCCAACAATGAAAATACGGCAGAAATCTTTGAGATCAAAAGCATCATCCATGATCTAAGACAAGGTGATCTCACGGTGACTCAATATTTCAATACCTTGACTCGGCATTGGCAACAACTTGATATTTTTGAGGAATTGGAGTGGAACAGCCCTGAGGACAGCATCAAATACAAGAAAGTTGTTGAAAAAGAACGAATCTTCAAGTTCTTACTTGGTCTTAATAAGAATCTTGATGAAGTTCGTGGACGAGTCTTGAGCATAAAGCCTTTACCATCCATTCGAGAGGCCTTCTCTGAGGTACGGAGGGAGGAAAGCAGGAAGAAAGTGATGTTGGGAACTCAAACCACTTCAGCCTCTACAGAGAGCTCAGCCCTAGCTTCTCGAGGGGTCAATATTCCAGGCAATGACAATATATCAAGGAGAGGCAGACCTTGGTGTGACCACTGCAGGAGACCTGGACACACTAAAGAGACATGTTGGAAGATACACGGAAAGCCTGCTGATTGGAAGCCACCAAAACCGCCTCATGATCGTGAAAGTCGTGACAAATGGCTACTGGAGAAAAAAATCAAACTCTTGAACCCACTCTATTCAGCAAGGAACAGATGGATCTCTTAGCAAAATTGATTAGCCAATCTCAATCAAGTGCTGGAAACTCTGTCATTGGGATCGGTTCGCTTGCTCAAAAAGGTAAATTCTCATGTGCACTAAATGTAAAAACTGATAATTCAAGACCTTGGATTATTGACTCTAGAGCCTCAGATCATATGACTGGAGATGCATCATTATTTCAGACTTACAACCCGTGTTCTGAAAATTATAAAATTCGTATTGCTGATGGATCTTTATCCACTGTGACCGGGACAGGTTCCATTATTATTTCCAAGAACCTGATTTTAAAAAATGTGCTCTTGGTTCCTAATTTGAGTTGTAACCTGTTGTCCATTAGCAAGATTGCGAGAGATCTTAATTGTGTTACTAAATTTTTCCATACACATTGTGAATTTCAGGACTTGGATTCGGGGAGGATGATTGGCAATGCTAAGGAGTGTTCGGGGCTCTATTTTCTTAGAGCTAATGATCTTCTTGAAGAACAAACTCAAAGTGCAAGTTGTGTTTCTTTAGCAAGTCAGTCTTATCGGAATTGGTTTTCAGTTAACAGTTCTGAAAATAAAAGTGCAATCATGTTATGGCACTACAGATTGGGTCATCCTAGTTTCATATACTTGAAAAAATTGTTTCCCTCACTATTCAGTAATAAAAATCTGAACTCTTTCCAATGTGAGATATGCCAATTATCCAAACATGTTCGAAATTCTTATCAAATTCAGCCATACAAAACATTTCATCCTTTTTCTGTTATACACAGTGATGTTTGGGGTCCATCTAGGGTCAACAATGTTTCTGGTGCAAAATGGTTTGTGTCGTTTGTTGATGATCATACTCGAGTCACTTGGATATTTCTCATGAAAGAAAAATCAGAAACTAGTTCAATTTTCAAAAAGTTTCATTTGATGATCCAAACACAATTTCAAGCAAAAGTTCAAGTTCTTAGGACTGACAATGGTAGAGAGTATTTCCAGTCTATTCTTGGGGATTATCTAGTAAGTCATGGCATAGTTCATCAAAGCTCTTGTGTCGACACTCCGCAACAAAACGGGGTTGCGGAAAGGAAAAATAGGCATCTCTTAAAAGTCGCCATATCACTTTTGTTTACCATGTATGTCCCTAAACATTTCTGGGGTGAAGCTGTTCTCACTGCTGCATATCTCATTAATAGAATGCCTTCTCGAGTCCTTGAGTTCCAAACACCATGCCAAACACTCATCCGTGCCTATCCTCAAACACGTATAATTTCTTCCATTCCATTAAAAGTGTTTGGTTGCGCTGTATTTGTTCATATTCACCAACAACAAAGAAGCAAGTTGGATCCTAAAGCCATAAAATGTCTATTCCTTGGTTATTCTCCTACTCAGAAGGGTTACAAATGTTATTCACCAGTAACCCAGAAATTTTATACTTCTATGGATGTCACATTCTTTAAGAATCAACCATTCTATCCCAAAACTAATATTCAGGGGGAGAAATCAATGACACAAGAATATCATTTTTGGCTTGAATCTGATCTTGTTCGACCCAATACCACAAGCACACCAAATACCATGAATATACCAGATCCAAACCCTCCTCAAAATATTCAAACCCTGTCCTTACATGAACCCATCCAATCCAAAACTACTCAATCACAAAGTCTACAACAACTTGCAAATAATGAGGAGTTACGTGTTTATTCAAGAAGACAAAAATCTCAACAGAATATAGAGAATCAAACACTTCCTATGCAAATCCAAGAATTCAATCCGGGTCCAAACATACATGAGTCTCTTCCAGGTAACACTACTCCTGAATCTGATTATGATAAATCTTCTCATAATGATGATCTTGATAGGCCTATTGCTTTGAGGAAAGGTGTTAGATCTTGCACACAACACCCGATTTCAAATTTTGTTTCCTATGAAGGATTATCGCCTAGCTACCGTGCCTTTGTTACTAATTTGTCAAGTGTAGAAATACCTAATAACATCTATGATGCTCTCAAAAGGCCAGAATGGAGACTTGTTGTTGGAGAGGAGATTCGAGCACTTGAGAAAAATGGTACTTGGGTACTCTCAGAATTGCCAAAAGGGAAGCAAACTGTGGGGTGCAAGTGGATTTTTACGATCAAATACAAGGCAGATGGAAGTGTTGATCGTTATAAGGCCAGACTTGTTGCAAAGGGATTCACTCAGACCTACGGAATTGACTATCAAGAGACTTTTGCACCAGTTGCTAAACTCAACACAATTCGAGTTCTTCTATCACTAGCAGCAAATTTAGACTGGCCCTTACACCAACTAGATGTCAAGAATGCTTTCCTCAACGGCGATTTAGAAGAAGAAGTGTATATGGAGATTCCCCCAGGATTCGAAATTGCTGATAATGACAACAAAGTCTGCAAGCTCCGGAAGTCTCTATATGGTTTAAAGCAATCCCCAAGGGCGTGGTTTGACAGGTTCACTAAAGCTGTTAAAAGAAATGGGTACTCTCAGGGACAATCAGATCACACCTTGTTCTTCAAGCACTCACCTGGTGGTAAGATTGCAATTCTCATTGTGTATGTCGATGATATAATCTTAACAGGTGACTATGAAGAAGAAATGCTCAGGCTGAAAAAATATTTAGCCGAGATTAAAGATCTTGGAACTCTCAAATACTTTCTAGGCATGGAAGTTGCTCGGTCAAGGAAAGGAATTTCAGTTTCTCAACGTAAGTACACCCTAGACTTACTTGAGGAAACTGGCATGCTTGGATGCAAACCTGCGGAGACACCCCTGGACTCTACTAATAAACTGGGCTTAGAAGAAGAAAGCTCCCCGGTTGATAAAGGAAAGTATCAAAGACTCGTAGGAAAGCTCAGATACCTTTCTCATACAAGACCGGACATTGCCTTTTCAGTCAGTGTGGTAAGTCAGTTTATGAATAACCCTACTGATGAACACCTCAATGCAGTGTATCGGATTCTTAGATATTTGAAGATGACTCCGGGAAAAGGCTTGTATTTTAAGAAGGGAACAAAGAAAAGTATTGAAGTATTCACTGATGCTGATTGGGTTGGTTCCATTACAGACAGAAGGTCTAC
Source organism: Cornus suecica (assembly GCA_963922005.1). Taxonomy (NCBI): domain Eukaryota; kingdom Viridiplantae; phylum Streptophyta; class Magnoliopsida; order Cornales; family Cornaceae; genus Cornus; species Cornus suecica. The sequence continues at coordinate 35,246,179 of OY998248.1, forward strand.
CTCTGGTTACTGCACATATGTTTGGGGAAATCTGGTTACTTGGAGGAGTAAAAAGCAATCAGTTGTGGCTAGAAGCAACGCAGAAGCCGAGTTCAGGGCTATGGATCATGGTATTTGTGAAGGAATGTGGCTACAACGGTTACTTGCATAAATGAAGATTCCTACCGAGAGGACTATTGAGATGTTCTGTGATAATCAAGTTGCAATAAGCATTGCAAAGAACCCGGTCTATCATGATAGAACTAAACATATGGAAATTGATCGTCACTTTATAAAAGAAAAAATTGAAGAAGGGAGAATCAAGATGGTGTATATTCATATTAGCTCTCAAACTGCAGGCATTCTCACAAAGGCCCTTCCAAGGACAAAGTTTGAAGACATGACAACCAAGCTGGGAATGATCAATATTTACTCCCCAGCTTGAGGGGGAGTGGAAATTCAAGATTTGAGTCCTTAATTTTAGGAGTTCTGTTATTTATAAGTTATAATGAGATTTGGATACCTTTTATCCAGATTCTCTCCTTTTATTTTAAATTGATTTTATCCTTTTTTAGTTGTTGAAATCAAGGGAGAATAATGCCATAATTGTTGTCATCTTCTCCCTATATATATTATGTATATTTCAGCAGTTTAGTAAGAAGAAAAATATAGAGGTTTTCCTCCTCTTTCTTCATTAGCAAACTCTGAAATTGCTGTTAGGGGCAAAACTGATTTTTTCTGTACCCAAAACTCCATAAGTACTCCGTAGTTGCAGTGGTAACTAGCACCGCACATGCCCTGTTAATTATTAAGAGAAACAGCAGAAGCATCAGAGGCCTAGATGATTTTTCACCATCTTCATCATTCAAATGCATACTGTTGTTTGACAAGTCCCATGAGCAGGTCAAATGAGGCTAAATGACAATTTCATGGAAGATGGACCTTATCTCTCTCCTTTCCTACACCAGAAGTGTCATTGTCGCTGTATATATTATTAAATTTCTTCTGAAAAATGAAACAAGATCCATCCAGTACAGAGAAGTCTCATATACCTTGTCAGTGCCAGTGCTTCATCGTTTATAATCGTATACAATGGAGAACCTTTAAGCTAAATATTTGGGAAGATTAACTTTTTCTAAGTTTTTCCGTCTATTCCTGTTTTCATTCTATCTTTTATGTGTTTATATGCCTGTTTTAATCTTTGCCTTCGTAAAGGCAAAATAAGGTCAGACAAGATGGGGAAAAATTTAGTTCATTAATGCAGACAAAAGTATAACTGTTTCTCTGACAGTCACCCAGAAGAGTGAAAGCATCTTTTCTACATTAGAATGGGTGGATGAAGATGCAGCTGAACTATAAAAATTAAATTATTTAATAACGATTGTTTCAAAATGTCCATTGTTTTAAGCTAACAGATCACATGTTGTTTAAGAATATTGAAAAATAGTAGTTTTCCCCACGCATTAGTTCTGTGCTACTCTCTTGATTGATTAAGAAGAAGATGATAGCTGATAATGAGGCCCAAGAAATTTTTTAACTACTCTAACATAACTAGGCAGAAATCACCAAATAAATTCTGACCCTCAACTATTCCAGACAGAAAAGTAGTAAAATTTAAACGAAAAAAAGTTCAAAGGACTTATTGTAGGATACTGATGAAAATAAATAAAAATAGAATACAAGCAGCAGTAACATCATAAGGTACCTGGTATCGTCGTTTGTTTTGAGAGACAATGTGGCGTGCCTTAACCTGCACAGCCTTAACTGCATTTACAGATGAGTCGACTAACCCTTTTGCAAATGATTCAATTATGTTTGATTGCGCAGTTGTTAAAATGCCTTCAGACTTCTCATTTGACCCAGAATCTTTTGCAGGCAAACGTAGTCCAAACCCACTGGCAAGACGAGCAAAGGGTGACTTAATGGCATTTTCAGTCTGTGGACTCCCTTGCACCGGTGATAATGGCTGTGGAAGATTAAGGTTTCTGGCCCAAGATGATATACTAGAAGCAGAAGATATAGGTGACTCCTTTGACACACTCTCTTGCTCAGAGATAGCAGGAACAGGAGGTTCGGCAACAGAAGCTTTAGCAGGAGGTGAAGAAGATGAGTCAGCAGGTTCGACAACAGAAGCTTTAGCAGGAGGCGGAGAAGATGAGACAGCAGATTCTGATTCCATTCTGCCGGCAAAACAGAAAAATGTTCAAAAACTGGTCCAGGTAAGAGACATAGTTTTTTTTTTTAGTAGTAGTTTAATAGAAGAAAAAAAATCATTTAGACAAGATGAAAAATGATCACTATGGTTGCATACAAATTTGTAATGCACTTTAAAGCAGTTAATCTAAGCAAAACGAACAGAAACATGCAACTAGTGAAGTTGCAAAAATGACTACAAAAATAAGGTACAAGATGATTTCCCCAACGCCAGTAAGTACAAGGCAAATTTTCAATTGTCAATGACAAATAACCTAATAATTTTTTAGTTGCAGTATTTGGTCAACCATGCGAGAGTTCCACATATGCCTGAATATTAACAATCAAACACAGTAATAAAGAAAAATAGCATCCATCATACTAATGAAGCAGTGGTGAGTGTTTTAAATTAGATGTTAGTGCTACTGTACTTGTGACCATATTATTTAATACAATCACAGTGAACGATGTAGATGCACAATACGAATCGTGTATAACACATACGGAAAGGTTTGAATTATATGCAGTGTCCAAATTTCAGCCTGCATATACGTCATGAGTAACATGCCAACAGTGCAATGGACAGTCACATGTCCTACAATTGCTTGTAGGTATGCTACAAAAACCATTGCAATGCTACTACTGTAGTGCAGCTTTAGGAAACTTGGGTTAATGCCGCCTACACATTGGATTATGCTGGCCAAAAGGTTAAGGAAGCTTTGTAGGTTCTACGGTTCAAGAAGAAAGAAGGAAAAACATAGGACCAGCATAAGAATGTTGGAATTTTACTTGTTTCCAAAATTGATTGTTGCTGAAGTTTCAGAGTATGGGATGTTTGGAGATTCTGCCAAACAAATAGCGATCTACTTTTATATTTTAGATTAAATGGTATAGGAAAAACGTCAGAGTTGATTAGAGCTTGTTACGGTAGTTCTATGGGAATGAAATAGACCCTCTTTTGAGGCTCCCATTTACAATAGTTAGAGAGAACAAGAAGAGCAAGAAAAGCAATGGAATATATTCCTTATATATCACTTCTATGGTGAGGTTGCATTTTACATCACAAAATTTGTACTCCTTGTGTGTGAGTGTGTGTGTGTGTGTGTGTGTGTGTGTGTGTGTGTGGTGTGTGTGGGGGGGGGTAATTTTAGTGGAGGAGCATCACTAAGATCTTCTTCAAAATCACAAATCTTTATTAACTTTGGAGGCCTGTCTTTGTGGTAGAGATGGTGGAGACGAACAATGGTGGCAAGAAGAGGAGCAACAACCAGAGTGAGAAACAAGGAGCAAGGAGAATCTCAAACTTCTTGTAATGTCTCTAGTTTTGAGAATCTAGGAATAGAGGGTAATTTTGGTTGAACTGGAGAGAAAAGCAGAACTTGTCATTAGATAGAAAAAACAAATATCAATATGGGTATCACACAGCTACAAATAGGGATCAAATGGCATTTCTATGTGGTAGGTGGCTTCAGCTCAATGGGCTTTCAAAGAAAGGGTATTTCTATAAGTCCGTTTCAAGAATGTTAACCAACATTTGTTGCTCTTAAATATTTATTTTACTTTAAAGTACCCTTTTTTAAGCTGGACGAACGTCCCCTAAAATTGGCCCCCGTCTTCCCCTTATAGTTACATTATCTACATATCTATACCCTTACTCATTAGCTCACTTAGATCTCTTTCATGGTACATTGCTAAACCACATTAATCGTTTCTCTCGCATTTTGACTCCAATTGGTGCTAAAGATCAGATTGGGAAAATAGGAATAAAGAAAATGCTGGTTTGCGTTGAGTAGACCGTCTCCTACTGATGCTACTTCCAACATTCATCAAGTTTAATTTTCCCATTCATCTCCACATCGGCATTTCACATTTTCAGTGATGCAATTTTCAAGTTAAGCACATAAAATTCAATCTCACAAACTTTATTTTTTTTCCATAAAAATTAATTTTCGAGTATAGAAATGCACACTCGATCAAACTGTTTCTGGCTTTTTCTTGGCATAATTGTCCAGCCTCAAAAATCAAATCCATTTCATCCACAATACTTGGCAAAAAAATCCATCCTTGTCAATATACATTTCCGGATTCCGATTCAGTAATACAACTATTCTGACATTATGTGCAAATGTATATATACAATTGTGTGTGTGTGTGTGCACATTTTATCATACAAGTAACATACATGTATATGTTCGTGTAATTTGTAATGTGTAATGTATGGATCGCAGTGAGAAAGTAAGATCCAGAGTTGCATTGCCAATTTTAACAAATCTATAGACACATATACATACACATGTATATATAAAAATAGAGAGAGATCACTTACAGAGATTAAAGAAAATTTTCCTTTTAGCTTATTTTGTTAGTTGAAGGATTGGAGAATGGAGATGAGTTTGAATTTTTTAATTTTTTTGGGGGTTTGAAAAAGAATGAAGTGGGTAACCGGCTAATCAGTTTGCGTCCCAATCAGATCACCCGCTATTACCGGTCAACCCCATAACAGTAACAGATGGTTGCTCTCTCAGACTTTTATTTATGTATATACATCTTATTCCAGTTATTAAATTTTGTGGTGTAAATATGAGGGGAGGTGATTCATGATTCATTATTCGAAATAAAAGGGAAGTGTAGGGTCGGTTTGGATATAGAGAAAACAGTTTTTGTTTTTTTATTGTTTACCCAGTTAAAAAAAAAAAATTTGGTAAACGCGTTTACTGTTCACTTTTTTTTTTTCCCAAGAAAACTGTTTGTGTGAATAGTGTGTAAAAGTGGTAGAAATACCAAATACAACTTTTAGTTGTTTTTTGAGTTTTTTCACTGTTTAGGGTACCACCTCCGCCACCACCACTATCCCCCGCCACCGGTCGCCGCCGCCGGCCCCACCACCTTCGGGCACCGCCGGCCGCCAATCACCCACCACCACCACCCCCTGCCGTCGCCGGTCACCGTCGGCCACCGCCGCCGCCCACCAATACCATTTTATTTTTCAATACAAATTTTCATCCAAACGTTTTTTTGTTTTTAGTTTTTTGCTGAAAAAAACAAAGACAAATACAAAAACAGTTTTTATATTTAAAAACAAAAAACAAATACAAAAAACAGGTTTTCCAAACGCACTCGTAGTGTAGCATAGTACTTTGCACTAGTTTTATTTTGGAAGTAGATCATGTTTGGTGCTATGATTTTGATATGAGAAAAAAAAAAAAAAAAAGTTAATGAAACCACATCATGTTTGGTGGAGTTGATGCTTCAACAAAAATTGATAGCAAATCATGTATGTTGACATGCTTTGGTTTGGGAATATTATTTTTTTTGGTAAAACATTAAGGGCATGTTTGAAAAGTGGTATGGTCTGGCTGGATTGGTCTGGTTTGGTCTGGACTGGTTTTGTTTGGTCTTGTGTGGTCTGGTTTGGTTTTGGTGCTAATTGAAATTTTGTTTGATAAATGGTCTGGTCTTTCTGGTTTGGTCTGAAATTCTGTTTGATATATATATAATTATATTATATATATAATATTACAAATAATATAAAATACCAAATGATGATATCAACTTTGAAAAATCAAATATAAAATTCCAAAAATGTATAAAATTTGAATTAATTATATAACATTCAAAAATATATATATAGAATGTCAATAAAATATATCAAATTTTTAAAAAAATTGTATTCAATAATATATAGAATTCGAAAACAACCAAATAATTATTCGGCTCAAATATACAAATTACAATAAAATATACCAAAAATAATATTCAAAATTACAAAATTTCCAATATGTATAAATTTTGAAATAATTATATATATTCCAAAAATATGTAAATTCTTTTTAAAAAAGTATACAAACAGTCCAAGCAAACAACTTAAATTTTAGTACTTTTTTTTTCTTCTTAAAAGAATTATTTTGATATTTTGCATGAATTTATGTATATTATTTGAAAATTGTTAAGTTTGACATTAGATTTTTTCAAAAAAATTATAACAAGCCACATAAATACAAATTTATTAATATGGGGCACACCCCATGGATACAAATTCTTAAAAATCACAGGTCCAACATCTTTAAATATCGCCAACATATTACATGCCCAATTCAAAACAAGTATTGTCTCTAACAAGTTGTGTGCATTTCAAATATGACCCGTGTATCAAAAAATCTCGTTAGCAATATCATTACGCATTATTTCCATTGCATTGTGACATGAACTTGATGCAGTATTGGCATGCCTATGGTCCGCATCGACTTCAACATCATCAGTTTCGACTTGCTGAAATAAATAATCCGACATTGACTGCATCCTAATAAAATTGTGAAGCGCACAACAAGTAGTCACAATTTTTACATGTGTTTCGAACTTATATCCAGGCATCTGCTTCAGTATACTGAACCTCATCTTCAGCAATCCGAAACATCATTCAATGGCATTTCTCAATGCAGAATGCTTGTAATTAAATGTTTCCTCTTTATTGCATGGATTTCTACCGCTCCTACGGAAGTCTTACAAGTGGTATCGATGACCCCGATATGGTGCCAAAAAATAGGGGCGATTTGCGTAACCAGAATCTACTAGATAATATTTGTCTGCATTGATTAGACAGAAAATAAATTAAAGAAAAATTGGCTTCAAATACATGAATCCTATATTGTACGCATGTTATACTGTTATTTACAAAATACCTTCTGGTGGATATGGAAATCCAAGCGTTTGGTATACCAAACACTCATTCAGAATCCGCGAATCATTTGCAGATTTTTCTCAACCTGCTAGGACAAATGTGAATTTTAGATCGAAAGAACACACTGCCATGATATTTTGGGTCGTATCACCTTTTCTGGAACGAAATGTTATTTGGTGCTGCACAGGGAGTTGTGCATGGACGTGGGTGTTATTTATTGCACCCACACAATTTTTAAAGAAGGGCCAAAATTTAGGATTTTCCCTGATCTCAATTGGGATAACACTGAAATCCGGTGGAACAATAATTTCTGCGGCCAGGAGTTGAACACAATATAGCACATTATGGAAGTATCGACTAATCGTAAATGTTGAGTGCTGAAATCTTTCCGTTGTCATCCGATTTCTGATATTATGCGATAAAGTTAATAAGAAAATACCTACTTGTTCCGGTATAGTTAAATCTCTCGAAGGTTGAAGCCCTAATAGTTTTAGTTTCTCACATAATTCAATGAAAATAGGGGGAGAAAGCCGAAATTTTTTGTAGCAACGTGTTTTGTTGTTGAGGATCTCAATTATGTAATTGTGACCACTTAAGGATGAATTTTTACATGGAACCGGGTTCCCCTGTGTCTCATCCAGAAACTTGAAGATTTGATGCATGATCGAAATACTAGCTTCCAATGTCTCATCCGCCTGGAGCAAGTGATGCACTGGTAAACGGTTGTCCATGTTTCAATTACTGTGGAAAAATACATAAAAATCATATAATTTGTCTTAATTTTTTTAATTTACATATTTTGTTTTTAATTTCATACATGATTTTAATTTGAGGTAATTATTTCAAATGTTATATATTTTTTGAATTTTATATTTTTTTCTACTTTTACATATTTTTTTTCAAAATTTGCAATTTCTTTTAATTTTATATTTTTTTCAACTTTTATATAAATTTTTAAATTTTTTTAATTTCATTTAATTTATATATACATGTACATCAATTTTATACATTTTTCTAATTTGGAGTAATTATTTCAAATGTTATATATTTTTTTTGAATTTTATATTTTTATCAACTTTGATATTTATTTTTTAAATGATTAAAAATCTAACAAAATTCTTGTATTGTTATGTATAATTTCTAGAAAATGTCAAAAATATCATTATATATATATATATATATTAAAAAATTAGTAATCATTTTAAAAGACATAATAATAAATAACTTCCTACAAAAAAATCACATTGCAATAATAGTTACAAATATATACATACCTTAAATAAATGAAGGAATTATGGACGACACACTGCACGCAAATTCCATCCCTTCCGGTATGTGTGAGAAACATATATGTGAACACACATGAATGATGTTGGTTTTTTTCTATCCCTTCCGGTATGTGTGAGAAACATATATGAGATTACTTGAATGTTGAATGTTGGGTTTATAGCCAACTCTATACAAATGGCAAAGTAAACATGTGAGTCCAATTTATTGAGTCATATCTGATTTTCAAATCTGCCATTATATTTGTTGTATCATTGCAAATATTCTCTCCATAGGCTGTACACAAATGCTATGCTTCCTCTGTGCATATAGGACGAACATTTGTATAGGCAATGTCATGTTTCCTCTGTGCATATAGGACTCACATGTGTACAGGCACAATGACATTTATACATATAGGGAAATGTTTAGACTTTAGTATTTTGGACAAACAATGAGCAACATAACCTATATTTTTTTTTGACAACCTTTTTCAATATAGGTTGTACAAACATGTGAGTCCAAAATGTGGCATATCACATGCTAGTCCAAATTGTGGCACAATAATAAACATGTGAGTCCAAAATGTGCATTATTTGCAAATGTCCCAAAAATGTAAAAATTGTCCACATAATTAAAAATAACATGTCCATATTCCAAATTAAAACATAGGTTGTTGTCTAGGAAAACATACACACGAATTCAAATTAAAACATAGTCCATAATTAAAAAGACAGAAAATAAAACAGTCTGGCATGAACAAACACCCACATAACATAAAATAAATACTACTTCAAATTCCTAATGAACTCCCTCCGATCCTCATCATTCACTGCCAAAAAAAATTCCCTCCACTCCAAATCCGCCTTAAGGGCGGCAAACACCTTGAAGTAAAGGGGCTCTTCCAACTCCATTTTACGCAAGAGAGCATTACATTCAATAAGCATCTAAGCCTTAGGGTTCTTTCTGTAACGGGATGGAGAGGATGCCACTTCCTCTTTGGCCGCTGAATATGATGCCTGAGCTGTTTCTGATTGCACCTTCATTGCTACAACGACTTTATCAGTATTTTGGGAGCTAACGGAACTCACCTTTTCAAGTGCACGTTCAATAATTGAAGCAACTTCCGCACTGACCGATCCTTTTTTAGCTTTCTTATGAACAAGTCTGGGAGAAGGGGTGAACTCACCAACATCCTCACTATCGACATCCAAGTCAGTGTAATATGGTGAAGGACGAGAGGATGAATCGGTACGTGATGGATGTACCCTTCCCGAAGACTGAACATACATCCCTGTGGCAACTCCCCCCCTAAATATGCCATCTAAAACAGGGTAATAAAGAAAAAAATTCTTCTTGAATTTCTTTAGATCCTACGAAATACAGGTCATTATAATTACAATGAATTTATTTGTATAATTATGTTTGCTTCAAGCAAGTAAAGTTCAAACCAACTTAGTTCGGTGCTCAAAAACTGAATCAAATTGAAATATGTGCTTCAATTAGTAAAGAAAACACACTGAGCTGAAGACCTATAAGGTAATTGAATAAAAAGATCGAGGTATGAATAGAGAGTGACCATAAGGGATCCTATCAGATTCAAGTCTTTTGTGCGAGGTACCACTCTGTTTCGCAATTATGTCAGTCTATTACTACACCAGTCCCAATATTGGTTCCACATCAATTTTATGTCAGAATTTATTTGGTCTGTTTCTGGTCCTACATCTTGGTATCATAACATTAATCCATCATGTATCAAATTGCTTTTCTACAGTGTATTTGTGTTCCAATTACAATTGATGATACCAAGGCTGGTGTAATGACTCTTATTTATCAGTAGAAGGATGTAGAGCTTTAAACATTCTGGAGAAACTGGAATATATTATTACATACATATATATATATATATATATATATCTGTGTATGTCTATTTTTATTGGAATAAGGATCAGGAATGAAATGATAAAATTTAAAAGTTAGAATGAAAGGGGAAAATGTTATTGTATAAAAAGTATAGGAGGAAAACAAAAATCTAACTTGAAATAAAGAGGAGAGAGTAAGCATCTGTTGTGAGCTGATTAGACTAGGAAACAACTTGTATGTGGAAGTGAAAAGTCTCTTTAGCTTGGTTATTTATGTTTGATCAGTCTAACAAAGTCTGCGTTCAAGAGTAAATATTAAGAGGTGCACAATTGAAAAGTGAACCAACATAGTGTGCTCTTCACCTTTTTTAGGCTTAGAAACAGAAAAACTTGTCTTGGAACTGAATTAAACCAATCTAGTAAGGTTAGGCTGGTTTGTTCTCAATTGGATCCATTTTAACTCGTACCCTTTGTATTGTCAGAGACCTAATTTCCACATTTAAAATTTCTTCACATTGTAGAAAATGATTCAGGCTGGAAAGTAAACAAGGAATGCTGAGAATGAGACGATAAACATTACTATTATCATTTGGTTCTGTCTCAATAATAGTATCAAATATATGTTTAATTTTTAACAGTTAAATGAAAAAGAATAATTAGGCTCACTGTGTGATCTCCTCTGTTCTGATCTACTAAAACATGAATTGAGATGGTTCCTGACCACCAGAGAAACCTCCATAAAGTTGCTTGCATGCACACTAAAATCGCTAGGGTAACCTAAATTATTGACCTTATAAAAAGTATAAAATCTTTGCCGGTACTGATAAGTATTTTACTTTCACCTTAGAGAAGAGAAATGGTAAATACATTTGTTCTTTTTATTTTTTTGTAGTTTAAATTGCGGTTCCTCTATCATATTTTTTTATTTTACTTCAATAAATGAAAAAATGCACTAATAATTTCATATGATAATAACTCCATGCTTAAAATAACCTTGTAATATACGTACATATTGTGGCAATGTAAACCAGAATATTATGATGGTGAACTCGAAGAGAATTGAAATAATTGTACTCACCTTAGGCAAATTCTCCCAAATTTCTTCATCAAGAATGACCATCCCAGTATTGTGATCGTAGCCAGTTCCGCTATATTTCAATAATCTGTCAAAAAGCATCCACTCATCCCTCAAGCGTTTGTGTTTCTGCCTAATTTTATCTCTATCCCATTCAAAGCTCGTGTACTCATTCATTGCAAGCCATAAATTTTCCCACGCCTGGGTAGTGAACCTATTTCCACTATAGTTACCCGCCTTGACCTCTTCCACCATTTTATCGACAAAAAATCTTGTTTGATCCTCAGGCCATTCTTTCCTTTTTCCCTTGCCCTTGCCCTGCCCCTTCCCCTTATCATTCCCTTTCCCGTTCAACGAATCTTCCATTCCCTCCATATTCTCCACATTTTCCACATCATTGTTGTTCATCTAATAATAAAATGAATAATTATTAGTTGTGAAAAAAATCACATCCATTTAAATATGTTATACAAGAGTACAGAATAACTTGGAAGAGCCTGTACAAGAGCAGCGGACCAAAGGTGTTCGGTGCAACCTGCTAAGATTATGTGTTTCATTTCCTGATAGTTCTCTTTCATTTTATTTGTCAACCCGACCTCTCAGTCAATTCGATGTTTGAATTGTCGAAAACACAGGAATCTGGTTCACTTTGCAGAATTTTTTAGAGTGCCGAACAAAGTTTAAATCTTGAAACTCACCACCAATAGGGTAATACAAATGCTGCTTGTGGAAGGCAACCGGTGCCAGTAGTTGTCCCTGATGCTGAAAGCACCTCTGGAAAAGGTTCTGTAACTGAATCCCAGGTATGCCAACTTTGCAAAATGATCTTTTCCATTTGCTTCTCTTGATGTGTCTGCTTGGTAGGGGATTTTCATGTCTAATTTTACTACCGAGTTTTGATGTGCATTTTTTCTGCCATCACCAGTTAAGTCCAGCTAATTTTGTTATTCAATTTATATCTTATAGGCTTCTTATGGAATTCGACCTGTGGTTTTTCTATAGAACATCTAGGGGACCAATAAGTGGTAGAGAAAATTATTGCTTTGTTGATTTCATTTCAAGCACAGGTCATTGTGGTTCCCTATAGCTAAATTCTACTAGATTATTTAATCAATTAGATCTGTAAAATTATATTCTGAGTGACTGTAAGATTAAATTCCATCAAAAAACCTCCATTTTCCCTACGTTATTTTTCCACTAATGTGGATGCTGGAATGAGTTAATCAGATATGTATCTATATCTATCTATAATATATTAAAAATGCAAAGAGTTTCCAACCTTATTTTTAATTTAAATTATATCTTTAACTACAAAAATTAAAATCCTAATTATAATAAAAGACAAGCAATCCCTATACTCTATAATCTATTAAAACTAGCTAATGTAGCTTAGAAGAGAAGACTGAAATTTGAAGCACCAGGGCAAAAAAAGACTGATAAAGTGGGAAAGATCGAGAGAGAGAAAGAGAAAAGAAAGGAAACAACTACATACATAGAATTACCCAAAAAGAAAACTACATATATAGATCAAGAAGTCCAAATCGTTGTGTAGCTCACTTTTAGTATATAATTAAGTAGTTGAATGTTTTATATACATGTATAATTTCCCTAATTACAGCTTATTAACAACTAATTGTATTCAAAATTGCTCCAAAAAAAAACCAAGAATCAAATCCTAGGTTTTATCAAGTATAAAGAGTCTTACCACTCCAATGATAAGAAAACCTGATCTTTCGAGAGGTGCTACAGGAGGAGAGAGAAGCTCCCAAGCAAGCGATACTAGAAAATCTAAAAGAGGAGAGGGGACGGAATTTAGCCCAAGCAGACACGTTTGTGTGTGTATGTGTGTGTGTGTGTGTATATATATATATGTATATATATTTACAAGCCCTAAAATTCAAAGAAGAAGGTCGACACTTACCAGATAATTTCTTTTCTCTTCCAAATCAACTCAAAGGCAAACGTAAACCCTAACCAAATATTTGCAATCGGAGAAAGGGTTTGTGAGAGAGATGCGAGAAGGTCGGATCTTGGCAAGTAATTGTTTGGTTTAAGCGGGCGAGACGATTGAAGGATTTTCATGAATATACAAATCGAAGCGTGAAGGGTTTATGAGAGAGAGGCGAAAGAGAAGCGAAAGGAGATAACAAGTTAGGGAAAACCAAGTGTCTCTTGGTCTTGACAGCTACGGGTTTGTTTGGACTTGAAAAAAATAAAAATCAAAGCCCATAAAAATAAATTGGTTTTTCAAAAACAGGCAAAGCCTAGACAAGTTGGGCCAAGACCACTTTTCAAACAAGACCTAAATAAATATATATATAATAAAAACCCAAAGATGGAATAAAAATACATTTAAACATTTGTACACTACTTTGTCATGAAATTATGGAAACTAAGGTTTCCAGCACCACCGATTTCTGAAACCGGGTTCACGAATCGATCGCGTATGAGGAGCCAGGGTTTCTTACACAAGGTTCGATGGCACGATTGGGATGAAAAGGACAAATCAGCAGAGCATGGGGAAACACCACAGAGCATTTGAAAGCAAAGTAGACGTGAATTATCCAAGGGCGTGATTCGTGAATAGTCACCAAAACATGGAGAATCGCCACTTTTGGTGATTCGAAAATTGGTGGTAATTTGGTAGCATGCTTCCAAGTTGAGGGAAGCAAAGTATAGCTCCCAAACACGGTCTAAAAGGGTACTTCATGAACAGTTGTGAAATCGGAGTAGAATTTGTGTAGCAAAGTACCCTACCAAACACGCCCTAAATATTCTTACCATTTAATAACTTAAATGGCTTGTTCGTATAATGAAATGTTTTTAGTATAATGAGTACGTAAATATAACTAGTATAACAGAATTATCGATAAATGACATAGCTACTTAAAACTAATTTAATCAAGTTAAAGAGGTCATTTAAAAACGAACATGACAAATTAAACTAAATGAGTAAATAGGTTGACGCGAACACGATTGAAGTTAATTAAAATCTATTAATTTTGTGTTATGTTGATAGCTCCTATGGAATTTTGCCACTCATATATAAATGTAAAACGAATTTTTGAACAAATTAGAGAAGGCCTGTGGTGATATAAGAAAGAAACTTCCTAAAACTTTAAAAGTATTATCCTGCATTATTTTCAAATTTTAAAAACTAAATAATCTAAGATCAGGAAAAGATTTCGAAACTTATAAAATTATTTTCAAATTGAAGACCAAGGGCATGTTTGGTTCGCGGTTTGGTTTCAGTTTTTCTAGTCTAGTTTCATATTTTTTAGACCAGACCATGTTTGGGAATGTTGGTCTCTCAAAAAAGAAAACCCCCAAAAAAACCAAAGGTTTTGTAGCCTAATGGTATCACATTTCCTTCCCAAATGAGAGGTTAGGGTTCGAGCCTAATGGGGCTCATGTGGGGTGTGTGAGTTTCTTACCATTAAAAAAAAATCCCAAAAATAAAATAAAAAATCGAAAATTAAGTATTGTATTCCAAATCATGTAACCTATAAAAGAGTGGAATGATTAATGGAGAGCCTACTAACAAAGTATTAGTTGGCAAACCATCATACAACCCAAAAAGGAAACCATTTAAGCCTAAGCAAAATAGACAACATGAGTGAACTCACTTACAAACCAAGTCTATGAATAGAGCATGCATTATACATTATCCAAAGCTATACATCTGGTGGGCGTTGAGGCGGTATAATAACAGAGTCATCAAGGTCCCATGAGTGCATAACTTGCCTTGTAAGGGAGGAATTCGTCATCCATGAGGACGCAAGCTTGTTTCTAATGGTGACATGGATCAACTTCACTATTCTAGTCTAGGAACATCTTCCTTGGTTAAATGATCGGTTGTTGCACTCTTTCCAATTTTTATTGATGGTAACTAAGAGTGCAAGTTTATTCACTGAGTTGAGGAGAGATTTTGGAGCCCACTTTGTAGAAGCCCAAACAATGAAGCAATCCCAATTACTTGGCACATATCGCATTTGACACTTCTCTTTAATGAATTGCCAAATTGGGACTGAGAAATAACATTCGAAAAAAATGTGTGAATGCAATTCGGGCATCAATTCACATAAAGGAAAAGTGTTGGGAAGATGAGCCATGGATTTTTTGTCAAGTGTAGGTAGTATATTTTGTACTGCTAGCCAAAGAGTAAATCTACATGATGGGATCGACAATGGGTTCCATACAATATGAGACCACGGGACTTTGATGAATGAGGGAGCAGTGTCCTTGAGGGTGAACACTGCTCCTGGTGATGGGATCCATTGGACAGTGTCTTCAAGTGATGGAGAAAGAGGTTGCAAACAACTAAGTTCAAGGACTTTTGCTAGAAGAACTGCTGGAAATGACCGTTGGTTGTTGTTGGTAAATGAAGAGAGAGTTTGGTTACGACCCAGTTGTGCATTCTCAAGAGTTGCATCATCAATTCTATGTATAAGAGGTCCACCTTGTAACCATATATCCTATTGTAAGTAAATGTTTGAACCATCACCAATAATGTGATGAATCATTTGTCGTGCCATACCTCTTAATTGTTGAAGTTTCTTCCAGTTCCAAGAAAATTTTTGAAGAGCTTTAATGGTTCAAAAGTTCCTATTTCTGATAAGGTGAGTTTTCACCCAAGTCCCCCAAATGCTATTAGATTTATTAGACATCAGAATCCCTATGTGCTTCAAAATTGCTACTCTGTTGGTGATCTCCAAATTCTGAAATCCAAGACCTCCATCATTCTTAGGCTTGAAGACATTAAGGCCATGTTTGGTAGGCAGTCTTTCTGGTTTGGTCTGGTCTGGTCAGGTCTGGTCTGGTCCGATCTGGAAAAGTCTGTTTAGTAAGCGGTCTGGTCTTACTATTTATTTATTATAATATTTATTTATGTATTATTTATTTCTTTATTTATTATTTCTTCACTTTATAATATATTTTATTATTTTATTATTTATATTATTAAATTATTATTTATTAATTTATAGATTAATTTATAAATATATTCTATTTATTTTTTATTATTTTATTATTTAATTCATTTTATTTATAAATTATTTATTCATTTTTAATTATTTAAAAATATATATTTTTAATTTAATATTAATTTATTATTATTATACTCATTTATTATTATTATTATGAAGTATTTATTCATTATTATATTTACTTATTATTTATTATTATATTTATTTATTATTATTATATTTTTAAATATTTTTTATTTAATTTATTATTATTATTTATTATTTACTCAATTGTTTTATTATTATTATATTTTTTTATTATTATTGTATTCATTTTTTATTTAATTTATTATTTATATTATTATTTATTCATTTTAATTATTTATAAATATATTTTATTATTTATTCATTTATTTATTATTATTATATTCATTTTTTATTATTATTAGGTATTATTTATTTCATTTTTTTATTATTTATTATTTATATTTTATTTTTAAAATATGTTTTATTTAATTTATTATTATTATTATTAATTTTATTATTATTTATTCATTTTTAATTATTTATAAATATATTTTATTAATAAGACCAGACCGGACCACCAGGAACCACCTTTTTTTTTTGTTTGAAATGAGGCCATTTTGGTCTGATTTGGTCTTACTTGGTCTAACCAAAAATTTGGGACCAATGCCACCAAACACGGTCTGGTCCCATAGAACGCAAGACCAGACCAGACCACCTGAGACCAAACCACCTACCAAACAGGGCCTAATCCAAACAACTTTTGCACCAGAAGATTTAAACTCTGTCCCTGATCAAAGAAAATTTCTCATAACACAATTGATTGTTGTTAGTATGGATTTAGGAAGAATAAAGTGACTTGACCAATACAATAACATACCCTGAATGACAGATTGGATTAATTGGGCTCTCCCTGCATATGACAAAAGTTTGGAAGACCAATGGGTGATTCGCTTTGTGATCTTATCTACTAAGACCTTATAATCAATGGCTTTAAGTTGCGAGGATAAGAGAGGTACACCCAAATATTTTATTGGTAATGAGCCAATGCAAAACTCAAGCAAAATCTGGATAGTATCTAAGGTGACGGAATTGAGGCCTGAATAGAAGAGTGTACTTTTTGAGGGGTTAATGGATAAGCTAGAGAGTGATGAAAAAATATCCAAAACAGATTTGAGAATGGAGATTGAGTTGATGTCACCATGAGATAAAAGAAATAGGTAATCGGCAAAGATAATATGAGAGATGGATAATTTCTTACACCTCAAGTGGAATTTGAAAGAGTGATCAAAAGTTATTGTGTGTTTGCAAATGGATGTAAACACTTCCATGACAAGGGCAAAAAGTGATGGTGATAGGGGGTCACCCTGACGAAGGCCATTTGTGCCGTTAAAGGGGCCATGCAATTCTCCATTTAGTGAGATTGTGAAAGTGGGAGAGGTCAAACATGCTTTAATCCAAGCGATAATGTTAGCTGGGAAGCCAAACAAATGAAGGGTGTCAAGGATGAAATCCCAACCAACTGAATCAAAAGCTTTCATGAGATCAATTTTCAATGCAAATCTTGGTGGAGTCATATACTTTTGGTAGCCCGGCAATAACTCTTGAGCAAGTAAAACATTATCACTAATGCTACGACCGTGAATAAATGCACTTTGACAAGGTTCAATGATATGGGGTAGGACACTCTTAAGCTTGTTGGCAATGAGTTTGGTGATACACTTGTAGATGGTGTTACAATATGAGATTAGCCTAAAATCATTGATGGATGTGGGGTTTGGGACTTTTGGAACTAATGAAATATAAGCATTATTCACTACTTTCAAGAGATTACCAGCGATGAAGAAGTCATGGATTGCTTTAATAACATCATTGCCTATGATGTTCCAAGAGCTGTGGTAGAAATGGGCATTAAAGCCATCATGTTCGGGTGACTTGTCCTTGCTTAAGAATAGAAAACAGGTCCTGGTCTCATCAAAAGTGGGAGTGGATTGGAGGGAAGGTAGAAGATGTGGTGGGACTGACTTTGTAATGAATGGTCGAAGAGCATCCTTGCCCGGATAAGGTGGAGGAACACTACCTAAAATATTTTGAGAATAGGAGAATACCTCATGTTTGATTTGATCTGTACCTTCAATGGTAACACCAGTTGAGGATTGCAAGATGATAATCTTTTTTTTGTTGATTCTAGAGTTGAATGCATTGAAGAAAAAATTGGAATTGCAGTCCCCTTCTTTGATCCATTTCATTCTTGATTTCTGCTAAATATATTGTTTTTCAGCAAGTAAAACTGATGAATAGAGAGCCATAAGCTTTTCTCCCGCTCTTTGAGAAAATGATCCATGGGGTTAGAATCAAGAAGATATTGACAATCCGAGAGATGTTGTTTGGCATCCTTCACTAAGGCTAAAACTTGAGAAATGTTTATTCTGTAAGAGAGTTTCAACTTGGGCTTGAGCATCTTAAGCTTCTGAGTCACTTGATACATGAGACATCCACTAATCTCCATATCCCACACCTATTGGACAATAGGTAAAAAATGTGGATTTGTGGCCCAAGAATTAAAATATCTAAAAAGAACCAATTGGTTGACAAAATTGTTGTTTAACTTGACCAAAATAGGGTTGTGGTCTGACAACCCTAGAGGAAGAAAACAACATTCAGCTTGAGGGAAAGAATGATGTCATCTATCATTTATTAATGCCCTATCCAACTTCCTTGTAATATTTGCAGTCCCGGAGCTTTTGTTGTTCCAAGAAAACTGAATCCCGTTGTACCTTAGATCATCCAAATTGGAGTTGTAAAGACAGGTGTTAAAATCATCCATTGTAGAGTTCCACCTAGATGAACCTCCATGTCTATCTTGAATGGATGAGATATCATTAAAATCGCTTAGGAGAAGCCAATGTGAGGAAGAGGTGATGGAAGCAGGATCTTCAATGTTCGTCCACAAGGATTTTATGTCTGCAGCTTGTTAGCTCCATAAACAAAAGATACATAGAAGTTGTTGGTGGTGCCAATGATCTGAATAAGACAGTGCATAGCCTTCCTAGACTCATGAATGAGTGAGAGGGTAATCTTTTCACTATTCCACATTATCCAATTTTTCCTAAGTGAAGAATGGTTGTAATTCTACAGAAGAGACCATTGATTTACAATGATGTTGTGAATTTTGCTAACATTTCCCACACAAACTCTTGTTTCCAATATTGCAAGTAAACTCAAATTGGCTGAAGCAATGAATTTTTTAAGTTCCAATTGCTTTGAGAGACTATTCAAGCCTCTTATATTCCAAGCTGCTAGATTCATCATTGGGAAGAAATATTAATGGTGCGCTTCAGAAGTCTTAAGTACTTGAATGGGATAGGGAAATATTAAGTAGACTTCTTAACCTTCATCTTCTTGGTGAAAGATTTCTTCAATACTTTAGCAGCAATTACAGTAGAGTTGGAGGTAGAGATAGTAGTTGATGAAACAGATGCATGAGAGTCATTATCAAAGCAATCAGAGGTCACATTGTGAATAATTGAAAGCTGCATGTCAAGCATAGTATCAAATCTGTTTTGGAGTGGGATTGTAGTGGTAGGTTGTAATAGATGGGGAGGTGATGATGGGAAAGATGGAGGTAAATTTGGTGATGTTGGGGGTTAGTTAAATGATGAAAATGGTTTAGACAAGAAACCAATCTCATTGTAAGGGAATTTTGGTTGCTTACACGGTGGAGAGGTTACAACACCTAAAGATGTGGCTCTATGGGTATTAATAGATCTCTTATTGTAGGGCACAACTTTCCATTCAGAAGAGGGAATATGAGCCTTGGACTTATCTGTTCGGTTGATGAGGGATTTGCATATACTAATTGAGTGTCCAACCTTCTTACAGTGGGAGCAAAAAAATGGGACCCATTGATACACTACCTTGATATCAATAATAGAACTATCACTAACCTTGAGTTTAATAATATCAGGCAGAAGGGAGCTCACATCAACTTCCAAACAGATCCTTGCAAACCTTAATTTTTGCCTCAACTCTGTGGGCTTGTTAGCATGAAGTGGCTTGCCAATTTTACTCGCAATATAGCTTAGGCCTTTTCCAGTCCAGAAATGCAATGGTACATCATAAAATCATACCCAAATTAGGAAAATGGAAGTGGAATGGGGTGAGTTAGTGGTGGTTAAATGAGGGTTCCATTTGGTGAGGATCATCTGTTTTCCAGAAAAGTTTCATGGTTCAGCAGCAATCAAAGACTCTATAATTGAAAGATTCTCAAATTTTCCTTTGCTATCAACAAGAACTTCTTAGAGGCCTTTTCCTTTCCATAACTTCATTGTTATATCATGAACCATCTGGAAGGGTAATTTTTTATGAGTGAATGATCCAACCAAATAAGATTTCCAGTAATCGATCCCTTCCTTTTCAATTTCAATAGAAGGCTCAACAATGTTGTTATCTGTGCATAGAGGTTGGATGTATTCAACGGTCATTTTACTTGTGGTAGGGGGTGGTGAGAGAACGATGTCAGTCCAAGATCGTTATAGGTCAATGTATGATATAACTGGTGGTGATGGTGTAGGTGGGTGATGGGGGATGGGGGATAGGATTAGGTAGTGGAGGTGGGTGATGGAAATTAGGATATGGTGATGAAGATGGTGCAGGTGGATAAGAGGAATTCGGGTCCAATGGTTGAGATGGTGCAGAATGTTGATGAGATTTAGGATCAGTTGGTGGAGATAGTGCATGATTGTGATGAGGGTTGAGTTCTGGTGGTGGGGATGGGGCAAGAGGTTGATCAAGGATAGGGCTAGATGAATTTGTGTTTGTGTGACACAACTTGTTTGGTCTAGTGGGTAAAATAGAGTGCAATTGTTCATTAGGTAAAAGAGTCGTAGTAGGAATAATAGTGCTAGAGGTAATGGGTAAAGTACTATTAACAACAAGATGGATTGATTCAATTCCCAAAATGGAATGTGAGAGTGAATTTGAAATTTGAAGCTACGGTGGGCAGGAAAAGGAATTGATCTTCTCAAATAGAAGAACAATGGTGGATCGTGTTGTTGTTAGCTTCTCTGTGAGCTTAGAAAATGTGCACTATTTGCATTTAAGATTTGTGACACCAACTTGTGAGTGGTTCATTGAAGTGAATGGTGATTAGTCGGATTTCACTTCGGCATTCTGAAGTAAATTCCTAAGCTTAACAATCTCCTCGATGAGCTCAAACTTGGATGCATCCATAATGATGGCCTCAATGCCATGAGGAAAATAGGTAATATCATTGATCTCCACTCCAGAAGGATTGAGAAGATGATCCTCTTGAAGTGCTCTTTTTACCTTATCAATAGTTTTGTGCGTAATAATTGGTGGGTGCGGTTTGTTGGGTGAACAAATGGTGGGTGGTAAGGAATGGCGAGAGGATGAGTTTGCTATTGGATAGAGGAATGGTAGTTGAAATAGTGGATTTTTTTTGTGGTCTAGGTGGTTTGAGAATGTGAGAAATTGGTCTAGATTGATGGCGTGAAGATAGTGGATGAGAGATTGAATGAGGGGGAGGAAAGAGGGGAGGGGGAGGGGGGAGCCATCTATCTTTTGCAGCTTGTTAAGGTGAGGACCCACAACTCAGCTTGGCAATTTCAAAAACATCACATCGGCTATTAAGGGCATTGATGCCCCTCAAAGCGAAGCCCATAACAACAGATGAAACAAATCAACAAAATATAGAAGTCAGTCCTCCTATTGTACCTCTCAGTTACAACCCTTACATCTTCATATTTGTTGAAACCGCGGTGGCTACGTGAGAAGCAGCGGTGGTGGTGGGGTGCCGAGTGCAAATCGCTGCTCCGAGAGATCACATCTTAGATCTGGAGAATAACGGTGGTGAATGCGGCGGTGGTCTAGTGGAGAATGGCGATGGTGAATTCGGCGGTGGTCCGATGGGTTCTAATATAAAATTTGAAGATAGTGGATGAGAGATTTGTTTGAGGGATTCGTAACTATGTAGGTTGAATGACGTGATTTGTTCAAAGACTATGAATCTCACCCCTTATTTCACACACCTTTCTAGTTGTCTACAACATTAATTAGTAATAGTAACCAACAAACAGTTGGTTTTTGTTGGTTTGGTTTCACTTCCACCACCACCATCGGCGCCACCTCTCTACTTTACCACCCCCAATCGCAACCCACCACCCCCCAAAAAATCGCAGAAGATCTGCTTCAGAGGACGAAAAAAAGGAAGTCACCACACATTCCACGTCGAGCCCAGTGCCCACATCATCGAATCCGGGCGAACCCACTTGGATTTCAGACTCTGTTGATCTTTCGCTCAAGCAATTGATTGAATTGAGGTTGAAATTGACATGGTTGAGCTTGGTTTTGTTGATTATGGAGTGATAAAACGAACCCATTTGGAATTTCGACTCTAATGGTCTTTCATTGAAGCAATTGATTGAATTGGGTCTGAGATTAACATGGTTGAACTTGGTTTTGCTGAATTTGGAGTGATAACAGAGATGAGTTTTAGACATTACTAATCTTTCGCTGAAGCAATTGAATGAATTGGGTCTACAATACATATAGGTCTAGTATCTATATGTATATGTATATATGTGTGTGTATATATATATTCAATAAAATTTGGAATTAGACCAAACCGCTTACCAAACAGAGTTTTAGATCAGCGATTAGACCATACCGCTTTTAATTGAACCAAAGAAGAAAGGTTCCTCGGCCTGAAGCAAACATTGTCCATTATAAAATATCTTAATTGAAAATACTTTAAAAAATATGTAATTCAAAAATATTATATAGTTTTGGAAACTTTTAATGCCCTGGGTTAGAGTTTAATAAATAACCTCATTATTTTGATGGTATTAAAGCCTTCAAAGCAACTCCCATAGTCCAAATTTATTAAATCTCAATTTGATGTCCACCTCCACCAGAAATTTAATATTGTGTCAAATAAAAAACCAGTTATTTTTTCTATTTTTTTTTACAAATCGAGTTCTAAAAAATTATTTCTTGAAACTTCAAAGCAAACAAATTTCCAATGAATTTATAAAATTATCAGTTCTCAGATAAAAAAACCAAAAACCAAAAACAAAAAAGAAAAAATGATATTGAACCGGACAATTCCTTTCCCCAAAAACAAACCCTTCCCCAAAAACAAACCCGGTTCATATAAGGCTCGACCCTAAACCTCCAATAAGCATATACGCATCTCTCTATATATTGTATATAATCTCTGGCTCATTGACTCTCACATAGTCAATCTATATACACACACATAGAGACATATATATATATATATAGAGAGAGAGAGATTATATACATACATAGATAGAGTACAAAGTACTAACCTAACCATGGACACAGCATCAGCCCCCGCCGCCGGCGGCGCCACCACCACCGACGACCATGCCGCCACCACCGCGTCGCACTGGTTCCAGCACCTGCTCGACAAGTCGGTCCCGCGCATTCGCCTCCGGTGGCTCATCTTCGCGTTCGCGGCAATCGTTTACCTGGTGCGCGTGTGGTTCCTGGAGGGCTTCTACATCGTCTCGTACGGCCTCGGCATCTACGTCCTCAACCTCCTCATCGGCTTCCTCTCGCCGCAGGTCGACCCCGAGGCCCAGGACCTCGCCGATGGGCCCACACTCCCCATCCGTGGCTCCGACGAGTTCCGCCCCTTCGTCCGCCGGCTTCCGGAGTTCTTGTTCTGGTAAATTGTCGATTGATCACACATATATGTATATGTATATATATGTATCTATGTTGTGTTAAATGAATCAGCCGTGAAATTGGTGTGGATGTGTTTGTTTTTTTGGGGGAAATTATAGATTTCAATTGGAAATGAGTTGAAGGAATGTGAATAGGGTTTTGGGACGTGTTTTCCCGTTGAAGAAAAATTAGGGTTTAAATGTGTTTATGAACGAATTGGATTACTGAAAGGGTTTTTTCGAGGGAAAAACTAGATTTCTATTGCAAAACGTGTAGATAGATTGTGAATACTGTTCTGTATCCCTAAACAATTTTTGGGAACTATTTTCGTGTTGAATAAAGAAGGGTTTAAATGGGTTTATGAACAAACTGGATTATGGGCAGTGATATGTTATATATATATATATATATATATCAATGATATATATATATATATATATATGTTTATGTACATTTTTTCGGATCCATTAAGCACCAAATGATTGTGGTTCGGATGTGTTTGTTTTAAGGGAGAATTCTTGATTTCAAGTTCTGCTAAACTGTACTGTCAATATATCGATCAACATGATCTCATTGTTTTTCAGTTTTAGAATGTCTATAGGTGTGTTTAAGTTCTTTCAAATCACTCAAGCATGCAACCAAGTGATTGTTCTTGTTGTGTTTATTTTGAGGGAAAATATTGGATATAGTTGGAAAAGGAGTGAATGGGATTAGAATAAAGTTTTATATCCCTGAGGAATTTTAGTAAATGTTTTATTGTTTAATAATGATTAGGGTATTTATGGGTGCATGAACAATATGGATTAGTTTTTATTTTTATTTTTTTTAAATGAGGAGAAATACTAGATTTTAATTGAAAACTTAGTGAATCGACTGAAAATAAAATTCTATAATTTCTGAACAACTTTGGAAATTATTTTCCTGTTGAACATGGAAAAGGGTGTAAATGGTTCATGAGCATATTGGATTGGTGAAAAAGAAACCTAGTGAATGGAATTGAATCAAGTTCTGTGTCCGAACAATAGTTAAGAATGATTATCGTGTTGAATGAAAAAGGGGTTAATGAACAAATTGGTTTAGTATATATTGCTTCTACATTGTCAATTGGACAACCAACTAATTGTTTTTAGGGACACTATTTCGAAGGAACTATTTCTGAGGATATATTAGATAATTTGAAAATGAGTGGATGGACTGCGTATAAAATTGTTTATGCCTAAACAACTTTTGGAACTAATTTCCTGTCTAATGGAAAAGGCTGTGAAGGGGTTTATGAACAAACTGGCCAGTGGTCTACATTTTTAGTTTAATCATGGAAGGTGCCTGTGGAAGTTTTGGAACCTTTTGCTCTGAGTTACTATTTTTTGTTGGCAATTTATTTATACATGAATTGCGGATGCAGTTGTATATCTTCTGTTGGTGATCATTTTTATTAAATAGTTGCTGCTGAATTCTTATTAATTATTATTTACAGAATATCTAATAGGTAGCTAATGTTTGTCATGGGTATCTGAAAAACATGAATATACAAGGAAAAAGCTTACTGATATGTCTTTTACATGCTTGGTCTGGATTTTATATTGGTGGGTATTTCTGTAATAGATATCTTGCATGGAGAAATGTTTAACTCATTTGTCTTAAAATGCAATTTTTTTGCTGCATAAATTCGTGCAGCAAGCTTGCTGCATAAATTCGTGCTTACTTCCATGTTATAGGGAGTGTATGATAAATATCATGATTATGAGAGGAGGAAACATCTTCTTAGTGGATATATTAATTCCCCTTGGTGGATATGTTAATTATGGTTTTATCAATTGTGCGTACTTCCTTGTTAAAGAAGTCCATGAAAAATGTGATGGCTATGAAAGGCAAAATCTTCTTCTTTGTGATATTAGTTCTGGTTTTATCTTTGTTTTTATGTGCTTAGTTATCATGGGCGAATAAACATATAACTTAAGCAATTTTACCCATAAATGTGTGGGAATGACAAAAGTAAGAACATGTGTTCGACCTCTTAGAGTAGTTGCTTGTGAAAATAATGTCATAATGTCAGATATTAGTTACGTTCAAGTTCTATCTAATGTCCCTAGTTTCTCTGTTGCATATTACCATACATTGTTGTGTCATATGTTCAAAGAGAGAGCTAATTTTTCTATGTACTCCTGGTGATCATAAGATGTGCAAGGGAAAAGCTCATACATTCTCTTTTTATGCACTTGTACTGAGATTGAGTATTGTCCCATTGTTTTGTAACCATTTCTATTGGTATTCTTTCACTGCTAATGTTATGACTTGCAATGCTTTGCTTGTATATGGGATGCTTGAGCTCTTTTCTTTTTATATATTTCTTACTTATCAAAAAAAAATTCTAACTTGCAATGGACAATGTGGGTTTAAGTTGGACAAGCAGTGCAAAATTATCAGATTGTGGGTCTTGATTATGTTATTCCTAGGGAGGATAGGTATAGATGGGTCCATGAGAAGTGTTAGTAACTTAGTAGTCTGAAGGATAATTTTTACTTCTCAGTTTAGAAATGGATAGACAACTAACTAAACTCTTTTATGTATGCGATGAATAAGGATTGTATAGCACATGCTTATACCTACTCATTTTCCTCCCAATTTAGTCCTCCATTAGGTAGTTCAACTTCTTAAGGGGACATGCATTTAGTGAATTGTCACCTTTTGAAATTCCCACCTTTCTCTTTGAGGGTTCGAAACATATATAATCAATTTTGGTAAAATTAAAGAACTTAAAGGTACGAGAATATACATGTACTTTACTTTTGACTTCCGAATGTAACAAGTATTTTTGGACAGCTAGCAAAGGAAAGATGAACTACTCCCTTTGCCCCAAAATCCTTCTCTCTTTCCATCTTTGGTTGTCTGAGAATATACATGTACTTCAATTTTGACTTTCGAAAGTAACTACTAGTATTTTTGGACAGCTGGAAAAGGAAAGATGAACTAGTCCCTTTGTCCCAAAATCCTTTTCTCATTCTATTTTTGGTTGTCCCCGAAACACTTATCCCAATTTTTTTTTTTTTTTTTTTTTTTGATAAGTACACTTATCCCAATTGAGTAGTCAATTTAAAAAATAATTTAGTTTCCAAGATATACTAAATGTTTTTGAAAGGTTATCGCCACTAATACCTCGAGTGGGTTGTTTTGCAATTTTAGAAGGGGGAAATGCACTAAATGCTTATCCTCTCAAGAAGTTGAAATTTCAAAAGAGGGACAACATTTGTGGGTTGGAGGGAGAATGAAACTATGAAAGGGTCTAGGAAGCAAGGACACTTCTAAAAGGGTATGTCTGAGACGGCCCAACACATATTGGATGTACCAAAAAACGTGTCCGAATATTTTTCATTTTGTACAAACACGAAGGACACATAGGGGACATGTGACAGATATGACGAGGATAGATGATGAAGACACTAGGAACATATCTGTCCGAGTGAAAGAGGTTTTCTTAAAATTTTCGAAGGAAGAGGGCTAGAATATAATATATTTGGAGTTATTTGAAAACTTTCAACAACATGGAGGTCAAAACATATGTTAGCTTGAGCTTTTCAATTGTTATTGCTACTTAGGAAAGCGTGATTTAGTACCTGCTTTGCGGAGAATGGGAAGGAAACGAATAATATGGGGAAATTTTGATTTGCAATTTCAATAATTAATTCTACGCTTGTAATATCTTCTATGTTTCGAGCCATATATCATTGCAACTAAAACAAATTCTAATTAAACACTAGCAGAAACTGACGAGCCTGAAAATGACAAAAATGTTTAAATAAACTCTGAAACCAAAGTGGTTCATGAGGCTCATTACTATCTTCATCACTATGATAATTCAGGTTTTGCGTTGGCGGCTATGTGCCTAGTGATTAGAGAGCTTATGTTGCCTTGCTTGGCAGATAAATGTTTAACTCAGTCCCATAATCTGCAAACGGCATTTAGATATAATTATTAAAAGTGTAAATTGTTTGGGTTGTCTGGATCAGGTAATGTGTGCTGGTTGCATAAAAATACCATTTGTATCTCAACCTAGGGTTCATTGTGGTTGTTTTCGAATGTGTTAATTTTCGTTTTATTTTAATGTATTTCATGTATTTGGCTGAATTACATGTATTTGGAAATGATTATATTATTTATTTTTTCATCATTAGCTATTATGTTCAAAAGCTTCGCATTACCGTGGCCATTGATTTCGAGGTTGCTTGATCAAAATACTTAATGAAGTGCTGCATGAAGTCTTGTTTCAGTCATTTGCCAGTATATGTTGGATCCCGGTACTACCAAAAGTTGTGATTTTACTGACCCATTCCAATTAAACATGCTTGGGCCACACAAATGAATCTAGCTTCCTTCTAAATGTTGCGTTATAGTCTTGTAGAGTTGTTTTCCTTTTTAATTATAACCTGAAATTTGTTTTTTGGCGACTGAGCCAGGTTGCGCTGCCATTTATTTGGTCATATTTAAGGATGGTCTTATTCCACAACTGTGGTTTGCTTATGGATTGAGATTTTACATTTTTTTTTGGCAAGGTATTCCCTCACAAAAGCTTTCTGCATTGCTTTTGTGATGACATTCTTCGACATGTTTGATGTTCCTGTCTTCTGGCCAATTCTCCTTTTCTACTGGTTGGTACTGTTCACTCTCACCATGAGGCGACAGATAAAGCACATGATCAAATACAAATATGTTCCATTCTCGTTTGGAAAACAGGTATCCAAACAGGTAACTTTAGACTCGTTGTACTTTAAATTTGTCAATGTTATGATTTACATTTCCGATGTGCTATTTACTAAACACCCCCTCCTCTTAAAGGGGGGAAAAAGAGAACCAAAAGACAGAATCTTTGACGCCATTTGTGCTGGAATTGATTTTTTTTTTTTTTCCTCTTTTCAGCGGTACGACAGAAAGAGGGAACCTTCAGGTGACAGTGCAAGCCCTAGAGAATGAAGCTTCAGGTGAATTGAATCATTCACGCTTGTAAGAAGTTATATGTAAAGGTTTTCTAATGATCTTAAATTTTTCCTTTGACAGCTAGATCTTCGAGGCGAAACTCTCCCAAGTATATCTTTCTGGACATTCTACAACTTTATATCTGGATTTTCTGTAGTCACCATTCTAGCTCTGAAGATCTTCCCAAAATACTTAGCTCTTAGGATTTTCTTTTCCTGTTCGTTGTTTCTTTCCCAAAAAAATTCTTTGTATAGGAGGAACTTGATACAATCCCGACATTTTAGAGCATTTGAAGTAGGGAATGCTGGACAAGTTGGGCTTTTTAAATTTCAGGATATTCGGATTTAGATTCTACTTTTTTTTCCCATTTGCTAAGAAATTGCTTCGGATGCGTTACCCTTTAGAATGAAATAGTTGCCTTATTCTGGTTTTGTATTTCCAATGTCCTGCTAGATTGGATTATTTGGCAAATATTGATCTTGAAGCTACCAATGTTTCCCAGCAGTGAGAATGAAATTCATTCCTTCAATTATATTTATTGCAATAATTGTAACCTACCTATTAGCATAATCATTCAGCTATTGTCAAAGCCAAGTGACACTTTGTATTCTGGTGGTTGAGCTTGGCAAACCATGTAGTTATGGGTTCTTCAATATGCTTTTCCAGGTGTCCCAGAATGGAGGTGTGGGGAATGATTCATAGATGGAAACAAATGGATTGTGTTTTGTGAAGCAAAGCAAAGATGCATTATTATCTCATCATTTTATGTTTTTGATTTTACAGATTTCTCACTTTCTAGTATTTCGTGAAATAAATAACAACTCAATGATTTGATATAAGATCATACAAAGTTTTAGCAGGCCTAGTGGCTAAGCACGGATTTGTTGTCCTAAATGAAAACACTATACTAATCTAGGTCTGGAACCAAATCAGATTTTTTTTTTTTTAACAACTGCAGCAGAGTAAAAACCTGTAAAAATGTTTAATTTACAATTTTAATTTTTCAACAAATTCACGATACCAAAACATGCCTCCATTTTTTATTCATAATCAATGCCCTACAACGAAGCATTACTTTTGTTTCTAAAAAGTAAAATGCAAAAAGCATAACCCGATGTAAAGGAACCTTTAATGTCTTATATGTAGGACTACAAATGAGCCGGGCTTTGGAATGTTCAAGTTTGATTCATTTACTAAACGAACCTAAAAAATGTGTTCAAACTCGGCTCATTTGCTTAACGAACAAGCCCGAGCCGAACACCAAATTTAACGAGTCGAACCCGAACTTGCTCACGAACGACTCGTTTCAGTTGCAACATATATTACTCTTGCCAGCTGTCTGGATTGAATTGTTGCATGTATGTTTTTAATGGTTTTTATATTATGGCCGCATAATTCCTATAATCTTTTCACAACAATCTTCATAATTTATTCAATTTGAACACTTTCTTTTGTCAAATATGAGATAATTTTACTATTTAACTTAGATGAACATGTTCACGTGCTTAGTAATGTTCAAGCCCGGCTCCTTAATTAAATGAACCTATACATTATACTCAGGCTTGGTTCGTTTACTAACGAAGCCCACTTATATGGCTCATTTCTTTGGATGCTAATTTACTAATCCCATTGAGATAATCTTAAATATTGTGTTTTACATCCCCAAATTTTCCCACAACCTCAACTGCAGAAGATAGGTGAAATGAGACACTCGATTATATTTAGAACAAAAAGGCAAACTCATCTTCATTGCAACTCCAATCCTTATAGTCCAGTCCAAACTTTCATTAACCGTATCTTTAGAAAAATCAATGTATAAAAGAAAATCCAAAAACAACCCATTCTTGGCAACTCGAGAAAGAAAAAAAAAACATTCCATGTATGAAACTCAAAGAATAGAAGAAGGAAGAGAGGCTCACTGGACTCATGTACTTGGTCTATAAAAGCCATAAACTCCGTAAAACGTCTGCGCAAAGGTAAGCAAGAGCAAGATCACAGCAGCGAAAAACGAGATGATAGCCCACGGATTGTTGAAGTAGTTATGCTTCAAACTGGCCCGCCAAGCATTCCACTTGTGATCATAGTACCGGTTCACCTGCTCTGACAAGCGCGAAAGATAGCTATCGTTGATGTCGAAAACCACCTCCTGACAAAGGCGGTTGAAGAGGTCGGAAACCTCAGCGTCATTGCCAAGCCAATGCTCGATAATCCCACAATAATGGAGGTAGCCAACGTCCGCTGGCGAGTTGATCAAGTTGTCCATGAAGATCACATAGGAAGTAATGTCATTGCTGCAATCGAGATGGCATTGCTCGAAAGAGATCAGATTGAGAAAAAGTGACTTAGTACCATCATGGATCAACAGCCTAGGAATTCTGAGAATCCCATTATTGAATTTTACGTCCCAAAACCGATCAGTCTTTCTTCGCTCGAACTTAATCCCGGACTCCCTCAGCTCCGTCACACAATGAATCAGTTGCTGCCTTCGCTTATCTGCAACGCGGCACGAATGAGACCATCGCTTGATCCACATCCGCGGCTCGGGTTTAGGCCCTGTGCGCAAAAGACTCCTTCGAAAAACATCGAGGCAATGGAGGCTGGCTTGGTCCAAAAACGGATCAAATGTGGCTGCATAACCAAGCGATGACTCCAATCTGTTTCGATCGCTTTTCGTTAATGGCTCATCAGTTGGCATTAGGGGGTCGAAAAAACGGAGTGCTAGGCTCGCCACCAGCCCTTTCTGCTCGGGCTGATTGAACTGAAGGCCTAATAGGCGGTCCAGTATGAAGAGCGGAAGCTGATTCTCAAGCATGATCATGTCTCTCTGTATCGAATGCATTGAGCCACGCATAGCGAAGATTGGGTCATTTCTCGAGTACCCAAGCTGCGTAAACCCTTGAGCAACGCCACGAAAGAGTTCAAGCACGAAGCAGCCATCGAGGACCATCATTTCCACAAACTCATTGCTGCCAAGAGTGACGCTGCCTTCATAGCACGCGCGCGCCTTTTCTTCCAGCTCCTTGATGGAACCGAGATAGAGATTTATGTTGTGATTGGTGCGCTTGAGCACGTGGTGAAGGGAGCGCCATTTGTGGCGGTCCATGTTGCGTAGGCGCCTCCTGCCATGGTGGTAAGGCCCCAAGGAGACAGTCTGGGGAATGTAGGCTTTGTCGTCGCCTTCTCTTAGATACTGAGGCACGCGGTAGATGCAGAGCTTTGACCATGAGCTAGCAGCGTCGTCTTGGCGCGCTTGCTCTAGCTTTTCGCGGATTGTGATCACCCACTCTGACTCTGGTGAAGTGGATCCCTCATCAAATCGAGAATTCCCATCTTTGATCACAATTTGCAGCGAATCGGACGGCTGCTGCTGCTGGTGGTGGTGGTTCTGCTGCTGCTGAGGCTGATCGGGAAATTCGATCAATCGGGTAGTAGTAGTAGTAGTAGTAGTAGGAGGAGGAGACTGAGAGTTTGGAATTCCAGCTTCTACAGTTTCTTTGAGCTTGAGGGTAATTAAGTACCAACTCAAGAGCTCTTTGTTGAACACAGCAACCATTTTTTTTTTTTTTTTTTTTGGCTATAATGCTCTTTTGTGCTTTGGTTGCCTTTAAAGTGATTCCCTAAAGCAACAGAACTATTTTTATTCAAACTCATTAAAATATACAACTTGTTGCTTATCATCAGGGTGTAAGTTGTAGGGTAATTATCATTTGATGTTGAAATTGACCTAATCTAACTAGCAGCCCCCACATGGACCCTTTAGTTTTTGGAGTATGAAACAATTTCTAGGATACTTTTGCTTTTAGGTGTGTTATTGTATTCATATTTGTGTGTGTTTCTCTATCTTTTACCATTTAAAAGAAAAAGTAGGTTTCTTTTATAACTTGTTCAGTAGAGGACCAGTAAAGAACCTTATGTGCAAAAGTTAGAATGATTTTCCAGGAGTAGAGGATAACCCGTTTCGCAAAATTTTTGGTTCTGACTTTTATGCAGAAGAAAAAGAGAAGTAGAAATTATTTTGAGATGTTGGTACTCCCTAGCTTCTTCTAAACACTTTTTCAAAGTCTAAAAGTTCTTCTAAATGTTTTGTCAAACACCATTCAAAACAATTTTTCCCTCCAAAAGTCAAAAACAGATTGTAAAAAGCCAATCTAAACTAGGCCTAAAAAATATTGGGGATGAAGTAGTATGAAACATGGTTCCCCGTTGTGGTATTGTCTTTTTTTTTTATATCGCGGTAATAGTGTAATAATATTGGATTTTCCAAGAGCATTACAAACTGGACGATCCACCTTCCAAGAGCGTTACAAACTGCCATGGTATGAAACACAATTAGGTGTCCTATTTTCTCTTTGTTTACAAAAGTGTGTGATTGGAAAAGCCTCTCAATCTAATGAAACACATGTTTGTTTACATTAACTCCATTGCTTTATCTATATATAGGTATTAATAATATATATATACCTATATATATATTATTACACAGAAAAGTGACATCAATATATTCTAGTAGGAACTCACACACATGCACACACACATGATGTATCTTCCACTGGTCTTTAACAGGTCCAGATCTGGCCAGTCTTTTTGCTAACCACCTATATCATAAGGTATGCATAATTTTTCCACATTTAAGAATTTAAGAGTATGGGTGGAGGGGACATAAAAAACACTGGAAAGGGATAAATATATGTCCCACCTCATCCATTACACATTATTAATTGAAATTATAGCTGTTCATGCACGTTTTTGTCATCAGAAAATAAAACAAGAAACCATGTTCACACATTTTCTGTTTTAGATATTTTACATGTTTTTGCACATATTTTATACAATAATTAGTTTATAAGAAATGCACATTTTGATTATGTTTAACAGTTTTTGGTTTTCTAAGAAATGTTATGGAAATTATTACTTTAAACAGCACATACAACTCCCTCTACACCTAAGAACATTTTTTCAACATTGTCTTGAGTTTTCACCTCCGCCTAATTTATAGGACAATACAAAGCAATCCCTCACGGAATTAATTTTTTCTCTATAGGAATCGAACACAAGACCTAAGACAAAAAACTCCAACTGTTTTTCGACAAAGAATATCAATGATATATGATTCCAATATGTAAGGTCTATGAATTATCTCATAAAAGGCAGTATGATAAAGCATCAATACGAATTGATCCATAATTTCATTAAATTGTTCATACAACAAAAAAAAGTTTTTCGACAAAGAATATCAATGATATATGATTCCAATATGTAAGGTCTATGAATTATCTCATAAAAGGCAGTATAATAAAGCATCAATATGAATTGATCCATAATTTCATTAAATTGTTCATACAACAAAAAAAATCAAGAGCCTCAAGCCAATAAAGACTGAGAAAATTGACTCAATAATAAATTTCATTAAGAGCTCCATTGTAGAATTCAGACCTAACCATTAAGCAAGAAGCGATGAGAATGATGGAACCTATAAATGCAAAAGATTATGTTGAAATCGAATCCTAATGCTTCAGTGATCGGGATGGCGGATCCAAAGGAGAACCAATCCATCTATTCTGAAAAATAACGAGCTAACCCTACAATTGAGATAGGTCAACTCGTTCACGTTAAATTCTAAAAGAAAGAAAGAACACTCAAAAGACGAGAATATAATAAAATATAGAATATCTAATTCTCCACACTTGTCTTGCTTCTCCAGGGATTATTACTTGTAGAACTAGTTAATTGTCTAGGGTTTTGCTTCTCTAGTATAAGCACGCAATATGCACATTTCTACTTCCCTCTAGAATTGGTCAAAAAGTAGCAAAAAGAAAAGTATATTAGTATATGCTTTTTGAACACACATCCTATTTCTCTCTAGAATTGGTCAAAAGTTGAAAAAAATAAATTATTATTTGTGAAATAGTGTGAAGCGTAGTTTGCAGAAACCTATGTAGCATCTTATTCTAATACTGTGAAAAAGAAGATTATTAAATACAACATAGCTCATTCCTCCCACTATACATGCATGATCAATATATTAAAGGACCAACTTATAGATTGCATTGATACACATTTATTCACACCTATGTACCCACCTAAACTCCAGCCATGCACATGCCAAGCAAAAGCAAATGATAATAATATCTAACCTTGTAAAAAACATGGCTCGAAATGTGCCATGTGTCACTGATATAGTTAAACACCCAACTCGTGATAAGTATTATTAGAACGGATCTATTTTTTATTCGGTGTCACGCCCGAAAACTCACGCGAAGGTGACGAGGTCGGACCGGTCCCTGCCCCTACCATTTGGGTGGACAAATAAGCAGGGTGAACCAACCACAACAAGCGCGTTGTGAGTTTGGGTGGGGGAATGTGACGGATTCTTGACCCACATCATATCCGGATAAGAAGGGTTTTGAATATAATTGACTAAAAGTTGACCCACCTAACAGCTTAAACTTTTGGGTAAGATAGCGAAACACCCAGCCCACCCAAATACTAATGCTACTAGCTAGATAGAATTTAAGAAAAAAATAAATTCTGTATATATTAACCTCCTTTTTTGTGGAATAGGTCAAGATCAATGATACATCCATTTGAAGGACTCCTGGATAGCTATCTAAGTCAGCCATTTCTCTATTCAATTATACCTCAAAGGACCAACAACTTTAGCTAGTCTGAGCTAGATCACAGTGTTCGAACGAGCCCTCTCAAGAAGTGAAGTACTAATGTAATGGCTAGTTGATTCCTAAGAAGCTATTTGAATTTGGAATATATTTTGGAAACAGAGTGGGTGAGGAAGAATTTCATAACTGCATACATGCTGCTAATCATGGCATATGATAGAATAGATAGGGGAGGGTAGAGGGAGGTCCTTAATGGCTGGAAATTGCAATATTAGCATCTAAGTTGATGTATATAGACTACAAAACATTCTCAGATAGGGTGTTCTAGATTAAGCTCCAAAACTCCATCTGAGTCGTTAATAGCGCGTTTATCTTTACGATGAAGAAATAGGATTCATGTTGCCGACCTTATGTACTTGGGACAAGACTTAAGGCGCTCTAGGCTTTGGAGGTCCTCTAGAGCCTAGGCATGAGGTGTGTCTGAGTGAAGTGAAACACACAATGAAAAATGCAATGAGAACATAAAATTATTACTGATACATTCATATTTCATAAAAATTGCGCAAAAATTGTCTAAGGCGCACATGCGCCCACAAAAGACGCTTGCGCCTCAATGAGCCTGACGCCTAGACTTGTAATACATTAAACTCCTAGATACAATCAATGCCACATCAAGGCACAAACAGTATAAGGTGAAGCATCGGAGAACTAATGTTGTTTTAAGCATGGCTTCTGTATTATACATTCTGTCTTCTATGTTGTCAAGTACATATACTGATACACTCATAATCAACCACCCTTTGGTATAGTTGAACTGAATTCCCTAATGGATTATCCAAGGACAATTTCAAGATGTTCTGCATTGGGTATTTGCAGAAACACCTCCAAGAAGTTTTTGAATTCTTTCATTTTTATATTTTAAAGGGTTCCACATTTTTTCACAAAAGTTCCTTTCTTTTCCAGATAATCTTCTGTACAAGGGCCTGAGTGATGCATCAGCAAGTTAATCGAAAGACAACCTCTATGTTTCAAGTTCGTTATAAGAGATTTCGGTATGCAAATCTCGTTCTTTTTTGTTTATGAAGAAATAATCATGGAACCACATACATGAACATATATATGTGTAGTAACAT
Source organism: Cornus suecica (assembly GCA_963922005.1). Taxonomy (NCBI): domain Eukaryota; kingdom Viridiplantae; phylum Streptophyta; class Magnoliopsida; order Cornales; family Cornaceae; genus Cornus; species Cornus suecica. The sequence goes on from OY998248.1 coordinate 35,282,648, forward strand.
ATAGAAAATAACTGATAGAAGTAATTGCTGACTGAAGATTAGACTGATAGAAACGAAATGCATTCCAACAATATCAAATTGTTTTCAGCAACAATTCAGGATAATGAAAATATATGTACAAACAATGATAATCCAAATAAAGCATCTAGTTAAAACAAGCGAAAGAGGGCATATACTATAACTAATAGAGAGATGGCATCGTCAAACATACGGATTGTCGTTTGCACCTTATCGCCTCTTCTTCAACTTGGTCCCAAACTGTCCACGAAGAAACTTCAAGCGCTGCTTATCCCTTTTCCCGCGCTTTTGTACATCCAATCAGGGTTGAGTGGGTTTTTTCCGGTCTTGACAGGGTAAGAAGCCTGCATTGCAATTCCACACTTGCCAGCGAATGCATCGACTGGATTACGTTCCATCCTGATGTATCCACTCTCCCCCCAGCTGTTGCCCCATGAGTTCCTCACAATCCAGTAGTCAACGCCATTTTCTGTTCCGTACCCAACCACAGCAACACCATGGTTCAATGATGTCCCGCATTCGCCAGTAAATACACCCTGATGAATTTAATGAGAGAAAATTGTAACTACGACACAACTTAAGAACTTCGTAGTTTCCGACTGTTGAAGAACAAATATGCATTCACTGAGAGTGCTGAGATTTCCTAGAACGAAATTTGATCAGGCAAATGAAAGTCGATGTATTGAAAGAATCTAGGTTCCGTAGGGCGAAGATGAGTTTCATTGCTCTAGTCAAGCACTTGCTGGCTATAGCAGACATTGTTAGAGATGCAATATATTTATAAAAGGGCAGCAAGGCCCTGAGGGGTTCAGCCAAAGGTGAAGGGTTACTGCCTCTAAGTGCGGCAAAATTGTGTGTGAATTCAAAAATAATTATTTTTTCCGAGGTTAAAAAAACCAGTGCACAAGGCTCCTACCATTGTACTATCACCCATCTGCTTCTTCATCTTCCAAAATGAAAAGGTCTAGGTTTTAGTCTCTTCGTGGGCAACGCGAGTGTGTGGGTTTAACTCGGACTTTTTTACAAGTCAAAGTGAAAAAAATAAAAAATAGGGATATTTTCATTCAATCCTATTCTAGAACCCCAATTCTCCATCCATGGATACTATAATACAAAACAACATTGCCAACGTTGGGACGAAAAGGGAGCAAATTCACACACACACACAGTGAATTGGATGGTGGACACTGAACAAATCCCATTTGATTCAATGTAATTGCATCATATAGTAAAACTTGAATAAATCAAAATGCAAATGATGAGTATTGATGAATAAGAAATATATACCAATAGGTAGAGTTGTAAAGCCCTGCTAGTGGCTTCAATCGCAACGCTGACAGGTTGATGTGCCACAGCCTTCTTCAAAGCATTCTCATCAAAGGGTGGAACATCTTCATAACCATCTATGCTCACTACTCGAGCATTCTTCTGCCACATTTTCACAACCAAATGCAAAATCAAAAACTAATACACACACATACATACAAACCAGTATCAGAAAAATATAAACTCGTAAATTATACCAACAGAATACCAACAGGTACAAAAGTTTTGAACAAATTATACACAGGTAGAACTATACATTTTCACAACAAAATCAAAATAAAAAACCAACATACGCATATATAGAGATACAAACAAACATTTATAAAAAAAATAGTGACAACTACACAAGTTTGAACAAATTGCACAAAGGGGTAAACAATTTTATTACTTTAACCACAGCAACACCCTATTAAATTTGATTTTTTTTCCATTTACATATTTTTGGGACCATTCAACTTATTAGATGTTAAGAATGTCATTTTAGAAGCAAAAAAAATATAAAATAAAATATTCATTTGCTAATATCAGCAAATTCTTTTTTTTTTTTTTTTTTTTTTTGCTACCGTGCAGAAAAATTAAATTCAGAAACTAAAATTTTCAAATGATCTAACCGAAATTATTCAAAATTCAAAAATAAAACCAACTGCAATATTGACAGAAGGAAATTCAGAAATTGAAATTCCAAATGATCAAAGCATAATTTAAAATTTTAAAAACCCAGCTGCAATATTGACAGAACGAAATTAAGAAATTGAAATTCCAAATGATCTAAGCAAAATTATTCAAAATTCTAAAAAACCCAGCTGCAATATTGGCAGAACGAAACTTAATTTACCTTATAAATACATATACATACACATACACATACATATATATGTCATATTGTAATTACCCGAATTGGGTCGCATGTGTGGTCGACGCCCTGATAAGGGTAGTGATCTTCGGAGTCCATTCCACCATTGGAGATGATGAACTCGAAGGCGTAGTCCATGAGGCCTCCATTGCAGCCGGCGTTGTATGTTTTGTCACAGTCCACCAGTTCTTGCTCCGACAGAGATATCAATTTGCCGGTCGCGATCTGGTTCGCGCCCTCCACGGCGGCGACGGTGGAGAAGGCCCAGCAACTCCCTGTTTTTCCACACCAATACACATCTTAGAGTAGGTCCAATGCACCTATTTTGTGAGCCCATACTTTGTGGCCCACTCAGTATATATGAAACAAAAAAGTTAAAAAAAACCATGATATTTTTGTGTGTCTAATGTCATGTATATTATATACACATATATAAATTATCAAGCATAAGGTGGAGGCTACTGGTTATTGTGGTAGTCATGATAATTATGTAATTATATATGTGTTTTAAAAGTATCGAATGGAAATATTGGTGGTTCATAATAATATCAATATTTTCATAAAAATGAAATGACTAATATTAAACTTGAAAATATAATTTAGTCCTTATATAAAATCAATTTTTCAGCTAAAAAAACCAAGAAAATGATGGGTAATACTATAATTTTATTGGGTTCTATTTAAGATAGTAAAAAAGATTAATTGTGTAGTTATAATTTTGTATTTTTAAAGTTGACACTTTTATTATATATATATTCCTCCAACGGTCCAACCCCCAACCCCAACTATCTCAATTAGATCTAGTGGTCATTGGATCTAACATTGGTCAATCTAAAGTGGGGCCATGGACCTTTGACAGAGTAGTTGGTAAACCGGCCCAGTCCACTTTCAGAATGGGCCTAACTTGACGGGGCTTTGACCAATCCAGCCTGTTTAATCTAAAAGGAAAATAAGGTATACCAATTTTTCTTAAAAGGGACCCTTTGACCCATTGATAGCATACACATCAACTAAAAGTCCAAAATCTACCATTCTTCCCACACTCCATTCTTCTAATTCTTCCCATTATTCTAGCAAATATTATCTAAACTTAATTATATACATACATACACACATATATATAAATTTTCTCAACAAACAACATAATACACATTAAGCATGGTGATAGTTGTATATGAATGTGTTTATGTAATCATATGCACAATAATAGTTTCTAAGAATACATATAGAATTATAATATGAATATATATATATATATAAAAAAAAAAAACTTACCACAACTTCCTTGATCTTTGACGGGAGCAACCGCGCCATTCTCCCGCCAATCAACGGACTTGGGCAGCCGGTCCCCAACCCGAACCGCGTAACGCTGGCTCGCACTCTTGGACTTCACGAACCGGCGCTTAGCGTCCGTCCTCGTGCCCAAATACATGGACCGATACTCCTCATTAGTCAAATCCGCAAACCGGTTCAACCCCACCTTGTACGTCCGATTTTTTTCCGCATTATGCTCATCAATAAACCTCAAATTGTCCTTAAAAATCTCAAACCTCTTGTCCTTCTCTCCCAACCCATTGGACACCTTCCCATGCTTCGCCAACCACCATTCGTACAACCCCATCACCTCTTCCTCACTCCTCCACGAAAATTCCTCAACATTTTTGTATCGAATTATCGATGTATCTATCGCCATCGATACCGAAACAAATAGGAAGAAAACAAGAATAGTAGTAGCATTAGACATTGCCATAATTGGAAAAAAATTGAAATTGAATTGGAAAGTGTGAAATTTCAATTCAATAGTGGTGTACAAAGGGAACTAGTAAAAAGGGTATGTTTTGTTTTGATTTTTGGTTATGAAGGATCAAAGATGGAGTAATTGGGGAGTTATATACTAGAGAAAAAATGTTAAAAAATTTATGGGTGTATGTGATATATTGTGTATTTAATATGATTCAATGAATGGGGAGTGTGGAATGAGAGATAGAGTGGGCCCTTGGAAATAGGGGTAGAGTGGTAGAGGGAGAGCATGTGAGCTCGTGGGTGATTATAGGTCACTAGAAATACAAGGCTCAACTATATGATAAGTGTTGTGACCCATAAATGTATTCTATAATTAGGGAGGCAACAGTTCTGGATATTAGGGCAGCCTACTATTAGGGCAAATGGGTTTGTGCCACGTGGAATTGTGTGACTGAGAGTCTTGGAAATTGTAGGACTTGTGTCCCACACCCCACACCACCCACTGGTCAACCACCGTTTTAGGGTTTGGATAGTTTCAAGTTTCAACTACCTTTCAAACCCATAGAATACAATGTGTGTGTAGATATATGTATATATGTGCATTGAATTTTGCAGTTATGTTTGTTATAGAAACTTGAAGCACACTATCCCATGTGCACACATGGATTCTTTTCAGCAATCCAAGGAGGATCTCCCAGATTCCGACGGCACAGTCCCATACACAAACTACTTCGTCGGAAATTAAATATCAATGGTTACTTAGTTTTGAAGTAAATAGTTTTGATATTGTTTAGAGAGGAATGCTTACAACTACATTGGCATCTCTGATTGGTGTGATTGATGTGTTATTTAGATGTTTCAATCAACTTAATAACTTTTGAAATTTATGCCTATTTTTTTGTATTAACAATTTTGGAACTTGTGGGTCTAGTTTGGTTTGGTTTATTATGTTATGATTCATTTTTATTTTTTTTTGTCCAGTAATAGGTTGGGTAAGTTAATGTTTATTTATTTTTATAATTTACATTATTAATAATATTTAATTGTTATTAGAGGTGTCTTGTTATTATACAATTATATCTCATAAAAAGTTTAATACATGTTTCAATAATATATATAAATACCCAAGGCGGAGCCATGCATGTATTGGCCAAGGGGCATGGCCCCTCCCATAATTATTAAAAATTGATTTTACTATTACAGAAAAGTGTATATTATATGAATAAGTTAATTGTACATGTGAGTTTTCCCGACTCATGGAAAAGTCCATCCTGACCTGATCAAGTCAAGAAAGACCCGAGATTATGACCCGACCATTGTGCTCGCATCATAACCCGATCGATACATCACCCCCATGGTCCGGGAAGTATCACGACCCGACCATCATATCCATTGTTGCCCCGACCCGAAGAGCATTTTTGGAAGGAACTCGGGGGTTCTAAAAGATACTTGTAGCTCAAGGCAATGGCATGATATAGGATCTGCATAGCTAACGTGTAAAGAAGATATCATGTAAAGTTGAAAATGTTGCCCTAATGGGCCAAAGGCCCATTGGGAAAATGTATATAACTCAATGAAAAGTAATGAGAAAGGCATCTTTTGTGTTGTGCAAATTTTGTATCTACACAATGGCGCCGTCTGTGGGAATTTAGGTCAGATCACCGACCATCTTCCTACCTCCAAAAAAGCTGAGTGAAACCCAGATACACCTTCCATACCATCCTCAATGTCCAGATATAACAATGCCGGTAACCAGATCCCATTCGGAAGCACTGATTCCCGGCACCGGACAACCGAGCGCCCCACCATCGATTGAAAATCTCCTACAACAGCTTGTGGAAGCTGAGAAACGCAGCCAGGCCGCCGAGGCAAGGAGCCTAGCGGCGGAAAGGAGGAGTGAGGAACTCCTCGCAAGATTGAATCAGGCAACTATCCCACAGATAGTTCCCGATCAATCACAGACCCATGGTGAGGCCGAACCACGAGAAGAGCATGGTGAAACATCTCACCGGCCAGGCAAGGCCCCGGCTACCGGCGATACTCCAGTTACCGACGAACCTCTGACGTCGCAGAAGCTCCAAGAGATGATGGCAGAATTTCAGAAGAAAGTCATGAATGATCTGAGAGCCAGATCCACCGATGACCAGGCCCTCAGAGCCTCTGCCGACTCGGTTCAGTCGCCCTTCAGTGTAGAGATCACCCGGGAACCCTTCCCAAGGAAGTTCGTCATGCCCAGATTCACTCCTTATGACGGAACGAAGGATCCCGAGGAGCATATCTACCAGATCCACCAAAAGATGACGATGTACGCCGAGAACAAAGCCCTGCTATGCAAAGTATTCCCGACCAGTCTTATCGATGCACCACTCCTCTGGTTCAGAAAGCAACCGCCAAGATCCATTGGCAGCTGGCAGCAATTGTCTGACCTCTTTGTGGCGCAGTATTTCGGGAACAAGAGGCAAAAGAAGACCATCTCGAGCCTATTCACCATGACTCAGGAAAAGGGAGAATCCCTCAAGAGCTTCCTGTCCCGATTCAATGTCGAGTCATCCTCCATCGACAACTGCGACCAGCACTCTGCCGTGGAGGCCTTCAGGATGGCCCTCATCCCGGGGACCAAGTTTCACCAATCACTTGTGAAGCGGCCTCCCTCGGGAATAGGAGAACTCAATTCTAGGGCGCAAGGCCATTTGAGGATCGAAGAGGAAGAAGCAACCCGACAGAGGAGAGCAGCACTGGTCAGTGTGGAAGTCAAATCAAAGGATAAAGCGTCAGACAAATCCCGACAGGATATGAATCGCAAACGCTCGAATCCCCCGAGCCACTCTTCATCTCAGTTTTCCCCTTAACCCGACAGACGTGCGAAGCTTGAAGAAAAGATTACTCCATTGAAAGTGACACTTGCCAAGCTTTTCCAGGAAAACAAAGCTCGAGGAATCTTCCAAACTCCTCCCCCAATCAGGCAACCCCTTGACCAAAGGGATAGATCCAAGCATTGCGCCCTCCATGCTGATTTTGGCCACACGACCAACGATTGCCGAAACCTGAGACGCCAGGTGGAAGGAATGATAGCCCGAGGGGAACTGAAGGATTATATCCAGAGAGATGGTCCAAGGGCCAACCCACCAGCGCAGTATAACTTGCGGAAGCAGGGTCCTGCTCATCCGGTCAGGATCATCAATATGATCCATGGGGGTCCCGACCCACAAAGCAGCGAAGGATCGAGGCGCACGCAGATGCGAAGAGCACATCAAATCGCCAGGATATCTGGGATAAACGAGGTCCACCACCGAACGGGGCAATCTCAGATACTCTTCTCCCAGGAGGACCTACGGGACATCCAGGTCCCGCACGAGGACCCACTAGTCATCACTCTGATGGTCTCGGGATGTCTTGTGAAGAGGGTCATGGTTGACCCGGGAAGCAGCGCCAACATCATGACCAAATGGGCTTTTGATAAGTTGGAGATCAATCCGAGTGACATCGTGACATCTCGAAACCCAATCGCCGGGTTCGATGGAAAACAAGTCGAGCCCCTCGGGGAGGTCAGGCTACCTGTGACGGCGGCCCAGAGAACTCTGTTCGAAACTTTCGTGGTGGTGGACGTGAAGCCCTCATACAATCTTCTTATGGGAAGGGGATGGATACACATAATGCAGGGGGTACCGTCGACTCTCCACCAAATGATGAGGTGCGTCGGTCCAAATGGGTACGACATAATCGACATCAGAGGGGATCAAGTGGCGGCCAAGCAATGCTACGCCGTCACCATCAAAGAAATGAAGGACAAACCCGATCGAAAGAGATCCCGAGAAGACAATCAGGACCTAGAGTCCAAATAGCAACTACAGGACGGGGAGTCGGGCCCCCCGATCGTGGCAGAGCTTCTGCAGCCAGTGTCTGTAAGGCCCGACAAGGTCACCTACGTAGGTACAAGCCTCACCACTTGTGAATTGAATGAACTGACAACATTCTTACAGGACAATCATGACGTCTTCGCGTGGGAGCATACTGATATGTCCGGCATCGACCCCTCCATAGCCCGACACACATTACATGTCGATCCAAATATTCGACCCGTTCGACAAAAACAGAGGCGAATGGGGGGCCAAAGGAACCAAATCATAGCCGACGAGGTATCAAAGTTGCTGGAAGCCGGATTCATCAGAGAGGTCCATTATCCCGAGTGGTTGTCCAATGTGGTTGTTGTACAGAAAAAGAACGGGAAATGGCGAGTCTGCGTCGACTTCACCGACTTAAACAAAGCTTGCCCGAAAGACAGTTTCCCCCTGCCCAAAATAGATCAAATGGTCGATGCTACTGCAGGCTACGAGAGATTAACCTTCCTGGATGCTTACTCGGGTTACAACCAAATCCCGATGGATCCAGAGGATGAGGAAAAGACCTCCTTCATTACGGAAACAGGTACCTATTGCTTTAGAGTCATGCCTTTCGGACTAAAAAATGCAGGAGCCACCTTTCAAAGACTGGTGAACAGGATATTTAAAGGGATGATGGGCACAGTGGTTGAGGCTTACATTGACGACACGGTTGTCAAGAGCAGAAATAAGACTGACCACTTGGGACATCTCCGTAAGGTGTTTGATACCCTGAGGAAACACGGGATGAAGCTCAATCCAGCAAAATGCTCCTTCGGGGTGTCATCGGGACAGTTTCTGGGACACATAGTTGATCGGTCGGGCATTCAAGCCAGTCCGACCCAAATGAAGGCTCTGCTCGAAACGAAAGAGCCATCCACACACAAAGAAGTTCAAATCTTGACCGGAAGGGTCGTGGCATTAAGCCGATTCATTGCTAGGCTGACCGACCGTTGCCGACCCATCTTCCAGGCGATCAAAGCAAGGAAGGGAGAAGTGTGGGGACCCGAGCAAACTAAAGCCTTGTCCCGATTGAAGGAGTACATGCTCAAGCCTCCCATTCTTGCAACACCCGAGCCCGATGATGTCCTGCTCTTGTATCTGGCAGTATCATCAGTTTCAACTAGCGTCGTGCTCATCAGAGAGGACAGGAACCTCCAGATGCCCATCTTCTACACCAGTAAGGCACTAGCCGATCCCGAGACACGGTACAACAAACAGGAAAAGTTGGTCTTATCCCTGATCAATGCCAAACGACGTCTCAGGCATTACTTCGAATCTCATCATATCATTGTCCCCACTGCCACTCCCATTCGTGTACTTATGGCAAAGCCCGATCTTTCCGGAAGAATTTCCAAAATGGGCCATTGAACTGGGAATTTATGACATAACTTACGTACCCAGAGTCTCAATCAAAGGACAGGCCGTGGCCGACTTCTTCTTGGAAGGGGAAACCGAGGAGGTCGATCAGCCCGTTGGGTTGGAAACGTGGAAGTTATTCGTGGACGGTTCAGTGTGCGCCAATGGAGCAGGCGTCGGGCTGGAAATCCATACTCCCGATGGAACTAAGCTACAAGCCTCGACGCAATTACAATTCTCAGCCACCAACAATGAGGCAGAGTACGAGGCAATTATATCGGGACTAAGATTAGCCAAGAGCCTTCAAATTCAATCCTTATCCGTGTACAGTGACTCCCAGCTAATTGTCAGGCAAATAACCGGCGAATACGAGACAAGGGATCCGAAAATGGAATCTTACAAAGCACTGGTACTCAAAGAATCAGAAGGTTTTCAAAAGATAACATTCAGCCAAATCCCTCGGGAAGAAAACACCTCCGCAGATCACTTGGCGAATCAGGCATCCGCAGCTGGTGAGGACATGACTCGAGTAGTCCTGACCGACTTCATCACTACACCAAGCATCATAAAGCCCGATGAATTGATATGTCTAGTTCCCCGAGAACCAAACTGGATGGATCCTATAATCGACTATCTAAGTCTCGGGACTCTGCCGACTGATAAGGCAGAGGCAAGGAAAATTAGAATGAAGTCAGCCCGGTACTCGATCATCCAGGGCCAGCTCTACAGAAAATCTTTCTCGGGTCTGTATCTGCGGTGCGTATCTCCTTCCGAGGCAGAGACAGTAATGCAGGAGATACATGCTGGAGCTTGTGGAAATCATTCGGGTGCCCGGTCGCTTGCCCATAAAATCCTGTCCCAGGGTTATTTTTGGCCCTATCTGTCCCGAGATTCGGAGGAATATGTGCGCAGATGCAAAGCCTGTCAGATGCACGGTAACGCTATACTGCAGCCCCCGGAGTTCTTGAACCCGACAATCGTTCCGCACCCTTTCGCCCGATGGGGAATGGATATAGTCGGACCACTTCCAAAAGCCATCCGGAAGAATACCCATGTACTCCTCGCCACCGACTATTTCACCAAGTGGGTTGAGGCCGAGGCTTACCCTTCCATAAAAGGGAGCCATGTAGTCAAGTTCATATGGAATCACATCATCTGTAGGTTCGGGGTACCTCGAACCATCATGATGGACAATGGCACCAACCTAGATTGCGAACCGGTCAGGTCGTTTCTGGCCCAGCACAGAATCAATCAAAACACCTCCTCTGTAGGGTACCCGCAAGCCAATGGACAGGCGGAAAGGACCAATCGTTCCATCTTGAACACGCTAGCGAAGAAACTCGAGAAGGCCAAAGGAGCATGGTTGGATAAGTTGTCGGAGGTACTATGGTCGTATAGAACCACTCCCCAACAACCGACCGGTGAGACACCTTTCGCCATGGCATATGGGGCAGAAGCTGTAATCCCGACGGAGTATGCCGTCCCGACGCTGAGATCACTGGCCTGGGAAGAGAAAACAAATAATCAACGCTTGTCTCACGAGCTCGACCTACTGGAAGAAAAAAGAGAAATCGCCGGGATAAGGCTGGCAGCTTACCAACAACGGGTCAGGAATCACTTCAATAAAAGAGTAAAGAGGAGGGGATTCCAAGTTGGCGACATGGTCGTCAGACGAAAAATTGGACACGTGGGCAAACTCCAAGAGCCATGGGAGGGACCCTACACCGTCACTGAGGTAGTTGGGCGCGGGGCTTATCGACTACTCAGGAACTTTGATAATCGAAGGGAGCCTAACACACAGAATGCATCCCGACTCAAGAGGTATTATCCCTAGGGATACTCTATTTTCAATTACTGTAAAGAAAGGCCACTAGAGCCCGAAAGATTACAATAGAAATTCAATTTCTTCTCGATCATATCTAAGCGTACCTAAATCGTCTCCATGATTATATAAATTTAAAAACCTAAGTGTTGAATCTCTCCATGGGCCCAAAGCGCCCGAGAGGTCTTCACAGACCCACCAGTGGTCGGGTTTTATCTGAAAACCTAAGTGTTGAATCTCTCCATGGGCCCAAAGCGCCCGAGAGATCTTCACAGACCCACCAGTGGTTGGGTTTTATCCGAAAACCCAAGTGTTGAATCTCTCCATGGGCCCAAAGCGCCCGAGAGATCTTCACAGACCCACCAGTGGTCGGGTTTTATCTGAAAACCCAAGTGTTGAATCTCTCCATGGGCCCAAAGCGCCCGAGAGATCTTCACAGACCCACCAGTGGTCGGGTTTTATCTAAAAACCTAAGTGTTGAATCTCTCCATGGGTCCAAAGCACCCGAGATATCTTCACAGACCCACCAGTGGTCGGTTTTTACAAAAATCAGTTTCAAACCCAAGTGTTGAATCTCTCCATGGGCCCAAAGCGCCCGAGAGATCTTCACAGACCCACCAGTGGTCGGGTTTTATCTGAAAACCTAAGTGTTCAATCCCCTCAATAGGCACAAAGCGCCCGGGGGATCTCCACAGACTTACCAGCGGACCCAAGGTGCCCGACTATTATTATCCGATGGCATCAGTAGTCCCACCAAGTTACAATTCAAAATCCCAATTTTTATTAATATTAATGAAGCATTGGATCATACATATTCCCGGCAAAATTTGAATAGGTGAATTCACTTATATTAAAAGGGCCCCAGTGGCCAAGGCTGATACAGTAAAGCTTTGATAAAGTTGTTGCAAAATAAAAAGCAAAGGTCAAAGGGAAGAGCCCTATTCTTCCACCGGAGGGTCCTCATTGCCACCTGAGGCTTGGTTCTCGAGGGGTTGTCCTTGAGGCTCATCCAAGCCACAATGACAAAGGCGGAGCGGGCAAGGGACCCTGAAGGAACTCACCAAATGCCAAGTCCTCAGGTTCCGCCTCGGGATCATCATATGGAGGCCCCACTCCTATGCTGAGATCAAGATCTTCTATGGTCGGGATGTATCTGTCACCCTCAGGCTTTTGAAGCTCAGTTATGCATTCCCGCCAGCCCTGCTCGTAACGGTACTTGCTTGTCAGCACAAAACGAGAGACCATCTGGTTACCTCCCTTGTGACACATCTCTACCCGAGATCTCTCCACGCCTAGTGCATTCTCAACCTCGACCTTCTCCTCGAGCAACTGCAGCCCCGAAGTCTTTAACTTCTCAATTTCTTCGGTCAGGGCCTGCACTTGAAGAGTTAGGGCTTCCCGAGCCTGGACTTCTCGATTAGCCATCTGTTCAGCCTCTCGAGCCTTACCCTCGAGGTCGGAAATCGTTGCCTTGGCGGATGCAAGTTCTAAGGTCGCCGCCTTGGCAGATGCGAGCCCTTCCTCTGCTGCGACGGCCCGGTGTGTCAAGGACTGAATCTTCTCATTGGCCTTCTTGAGCTGTTCCAAAGCCTTGACGCACCCAGCTTTGTGGACCTGAACATCCCGATTCAGGGCGTTAATGACCCGGGCATCATCCTCAAGCTTGCAATTATACGCCTGTGTAGCGTGAAGCATCTGAAAGCAAGAATGTTAGCACAAAAGATCAGGGGTGAAATAGAAGCCAAATACACGAGTGTAGAGAAATTATTACCTTCATTGCAAGCTCGGGCCCGTTCAGAGCCAGGCTCATCCTATCGTACCGCCCCATGGCCAACCTATCAGCCGGGGTCCATACCCCCAGGGCCATCTCTCGCAGAGCTTCAGGGTTATCGATCGTCTGGTCCGCCACCGCCAGATATGGTTGACCCTTTCGAGTATCCAGCTTGAATCGGGGGCCGTGGGGAATGTGTCTCCCACTCTCAGCAGCTTTCTCGATCTCTCTGTTATCCTGTTTCCTGACATTTTTAGAAATGGCAGTACGCAGCTTGGAAGGTCGGGATCGATCCTGGTCCTCGTCATCAGAGCCTAAGTCCCGGGCATCCGATACTGAGGAAGGAACACCCAGTGCAACGCTTCGGCTAGAGCTGGGTCTGACTGAATGATCTACCCGAGGAGGACTCAGACTCACACCTCCCAAGCTCGAAACCAGGGCATGACCATCCCCGACCTCGGCCGCATCCGATGCCCCAATTTGCGGACCATCAGTAGGCGGAGGCGGGGTGTGACGGGATGACGTTCTGCCGGAATATGAGGGGGGGCGTGCCCACAGGCCCTCCGGTGGATCCTGCCGGTTGACTGCTTGCTGGATTCTCACCGACTGGTGGGACATCGGGATTTTCAGAGACTGGAGGGATATCAACCCCACAAATGAAAGATGTAAAGCCAGTATCAACCCTTCTGGCCCTCTTGATCGAAAGTTGGGGCAGGCTAACCGCCTTCCTTTTCCGTTGATCCCCAGACATTTTTCTCTTGAGCTTTTTAGTTCCTGATGACTTGGACTTCAATCTCCTTGACCCTGACGTAGTCGCAGCAGAACCCGAGGCGATCCTTGATGTTGATTCTCCCAATGCAAACTCCTGTAATACAGATCCAGTCAGGCAATTCTGGCTATCCATTAAATCCTGACTCCACACTTTAGCACGCAACAGTTCAAATCGAGTCCTTATATACCCGACACCCCTTTTCTCCCGAGGAGCCTTCAGGAAATCCATCACTTGCGTACCCAACTTATCGTTGCACATTTCGCAGTGGCAAGAGGCTCGGGTATGAAAACTCTTAAACTCAGGAAGTCGGGTTGGTTGGAAAACATGGTTGACGGGGATGTTCATAGCATCGGGATGCCTCCACTGACCACTCACTATTATCATCCTCTCTTTCCATCCCTTGTTGGATGTCGGGACGTTGTCACACAATTTCCTCTTGACATACGAAGTCAGGTTATACCGACCCCTGTTATCCTTTTGTTCTTGAAGTTTATAAGAGAAAAGAAGCTCGGCCAAACCTAAGTCTAGGTTCAATTCCTTATTAATGAACAGGATCATGGCTAGGATCCTATAAAAATTGGGACCGACTTGAAGGGGGGCCAAACCCAAAGTGGCCAATGTCAGGAGGAAGAAAGGATGAATGGGAAACTTTAGTATGGCCAGGTGGAATGAGGAAAGCAATATCTCCCCGTCCTTCAGACCTTCCCCGATCCTAAAATCCTTATCCCGAGGGTAGTGCCTAACCTCAACCCCTTCAGGGATCCGGAGACTCCTAAGTTGAGCGTCTTTCCTATATTTGGCTGGGAGAGGGTCAGTACAGAAGTTTTCCTCCTCCTCAGCATCCTGACCCGTCTCGACATCATCCTCTACAGCCCGATCCCCCGCTTCCTGATTGACTTCCGGGGGACTAGACCTAGTAACCCGAGTAATCTCTACGGAGGGGGTGCTCATCGAGATTTCGGGATCAGTAACGGTCAGGTCAGTGTCTGCCACTTGCAAGTCGCTAACCGACCTGGTGTCATCACTCCCGGACATATTTGATGAAAGGTAGAAAATTGAAAAGAACAACTTACAAAAGGTGAAGATTCCTGCTGTCTCCCCTTGTACTCTTCTCCGGCTAAACGATTCATATAAACCGGCAACTGTACCAATGATCAGGGATGTGTGTGCCCGGTCAAACTCTTCGCAACAAGGATCAAAACACTCCGCACAGTGCAAAACTCAACCAAGATCGTTAAAGTTCACAAGAATTGATGAGGCAATCTGGGGATTTTATAGGTTCGAAAGTGGGTTTGTGTTTGCTAATAATGCTTAAAGTATTGCAGAAGGAAGAGCAAGAGAGCAAATTCAAAAGTGATGCAAGTGTGGCATATGCGGATTATATAGATAGGTGTGACTTTTCGTCTACCCGGGTCAGGGTATCGGATCGACATGACCCGGCCCATCTCACGCAAATCTATGTCGTCCTAGCCACAAATTCAAAATCGTAATGATGACGACAGCTGTAGCATTTAATGCGTCCCGCGTCATCCGGCATGCTTCTCCTCACCTTCCGCCACGCGTCCCGCGCACCAACTCCGAGGACTTTTCGATGGGCCTTAAGATTCTTCCACCTAATGAGCCCATTGAATGCAGGCCCATGAGATGAAAGAGGGCATGTGTACATGTGAGTTTTCCCGACCCATGGAAAAGTCCATCCTGACCTGATCAAGTCAAGAAAGACCCGAGATTATGACCCGACCATTGTGCCCGCATCATAACCTGATCGATACATCACCCCCATGGTCCGGGAAGTATCACGACCCGACCATCATATCCATTGTTGCCCCGACCCGAAGAGCATTTTTGGAAGGAACTCGGGGGTTCTAGAAGATACTTGTAGCTCAAGGCAATGGCATGATATAGGATCTGCATAGCTGACGTGTAAAGAAGATATCATGTAAAGTTGAAAATGTTGCCCTAATGGGCCAAAGGCCCATTGAGAAAATGTATATAACTCAATGAAAAGTAATGAGAAAGGCATCTTTTGTGTTGTGCAAATTTTGTATCTACATTAATAAAAATTGCATATGGCCTTTCCCAAATTTTTCAAAAATTCTTTTACAATCCCAAAAAATTATATATTTTATGAATAATTTCATAAAAATTGCATATGGCCTCTCATGATTTTTTAAAATTTCTTTAATAAGCCACAAAATTATATATACTTATAAAATAAATTAAAAAAATAGCATCTGCCCCTAACTATTATTCCTGGCTCCGCCCTTGTAAATACCAAAAATAACTTAACATCCACTATTTTTCAAAAGGTTTTTGAGCATCTATGATTGTTGAACACCCTTTGTTTTTATTTATACAATTACTAAACTTTTGAACAAATGGTATTGAACAAAAGTTTAACTTAATCATCAGTTATTGCTCATTTTCTGTTGTGAAAAACACACTATTATTTCTTTTAATGACTGTTTGGTTTTTGTTTTTATTTATTGTTATAAAATTTAGAGAAACAAAAATTTGTATTTATGTTTGTGGAGTGCTGAAGTCTAAAACAAAAGCATGTTTGGTATTGATATTTTTTGTGTAAATATATACATATGTATATGTAGTGTTTTGGGGCAAAGGGAAGTGGTGGTGGTCGGAGGCTGCGGAGGTGGTGGTCAGAGGTGGCGGCGGCGATGGTGATGGTAGCGGTGGTGGTGGTGTAAAAATATATATATATATATATATATATATATTGAGTGAATGGTAAAAAATAAAAATAAAAAATATATATATTTTTTTTATTTACAAAAAAAAGTAAAAATAATATAAATATTTTTACTATTCAAAATAAAATACGAGAGCCAAACATATTTTTGTTTGAAAAATAATTACAGACTTAGAGTAACAAACAAAAAATAAAAAATATCAAACAAAAACCAAACGTGCCTAAAGTAAAGTTATTCCAATCCATCAAAAGTGAATACAGCTGAATATAGCTCTTTTGGCAGCTTCTTCCTTTTGAAAATTAGATCCAATCCAACTAACAGTCTTGTTTATTTTCTCCTCTCTTTTATACATACCTATATACATATGTATGTGTATTGTATCTGATTTAGTAGTCAGGTAGCTAACATTCAGGATTTTAGAAAGGCACCTAAAATCATTTACTAGTCTCAACCCTAGTATATAAAGATGCCTCCACATATTTCTAGTGGGATTCTTAGTTCTACAGTGGATTCTTCTACTAATTGACCTGTTATTTCTCTACTCATGTTATATCTCTCTTATATCTGCAGGTGTTTGTATATATACATACACACACGTATATATGAGGCTATCTACTTTACGGGCGACCAGACATTGATTTGGTACTAATCTCTCTAGTCTTCCGGTGAACATGCTCATTGGCAGATAAGGCTGCAAGCATTTGGATTGTATCTTAGCATCCATGTATATTCATGGTTTTTCTTGTATCAGTTTAGCTGATTGATATATATATATATATATATATATATATATATATATATATAATGCAGTGTAACTTGTCATAAATTTATGCATGTTTACATTATATCATGGTTCCCCCTATCATAGAGTTCGTGAATTTTTTTAAAAAAGTATATATACCATAATGTAACATCTTATAACATCCATAATCGTTCTATACTCAGTATTATTTAGTATTATGTTTTCTATAACATCGATAATAGTTTGAATGCCAATCGTGCCGATATTGTATCATATCGTGGAGTTCGTGCCACTTTTGAAAAAGTGTATATATACCTTACTGTAACATACATAATCGTTCTAAGTACACTCGCTATATGTAACATCAATAATAATAGTTTTGCACTCGCATTGAACACCGATTTTGTTCGAGTCACTTACCATTACTGTTACTGCGCCCGTAACCCAAAAAACTTTACAACGGGCAAATTATGCTACACCATATTTACTTATAGATCAGAAATTTAAAATTTTCTTCAACAGCTGACCAGCACTTCACCCATGGATAAGAAGTTCTCAAATTTTGTCCAAATTACAAAATTAAAAACATATGACATTTTTTGCAATGAGATATTTGTATTTATTACAGAGAAGTCTGGTCATAATTCTACAATTTCTATTTTGATGATAAGTATAAAAGCATATTGAATACAACTTTCCTTACAATCACCAGAAACTAAGTTGACAAATTTCAATCATACGACAAAACAATAAATAAAGAAAAAAATGTGAAAATTAGATGGAAAAAAAAAAAAACACAAAATGCATGTATAAATCGACCGGCTCACCCGAACAGACCGCCTTCCTGTATGTACAGTCAGCAAGAATACCTGCTTTGGCCTCAATGCTGAAGGCTGGCATTCTCAAATGTCCATGAATGATCGATAACAAGGATTTATGCTTCTGCAGAATTTCTTGCAGACACTTGTGTGTCTATACTTCTAGCTTCATGCTTTCGCTTACTTCGGGAACGCTTTGATCTGGGCGTCTGGGTTTTCGAAGCACGTTTCTCGGGGCTCTCTTTGATGCCCATCACTTTTTCGGTGGAAGGGAGTTCGGGTGGAACGTCTGGCCATGGTGTGCGTTTTGCCAGAACGTTAACCTCTAGCGGAGGATCAATTCTCCACCTGCATGAACAAAAGGTAGTGATGATGATGATAAAACAAAGGGAATAGGTTAAATGATATGTAGTGAAAGAAATCGAAAAAATTAGTGACAACAAATTGGAGCTACCTTGTTTGATACAAACACATGCTTTTGAACCTATTGTATATAAACTTGTATGCAAACACACATTACAAATGACTCCTTTAAATAAGGGAAACTAGGTTGGACATCTTCTAATAGGGGAACAAAGAAAGTTGCGGGACAGTAAAGCTTAATGATTTGAGAAAAGGCATTGAATTATGTAGGTAAACCATAACCGAATCACATATTTTTCATATTTTATAGTAAGAATCACAACACTAAGGCCCAATTTGGATCGGCTTTTCAGAAGCTGCATTTGGCTTCCTGAATGGAAAAGCTATTTTGAACCTTGTTTGGAAAAAAATTTAGAAGAGCTTATGGGCCTTGGAAGAGCGTTTAGAAGAAGTTAGGGGGTACCAACTTCTCAAAACAGCTTATGCTTCTCTTTTTCTTCTGAAAAGAAGAGAAGCATAAGCTGGAAGAAAATTAGTGACAACAAATTGGAGCTACCTTGTTTGATACAAACACATGCTTTTGAACCTATTGTATATAAACTTGTATGCAAACACACATTACAAATGACTCCTTTAAATAAGGGAAACTAGGTTGGACATCTTCTAATAGGGGAACAAAGAAAGTTGCGGGACAGTAAAGCTTAATGATTTGAGAAAAGGCATTGAATTATGTAGGTAAACCATAACCGAATCACATATTTTTCATATTTTATAGTAAGAATCACAACACTAAGGCCCAATTTGGATCGGCTTTTCAGAAGCTGCATTTGGCTTCCTGAATGGAAAAGCTATTTTGAACCTTGTTTGGAAAAAAATTTAGAAGAGCTTATGGGCCTTGGAAGAGCGTTTAGAAGAAGCTAGGGGGTACCAACTTCTCAAAACAGCTTATGCTTTTCTTTTTCTTCTGAAAAAAAGCCAGAAGCAAAAGTTCTACCAAATGGGGCTTAAATTGACATGTGTACAAAAAGCATTCTAGAGACGAATGAAATTTAACGTCGACACTGCTTCACCTTTTCATGCTAGTTTGCCTGCCTCTTTATATGGAAAGTTTGTATAAAGCTACCTCATATGATAGCTTGTGAACAAGGCTTCCCTACTCCCCGTATGAAGGCTCATAAAAACCTCATCTAAATGGATACAAAAATTGTCATGTTTTTGCAAAGGTATACCTGTATTAGGTGCATCTGCAGAAGAGTACTTGATGTGTGTGTTTAACTGGTGGAAGCCATGATTGGGTTCTTATGAAAAGCAATTCATTTCAAATTCTTTGGCATGAAGTCTACACAGTACTCACCCAAGATTTCATGACGTTAGTCAATTTTAACTAAAAGAAACAACATATAATCGAGACACACATCGTTAGGCAACTACTGATATACAAAGATAAAGATTACCCGTGTTCTCAGAAAATTATGTTAACGATGCTTTCTAGGAAATTTTTATTACAAGGACAAGACAAGGAAGGTTCTTGTAGTTATTGGATACCGAGGCACTTTCTAAAACTCATATAAGAAAAGGCAACCAACGGCATGTTTCCACCAAAAGGAGTGAGTAAAAATTCATCCTTTAATTCACTATAATCAATTTTCTATTGATTACAGGCCAGCCTAAAAAAGAAAACTTAGGCATGCATGTGCAGATGATTGTGTCACATGCATGCGCGTCTGTCAGCAGTTAATTGGGATCTCTTTTGGAAATAAAAGTAGCCGATTGTAACACAGAATCTGAGTGGGACTATGCGGGGGCATCACAAAACTCCCAAAATAGACACAGAAATGAGGTCAATCCTTGACATCCTAAATACTCATTATTTAAGAAAAAGGTTAAAGGGGAGAACGAAACATCCGAGTGCGACTAAATAGACTGTCATGTAGGGCTAACCGAGTGCATGAGGCTACCGCCATTGCAGAGTCTAGGGAGGGTCAGATGTACTCTGCCTTACCTTCACATGGAAAAGGCTATTCTTAGTCACCAACTCGTAATCTCCAAGTCACATGGTGCAATCTTACATTGCCAAGGCCCATCCTCAATAGACTGTCACATCACATGCAAGAAAACTGGAATAATAAATTGGCCATAAACAGTCCTCAAAGTTTAACATAGCATAAAACAGCCATGACTTCTAACGACGCTAGTCAATACAAAGTATTACCTACGTGCCAACACTGTAAATCCATGGCAGCATGGCCAGTGAAAGGAGGGAGGGAAGTGGAGATGGATGATGTTTAGGGGTTATTGGCACTCCTCTGCTCCATGTAAATAACTTTAAAGAGGTTACAAGTCATCATACATCACAAGCCCTTTTATTTTCTTCCTCTTCATTGTCAAGAGACATTTGCTTTTGGCGCACATTTACATACATATGTATTTATCCTCCGCCAACACAAGGATGACTGCATTTTAAGCTCCCTGTTTAGAACTATCTTGGCAAGATAATCTGCAATTCAAATTAGCACACTCTTCGAATGCTTATCAACAAAGTTGCTGCCTAAAGTTGGTAAAAAAGACCACAGATTAAGTTCGCAAACAATCTATACTATGCTAATTAGACCGATGTCAACTTCAAATCATCACCTTCCTCTAACCAAAGTAATTAATTCCTAAGATTTTTTTACGCATTACTTGTTACTAATTTACATGCTGTGTCAAAGATCATAACATCTACTTGTTTTGGAGTTCAGATTACTTGGGAGAAAATGTTAGACTACTTGAGAGTTGAATGGAAAAGCTCGAATTACTGGTTAATTATCACTGACATCCATTTTAGTTTGCCTGTACACTGCATCTTAGCTACACTCTTATCATGCTCACGCCATTCCCTTTTCTGCATAGGCTTCTTATCAACTCTTGATGGGTTAAATTTGCACAGCTAGCTTGCATTTAAAATGTTGATCTTGATTGTCATTCATCGAGATCTATTATCTATTGAGCTTCATCATACTACCATGTACTCAACAAGCCAACTATTCTTGAGAATTGCAAGAAGGAAAAAGAGTGGAGGAGTGAACTTGTTGAACTTGTCTATTAAATATTTCATGTTGGATTGCAAATCTTCCCGGTCAAGGTGGACCCTTGACCCAAGGACAATGGTTCGCCGGTGTGCTAGGACTCGAGACGAGTCCCAAGTGTGTGGCTGTGGGTACAGGGAAGATAGACAAACTATAACCCTATTGACTTGAGATGTAGTGGGCCAACCGACCAACAATCAGGCGATTGTTGGAAGGTAGAAATTTCCTACTTTAAATAGACAAGTACACAAATTTAGTGAGGAAGATATATATGTTGATCAGTTATGGCAAGCAAAACTTCATTGAATGAACTCCAAAGAGCATTGATTTTATATGAATGACGTCTTGCTTTGAGCAGGGCACCTATACAAAGATGTTTCACTACAACATTGGCATTACATGCGACTAGGGGTGGCAAAATGGTTCATGACTCGTTAACCCGCCCGTATCCGCCCATTTTCAGTAAATTTGGATGAATCATATAAAGTTATGGATAAAAAAGTTCTACTCATTTTGTATTTTTTTTTATAACCGTGATGTCCAGGCCAGCTCACGCGCACCTCGACTAATCTACGGGACGAGTGCAAGGCGACCCCCCCCCCCGGAATCAGGTAAGGCTCAGACCATGTCCGCACCTAGTAAAAATTGAACATGACACCTCATGCTTCTTGAGGCACCAAGTAGTTCTACTCATTTTTGTAGATAATTAAATGGGTCAAATATGAGTACCCGTCTTTCAGTTCATACATGAGAACTATATTTCACCCACACTCTCTAGGATTTTCTCTCATGATCCCGCCTCTTTTCTCTACTTTTACAAGAATGTATGTCGAAAATGCAAAGATTTATTTATTTTAGTAATACGTAAAATTTCATAGGTTTGAAACAATTTTGGTTATTAATTTGTGGTAAAACAGTTTCTAACGGGCTGAACCTACTATATTATGTTTTTTTAATTGACATTATGTTTGAGAAAGGAAATATAACCATTTGAATTGGGAATAATTTTAGTAAAACACATTTAACGGTCAGGTGGGTCGGGTCACACACACAACTCAGATCTAGAAAACAAATGATCATACCAATTTGAAATTCAGGTGCTATTTTTTAAGTCGTTTTATGAAAAGAGAGAATGTGAAGATTAATATTAGCTGCTTACTAACGGGTTGAATCTTTTTTGTAAAATGTTTGATTTTTATAAATCGGGATATTCTTATGGAAATGGCTCAGATCTTTTTAAAAAGGTGAACTTTGCGCCCTTCTATCTTCAAGTTGTTGGATTTTCAAAGTAAAAAATAAAATTTGTAAACAAACAAAATTTGAAGAAAAAAAAACGGTCAATGAGTTAAGCGTGCTGACTTGATTCATTTTGACCCAGCACATAGTCAACCTGTTCTCTACCCGCACAATTTTGACCCGGTCCAAATCTGACCAAAACACCCAGTTGCCACCCCTACATATGACAATTGCGATTGTGGAGTGCCGCCCTCCACATCAATAGCTAGCGTTACATCTTTAGAAGATGAATATCATTCTATATTGCTACTACTCTCCTGATTTGTAAACACTTTTTCTTTATGTATTTTATTTTTTCTTAGTTTTTCTTTTTCATTTTTTTCCCCTTTTTTAGGGTTTTTATTTTTTGGTCTATCGCAAGATTGATTCGACCATCTACATATTATTTTCCTTAAGGAAAAAGGTCAGACACTACTAAACATGCTCATATTGCTTCCAAGATTGCTAGACGTGATGTGTCCTTCCACCAATTGTAGGAGATGTGTCAGCTAAGTGTCTGAATAATGAAATGTATTTTTAAATTATGGAGGCACACCTCATAAAGTGTCTGACACATTTGCGGGAGCATCCGTCAAGTGTTGGTATCTAACACTAGTCTGGAACGGTCACAACACCTTAGTAAAAGTGTCCACGCTTCTTAGAATTTGTAATTAATCGGTCGCCAATTTCGAACAATCACAGAAAGTTCCATTAATAGAAATAATTAAAAGAAGATATACAACTCTTAGGAACATACCTGACAACAGATATGATAGTGGTTAAATGGTAAAGCCACCAACTTTGCCACATAACCACATCAACCACAAAAATTATGGTAGCGGCAGTTGAGGCCTTACTGTAACTCTTTGCGATCTAACTCTAGCAAAAGGTTCGCCACATAAGTCAACATGAATTCATATTTTTGAAGAATCCCATTTACCAAATAGGGTTTTAAGACAATTCAAAATGAATGAACAATCACCTTTCAATGATCAGTATGCATAACTACCATAAACAAAAGAATGCAATGTAGGCTCCAGAAGACTATACCACTAAGACAATCAACATTCCTATAAATGCCATTAAGTTTAAATCAAAATTAACCGATAGTACTAGCATGACTAAGAAGCAATATATTAGAATTGCAAGAGAGATTATAGACAACTAACCCGGCAGGGAATTTGCTATCTGCACGAGCCTCAACACGGAGCCACCAAAGCAAAACCTTGCGTCCACAGCTCCCAAGCGGCTCCACAACCGAAGGGTCCTTCACCAGATACAAAGGAGACTCCACATCCTCTCCCTCCCCAACCACAGTATCCAAATCATTCACCCACTCCGGCTTATCCTCAGCTTCCTTCCAAACCAACCTCGAATTCAACACGAATCCAGCCCACTCAAGCTTCCTCGGCAGCACAACCGCCCTATCCCCAATATAATTCGCGCTCCTCCCCACATATGGCAGTGAATTAAATGTATGCCACCCCACCAACTTGTCAGACGAATTACAAGCCGGACCTTGCACTGGCATTGGGGAATTCCCATCACCCTCCTTATCCTCCTTTTGCAAAACCGAATTAACCAATAAATCATTATCAGATTTACCCGAATGAGAAAGAATCCCGACGGAAACCGCCCCAATCCACTTCACATTCTGTATCTCATCAAAGAACTCCATACTATGCATATTACTATCATCACCAAACATCACAATCCCATCCAGTTTCTTCTCTCTCACAACTCTGCTCCATCAACACACCTTACTCAATTAATTTCAATTCCTAATACTAATTCCATTCTTAACAATTACAAATCAATAAAAAGTAAAAACAAGAAATTGAATAATGATATTAGTAATAATCTCTTGCTCACCAGCGTATGGATAGTTGGATGTGATTGATAGTGAATAAAGCAATTATCATAAATAAATTTAGCAATCACGTCCAAACGTCATTCTGACAGGTGTTTATGAATTTTTTTGGTCACAAGAGATCATTTTCGATGATATTACATTTATCAAATTCAAATGAATTTACCTCAAAGCATGAAGTCTCATTTGGGACTCCATTCGGTGGCGAGCCTCCCACAAAATGGGAATTCTCTCCTTGAACCCAATATGGAGTACCCGGAGCCCCGACTTGGCGAGCAACGCCGCCGTCTCATTGGTGGCGCCGCCGGCTTCCACGACGACCCAGATGAGATCATAAGGTACATTCATCAATGAATGCATTAACCCAGTTAAATGCAGAGTCTGAAAGGTTCTGACATAGGTTGGAGTGATCACAATAAGGGTTCTAGAGTTTTTGATTCCGTACTGAACCCTCTGTTCTCTCTGAACCCGGTCAATTATCCGATGGGCCCTCATCAC
This sequence comes from Cornus suecica, assembly GCA_963922005.1. Lineage (NCBI taxonomy): Eukaryota > Viridiplantae > Streptophyta > Magnoliopsida > Cornales > Cornaceae > Cornus > Cornus suecica. The sequence continues at coordinate 35,307,532 of OY998248.1, forward strand.
CTCTGCCGGATCCGGGTGCGGCCATGGCCGGATCAGGATCCCGTGGCGGCCTACCACCACTCGTCTATTTGGCGCGGTGGTTCTGTTTTCGAGATTTGGGGATTTTGGGATTTGGGTGTTTTGGAAAATTAGGGTTCCGGCGAGGTTGGTGGTGGTGGAGGCGGAGAAGAGGAGGAGGAAGAGGAGGCGGGAGAAGCGGAAGCCAAGGACGAGGCTGACGAGGCAGCAGAGGCAGTGGAGGAGAAGCCAGAAAACTGCCGCCGGCGATTTTGCGCCGCCGTCCACGGCGGAGTCCGGCGGCGGAGGTCCCCTGATGCTGTTGCTCCGGCGAGTCTGTATAGCGGAGAGCTTCATTTTCTATTTCTCTCCCCCCTCTCTCTCTCTACTCTACACAATGTGTGTATATGTGTGTAAAAAATATATATATATATAATATATAATGAAGGTTAGTGGAAATTGAAGAAATGTAGAGGTTGAGAGCTGTTGTTGGGTTAGTTGTTGGTTGATTTATTGTTTAATGAAAAAGGTTTCTTTGGGTTTACGAATGTATCGATTTTGCTTATGTTGTCCTCTTCTTCTTCTTCTGTTTCACTTTCGGAAATTATAATGGACACCTTCACTTTCACCACAATATATATATGTACACAAATGTATAGATATATACACATGTATAGGGCAGACATTAATTGTGTTCGATTTCGGACATAAAGTAAGCGAGAAATTCTAGGGTCACATGTACTTACACAGACATTATATAGTACCCTATACTAAATTATGGAGATATACAAAGCTTGGATAGCTAGTGTTTTAAGGGTATTTTAGGAATTTAGACATTATAGGTGTCAGTCATTTGACTTTGAACTAAGGGTTAATTTCATTTACACCCTCGGAGGTTTGCTCTATCTTCAATCAGACCCTCTCAGGTTATACAATCTTCATTTATACCTCTTATTTTTTTAAATTCATATCATTTACACCCTCTAATGTCACTTAATACCTAAACTACGTGCAATGTTGAGATAGGTGGTGTTTATCCAAACAAGACATTAATTTTTTTTTTTTGGCCTAAGTCAAAAAACAAATTCGTTTATAGTAAAATATATAAAAAAATGAAAAAAAAATTCTAATTGGTAGTTCGAAATATTTTTTTATATTTCGGACTTAAAAAAAAAATAATGGCGAAATATTTTTTCCAAACCACCAATTATTGTAAAATCTAAAAAAAAATAAAAAATTAAGTCCGAAATATAAAAAAAAAAATCGAACTACCAAATAATTTTTTTAAAAAATATTTTACTATAAACGAATTTGTTTTTAATTTGTGCCAAAAAAAAATATTAATGCCTTGTTTGTATAATAAAATACGAGGGTAGTAAACCTTGTTTTCAAACACCATCTATCTCAACAAACCTTATTTTCAAATAACACCTATATCAATATTGAGGGTAGTTTAGGTATAAGGGGTGTAAATGATGTGGGTTTGAAAAATAAAGAGTGTAAATGAAAAAATTTAAATCTAAGGAGGTTTGATTTAAATAAAAACACATCTGAATAAGGATCCGTTTGGGAACCTTGTTTTTGTTTTGGAAACCAAAAAACAAGAACTATTTCTTATTCTTGTCTTTATTTTCTCATCCTAAAAACAAAAACACAAAGTTGTTTTGGACCACACCCTTTTTTCACCTTTTTTTGTTCTCACACACACAAACACTCGGCTCTCTCTCACAGTTGTGTGTCTCTCTCTCTCTCTCGCGGTGGTGGTAGCGATTGGTTGGTGGTGGTGATTTTCGAAGTGTGTTAGGGTTTGTTTGGGGGTTAAGGGTTTGATTGGGGGTTAGGATTTCTAAGGGGTAGTGGTGGTGGTGATGTTCGTGGTGGTGGTTGATGGTTGTGGGTGGTGGCGATGGATGGTGGGTGGTGCCAATTGGGGTGAAGAGGTGTGTGTGTGTATATGCATCGGAGGTGGTGGTGGTGTTCGTGGTGGGTGGTTGTGGTTGTGGTGGTGGCGGCGTTAATGGTGGTGGAGGGAGGACAACCATGAGTGGTGGCGGGGTGATTGTTTTTGCAATTTATTTAGGAAAATCCCAAACTGAGAACAAGAAAATAACTTTTTGTTATTCTCTTGTTTTTTGTACTATTCATCAAAATAATTTTCAAACTGAGAATATAATAAACAATAAATGGGGTTGCCAAACAAGTTTTGTTTTTATGAACAGTGTCAAAAAACAAGAACAAGAACAAAAATAAAAATAAGGTCATGTTTGGTAGGCGGTCTTTCTGGTCCGGTCTGGTCCGGTCTAATCTAATCTGGAAAAGTTTGTTTAGTAAGCGATCTGGTCTTACTATTTATTTGTTATTTATTATATTATTTATTTATGTATTATTTATTTCTTTATTTATTATTTCTTCAATTTATAATATATTTTATTATTTATATTATTAAATTATTATTTATTAATTTATAAATATATTCTATTTATTTATTATTATTTCATTATTTAATTCATTTTATTTATAAATTATTTATTCATTTTTAATTATTTAAAAATATATTTTATTAATTTATTATTATTATACTCATTTTTATTATTATTATGAAGTATTTATTCATTATTATATTTACTTATTATTTTTTATTATATTTATTTATTATTATATCTATTTATTATTTTTATTATATTTATTTATTATTATTATTTATTTCATTTTGTTTATTATTTATTATTTTTATTATATTTTTAAATATGTTTTATGTAATTTATTATTTAGTCCATTTTTTATTATTATTATATTTATTTATTATTATTGTATTCATTTTTTATTATTATTATGTTTTATATAATTTATTATTTATATTATTAATTATTCATTTTTAATTATTTATAAATATATTTTATTATTTATTCATTTATTTATTATTATTATATTCATTTTTTATTATTATTATTAGGTATTATTTATTTCATTTTGTTTATTATTTATTATTTATATTTTATTTTTAAAATATGTTTTATTTAATTTATTATTATTATTATTATTATTATTTATTCATTTTTAATTATTTATAAATATATTTTATTAATAAGACCGGACCGGACCACCAGGAATCACCTTTTTTTTTGTCTGAAATGAGATCATTTTGGTCTGATTTGGTCTTACTTGATCTAACCAAAAATTTGGGACCAATGCGACCAAACACGGTCTGGTCCCATAAAACGCAAGAATAGACCAAACCACCTGGGATCAGACCACCTACCAAACAGGACCTAAGAATTCTCAAACCGGCCCTAAGTGTAAATGAAGTTAACCCTTAAATTAATTGATTAAATTAACTAAAAACTGTGATACAATAACAGTATATTAATATTGGAAACATGTCATAACAAAAGTGAATTAATTTGAAATGAATTTTAATTTTCTGTTTTTTTTTTTTTAAAAGTAAGCTACTATGTATGAATATAAACAATACAATATACGTGTGCGCGCCTGTGTGTTTTGTACAAGTTTATGTGTCAACTGTTGTTCTAATAATGGTTAGTGATACAACTATTCATAAAAAATTAAAAAGGCTATCAACAAACAACCCTGTGATTTTAAATTATTGACAAATACCCTCTTAGGTGTCAAATAACTCCCTACATTTTTCTCACCTTACACACAACCCTCACTCTGTTAATATTCCGTTAACAAACATTCTCCTGCCTTTAGAAATTGATATTTTATGCCCAAAATATTTCTAAAATAAATTGGTAATTAAATTAAGATTTTTTAATAAATTACAAATTATTATTTTTTAACTAAATTAAGATTTTTGAGTAAATTACAAATTGTTTTTTATTTATTTATTTAAGTTTACTTATTTATTTAAATTTAAATTTGAAAAAATATATTACTCCCTCCGTCTCAAATTATAAGTCCCTTTGGAGAATTCAACTTTTTAAGATGATGACTTTTATTGTAGTGTTAGTGAATAAAATATCAACTTTACTCGCGGTCCCACTATAATGATGTGATCGTTTATAAAATATATATTTTATAATTTTAATGCTTGAAGATTAAACTGGTAAATTGACCAAATTATGTGATTTGACTTTTCAAAGTGGATACTTATTTTGGGACGACTAAAGAAGAAAAATGTACACTTATTTTGGGACGGAGAAAGTACAAATTATAAGGGAAAAACCCTTTTAAAATTTCTATGCATTTATTCTCTTAAAAAAACATTATTTAAAGTGTATTATTATCAATAATGTTTTTTTTTTTATAATTTGTACTCCCCCGTCTCAAAATAAGTGTCTACTTTGAAAAGTTAAAGTATTTTATTTGATCAATTTACCAGTTTAATCTTCAAGTATTAAAGTTATAAAACATATAATTTATAAATGATTACATCACTATAGTGGACCACATGTAAAATTTATATTTTATTCACTAACACTACAATAAAAAGTCATCATCTTAAAATATTGAATTCCCCAAAAAGGACTTATAATTTGAGACAGGGGGAGTAATATATTTTTTTATATTTGACTTTAAATAAATAAGTAAACTTAAACAAAAAACAAAAAAATAATTTTGTAATTTACTCAAAAATATTAATTTAGTTAAAAAAAATAATTTGTAATTTACTAAAAAATCTTAATTTAATTATTAATTTATTTTAAAGGTATTTTGGGCATAAAATATCTATTTTTAATATAAGGGGTGTTTGTTAACGGAATACTATGATGGGAAAAATATAAGAGTTGTGTTTATCAAGAAATTAAAATTATAGGAAATTGTTTATTAATAGCCCAATTAAAAAATATGGTGATTTTATGGGACTTGATTATAATGTGCAGTGACAGTCACTTTTGGTCAACGGTCTCTATGTAAAGGTGGGCCGTCGTCTTTTGTTGATGAAGACCATGCAAACCAAGCAGAAATTTTCACTCCTGTTTTCAATATATATAAGGGTAAATTGCTTAAAACTTCTATTAAGTTTACTCTCTTTCCTTACTATATCCCCTCAATTATGAAATGAATTTAGAATCCCCTAAAATTTCATAAAATATTGTATCATAGGCTTGTCCTCAAATTATTTTACCCTTTTACCCTCCAATATTTTTTGTATTTTCACCTTACCTTTAATCATATTCTTACTATTATATTTCTTAATTCTTTAAATTATAAAAATATTATTTCTTTTAATTAGAATATTGATTATACCATTTACCTTTAATGTATTATACTAAATATACTCTCAAATGTTAATTTTTTTTTATAAGTTTTAATTATTTTATTTGTAAATCAATTAACTTGTTATTAAATTTTAGTTTGATTTAAATCATAAAACTCAATCCTAATTAATATATTCATAAATAAATCACAATTTATGAATATATTTTTATGAAAAGAAAGTTTCATTTGGCAAAAAAAACATTTAATTAGGACAATGAGTTTTATGATTTAAATCAAATTAATTTTTATTGGAAAATGATATATATTTTGGAATATATATAATTCTTCAAAAATATATATTTTTTGAATTGTTTTAAAAAAATATGAATTTTTTCCAAAAAATAATTTCTTTGGGAAAAATATATATTATGTTCCAAAATATGATTTTTTCCGAAAAATAATTTTTTTGAGAAAAATATATATTATTTTCCAAAATATGATTTTTTTTCGAAAATAATATATATTTTTTCCGAAATATATATTTTTTATATTTTAGAAAATAATGTATATTTTTCATAAAAAAATCATATTTTTTAAAACAATTCGAAAAATATATACTTTTGACGTATCATATATATATATATTCCGAAATATATATCATTTTCCAATATATATATATATTCCAAAATATACATATTTTTTCAAAAAATAATTTTTTTGAAGGTTTGATTTCAGTAAACTCTCCTATACTATTGATGGTAATTTAGATATTATAACTCAAAATCATATTTTGGAACATAATATATATTTTTCTCAAAAACATTATTTTTCGGAAAAAATTCATATTTTTGAAAATAATATATATTTTTCTCAATAAAAATTATTTTTCGGAAAAAATCATATTTTGGAACATAATATATATTTTTCCCAAAAAAATTATTTTCGGAAAAAATTCATATTTTTTTAAAAGAATTCAAAAAATATATATTTTTGACGAATTATATATATATTATGAAATATATATCATTTTCCAATATATATATATATATATTCCGAAATATATATATTGTTTACATAAATTGTGATTTATTTATGAATATATTAATTAGGATTGAGTTTTATGATTTAAATCAAACTAAAATTTAATATCAAGTTAATTGATTTACAAATAAAATAATTAGAACTTATAAAAAAAAAATTAACATTTGAGAGTATATTTAGTCTAATACATTAAAGGTAAATGACATAATTAATATTCTAACTAAAAGAAACAATATTTTTGTAATTTAAAGAATTAAGAAATATAATAGTAATGATAGGATTAAAGGTAAAGTGGAAATACAAAAAGTTTGGAGGGTAAAAGGGTAAAAAAAATTGAGGGTAAGCCCAGAGTGCAAGAAAATGAAAGTTGAGGGGGGTATAATTAGTTGAGGGGGTATAGTAGAGAAAGAGAGTAAACTTGAGGGGGGGTTTAAGCAATTTATCCTAGATTCATCTTTCTTTTAGTGTTAGTTTAGTTAGAGAAAAATGAGATGGAAAGTGATAAGAAAAGAAAAAGAAAATTAACTTTTTATAATGCATTTGGTAAGATGGAAATTTTTGAAGAAAATTATGAAAAATGTTTTGTGAGTTTGAATAACATGAAATGAAAAAGAAAATAATTTTTATTTTCAAAACTACCCTTATACTTTAAATACATAAAATGGAACAAGTTTTTTTTAACATAGTTAATATTTAAATATGGATAATACTTGCCTCCTACCCCATGATGTGATCCAATAAAATATGAACACGTGTAAACTTTTTTAAGTTTCTCTATTCTTCCCGATTCTCTCAAACCCATAAAATATTTTCATTTTGTATTTCTCTCCCTCTCTCTCTCTCTCTATATATATAAATATATATAAACACATGATTATATACATACAACTTATATATATATATTTCCAATTCCAAACACAAAATCAAAACAATCTGCAACATGAGAGTATCAAATAAAATACTAGGGTTTGGAAGCTCCTAACACAAAATTAAAATAATCAGCAACACCATGAAAGACAAGGTTTCGAATCTCCAAACATAAAATCAAAATAATCCACAACATCAAAACACCAAATAAAAAACTAGGGTTTCAAAACTCTAATTTTAATAAATCGTTTATTCCTTCAGTAAGAATTGTATATATAACTTGTATGATATAGGTGATCATGGGTTTATGTGTATATATATACATATAGAGAGAGAGAAGAGAAATGTTTGGAGTTGATAATCCAAAGAATAAACTCTAATTTTAGGGCTTTTAAAAAAAATTAAAAAATTACACATGTTTACATTTTATTGGATCACATCATGGGGTAGGAAGAAGTTCTTCCTTATGGGGTAGGAGATAAGTATTGTCCTTTAATTATTTTAATAAATAAGAGAATAAAAACTTAATACAAATTTGTAGAGAACAAAAAAATAAAAGAAAAAAGATAGAAGATAAACAGTTTTTTTCTCCAGGAAGCCAAAAATAATGTTTGAAAAGTTAATCCAAACGAGGCCGTGTATTTTAGAAAATATCCATAATTGAATATATGCAATGTAACTTATAATTAGTAAATTAAAAAACGTGCATACATTGCATATATATATATATATATATATATATATATATATATATATATATATATAAAAGTCCTAAAGAAATAAAATATGTAAAGTTTAGATTACATTGGTAAGTAGTATATAATAAAGTCAACAATATATAAACAACATACTAGTAACTTCCTTTATAATATAGATAGCTTTCCTGAGAAAATGAAATTTTCAAGTGTTTTATAGGGGAAATATTTTGGAGGAAATTTAGGGGATCAGAAAAGTTATTTTCCTTAAAAAATTCCTTTTTGAGCTAACCAAATTTTAAAAAATTAGGAATTTTTTCTTTTTCTTTCCGTTTCCTCTACTTCCAACTAACCAAACGTAGCCTTATATTCTTTTTTTGGGAAATCAAGTATTGTAGTGTAATGTAGTTATATTGAATTGGAATATGAAAAGTAGGAGACACGTGTATCATTCTGGATACCCGAAAAGGATTTTTTTGGTTTGTAATTATGAAAATAATTTTAATTTTTTCAAAAAAAGAAAATAAGAAATTATACAAAGAATTTTTTTGATTTTAGTTTTCTGAAAATTCAATTATAAAAAAACCTTTAAATAGATAATTGTCTTTTATTGTTCTTTCAACATAGTTTTCTATTTTTCAAGTTCTTAAAAATTATTTTAAAAAATGTGAACACTTAGATTTTACACTAGTCATTTGATTTTTATACCATATCAACCACCCGTTTAAGTTGTTTGAGGAAATGTTACTTTGATAATAATCAAAGTTGGCAGCCCACTATGAAATATTCTATTCATATTTCATACACCCCATCCCCCAATATTATTTTTTCTGCGGAAGTAATTATTTCAATAATTTCGAAGGTTGTTAAAATCGGGAATTCAAGTATAATTATTGGAGGGTTAATAGAATCGGAATTGTAAGTAGAATAAATAATTATATTTAATTTTTAAAAAAATATATATTTATAATATACCAAAAATATACTCAAAAAATAAAATATAAACAAAAATGTTAAACTTTTGGATCTTTAATTATTTTCTTATAAGTTTGGGTTATATTGAACTAAATCATTAAGATTGTAAGCCTTTCATATGGAGGACCTAACCATCAAACTATTATTTCAGTCCAAAAAAATTTTAAACACATGTGAGTAGAATTATGATAAAATCGTATAAATTCATAATAGAATCATAAAATAAAATCGCAATTCTGACAACTAAATAATTTCTAGCCTAATCTTTTTCCTTTTTCTTTTTAGCCGAATCTTTCCAAAGAAGCACATAGTACATACAATACTTTTGTGTACCAAAACCCATAACAATAAGGGTCGTTTGGTAGGCGGTCTGGTCTGGTCTGGTCTAGTTTTACCTAGATGGTGTTCTAAAAGTCTGTTTGGTAAAGTTGTCTGGTCTTATGGTCTTATTCAAGCTGTTTGGTCTTATGTTTGGAAAATAATACAAAAAATAATATATAAAATTCAAAATATATATTAAGTATGAAAAATATAAAAAAATTGAAAATAATATAAGAAATTTGAAAATAATATAAGAAATTCAAAAATAATATATTTTTCAAATTTTATAAATTATTTCTAATTTTTATATTATTTTTTGAATTTTATATATTATTTTTGATTTTTTATATTATTTTCAAATTTTTAATATTTTCTCAAATATATATATCTAATTTTGTATATTATTTTTGAATTTTATATTTTTTTCAAATTTTATACATTATTTCAAAATTTTATATAATTTTTCAAAACTCATATATTATTTTTTAAATTATTTATATATTTTAAATTTTATATATTAATTTTGATTTTTATATATATTTTTCGAATTTAATACATTATTTTAAAAAAATTATATTATTTTTCAAATTTTATATATTATTTTAGAATTTTATACATTATTTTTTATTTTTTCTATTATTTTGGAATTTTTTTATTTTCCCAAATTTTAAATATATGTTTTGCATTTTATATATTAATTTTGAATTTTATATATATATTTCAAATTTTTTATATTATTTTTTTAATTTTATATATTGTTTTCAAATTATATATATAATTTTAATTTTATATATATATTTCAAATTTTATGGCCCCATGTGTTAAGACAATTGTATATAAGACCACTTGAGACCATCATTTTTTTTTGTCTCAAATTATCCCTTTTGTTCCCAAGTGGTCCTTATTTTTTTGGAACCATTTTTTTGAGACCGTGTTGCCAAACAGTCTCCGGTCCCAAAAAAATTATTATGAGACCGGACCACATGTGACCGGACCGCGAACAAAACAGGGCCTAAGTGAGCCTAATAACAAACTAAATTTATGACAATTACATTTTGATTTGCCATCAAACCCCATGCCTCATCACTAATCCTTAGGCCATGTTTGGTAAGCGATCTATCTGGTTCGGTCTGGTCTGATCTAGTCTGATCCGGTTCGGTATGGTTTAGTCTGGTCTAAACTGATTTGGATCTTGAACTTAAAAGTTTGTTTGGTAAGCGGTCTGGTCTTACTATTTATTTATTATTTATTATAATATTTATTTCTTTATTTATTATTTCTTCACTTTATAATATATTTTATTAATTTATTATTTATATTATTAAATTATTATTTATTCATTTATATATTAATTTATAAATATATTATATTTATTCATTATTATTTCATTATTTAATTCATTTAATTTATAACTTATTTATTCATTTTTAATTATTTCAAAATATAATTTATTAATTTAATATTCATTTATTATTATTATACTCAATTTTTGTTATTATTATGAAGTATTTATTTATTATTATATTTACTTATTATTTATTATTATATTTATTTATTATGTATTAATTATTTATTATTATATCTATTTATTATTTATTATTATATCTATTTATTTATTATTATTTATTTCATTTTGTTTATTATTTATTATTTTTATTATATTTTTAAATATGTTTTATGTAATTTATTATTGTTATTTATTCATTTTTAATTATTTACAATTATATTTTATTAATTTATTATTTAGTCCATTTTTTTTATTATTGTATTCATTTTTTACTATTATTATGTATTATTTAATTCTATTTTTTTATTATTTTTAAATATGTTTTATTTAATTTATTATTTATATTATTAATTATTAATTTTTAATTATTTATAAATATATTTATTTATTTATTTATTTATTATTATTATATTCATTTTTTATTATTATTAGGTATTATTTAATTCATTTTGTTTATTATTTATTATTTATATTTTATTTTTGAAATATGTTTTATTTAATTTATTATTATTATTTATTCATTTTTAATTATTTATATATATATTTTATTAATAAGACCAGACCGGACCAGGTTGAACCATAAAAAAATCTAATTCCAAAAATACCCCTTTTGGTTCAATTTGGTCTCATTTGGTCTGATTCCAAAATTTGAGACCAAGTCCAAACAAACATGGTCTGTTCGCTGAAAACAAAGACCAGACCAGACCAGGTGGAACTAGATAGCCTACCAAACAAGGCCTTAGTTTGGTGGTCTTTGAGGTTGTCTAATGACCCAACGTTTAAGAACACATAACTTAGCGGATAAATCCTTCATCTGTCACAGGCTTGTTTCGAATCATGTCGATGATGGATATCAACACCTAATTTACGAACATCTTCCAAATTTTGTTAATGGAGACGCCATAAATTGTGCGAACTTATTCACTAAATTGGAAAAAGTTTTGACAGGTATTCCACAATGGGCACGCTACAATTGTTCTATATTTGGTAAAAATCATGTCTTAGGCTCTGTTTGGATTGATTTTTCAGAATCTATTTTTTGTTTTCTAGAGGGAAAAGTTGTTGTGAATGGTATTTGACAGAATTATTAGAAGAGATTTTGGGTCTTGGAAGAGCGATCATAAAAAGTTAGGGGATATCAGCTTCTCAAAACGGTGTCTACCTGTGTAAAGGTGGAAGCAAAAGCTTTGCCAAACAGGCCTTACTAACAATTACTAAGGGTGCATTTGGATACTCTGTTTTGTTCTGTTTTTTGTTTTTTGGCACTGTTCAGGAGAATAAAACATGTTTGGCAACCCTATTTACTGTTTGTTCTGTTCTCAATTTGGAAACTGTTTTCGTGAATAGTAGAAAAAACAAGGGAACAACAAAAACTGGTTTTTTTTGTTCTTTTTTGGATTTTTCAAAAAAAAAGAATTGTGGTAGAGAGGAAAAATTGTGTGAAAATATGTGTGTTTTTTTGCCCCAAACATGTTTTTTGTTCTTGTTCATTTGGGTGAGAAAATAAGAACAAGAACAAGAATTGTTCTTGTTTTTTGGTTCTCAAAACAAAAACAAAAACAATAATTTCCAAACGGGCCCTAAGACTTGTTTCCGTTTTTGTTCTTGTTTTTTCCATTGTTCACAAGAACAAAAACGTGTTTGGGAGCCCAAAATCTGTTCTTGTTTTTGTGAACAGTGTTGAGGATAAAAATATATTTTTTCAGCATTCATTCAAAATTTAAGAACAAAAACAAAATCTGTTTACACAAAGCCCCCACTGAAATTCCGTTCACATATCCTTTGCAATTTTCACCCATAAAATTTTATATTTATGAAAAGTTCTCAATAAAATTACACAAAGCCCCCACTGAAATTCCAAAAATACCATTACACCCCCACTCTGATTAATTTCTAGGTCCGTGTCTAGGGCTGTAAAACGAACCGAGCCGAGCTTTGGAATGTTCAAGCTCAGTTCATTTACTAAACGAGCTTAGAAAATGTGTTCTATCTCGGTTCATTTGTTTAACGAACGAGCTCGAGCCGAACATCAGATTTAACGAGTCGAGCCCAAACTTGCTCACGAACGATTCGTTTCAGTTGCAACATATATTAGGGCCTGTTTGGTAGAGTCTGTTTTTTCTAAATTTCTAAGAACAAAAATAGAAAAACACGTTTGGTGACTTTAAATATATATTTTTTTATTTCTAAGTACAAAAATTAATGAAGACAAATCTTTGGCAATTGAAATGCACTTCTGTACCAAAATGTCTTATTCCACAAGTTGGTATTGTTCATCACGAGTACATTAAAGTCAACAATATTATTGAAATATTGGTATGTATTGAAAATGAAAAACATTCGGCAACACCTCCCCATAAAAATGACAAATCCATATTTTAAAAAACTTTGATAGCAAGAAATATCACAAGACATTCAAAAAATAACTCAATTTCAAAGTCATCCAAACACCAATGTAGTACACACAAAACATCAATTACATATGAAAAATGGTATTACATATTGGAAATGCTATTACATATCATACATATTAGATTACATAAAACAATGAGAAAATGTTGTTACATCAATATCATTTCCTTTACACCAAATAACTGAACATGAACATCCGCGAACTCGAACATCCTCCAATTATGACTTCAACTTGAACATCCTCCAAGGCACAAATAGATTACCATGATTCTTGGAAGAAACAGCAGAGCACAAAAAAAATGTTGATTGCTTTGAAGAAAACAGTATTAGATTAAAGGATAACAACACTTTGAATACCTAAATTAGTATGAAAAAAACGCAACCATGAATATAATTAGAAGAGTAGGAGTCAAATATAAAAGAACTTTTTCATTCAACTAGAACTCAACAACAACTCCATCAACTATAAGAGGGATGATGATAAAGACTATCAGTATTAGTAGCCATTAGAAGGTGAGAACATCAACAAGAAGAAAGGAAACACTACTAACTCCCACAACCGATAATCTTACAATAATATAAATACAAAATTTATACATATAAATGCAAATGGGTTAACTGATTTATGTTCTACAACAACCATTTGTACAACATGTGTTGATAGGCTTCCTAAAGAATAAAAGTAAGTTTATCCTAAAGAATGATTACAAGTTTTACAATTTGATTCTTATCAGAATTTTCCTTTAATCTATCTTAGGTACAGAGAGACCAACAATTGAGAGACGAGTATAAATTCACTCACTAAAACAACTGGGGAGTGTATACCAAGAAATGGAACAATGTCTACCTGTAAGTAGTTCTCAACCGTTGATCCCACCACTGCACCAGCCACAAGCCCTCCTATGGTTATCACAGTTGTTTTCCCTGTAAAGGAAAATGCTAATCACACTCGAAATAGATTTGCTACTCGGAAGTAGGAGTTGATTAACATTGGCACAATTTGATCAGTTGCACACTTGATTTCATTGACAAAAAAATAAAATAAAAAAATATCCATATTTCCCCGACAATTTCATATAAAAATGCTTTTTCTGATGGAAAAATCACGTCAACCTCATCACAATTTCAGAAATGGATGTTCAAACAACGTGTTAAAGCCATTTTTTGCCTTCTTGTGAGTTGGTGAATTAGACATTTACTGAAGTACGGAATAACATGCACTGTTATTGAACAAAAAACGTAACACAAGTATAGATACAACTCCATCAACTATAAGAGTGATGATGATGATGAAGACTATCAGTATCAGTTGCCATTTTTGAGATTTTTACCTCATTCTACCAAGAAAACCCCTGAAGATCCAATTCAATTTACACACACACACATACACATATATATATATGCTTCAGTTTCAAATTTCAACTATTTATGTCTCTAATCTTTTCGAAACATGAAAGCAAAACCCATAATTCAAGACATAATTTTTTTTGAATCCATTCAAGTGTGTGTATATGTGTGTATATATGTCACGCCCCGTTATTCCTGAGACTCCAATCTGGAAAATCAGTGAATCCCGAGGTATGACGTCACAAAAAATGACAACTAAGACTAACAATAACATCGAAATACATGGAATATGAATGAAAATGAAGTATTCCATGTCACCTGAGTGATAGAAACTCAATAAGAAATTCTAATTAAATTCCGGCAGAGTTCCGTTTGTAAATGGAACATCCGGACAACCCAAAAGCAACACAACAAAAGAACCTACCCATAACAACAAAAATAGAATCAATGGCACGTAGCCCAACATTCCAGAAACCTACTAGGGCCGAGGTAGTGGAAAAGAACACCAATACCTCTACACAACCCCTCTAAAGTCAATAGAGCCCCAAATGCTCAAATGAAAATATAAAGAAAACCACATGGCGATGCCGAAAAGGTATAAAGGCACCCCAACACAAAAAATATCGACTGAGCCGCCAAGCTCAAATAAGAATACATAAAACTCAATGGTAGTGCCGAACAAATACAATGGTACCCCAAAATAAAAAATACATGGGCTGAAGATACAACACAAGGGAATCTACCAACAACCTGGCTCCCAAGAGAATAGAAGAATACACAAGTATGACTACGAAAGGAAGAACAAAACTACCGTCCCAAATCGCCCGTATCGTCGCCGCCGAACATGTCGTGCTGCATCCACCTGTAAACCTGCAACTTGTTGTGGGGGTGAGCAAAACCACGCGTTCACCATAATATCAAAACATCACACTCATAGCCGTCTAGAAAACGCTAACCATCCCGTGTGCATGTATCTATCCTAGGCCAGTCAATCATCTCAAATGGCACCCCGTCAATCCGAGACCCTATCAATAACCTCGTCACTAACCTCAAGTACACTACTGATATCATAATAACTACAGATCAACGAAAATATAAACAACACATGTATACGTATATATATATATATATATATATATGTACATATATATATATATATATATATATATATATATAACGTCCTGTAAATAACTAAGCATGTCATCTAGGCCCATAAACAACCAATCCGAACTCCATTCTTATCTAGAGATACAATAAGACTAAGTATCTACCATACCGTGCACCTAACACGCTGCTCAAGGTTCCTAGGAGGTAAATAGGTCACTCACTAGGACTGTCGAAAAGGAATAACTAAAATCACGCCCACAACTAAACCACAACACCTACACAGTACTGCTATCAAATCATTACTAGAGATTCTCATTCTTATAACTCTAACCTTAAACCTGTCATCTTATCCACAATAACCAGTGAAATAATCCGTTCACTTAAAAGATCTTTTCTCCAAGACCTCCTATTGTAAAGAGAATTTATAAAATCAACTTGTGGTCATGTGGTAGGTTCACACTACTACCATCAATTCCTTGAAAGTAACCTAAGTGGACAAACTCTGTCATTAGATTAGATTCAACAATCTCAAGTCAATCTCTAATTCATACTGCCTACTAAGGCACAAGAAAAGGGTACTGGAGTCATTTAGTCCCAAACGGATGCCAAGGTCCTCGGGTTTTTAAAGAAAAATGTTGAACCCCGAAGGATTCAACCGATTTTTAAGAAAAAGTTAGGACCCGGTCAAATCTGTTTAGTTCCAATGTCTCCGAACCCACCCAAGGTACTACGAATCGCACTACATGTGCATAAATCAGTATCATGTCTCTTACCCGAGACTAAGACAAGGAAACTATAAAAATAAAGTGTGCCTTATGTATGCACAAAAAGGTAATCAGTTCTATACCACCAGTACCACTATAAGATCTCCATAATACTCTAAGATCTCAATATCACTATACCACAAACAAATGGTCAATTTCATTCTCAAATATTGCCAGTCTGTCTCAAAATTACTATCAAACGTCTACTCGGGAGTATGACAACTCAAACCATTATGGGCACCTCAAGTTACATTCAATGGATCCTTAAGACACAGGATAGTCCAACATTTAACTACGGATGTGGTGCTAAATAATATGTAGAGTAAAAACAACTCTAGTCCAGAGAAAAGGAAGAATGTTAACCTATCATACCCGGTTAGACCTCAAATCAACCATTCTTATATATCAACTAGAGTAGTATACCGACTACTCCATAACCTCATATACAGACCAATGCTCAAGGGAATAGGGTCAAACTAATAAGCTTTATCCGACCCTTACTCAACCAATACTCCACACTACCGGAGAGTTCTATCAATCATCCTGTGATAATACTAATCACTAATCACAAAGGCCTATGTGGCCAAGATCACAATTTCAACTAAGTCTCAATATATTGCTACCCAACTCAACTAGAGCCTAACATACTGGGAACCCTTACGCCCCAAGGTCACTTTCACTTAGTTTCTTAAAAAATACCAAAGGTAATCGTCAACCGTGGCTTCTTAATAATCCCTTTTTCACTTTTTACCTTTTCAAATTTTAAGTTTTCACTGTTTCCTTTACACTAGGAAGCTCACCATTTTTATTGTAATTTAACCACGGTTAAAATATCAATCACAAACACCGCGCCCTAGCGCCCAAGAGAATAATGTCAATCTCTAATTAAGATTCAAACATAACATGCTCAATATCAATAAACAATAATAACATATAATCTTAATAGATAAACACATGTCAAATAAATGTTCAATATGAATGTCAATGCAACTCCAATGCAACCCTAACCGCATAAGGGTGAAACAAATATCCAGGAATCCCAAACCGTTCACTGTTGGGGCAACAAACCCATAACAGGAAGGGTGGGCATCGCCAAATAGATTGCGGAGACCACAGGTCCACCCGGGAACCGGCGAGTGAAGCCCAACTGTCACCCCCGACGTCTAGAGAATCGAGAGTTACTAGCTCCCTAGGTGCTAGACCACCCCCTGGCCAGTTGTTGCGACATTCCAAACGATCCATACATGCACATGATATAACTAAGACATACAACTTATACCGAAACAATATATATACTATAGTGTTGTATGAATGCAAAATGCCTCTACATGAATTTAATATACTCAATAAAACGGCATAAAAGCCAAGCAACCTCATACAAAGGATGCTTCAAAATTTAAATTATAGAGTAATTCACTTTCATTTATCTCAAAAATATATTCGGGTTCTCGATTACCCAATCTTCATAACTTTTATATGCTAGCATGCTTTTAATTTAATTATCAATAATTATTTTCAATTTAATCCACCCCAGGGACAATTAGACAATTTAAATTCGCAATCCAATTTATTTATGATTTACGAGAAAATCAACAACAAGGGAACTAAAATCAGGTCTAAGTTTTAACGTCCCTCTTTCTCGTGAATCCCCTAACTTATTTTTAATTTATATAAAATATAACCAACAAGGGAAAAACTTATTAATCGGATCTACTTCCACATACACTTTCTATAAACCTATTCCGAGCTCAAGGGGGTACTAAACCGCCTATATCGATTTAATTTAAATAGGTTTATAATTATTTTAAATTTTCCTAGAAATAATTTATTTAATTTCTCCAGGGAACTAATTTATTTAATTTATCCAAAGGAATTTCCAACTCCGACATCATTTATGGGTATTTTATAAATTTTACAAAATTCCTAGATTTCCGTTTATCCCTAGGAATTTAATTAAACATTTTTATTTAACCATAAACATACAACGAAGATTAATTAACATTTTTTACGCACTGTTAGTGAGTGTCAGATATGTATATATATAAGAATATATATATATGTAAAATTCCCACATATTTTAAAGCTTACAGAACAGCCCCGAACTGTCCCGCCATGAACAGTGTCAGCTGTGAACAGTGCTCGCTGCCCAAAGTTGTCCGAAAATTTTCCCGCTCGGACCTAAACGATTGCCTTACCGTCTTATTCAATATAGTTGAAATCCGTTAGCAATCGATAAACAAATTTGAACAAATCTATCGAAAACCAAACCGAAAAATGGTACCTATAATATGAAATTCCCGGCAAACCGCTCAACGGTTTCGCACCAAATTCGGATATATCGTGTACGACATCGGAAACAAGCTATCCTCAAAGTTTCCCGCTAAATGAAGCCCGAATCGGCACTGAGTCGACCCACTCGGTCTGGCCGAACACGGAACTGGTGCACCATCACAGGTGCGAACTGCGCCGCCGTCACCACCACGTCGCCGCGCGACCACCACCATCAAGCTCAACCATGGCCGCCTCTGAACTCTGGCGAACCTTGCTCCAGATCGACGACCCTCAAACATCGTTAAACCTTCTCGCGATTAGATTCGGCGTCGCTGCTTCTTAGCCAGCGAACCACCAGCCAGCCTTGCCGCCGTCGACCACTGTTGCCGACCCTCCTGCTCGCTACTCCAGCTATGGCCACTGCCGATCTTCCTTCCTACGAAGAGCCCAACTCACCACCTGCACACCTCTTCTCTCTCTCTCGTCTTGCATGACCCCATGCTTCTCCCTTCCTCTCAATAAACGATGACAGATAACGGTGTAGAAGGAGAAACTTTGCAGTCGTTTATGAAAGAGGGATAGATCTGGCTCGTGAAAGAGAAGAAGGGAAATGTCCAGTGGTCGACTACCTCCCTCTCTTATCAGATATACCTATATGTATATATATATATTTTCCCATTAATTTATATATATAAATACCCAAATATATATATATAATTTCAATCAATAATATATATATACAATAAATCCCAAAATGCACCGGGAACCTCCAAATAAAATCACACGATCCCGTAAATATAAACGGGACGCCCAATAATTAATATAACTGAAATAAATAATTTGGGGTATGAAACCCATATATATATAATCTGAAATAAATAACCAATTGACTAGCAATTAATATCACGTGAGCTCGTAAACTCTACGGATAACCAGTAAATAATATAAGTTAAAATAAACTCTTCGGGTACAAAACATAACCGTCGGAACACAGAACACTTTCGAACTCGACTTCGACAAAAGATGGGTCTCAGTCTATCTATCCTAATTCTCGGTCCGCTAAATTAATAATAAAAAATCCCTGCTAATGACAATTCAGAACCCGCTGCCTCAAGTGCGAAAAGCGAAAATAAATCATTTAGCCTCAATTAATAATAAATAATAATAAAGGGAAAATTATAAGAAAATCCCTAAACGAAGACACGCGTACCCGAAAAATCTACGAGTCGCCCGATAAATAATACCAGCGAGGATAAATAATTTGAGGTACAAAATCTAACTACCAGAACACCAGGCACGTACAAGACCCATCGAATACTACTAATAACTAGGGCACGAAAAAACCCAAAACAATAATCAAGTACAGCCAAATCAACACATAGGAGCACTTAGAAACATGAAGAAATAAGCACACCAAACAAACAAAACATGTACATACAAACACTAAGTACGTCAGTCAGATAAGACACGTACTAAACCAAATACGAAACAAAACTATAACTCCTCACGTCACCTAGCACATCCTAAGCCTGACAAGATGTATCACGTAAATACAAACACAGAAAACGAGAAAGGAGAATACAAATATTCCTAAACACGCTAGCTAAACAAGGGGCGTCAATCAAATGAAACACATACTAATCCCATTACAAGGAAAAAACAAAACGTCGAACCCCTAACGCACTAAATGCCGAACTCGCACAGCTGAGTCGAAACCTTTAACGTCGGTCAACGAAACGTATCGCCATCCAGTCGAAGCACTAAAGCTAAACATCTAAATGAATCCACGTAATCGGCAGTAAAGCCCACGTAAACCTCTAGCCACGTCCGAAACACAAAACATCACGTCAAATAGCGTAATCACTAAAGAAACTCCACGAAGTCATCAAAGAGACAATTACAGAGTCGTGCTATCGAATCTCACGTCAACGTATCACCAAGTCGGAAACAATACTGTCACGTCAAGTCAAGTCATCGCCAAAGAAAGTCCACGAAATCATCAAGGAGAAATCGCAACATCGTCCAGTCGAGTGTAGACGTAAACGCGAAAAATTTACACGTAAAACATTAAGAATAACCATGACGTCATGAACAAGTGATGTCACAACTGAAATTAAATCAAAAAATAATTCCAGAAAATTGAGAAAATAACATGGGGTGTTACAATATATGTGTGTATACACACACATATATATGCTTTCAGTATCAAACTTGAACAACTGATGGAGTAATTAGAGTTCACAAGCATATTAAACATTCGAACAACCAAAACTCATAAAAATTTTGAATCAAATATTGCAGTGAAATGAAGTTAATTCTAACATATAGGGAATTATCCAAACTTAATCGAATCTCTGAAGAACACAAAGGGAAAATAATCATAGGCAAACATACCAGTTAAAAATGACCTAGATCTGACTCCACATTCGGACGTACACACATATACACAAAATTATAGAAAAATTGCAGATTGAGCTCGAACACACAAATACAGATATGGGAGAAGAGTGAACAAGCTAAACATGAAAACCATCAAACAAAAACGAAGTTAAAAGCCAACCTGATCTCAAATAGACAAGGAATAGTCGCGGAAATCGCCTATCTCTGTGCAAGCAGCTGTGAAACCTAAATGCACGCCAATCGAAACCCTAGCAGTCGCCTCTCTTTGTGAAACCCTAGATCGAGCGAAAGTGAGGATGAAGATCACAATTTCATGGTCAGATATGAAGACATGAGAAGAATCGCCACAAATCGCCCTTCGTGAATAAGAAACCCTAGCCCGAGCTCTTGTGAGAAAACAGTTTTTTGGAGAGGTTTTTCCAAGTGTTTTTGCATTTTTTTTTGCACCGTGTTTTATAGCACAGTAAAAAAACTTGGGAAAACACCAAATTCGTGTTTCTCAAATTGTACTATGAAATGGGTTGTGTTTATTTACTATTCACAAATAGGTTGGGCCCAAAACAGGTCATCCAAACAAGTTTTTTTTTAGCAAAATAACAAAAATACAAACATAAACATAGCCAACCAAACAGGGCCTTACTCTTGCCAATAGCTGTCTGGATTGAGTTATTGCATGTCTGTTTTGAATATAATTTCACTAGTATAATTTTTTATGAATATTTTTATGTTATATCCGCACAATTTCCTATAATCTTTTCACAATAATTTTCATAATTTGTTCAATTTAAACACTTTATTTTGTCAAATATGAGATAATTTTATTATTTAACTTAGACGAAGATGTTCACGAGCTTGGCGAGCCAAACTTAGTAATGTTCAAACTCGACTTGTTTACTAAACGAGCTTAAAAATTATGCTTAGGCTCGGTTCGTTTACTAAACGAACGAGCATGAGCCGAGCACGAGCCTGCTCGCGAATGGCTCGATTCATTTGCAACCATATCCGTGCCTGATCTTGATCATTTAGTTGTAATTATATGCCTATGAGTAACTCGAAACGAGTTCTACATATAGATGGTAAAGAGGGCAGGGTTAGAAATGTAAATTAACATGAGATTTATGTAACACCTCGCTCCAACACTTGGTACGATATTGTCCGCTTTGGGCCCAACCCGCATGGTTTTCCTCTTGGGCTCCTCCCCAAAAGGCCTCATACCAATTGAAGATAATTTTATTTCGGAAAAAATAATTTTATTTCGGAAAAATAATTTTATTTCGGAAAAAATTAATTTTCGGAAAAAAATTATTTTTTCGGAAAAAATTTATTTTTCCCCATTTTATATTATTTTTTTTCTAAATTTTTAAATTTTTTCAGTATATAATAAAATTATTCAGAATTTTATATATTTTTTGAATTATATATATTTTTTCGAATTTAAGGTAATGATGGCCTACTTACTTCACATGGACTTGAAATCATGGGTCATGTAACCATTTATTTACATGGGCCTAAATACATATGGATTTTCCAAACGGCTTTGGGCCTATTAAATTTATGCTATCTACATTAGCCCCATTCGGGTCGGGCATATGAACTCATGGGCTTAACCCAAATTGAACTGATATTATTGTTTTACAGCTGTAGGATGATGTCATCACCATGATTGCGAAGAGACGTGGTTTCTGAATCCAGAGAGACGGCTGCCTGTTCCCCTTTCATCGCATTTGAGGCATTGGGAACCGGTGTGCCTCCTCAGCCATTTAATGGCGACTGTTGGTATGCTTGAGTGTATATAAACCCCTTTCTGGTTTCATTTTTGACTCTCAATTTCTTTAATTCTTGTACGATTTATAAGCAGTAGTGTCCAAGCTTCCGCCGTTGTTCATACTTAGGCCGCCGAAGCTTCTTATACATTCCCGCCGGTACAAACTGTGTAAGTTGTCACTTTCTTTTCACTATGTCTGGTAATGATACTTCAAGGTCGACCGAATGAACAATTCCTCGGGAATATGGAGGATCTGATGTACCGAGCCCTCATTCTGTGAATCTATCATCTTCACCTTCACCTTCACCTTCTTGTTCTCCGAACACAATCAGCCTCCCGAACCCCGTTAATTCAGCGATTTCAGTGCCGGACCCTCATGAAGGGGTTTATGCTTCTGGGACGCATAATCAGGAAGATGTACCTGATACTCTGCCCATAGGAGATTCTGCTCCAATTAATCCTGTAGGGGCATATGCTCCTGAAGGAATTCTGATTGGAGCTTCTACTGAATCAGTCCCATTCATAGTTGAGCCGCTTGAAGCCCAAAAAAGGAAGTCTGTGAACATCAAGAGTCTGAGGAGGGATTGTAAGATCCCTAAAGAGGTGATCCTGAAGGAATATGACCCTTCTTATGATTTTAGGATGGGAGATGGAGTGGGTCCAGATGAGGTGTTGTTGTCTACCCTTCAATTAAAAGAGCTTCGGTTCCCTCTTCACCCTTTGTTCCATTTCATTTTCTTTACCTTAGGGATTGCCCCTCTGCAGGTCAACCCAAACTTCATCCGGATAATATCAATGTTGATATTGATAAACAGAGACAAAAGGCTGTCATTGGGTCTGGCAGATCTGCTACTCTGTTATAAAATTGTGGATTTGAAGGATTGTGAGAGGAGGTACTACTTTTACCCCTTCAAGGGTCGGGGCGATTTGCCATGGGACTGAAAAAATGGAGAAGTATTGGAAGGAGAAGATGATTTTGGTTAAGGGGGCTTGGTTTTATCCTTATTCTAAAAAATGGCCGATCCCGAGTGTTTTTAAACGTCTGGCCCTTCTTCCATTTTCTTTCAATCATAAGGAGTCGTGCCTCTGCTCTGGGTGTGATCATCTTAGAGCGGATTTTGTATATAAGTTTTTAGGTTATGATGATACTGACATAGTGGCTCAGGATGTAGAGGCCCATTTTTCTTTACTGAAGTCTAGGGTCTGGTCGGACCGTAAATCGTGTGCTGACCTGCTTACTTATGCCAATTTGCAGGGTATATCAAGGTTATGAGCCAACTTCAAGATAATGATGGATCCGATCAGACTTGTAATTGAGGATGATGATGATGAAGTGGATGAGATAACTGCGCCACCAGCAGGACAAGAACAAGCGCCTCTGAATTCTGAGCCTCAGGCTGTGACCATTGCTATGGCGGGTGATGCTTCTAGGTCTGCACTTATGCAGACCACTATCCCTGTATTACTCCACTCCTCTTCTGCCTGAACTAGGCCAATGGGGGAGGAGAGACCCACTAAGAGAAGGAAGCATAAGGGTAAGGATAAAAGTTCTGTTTCCTCTGACTAGTCTACTTCCAGTCTTACCTCAATGTCTGCAATGATAGCTCGGGCAAAGGACCTTTGGACGCCAGAAGAGCTTGAAGTGCAGAGAAAGGCCAACCCTGACCTCATTGTTGGTCATAATCCAGGCCTGTTATTGGGGGTATGTGTCTGCTTGATTTTATGTTTATTCCTGCTTTACTTTTTAATGCTGATCCATTTTGCCTTAAAATTTCTTTTTAGGCTCTCTTTAGTGTCAATGCATTATGCCTTGCTCACGAGGCAGATGTAAAGGAAGTCGAGCGTCTCAAGGTTGACTTGGCCGAGAGGGATGACAGGGAGAATGAACTGAAGGCCCAGCTAGGGGGGCTTCCTTCCAGGGTTGCTTAATTGGAAGATGAACTTGCGTGGAAGAAAGAGCTGAATGCTAAGCTGTCTAGCGAGAAGAAGAAGCTTGCATCTAATCATGAGGCTCTTCAGCACCAGTTCGGCATCTCCCAATCTGCCTTGGAGATGTGTAAGAAGGGAGGGCTCGACATGCATCAACACTATTCAAGGATGAATAGGATAGTGGCTGGTGAATTTTGGCGGAAGGGCTTCATTGTTGGAGAGAATAATCCATCAAAGAGGAAGATTAAGGACCCCGATGCCATGGATGAGGCCTTAGGGGTAAGGAAGCCATATGCCAGTCCTGAGCCCAGTCATGCTCAAAACCTTTTTACAGAATTCCTCAAAAGGTATCTTCCTTCTGACCCCCTCAACCCCCTTATAGAATTATTCCCCCCAACCGAACATGTAGATTCCTTAGGGAAGGACTTCAGTGGTCCAAGCCACACTTAGGTTTCTCTATATTCGTTTGTAATGCTGTACTTTGTACTATGTCCCTCGGGTAATTTTTGTAATACAAGACAACGATTTTGTTTATTAACTGGACATGCACTTTTATTTGCTTCTATCATTTAATATTTAATTCTTCTGTTGATGTGAATCAGGCTAATTTGCCTATACTATAATATTTTAATCTTGTGGAATTGTGAGTCAAGCATATGAGCCTCTGTCATTTCATCACTTGGGAGATATTTTAAATTTTATTCCTCTGAAAGTGTGAGTCAGGCTTATAAGCCTCTGTCATCTCTTCACTTAGGAATTATTTTCAATCTTATTCCTCTGGAAGTGTGAGTCAGGCTTATATGCCTCTGTCATCTCATCACTTAGGAATTATTTTCAATCTTATTCCTCTGAAAGTGTAAGTCAGGCTTATATGCCTCTGTCATCTCATCACTTAGGAATTATTTTCAATTTTATTCCTCTGGAAGTGTGAGTCAGGCTTATATGCCTCTGTCATCACTTAGGAATTATTTTCAATTTTATTCCTCTGAAAGTGTGAGTCAGGCTAATGAGCCTCTGGGACTTCATCACTTGGGAAATATTTTATTATTGACGTTTATGAATCAGGTTATTTGATTGCAAGAAGGATGAGCGTCTCTTATTATAACCAGGGAATTACAAAGATAACAACATCTGACTGAGTCGGAATAACAAACTTGTAAATTCTAAAAACATATCAATAAAGCTAGGCTCAGATACCTCTGCTTAATTATTCTGAAAACGAAATGAATTTATCAAGGATAGTACCTCTTCAGTCGTGAGGAATTCTGTGAATTGGGTTCCATATTACCGTCATTATTCCTGAGGCGATAAGCCCCACGTCCTATGACCTCTGTGAATGTGTACGACCCTTCCCAATTCTCCCTGAGCTTTTCGACTAACCTGATATTCGTTCTTAATACCATATCGCCCACCTGGAAATCTCGTCTTATGACTTTTTTGTTGAAGGCGTTCCTGACCATTTGATGGTAGGCTGCTAGCCCGATGGCGGCTTGATCTCGTTTTTCTCCGAGCAGGTCCAGTCCATCAATAAGCTGTTGGTTGTTCAGTTCCTCCTGATACAACTCTATTCTGGCTATTGGCACTATTTGCTCTGTTAGAATGACTGCTTATGTTCCATAAGCCATTGAGAATGGTGTTTCTCCTGTAGAGATTCTTGATGTTGTTTTGTAAGACCATAGTACCTCTGGAAGTTTGTTTGGTTATATTCCCTTATGGTCTTCTAACTTCTTCTTCAGGGTATTCAGTATGGTTCTGTTGGATCTTTCGGCCTGGCCATTTCCTTGAGGGTATACGACTGATGATGGCCTTAACTGAATCCCATGTTCATTGCAGAACTGTCTGGTCCACTGATTATCCATATTTGTTCCGTTGTCGATCACTATCACCCTTGGCACTCCGAATCTACAGATGATATTGGTCCATATGAACTTGATTACATGCCTGTGAGTGATGGTGGAGTAGGATTCTGCCTCAACCCATTTTGTGAAGTAATCAGTTGCTATCAGTGCTTGATTTACTGATCTGAGAGCCATGGGAAGTGGTCCAACCGCATCGATCCCCCATTGCGCAAATGGGTGTGGGCTGAAAAAGGGGTTCAGCAATTCTAATGGCGGATGGATGAAGTCTCCATGGAACTGACACTTCTTGCATCTTCTAACATCAGCTTCAGTATCTTGGGAGAGATAAGGTCAAAAATATCCTTGGCTTAGGACTTTGTGGGCCAATGCTCGTCCCCCTGAGTGATTTCCGCATGACCCTTCATGGATTTCCTTCATTATGGCTGATGCCTCTGAAGGCGTGAGGCATTGAAGGTATGGACCCCCAAAAAATCTTCTATAAAGTTGGCCGTGTAGCAAGGCATATCTGG
The DNA here is from genome assembly GCA_963922005.1 of Cornus suecica. Classification (NCBI taxonomy): domain Eukaryota; kingdom Viridiplantae; phylum Streptophyta; class Magnoliopsida; order Cornales; family Cornaceae; genus Cornus; species Cornus suecica. The sequence goes on from OY998248.1 coordinate 35,334,461, forward strand.
CTGACTTCATGCGAATTTTTTGAGCCTATGCTTTATCGTCAGGGAGGATACCATTCTTGAGGTACTCTGTTATGGGATCCATCCAACTCGGCTCCCAAGGTATTGCGCACACGACATCTAGCTGATGGATGCTCGGGACATCAAGGTAGTCTATTGGGGCGACTTTGGTCAAATCCTGATAATTGACTGACGCCATATTGGCCAACCGATCTACATTTTCATTTTCCTCCTTGGGGATCTGACTGAGGGTATACTGTTCCAATCTATCCAACTCCATCTGAGCCATCCTCTTATAGGGCTGCATCTTTTCCCCTGCGTCACACTCGCCTTGAACTTGCTTGACCACTAGTTGTGAGTCACTAAATATACGGAGCCTTCTAATACAGAGGCTCTGAGCTAGTCGTAGTCCAGCTAGGAGTGGCTCGTATTCGGCTTCGTTATTGGTAGTAGAAAACTCCAGACGGATTGATTGCTAGATTCGGGTTCCGTCTGGTGTTATAATTTCAAGCCCAATCCCTGAACCTGCTGAACCAACCAATCTGTCTACGTAGAGGTCCACTCGGGTTCATCTGGGTCCTGTAGGATTGACTCTGGATCTGCTTCTTGGAGAAAATCAACTAAGGCTTGACCTTTGATGGTTGTTCTTGGCACATATGTGATGTCGAATGTCCCGAGTTATAACGCCCATCTGGTTATTCTTACCGTCATATCAGGTTTGGCCATGATGGCTCATAGGCATGGTGGTTGGTATCACGATTGGATATGTTTCAAAATAGTGCCTCAGTCGTCTCTTTGCATTGATTAGAGAAAGAACGGCTCGCTCCGCCATAGTGTATCTCATTTCAACATCAGATAGGGACTTGCTACTGAAGAAGACTGGCTTCTGGAACTTTTTGTCATCCTTTACTAGTGTTGCGCTGGTTGAGGCTACTAATACGGCAAGGTACAAATGCAGTGGCTCTCCTGGATTTGGTGAGGCGAGGATTGGTGGATTCTGAAGGTACTGCTTCAATTTTTGAAGGGCCTCGACTTGTTCTGGTCCCCATATGCTTCCTTTTCCGCCTTTAATTGCCTGAAAAAATGGTCTGCATCGGTCTTTCAATCGGGATACGACCTGCTCAGTGCGGCTACCCTTCCTGTTAGAATCTGGACCTCCTTTTGCATTTTTGGCTCTTCACAGCTTATCAGAGCCTTGACTTGTGATGGTCTGACCTCAATTCCTATTCTGTTGACAATATGCCCAAGGAACTGTCCGAATGAGACTCCGAACGAGCACTTAGCGGGGTTGAGCTTCATCCCGTACTATCGGAGTGCATCGAACACTTTTTCGAGATGCTTGAGATGGTCGTCTTTCCTTCTGCTTTTTACCACTATGTCATTTATGTAGGCTTCAACCGTTGTCCCCATCTGACTTTTGAATATCCTTCTGACAAGCCTCTAGTAGGTGGCACCTACATTTTTAAGTCCAAAAGGCATTACTCTGTAGCAGTACGTACCTTCTTCGGTAATAAATGATGTTTTCTCCTCATCAACCTGATTCATCGAGATTTGGTTGTAGCCGGAGTATGCGTCAAGAAAAGAGAGTCTTTCATATCCTGATGTGGCATCCACCATATGATCAATTTTTGGCAGAGGAAAACAGTCATTCGGGCATGCCTTGTTTAAATTGGTGAAGTCCACGCAGACTCTCCATTCCCGTTCTTCTTTCTGACTACCACCACATTTGATAGCCATGATGGGTACTTCACTTCCCTTATGAATCCAGCTTCTAGCAGTTTCCCCACCTTCTCGAATATGATTTGGTTTCTTTCTACTCCGAACCTCCTCTGCTTCTGCCTCACCGGTCTGACCTATGGATCAACGTTTAGGTTATGTTGAGCAATCGAGGGATCTATGCCTGGCATATGAAGATGAGACCAAACGAATATGTCTGAGTTTGATTGGAGGAAATGGATCAGCTTGCTCTTTTCTTCTTTCTGGAGGTACGAGCCGATAAACGTGACTTTGGCGAGGTTTGTCTTACTAACATTCACCTCTTCTAGGGGCTCCGTTGTTGCCTGAGTTTTCTGACCCTCAGAGGAAGGGTCTGACTGTAATTGTTATTTCTCGTTCTATAGGGTCTTATCTGACGCTTCCACGACTTGTTTGTTCTTTGGATTCAGATCCTTCAGGAATACTGAATAACACTCCTTTGCTGCTATCTGGTCCCCAGGGATATCTGTCACGTCCACTCCATTCGGATCAAGACACTGCATAACCTGATGGAGAGTCGAAGGAACTCCTTGCATCCGGTGCATCCACCCTCGTCCCATCAGTAGATTGTACGATGGCTTGACGTCCACCATAACAAAGGCTTCTTTCAAGGTTCGGCGTGCAGCCGATACTGATAAATGGACTACCCCTATTGGCTCAACGCGTCGTCCATCAAAACCGGCCAGAGGTGTTCGAGCCGGGCATAGCTGCGATACATCAATTCCGATTTTGTCGAAGGCCCACTTCGTCATGATGTTCGTGATGCTTCCTGGATCAATCATTACACGTTTGATCAGACAATTAGCTACCAGAAGAGTGATTAGCAGAGGATCTTCATGGGGTGTCTGAATGTTCTGCATATCGTCCTTTGAAAATGTAATTCTTGACTCTCCTTGGATGAGGGTTGTTTGACAAACTTCGCTGATTCGTCTGAGTTTGTGTGTTTTTCTTAGCTTTGACCTTCTGCTTCCTTCGGCCTCCAATACCTCTTCTCCTCCTTGGACCATGTGGATGATCCTCACTAGTTTTTCTGCTGTAGAGTTATTCGGCTGTGTCCTGTGTGGCTTGTTCGGTTTTGGCTGATCCTTCATTATGTAGTCTGCAAGTTCCCTTTTGGCGATCATTGCTTCGACCTGCCTTCGGAGGTTCCTACAGTCATTTGTATGATGGCCATACTCACTGTGAAAGACACAGTGCTTGGTCATGTCCCTCAACTCCATCGGTTGTCTGATCGACGGAGGTGGTCTGAAAATCCCATTGCTTTTGTTTTCTTGGAAGAGTTTTCCATGGCTGGTTTTGAGCGGAGTGATTCTTTCTTCCGTCCGTTGACGTTTGTCTGAAATTTTGGATAATGAGGTTTGTCGGGATGGCTCGAGTCGTTGAGGCCTCTGATCCCTCATCCTTTCTTTGGACTTTGCCTCCATCGTTACCAGTGAGGCTCTTCTCTGCCTGACTGCTTCTTCTTCTTTTATTCTGAGATACCCTTGTGCTCTGGAGTTAAGCTCACCGATGTTGACAGGGGGTCATTTTACCAATGAAGAGTAGAATTTTGTGCCAGGGATGACCGCCATACGGAATGCTTCTACTGCTGACAATTGGTCGCAGTCATCAATAAAGGACATCTCCACGTTGAATCTGGATAAAAAGCTCCTGAGGCTCTCTCCCTTTTCCTGGGTCATGGTGAAAAGCTTGATATCGTCTTTCTCTGCCTCCGTTTGCTGAAGTACTGACCGATGAAATGCTTGCAGAGGCATTCCAGCTACTGATGGATCCCGGGGACTGCTTCCTGAACCATAGAAGTGGTGCCTCTGTCAAACTGGTTGAAAAGACTTTGCACAGAAGTGCTTGGTTCCTCCCATAAATGGTCATTTTAGTCTGCACCTGGTAGATATGATCGAGTGGATCCTTCGTGCCATCATAGAGTGTAAAAGTTGGTAGTACAAACTTCCTCGGGAATTCTGTTGCCTCAATTTCTTCTGTGAATGGAGATTGGGTCATATCTGTTGTTGCATGGATGGCCAGATCATCAGGGGTCTGCAACTTTAAATCCTTCATCACATCTCTCTGGATTTTGGCAGCCATTTCGTGTAGGTCGTTCAGGGTCGGGACATGTATTGCTGGTACTCCCCTTATTATGGGATGAGAGGATTCTTCTTCTTCCCTTGGCACCTTGTCCCTTTGGGTGGCTGATACGTTTCGCTCATGATAGGAGTTGGAGGGCTCTGGCTCGTCGTTCCTTGGCTGATCTGTACCATCTTCTAGATTGGAATTTTGGAGTGGAAAAGGGCCCTGAGCCACTCGATGGAGTAGCTCAGCATTCTGCTGCTCAAGGGCGGCGTTTCTCTGCGAGCTTCCAACAGCCTTATGACTTCTTCGAACCTGACTTCATTGTTCGTTGATCGAGTAGACACCATGTTTTACCAATAAAAAATGAAAGTGTTGTGAGTGGAAAAATATTTCGAGGTTCCCACAGACGGCGCCAAATGTAAGTGTCAAAATTTACTCACATAAAAAGATGTTTTATTTAGGCACCAATGGCCAAATTTATATCCCTCACCCTCATAATATTTTTCCTATTTAATAGGGTTATGCTTCCACTATATGGGGGTTATGACCCACTTTGACTAATAACCACCCATTATCTCTTGATAGTGGGTCGTTACCTCTTTCTGTCCAAGGTAATGATGGCCTACTTACTTCACATAGGCTTGAAATCATGGGTCATGTAACCATTTATTTACATGGGCCTAAATACATATAGATTTTCCAAACGGCTTTGGGCCTATTAAATTTTTGCTATCTACAGTAACGTTTTTCGAATGCGCCAATATTGTTGTATAACACTTATACTTTGTAGACACGTAAAATTGGTGATCATTTAATTACCATTGGATCGGTCGACTTAAGTCAATAAGTTTCGGTCAATTTCATTGACAATTACGGGTCCCACAAATGGACACGTGTCAAATTCTCAGATGGTTAAATTATATGCTTATAATTTAAATTAAATTTGAATTTATTCTCAAATAATAATAATAAAATAAATATTTTTATTTATTGGGATTTTAAGCATAATTGATGGGTACTTTCCAATTTTAAGACTCCACCTTTAGCCTATAAATACAAGGTCACCCAACACATTCAATGGAGGATAAAAAGAAGAGAAGGAGAAGAAGATTGCAACAAAACCTCTAAAATTCTTGAAGATGAAGAACAACAAGCACGCCACACCTGTGCCGTTCTTCTTCAAAGACCTTTAACAAATCAAGACCTCTTCAATCTCGAAGAACACAAGCAACAATCAAGTAACGGTTCAAGATCAAGCTTTCAAAGCCCTTGCACCGGAGTTTTAGGAGATTTAATGAGAGGAAGACTCTTATTTATTTAAGAATCGACCACATAGAATTGTACCACATATTTTATCATTTATTATTAATAAAATTATTTGTTTGCTCATATTTTGTTTCCTAGAATTTCGGAGACAAAATTTGTGTTTACATACTTATTTGCTATTCATTTTTAAAATTGAATTTTTTTCAAGTCCAATATAACTTTATCGCGATGGTGAAAGTCGACACTTAGACAGCGAAGTTTGAAGGAGAGATTTTCGTGTATTGTTCGAGGCCAGTTTTACACTAATGCAAGTTTGTAATTGGAGTTTGAAGCCCAAAGGACTTTGGAAATTCTAGAATTTGGGTTTCATATGAAATTGTATTCCTTTGGTTTAGTAGGTCAGTCCAATTCGATAGTGTTAGTGGATTCTCAACTTTGAGTCCACATTTCTAACTTATAATTTTTTTTCTATTGTAAATTTATCTCAGCTTCGAAAAAAGAAAAAAAAAACAAAACCCAAAAGTCTTATCTCTATTTCTTTCTATAAGATCTTGTAGTTTTGTCTCTCCCACATGTCCTGTTGAATTGGTTCATTAATGTAAAATCTCGAGCAAGTTATGTTAAGAAATGGTTGAGGGGACAACAGTAATAGTAACAGTAACGCAAATCAACAAATGAAAACAAATACATGGATGAATGAAAAGATATTTCACTATAATTTGTAGACAGATTATAACGTTAGAGCATCATACTATTTACATTCCTCTTCTTAGATTCAGTAGAGAATTCGGTATTTTTCTATCTCATTAATTTATAATTATATTTACTATCAACTTCCTCATTAGACCACCGTATTTGTAGAGACATAGGTTTCGTTTGGAAATCTTGTTTTTGTTCTGTTTTTTGTTTTTTAGCATTGTTCAGGAGAATATAACATGTTTGACAACTCTTTTTACTGTTTCTTCTGTTCTCAATTTGGAAACTGTTTTCGTGAATAGTAGAAAAAATAAGGGAACAACAAAACTTGTTTTTTTTTGTTCTTTTTTGAATTTTCCAAAAAAAGAAAATTGTGATAGAGAGGAAAAATTGTGTGAGAATATGAGTGTTTTTTTCCCCCAAACATATTTTTTGTTCTTGTTCTTTTGGGTGAGAAAATAAGAATAAGAACAAGAATTATTCTTGTTTTTTGGTTCTCAAAATAAAAATAAAAACAATGGTTCCCAAATGGGCTCATAACAACTTTGTTTTCTTTGGGGGCAAACTTTGCCACTACACTATGCAAATGTAATTACGGATCACGATGACTTAACCAGAAATCTACATGAACAAGATATATAAAATTTGAGCATTTAACTTATTTGTTCGCTTACATTTGAATTCTTTCTCAATCTTTGTGAAGGTTGACATTGCGGTGGTTTTTCTCTCCTTGATCTATTTATTTCTCATAGTATCAAAGTTTTGCTTTCTTTTCTCTGCCACTATTAAGTTTCCAAATATTGAAAATCCTAAATATTTCAATGCTCATTCATAGCAACTCGCACTTTGTATCATATGTACATGTCGTTAACATCTAATTCTTCCAATAATTCCGAACCTAATCTTTTTGGAAAAAAACATGTACAAATTATGTTGATGTTAAAAAATGGTGCGAACTTATTCACTGAATTGAAAAAACGTGTTGGATAAATATTCCCACATCACCATGCTACAATTGTCCTACATTTGATAAAGAGCATGCCCTAGGACTCTTTGACAAGTCTTAAAAATCTTAAGATTTGAATTTTAAGCAGGTGTTAAATGATGCTAAGAAAAATTATATTTTATGATTCTTCATAAAGAATAATGATAGGGAATTCGAATGATTATCACAAACAATCCCTGGTTATGATGTGGAACAAATATTTGTGGTGCTAAAATATTGATGAGAGGATAGTTATCCTTAACACGCAACACTCCACAAAATAAGTTATTATGCGCTAAAAACAAGAAAATTTTTACCGTTTTGTTGATAAAGGCAAAGAATAACCTGGAAGAAAAACATTTCCTTTAAGGTTCAAGTTAAATAAGATTTATATTTTTTTGCTCATGGAGACTAAGAATAACTTGAAGAATAACTCGTAGTTTTCTCTTTATTTTGAAAGAATTTTGTAGTTTTTGGAGTCATAAAGAGTGTTGTTTGACCAAACATCCAATGGTCAAGCGGTAATTGTCCTTGTTCGAGGGTTCGAGCATCCGTGGAAGCACTGTGTGTGAGTATGCTTAACTTAAAAAAAATATACATGTTGTTTGATTAAGATAATTTTCTCCAAACTATTAATTTGGGAGGAAATAGTATAATAATATGTAAAAGGGAGACAACATCAAAATTTTATTCTTGATTTTTATGTTTGTGTAACACAACGATCAACAAATCCGGTTGTTTTCTTAAATTTTTTTAAACAAAATACTTTTTGTTGTGCCCTACGACTCTAAATCATCTCAAACCAAACACACACAAACACTCAGAGACAATGATTTACGTGGTTCCCCAAAAACGGGTACATCCACAGAGGGGTAGCTCAATATATTAACGGGAGTTTCTCTCCACCCTCACACTGCTCTTACACTTGAGCTCTCACATGAGCTCCATTGAGCTTAACATTTACATATGTATCAGCTTCTATTATAGGGTTTTGGAAGAGGAGAAACACAAAATGATAACAAAAAAGCTTTACAACTTTTGTTGACAACAAGACATGTGTGTACCATTTTGTTTCTTCTTTATCAGCTTGGTGCATGTATGGAGGAGAGGTGGCAGGGTTGAACTAGAGCTTGATGCTGGCAAGTTGAGGAAGCTTTTTGCAGTGTCATCCCATGCATCATCTTATTCACTTGCATCATTGCATGCATCATCACATACATTGCCTTTACTTGAGTCATAATTCCTACAAATCTCCACCATGACGAAAGAGTCCACTGATTGACGCTACCCCAATACGCCTTTATGCGTTTTGTTCCTGAGAAATATTGTTTACGCCAGAATCACCTTGGCATAAACCCATTTGCAACTTCTTTTGGAAGTAGGACTAACTTCCAAATCTGATTTTGGTGAAATGATTTCATCTCGTCATTCACTGCATCCTTCCACTTCGTACCATCAGTACTTTGTACTCCTTCTTTGTCCATGTACATGACATTATCGTATGTCGTTGGAAGGGCATAAGCTACCTTGTCTCTCTTCTAGATCTGCTAGTCAATAGCTTCTGGCTACTGACTGATCACCAGTTCTGGAGATGGATCCTCCACCTCAATTGAGTCATCTTGCTGCTGAGTCATCGATGTTGGAGATCTCTTACTAGAGACCTCTTCTGGTCAGTTTGATTAGTCACTGGTCACACGGTACTAGAGATGGGACCATGGATCCTCCACCTCAACTAAGTTCTCTTACTGGAGATCTCTTCTGGTTAGTCTGTTACTGATTGATTACCGATATTGGAGATGGAACTCTATCCACCTCAACCTGAGCTGCTAACTAATTTCTCGGTACTGAAGATGAAACACTTTTTCATCTCAACCTCAACTGTTGATAGATTTCCCAATACTCGTTTCCCGGTACTGGAGATCTCTTCTGGAGACCTCGTCTGAACAGTCCCTTCTTGAACTGCTTGTTGAACCTGCTCTTCTGGATACCGCTCTCTCATACAATTCATATTGTAGAGCTGATTGAAGGCTAGGTTGTACTAGGCTTCCTGGAGCTGGTATGTCTGAGCAAATCTCCACCTCAGTAAAACACTAAGTTGTACTAGTCTTTACTAATGATATCTAAGCTGCTGATTGATTTCCTGCCCTGGAGATGGGACCATTGATCATCCACCTTCCCTGAGCTCTTGTGCCGAACTTAAGTATTGTCTGATTGTACCGCAAGATTGACGATTTATGAATTTCCAATCTTTATTCAAGAAGTCCTGGCGTTTGGTCTCCAAGGCTTATCCTCCACTTTCTCCTTCATCCGAGAAGTCCTGGCGCTTGGCATCCAAGCCTTTTCCTCCACTTTCTCGAAGCATGAGAAGTCCTGACGCTTAGTCTCCAAGGTTTATCCTCCATATTCTCGAAGTTATAGATCTGAAACCTTCGCATTGTCACATGCCAAAGTTATTGTGCCGTACTATTTCTCCACCTCAACTTTATATTTGACATCATGATCGACCTCAACTTTATATTTGACAACATTGATTCTCTGGAATAGATTGCTCGGTCTCCTTGTTTCAACTGTATGAAACACAAGAACAATTAATTGATGAATGCACTCATCAAATAGGAATAATACTAATCTAACCAGGTTTCAAACTCTTCTTTTTTTACTTTAGATTGCTCGATCTTCGTTGCTTCAGTCGTATGAAACACCGGAACAAAAAATTGATGACTGCACTTATCAAACAGGAGCAATAGAAATCAAAACTCAGTTTTTCCAATTTTTCTTTGCTGATATGGAAAAACAGAGCTCACGGTTGAATTTGAAATGATCAAATTAGCTAGGAATGACCTTTCATTTGCTTAAATCGAACTTAAAACGGGCTCGAAATGGCCAAAACAGTGATGAAGGGCAAAATAACAATTTCCTTCAAAAACTGATGATGTGGCAGTCTCTAATTGGTCCATGTGGCAGCTCCTGGATGTACCACGTGTCAGTATCTAGTCGGTCCCTATGTCAACTCTAGGCCATGACATGTGGCAATCTCTCACTGGTGCCACGTGGTAGACTTTATTTCAGTCACGTGGCAGCCCTTGGCCATGCCACGTGGCAGGCTATGGCCGTGCCACATGTCACCATCTCCTCTTACCACGTGGCAGCCCTGGTTGTGCCACGTGGTCATCCCTGACTGGTGACATATGTCACTTTCTGATTGGAGACACGTGTTAGTCCCCGATTGGAGACACGTGGCACTATCTGAGTGGGCCACGTGTTAAACTCATGTTGGGCCATGTCACTGCTAATGTAGCAGTGCGTGTTGCGCGTGGGCCTCACACGCGCTGAAGGTTGAAGATGACTGAGGTGCGTGACACCGAGCTTTCTCACGCACCTCCTTTCTGGCCGTGCGTGAGGGCGCGTGCAGCTGCCTTTGTACCTACTTTCAAAGGGCATGGCTTCCTCTCTTGATGGGAAAACCTATAGAGTGTTTGTCTTTGTGTATTGGTGACTAAAATGGTTCAAAATAGGGTCAAAAGAAACACCGTGTTTTGAACCAAATAGGCTCTGATACCAATTGTTGTGCCAAACCAAACACACACAAACACTCAGAGACAATGATTTATGTGGTTCCCCAAAAACGGGTACGTCCACGGAGGGGTAGCTCAATATATTCACGGGAGTTTATCTCCACCCTCACATTACTCTTACACTTAAGCTTTCACATGAGCTCTATTGAGCTTAACATTTACATATGTATCAGCCTCTATTTATAGGGCTTTGGAAGAAGAGAAATACAAAATGATAACAACAAAGATTTACAGCTCTTGTTGACAACAAGACATGTGTGTACCATTTTGCTTCTTCTTAATCAGCTTGGTGCATGTATGGAGGAGAGGTGGCAGGGTTGAGCTGGAGCTTGATGCTGGCAAGTTGAGGAAGCTTTTTGCAGTGTCATCCCATGCATCATCTTATTCACTTGCATCATTGCATGCATCATCACATGCATGACCTTTACTTGAGTCATAATTCCTACACTTTTTTTTTTATTAAAATCTTTAAACATCGGAACCCAACCTACTTTTGTCAAAATCTTTTAAACATGAGAGCAAAAACAAAGATTAGATACAGTTAATTAGGAATAGGTGGAAAAAATGTGAACTCAAAATCTTCACCTACGTCACCATAAATGGTATTTTAGCACCACAAATATTTACGTGCTAGGCACATCACATTCAGAAATTGTTCAGGGATATCATACGGTTTCCCTATCATCATTTGGTGAGACCATTTATACATAAAATTTTACATGTTTGAAAAAAAATATAGACGTGAGATATTTTTATTAAAATAACACATAAAATAAAATAATTTTGACAACACAAAATATGTATTATGTATATATATAAAACAAATTCACTTATAATTCAAATTATTTATTTTTATCTCTTGAAATCACATTTACTTTATTTAATAAAAGTAAAACAAAAAATGAATTTTTTATATAAAAAAGTTAACAATAATCAAGTTTGCAAAATTAAAAATGATAATAATTTCATAATTATGTGCAATATTGCTTATATGTTCTTTCAAAAATATATTGCATTATATGTGTGTGTACGTATATCTAAATATGCATATTTGTATAAAATTTTAAATTTAAATTATTTTATTTTATCTTTATTTGGTGAAGTTATAATGTTGGCTTTGAAATTTACTTTCAAACAATAACTCTTGTTTTGATAATAAAAAATCATTTCAGCATGTTTGGTACCAATAATTATTGAGCTAAGTGTTTTAGCAAGAACAGGAAAAGGCTTCGGAAAAGAGCATGAACACAAAAGCAAAAAACAAAAATGGATTTGAAGCGCAAAATCGAGAAAGGACAAAATGATCAACAAAAGACGAAATTTGAAGACTCGAGAATAGGAGTAGATAGGTTGGGGTGCGATCATTGTAACAAGATATTTTATGTGTTGGTAAAATCTTATAAGTTCAAGTGATAAAATAACCGAACTCAAAACGAACCAAAATCGAACTCAAATTCAAATTTTCAGTGTGGAAGCCGACTTCTGCACAAGATGCAACGGACTGCTTAAAGTCGAAAGAAATAATCTTGATATCCTTCCATCGGCAACCGACTATCATGGTCCAGCAGCCGACTTCTAGTGTCTCGGAAGCCGACTCTTAGTGTTTAGGAAGTCAACTTCTTGAGGACGAAAGAAATCAAGTTTAAGTCTTTCTTTGGGCAGCCGACTCTTGGTGTTTGTTTTCAGAATTAAATGTGATCTTTGTAAAAGATTTGGCTTATTCTTTGTGTCATTTTTTCAAACATTTTAAACGGCTCTTGTCCCATATTCTTGAGTGAAACCCATTATTAAAACCCTAATACTTTCATATATATATACAAAGAGATGTGGGTAGGAGATGTGTTGTTCTAGTGTGAGAAAATATACAAAGTCATCATCTTCTTCTCTCTAGCACTCTCTCAAAAAGCTTTTGAAGGCAAGAAGCAAAAAGCTTGATTTTCACTCAAATCTCTTGAAGCTTTCAACTATAGTTTTTGATTTTTATTTTCTCAAAACCCATTCATTGATTTCATCTTTTAAGAATATACATCTAGAGTTCTTGATACATCACTAAAGAACACTTGAGCTTATATTGATCTATCTTCCATAAAAACCTTAAGGTTTTTTTTGAGTATTTTTGTTTTTGAGTGATTCCTTGTTTTATAAAAGGATTATGATCCTTGAGTGAGTGAAGCTCATTGATCTTCAATAGGGGTTTGTCCTCTTGCTTGTGTGACGGGCTCGTTAGCTCGTGTGTAAATGTTTGTTATTCCACATGTGAATGAAGAGCCATAGTGAAAGGATCGGGAAAAGTCTCAAAAAGGGGTTCTTGAGTTGAGGAGTAGGAGTTACCGAACCTCAAAAAAATCGCGATGTCAATCTCTTTATCTTTATTTCTTTACTTCATTATTTTCCATGTTATATTTACCTTAATATCTTGTATGCTATAATTAGTCTTGTGATAATTTATTAGATCAATTGAATTGATTTTTTCATCGAAATATTTACTTGACTATTGAAGTAATTGATTAATTGCTATAGCTTGTTTTATTTTCGAAAATAGTTAGAAATATTTTTGAACACCCTATTCACCCCCCAAGGTCAATTAGTGACTAACATATAATACAAAAAAATTATGGCAATGAGTTGATATACTTAGTGGCTCCCTGATCCTCAAAATCCTTTCCCTATCACTTCCCCAAGCAATTGCAGATTCTCTATGGTTTCTGATCTCATTAATTCATCTACGAAAACATGAAGAGAATATGTGATTAAGAGTTTTTTCAATGAAAGAGATGTGAACCTTATTCTTTAAATTTCATTAAGGGAGACTGGTGGAAGCAACTCAAAAATATGGGGGGCATCTTCAAATGGAGTCTTCACTGTTAAAAGTGCCTATAGAATAAGTTTGTCACTAAATAAGAGCAATATGCCGAAAAACTCCTCATCTCATTTTGCCACTAGTGGCCTGGATCAAGAGTTTTGTCCTTGCTGGAAAAAGCTATAGAAGATACGTACATATCAAAAGATCCAATTTTTCTTGTCGCAATTTTGTCATGAAAAAAATTAAGTGTTGAAGAATCTCAAAAGCAGAGGTATGATTTTAAAATCTTTGTATCCTATTTGTGGGGAAGAAGAAGAAATTGTGGACCATTTTCTCTATTCATGTCATATAGCTAAAAAAATGTGGTATTTATCTCCTTTAAGATTGAATATTGGAAGTAACAATGATTTTCCATGGAAACATAGATGACTTGATTTTTTCAAAAGGTGGCAAAAGTCAGAAAATCCTTAAATTTTTTTTAGCTTGAGGGCCTTCATTTGTTGGAAATTGTGGAAGTGCCGAAATGATAAAGTCTTCACAGGCACCCAATGGGAATTCCCATATATTTCGGAGAAAACTTTGTCGATTTTCAATGAGTTTTGGGAGCTTGATACCAGTGATTTGAAGATGGTAGGTAATGGTCACTTGAGTGAGTCAACTGTTGTGACATGGACAACTCCTAACCACAATTTTCTTAAATTGAACTTTGATGCTTCTTTCCACGGTTCCTCAAGTCGACGTGGCGGAGATTTCATCTTGAGAGATTATAAAGGAAGACCTATTCGCGTGGCGACTTGTCTCAAGACTAATGTAAAGTCTGCTTTTATGGCGGAATCACTGATGTTGCGTGAATGTATTAAATTTCTTATAATTTGGGGTTATTCTAATGTCATTATCGAAGGGGATTGTCAAGGAGCTATGACTCTTTTCTCTAAATGACAATCTTTGAGGATATTAAACTTCTTCTCCGTGACAACCATGAAATATTTCCTATGCAATGGGCTCTAAGGAGCTATAATAAGGTGGCTCATAACTTAGGAAAATTTGTTATCAGATGTAATTGTGGATGTAATTGTGGCGACAAAGAATGGGATGTGTAGCCTAAATGGCTGTTAAATCTTATTGATGTCGACCTTACTTTTTCTTTTGCTTAATTTTTTTCCCCTCTTTGCTTATATAATAAAAATAAATAAATAAAATCTAACGTTGATGTAATTGCTGTAAATTTTAATTAAAAAAAAAACAAAACATTGTATATATCATCTTTTATTTATCTCAACAACACAGTGAGACAACCGAATGCATTGGTTTGATATTGTAATTATAAATGTATTACTATTCTACTCCTACTTTATAAAGTCCTACCAATGAATATAACTTAAAACCTTCCCATGAATATAACTTAAAAAAATGGATAACAAATATAATGTATCATTCTTCCATTTGATTGCTTCATATCATTCTTTCATTCATACCTCAAATTTATAGGGACGTGCGTCACTGACTAACAAAGACCAAACTAAGCAAAGAATTAAAGTGTAACAATAAATGACATTGTAATTATAAATGTATTACTATTCTACTCCTACTTTATAAAGTCTTACCAATCAATATAACTTAAAATAGTAGTAAATAACATTGTAAAAGTTCGCTATTGGTTGAGTGTGGATATAGACGGTGTGGATTTATATAAAATAATGGACTAAAAAATAAATGGCTATGATCAATCTACATGTATGTAATCTGACCATAGGGGCAAGTTCTAAGAATTAGGTTTTTAGAGTCCTCCAAATAATAATTACAATTTTATGCTTAATATCTACTAGATGTCTATACACAATTAGAGAACTTCAAATTTTGTTTGGAAGTTTGAAACATCTTTGGTCGATACAAACTGTGCCGTTGGAGCTAAGGTTGGACGAGAGGGCTTTTGCTCCTCCAAAGACTTTTGAAAATTTTGTAATAATTAATCTTCCAAACTTCGATTAATTCCTAAAAAGATTTAACTGAAAAAAACCTTTAAAAAGTAATTTGACTTTGTGTTCTTTGCAAATTATAAAATATAAGTAATTTGGACAATTTTGATAACCTAAACCTCATAAATTAAACATAAATTTAATTTCAATTCATCTTTACTTCATTAACATATACTCATGTATATGTTACACAATCGAATCCAACTATCATGTATATAAATTTTTTTGTTCACCAATAAACAAAAAAGATTATTTTTGCTCAGGTATATTATTACTTTAAAAGAGAGTAGGGATGAGTAGAATATAGAGTATGGTGAGACTCAAATAGAAAGATGTAACAATAATAATGATATCAATATCAATACTTCAAAATATTTAATTTACTATGTGATAGCTAGTGAGAAGTGAAACCCTAACACACTTAAAAATTATGTTACGAAAGGTGCATAATTTAATGTGACAATAAAAGAATAATGATGACATCAAACAAGAGTGTTGAAGAATATATATGAATTTTTTTGAATGAGACTCATTGTGGTTCAAACATAGGACCGTTGCATAGCACGAAAGTTACTTATATATGTTAATTAAATTCTTCTTCATCCTATTATAGGGAAACCGAGGTGATTTATTGGAGGGAAATTATATGGTTCGCCGTATCGATCCGATATGTTACATATTAATACTTGATTCATAATATTTTTTGATAATATTTTTTTAATGTGTCGATATCGTTATATAGTACTAATACTTATCCGATATTTATTTTTAAAATAGATATTATCCGAATCCATTATACCATTATCACAATCGCAACCATAATCATAATCAAAATCGTAACAACAAATGCGGGTTTTACACTAATGTAGTAGGTCAGTCCAATTTGATAGTGTTAGTGGGGACTCTCAACTTGAGTCCACATTCCTCTCTATTAATTTTTTTCTATTGTAAATTTATCTCAACTTCTAAATAAATAAAAAAACCCACAAAAGTCCATCACAATTTGTTTCTATACGATCTTGTAGTTTTGTCTTTCCCGCATGAATGTAAAATCTCGAGCAAGTTTTGTTAAGAAATGGTTAATGCAATTCAACAAATGAAATGAAAAATCAATATTTTACCCACACACAAGTACAAAAAGTTACCTAGTTCACCCAAAAATAAGTACATCGAATGGGTGAAAAGAAATTTCAGTATAATTCGTAGATATATTATATTGTTAAGAGTATCAATACTATTTACCTTCCATTTCATAGATTCAGTTCGGAATTCGGTATTTCTCTCTCTCATTAATTTATAAATTATACATACCATCAACTTTCTCATTAGACTGTATTTGTAAAGACATGACAACTTTGTTTTCTTTTATATTTTTTCTTTGGGGGCAAACCAGAAAACAACAAGATATATAAAATTTGACCATTTTACTTATTTGTTCGCTTATATTTGAATTCGTTCTCAATCTTTGTGAAAGTTGACAATGGTTTTTCTCTCCTTGATCTATTTATTTATCTTAGTATTAAAGTTTTGCCTTCTTTTCTCTGCCACTATTTAGTTTCCAAAGATCGAAAATCCTAGATAGTTCTTCACTTTCGGTGCTCATTCACAGCAACTCTCACTATGTATCCTATGAGAACTCCAAAAATTCTCTAGTGTCATTAACATCTAATTTAAAATGGAGAAATTAAAAAAATATTTAGAAAGTATGTTTATGTACTTGCTCATTATCGTTTAAATGAGTCGATTTTGTTAAAAATTGCATCTTTTTACACGAACTTGGGATTTCAGCACAATACTCAATTTTCATTTGATGTCATATGATATAGTACCAACAATACTTGTTCATACACTAAGACACCTTCAAGCATACCACTTAATCTATGTGAAAGCTAAGATATCATGTCAATGACATCTGTTGTAATTGGGGCTGACAATTCGTGTCCATTTATCGTGTTCGTGTCGTGTCGAAAAAGATCTGGTTAATATATATGTCAAATATGCTCAACCCTAACACAATTCACAGGTTATCCGTGTCGACCCATATAATTCATTTATTTTGTTAGAAGAAATGATGTTTTGATAATATGATAATGAGAAGAATATAACAAATATAATAAAGATGAATAATGAAGAAGAAATAATATATTCTAAAGTATGTGAATTACAATAGATATGACTCCTATATATAGGAGAAAATGTGTGGTAAACAAGTAAACTTGGTGTAGGGGACAAGTCAATCTAATCGAGGTAAGACCAATCCTAAATGGACTGTAATACTAAATGGGCTAGGAATATATATTCTAACACCCCCCTCAAACTCAAGTTGGGAATTAAGAGACCAACTTGAGTTTGGAAACCAATTCTTGAAAATCATCCTGTTAGATGAACTTTGATGACAAATATCAGCAGGTTGATCTTGATTTTGATTCTGATTACGATTGGTTGTACGGAAGCGATGATTCCTGACGAGAGCGACTGATTCTGAGTCTGATTCTTGAATGAAGAATTCTAAATCACCAAAACAAAGAAGATGATGATATAGAATTAAAGATTTGGTCGATCAAGTAAGAGATGGCGATCGATCGAAAAGAGATGACGGTCAATCGAGAGAAGATTGATTGATCGAAGTGATTAGATTTTCGCCCTGAGAGGAGAAAATAAGATAGAAAGAACTGAACCAGTGAAGTGATTGGTTCTCTAGATGAGAATACCCTAAATAAACGGGTACGGATGAGATGATGAGAGTACCCTAAACAAACGGGTACGGATGAGATTGACAAATTCCAAATCGGATGAGATGATAAGAATACCCTAAACAAACGGGTACGGATGAGATTGACAAATTCCAAAACGGATGAGTTGATAAAGTACCCTAAACAAACGGGTACGAATGAGATTTTCCCGCAAGACGAGAAAATATGATGCTGGCCATGAAAATCAGCATAGCAAGTACCCAAAAGGGTAAAGAATGAGTCGGAAAGATGAGTAATCAAGAGATCAATGACAAATCTTTCAAAACCAACAATACGGTTGCGTCCGGAGCGGTCCAATTAGCTAAAATCGACTATTCGTTTGCTAAAATCAAAGTTAAAAATATGAAATGCACAAAAGATTGAATAAAGGCAAAACTTTAATTCTCCATGAACCTGGTGAAGTGGCACAATCTAGTAGTGACACGTGGCTGAATCAAGAGGTGACACGTGGTAAGTGTTGGAGAGGACACGTGTCAGGTGATGATATCACAGATGACATCACTATCTTGAAGATTTTTCCGGCCAACGAAAAGTCACCGGAATATGGAAAAATGGCCGGAAAGTTCAATCGGTGCCGAAGAAGATGACCAGTGACGGTGGTAGGGTTCCGGCGTGCTCTGCCAATGAAGATAACAGGCGTCGGCTAGGGTTTCGGCAAGCTCTGTCGGAGAAGTTGACCGGTGCTAAGAAGTCACCAGAGAAGATGACCGGCGATGTAGCCGGCGGTAGGGTTCCGGCGTAGCCTGACGCGTAAAGCCCACACGCTCAAAAGGTTGATGATGCGTGGAGTGCATGAGACCGAGGATTCTGACGCGTCGCTCGTCTGGAGGCGCGTGGCGGCGCATGCGGTGGAGTTTGGGGTCACAGTGAATTGAGTTTGCTTCATCTAATAGAGACGAACCTGTTGGTGTGGTCGGACTTTGATTTCAAGGATATTTTGACAACGAATATGGACCAGTTTGTGAGCAGTGAGGGAAAAATTAAGAGTCTAGTTCAGACAGTGCTAGAAATTGGTGATGGGTTTCTTGGAATTAGAGACTAGGATTTGAAGAGAGTTTGAGATGAAGAAATTTGGAAGGGTTTGTAAGAGAGAGAAAGTCAGGGTTGTGAAGTAGAGGTCCGAAAAAACCCTTCACGTAAGAAAAAGATTGAAAATTGAGGATCGCCGTCGTGGATGGGAGATGAAGTGCCATCCCCGACAGAGACGACGAGAAACGAAAATGATCTACCAAGAACCGATTGGTTTTGATACCATGTTAGAAGAAAAGATGTTTTGATAATATAATAATGAAAATAATATAACAAAGATAATAAAGATGAATAATGAAGAAGAAATAATATATTCTGAAGTGTGTGAATTACAATAGAGATGACTCCTATATATAGGAAAAAATGTGTGGTAAACAAGTAAATTTGGTGTAGGAGACAAATCAATCTAATCTAGGTAAGACCAATCCTAAATGGGTTGTAATACTAAATGGGCTAGGAATATATATTCTAACATATTTATTAAATTAAATTTGACATAATCCAATACGAAACGAACTATTTAACCTATTATCAGCAAAATTAAATTGAATTTGACACGATTCAGTAATAGTTTATTGATATATTTCAATCTATGACTAATTAGAAAAGATAAAATAAATATAATCGTGTCAAACATGTTGTGTTCGGGTCAACCCTTTTATGGTCAACCCTAACCCTTTTAATTCATGTCGTGTTACCGTTTCGTGTCTCATTTTGCCAGCTCTAGTTGTACGGCTTAAAGGGGAGTGTTGAGATACTTAATAATGAGGCGTTCATGCATTTATATATAATTATTTTAGTTAGTAATGTCATTTTTTTCATTTTTCATACTTTTTGTAGACTAAACACATTGCAAATTTAAATTATCTCACACACTCAAAAAAATCCAATACCCATTGTAATAGGTGAATTTATACCCAATATAAGTGGGCTTAAGAATTGGGCATGGAGCAAATCAAGGGTTAAAAAATGAGCCCGGCCCGTGGATAGTTCTAGAACAAGAGTGGGCTAGAAGAAATAAATTTCAATCCCATCCCTAAAAGTGAGGGATAGATATATATATAGAAAGGATATTGGTAGATCCCTTAAAAGAAGGGTTAAGATTGGTTCTACAAGATGGGCCAAGGCCCATCCCATTATGTATAAATATAAGAATAAGTGAATAAAAGATGCATTCAATTCTTGTGTAAATTTTCTACATTTATACTGTTGGCGTCGTCCGTGGGAAGCAAAAAAAATTGGAGTTCTCCTATCTTCAAAGCTTCCCATTCTTTACCGAGTTTAGTTTAGGCTCAAAGTATCTATGGCGGTTACCTGATCTCATCAAACCGATTTACCCCCTGGAGAGGGTGAAACCTCCCAAACTGATGACCAAATCCGACGAGCCTTGGAGGAGAGAAACATCGAGCTGGAGAGGCAGAATGCCGATTTGGTGGCAAGATTAGCTATGTTGCCACCCATGGCACCACTCCCGATCCCTCATATGGGTAAGTAAAACTCTCAAGCTGGTAAGCATGTTGATCCATTAAACCATCAGGATCAGTCAATAGGGCACCAGGCGGAGAAAAATGGTCACCCAACGCTATCTAATCGCACCTTGGAGAATCAGGCGGATTCATCCCTACAAGTGATCAGGGTACATAACCCAGATGAAACACTAACGATGAAAAATCTAGAAGATATAATGGTCAGATTCCAGAGGGAGGTACTCAAGGATCTGAAGGTCCAAACCCCCAACGATCTAGCCACCGAAAAATCCTTGGATGCAGTGTAAATTCCATTCACGCTGGCAATAACCAGTGTGCCCTATCCAGAGAGGTTCAGACTATCGAAGTTCATCCTGTTCGATGGCACAAAAGACCCGACTGAACACATCTATCATGTCCATCAAGATGACCATCTATAATAAAAATGAAGCCCTACTCTACAAGGTCTTCCCAACCAGTCTAACCGAAGCAGCCCTACTTTGGTTCCGAAAGCAGCCACCTCGATCCATTGGGAACTGGCTCAAACTCTTCGAGTTGTTTATCCCTCAGTACTTCGGCAACAAAAGACAGAAGAAGATGATCTCTAGTCTGTTCACCATAATCCAGGAGAAAGGTGAGTCCTTAAAAAACTTCATTTCGTGGTTCAATGTCGAGATGTCCTTGATTGACAATTGTGATCAGCACTAATCCGTTGAAGCTTTTAGGATGACACTTATCCCCGGAACCAAGTTCCATCGGTCTTTACTTAAGATGTCGCCAACAGACATCAGGGAACTCAATTATAGAGCACAAGGACACCTCTGGATAGAAGAGGAGCTAGCCATATGCCAGAGAATAGCAGCCTTCCCAAGTGTCGAGGCAAAGACATCTAAACCAAAGGCTGAAGATCGAGCACCCGATCGAAAGCACCCAAATACAACTGCCACACCATCCCAGAGTTTGGAGAAATGCCAGAGGTTCGAAGATAAGATTACTCCTTTAAGAGTTAGTCTAGGAAAATTATACCAAGAAAACAATAATAAAGGGATCTTCCGGACGCCACCGCCTATCAGTCAATCGATGGACCATAGGGACGTGTCCAAGCACTATGTTTTCCATAGTGAATATGGACACCGAACTAATGAGTGTAAAAGTATGAAAAGGCAGGTAGAGGCAATGATTGCAAATGGGGGATTGACCGACTACGTGGTCGATGAGGGGGGCCGATCAGACTAACACTCGCTTACCTTGGCTAAGGGATTGGTTGGCCAACCCATCAGAGTCATCCATATGGTTTTGGAGGAACCAGTAAGTCATAGATTGAGGAAGCCCACAGATCCCAGATGCGTCAAGCCCAGAAACTGCGACGGGTCGGGGAGATCAGTGAAATTTGATGTCCAAGGGAAGATGCCCAAATCATATTGTCCTCAGCAGACCTGTAGAAAGTGCAGTCACCCCATGATGACCCTCTCATAATCTCCCTCGTGATATCCAATTGTCTAATCAAGAGGGTGATGGTCGATCCGGGGAACAGTGCCAACATTATCACCGAATGGGCCTTCGAGAAACTAGAGATAGACCCACATGAGATAGTGCCCTCGAGAAGCCCAATAACAAGTTTTAATGGCAGGAGGGTGGAACCAGTGGGAGAGGTCCAGTTGCCAATTTCAGCATCCAGGCGTACACTTAGGGAAACTTTTGTGGTGGTAGATGTCAGTCCTTCATACAATCTGCTCATGGACAAGGGGTGGATTCATCGGATGCATAGAGTCCCTTCCACTCTCCATCAACTCATGCGGTGTATAGACCCTAATAGCGTAGATGTGATTGACATCAAGGGAGATTGGGTGGCATCCAAAGGATGCTACGCGGTTACTCTAAAGGGACTAAAGAAATGAACGGAGCCCGAACGATTTTCAACAGTCAACTTGACCCCTATTAATCAATAACAATTACATGAGGGGGGAGCGGGATCCCCCATAGCGGCAAAACCACTGGTTGACGTATCAATTGTTCTAGAACAGCCCGAGAAGATAACCTACATCGGTTCGGGCCTAACATGTCAGGAAAATAATGAGATGGAAGCCCTCCTATGTGCCCATTTCGATGTCTTCGCATGCAGTCATCTAGACATACCCGACATTGACCCTTATGTAACCCAACACTTTCTCAATATGGGCCCCGGCATGAAGCCTGTCAGATAGAAGCAGCGGCGCATGGGAGCCCACCGAAACCAGATCATAGCAAAAGAGGTCGATCAACTTTTCCAAGCCAGATTCATCAGGGAAGTACCATATCATTCCTAGCTAGCCAATGAGCTGGTAGTCTAACAGAAGAACGGGAAATGGAGAGTGTGCGTGGACTTTACTGACCTGAATAAAACATGCTCGAATGATTATTTTCCACTGCCAAAGATTGACCATATGGTGGATTCCACTATAGGGTTCGAACACCTGAGCTTCCTTGATGCATACTCCGGTTATAACCAGACACGCATGGATCCTTCGGATGAGGAGAGGATGTCATTCATCACTGAATCAGGTACCTATTGTTATACAGTTATGCTTTTCAGACTAAAAAATGCAGGTGCAACCTTTCAGAGGTTAGTTAGCAGAGTTTTCCAAGGCATGATGAGATCTACCATAGAGGCATACATCGACGATATTGTGGTCAAAAGCAAAACGAAGGGCGATCACTTTGTGGACTTGCAGCAGGTGTTCGACACCCTTAGAAAGTACAGGATGAAGCTCAACCCATCCAAGTATTCGTTCGGTGCGTCATCCAAGTAGTTCCTTGGACACATAGTAGATTGGACGAGCATTCAGGCAAGTCTGACGCAGGTCAGAACCCTCATTTGAAATGGAAGAGCCCAGATCCTGAAATAAGGTTCAGATACTAACAAGAATGGTGACAGCTCTAAGTCGTTTTATCTCTCGCCTGACTGACCGATGCTGACCTTTCTTCCAGTCCATAAAGGCAGAAAAATGGGAAATCTGGGGACCTAAGCAGTCAGAGGCCTTGAGGAAACTCAAAGATTATAGGATGAAGCCCCTAATACTGGCGATCCCAGAAGCAAACGAGCCACTTCATCTATACTTAGATGTCTTTATCACATCTACCAGCGCCATTTTGGTAAAGGAAGACAAGGGATGCCAGATGCCGATTTTCTACACCAACAAGGCATTGGCAGAAGCAGAAACCCGCTACAACAGACATGAGAAGTTCGTACTATCATTGATCAATGCGAAGCTCCATCTCCGACACTACTTCAAAGCACACCCTATCGCAGTGCCTACTACTACTATGCCGATCAAATCAATAATGGTGAAGCCCGAGCTATCAGGAAGAGTATCCAAATAAGCGATTGAGTTAGGAATTTATGACATAACCTATGTCCCACGAACCGCCATCAAAGGGCAAATAGTAGCTAATTTTCTATTAGAAACCGAACTTGCAGCTTATACTAAATAAGAAGAACCTGGCTTGTGGATGAGTCATCAAACATCAATGGAGCAGGAGCCAGCATAGAGCTCTTAACGTCAGATGTCACCAAGCTTCAGAATTCCATTCGTTTGGAGTTCCCAACCTCCAATAATGAGGCTGAGTATGAGGCTCTTCTAGTGGGTATTCATTTCACCCGAAGTTTGCAAGTGCAGAGAGTAGAAATAAGAAGTGATTCACAATTAGTCATCCAGCAATTAAATGGTGAATGTGAAGCCCAAAAACCAAAAATGGAAGCATATAAGGAGTTGGTGCTAAAAAAGACCGACGGATTTCAGCAGCTGACTTTCAAACAAATCCCAAGATGTGACAACATAATCGCTAACCGTCTAGCTAATCAAGCCTCCGCAGCAGGGGAAAATATGACCCATGCAACTTCGATCGACTTCATCGTTAGATCAAGCCTGGAGCCCCCCAAAGAAGTAATGATAATTTCATGGGAGCCCAGTTGGATGGACCCCATAGTAGATTATCTGAGAATAGGTGCCCTACCTAAGTCAAAGCCAGAAGCCAGGAAGATCATAATGAAAACAATGAGATATGCATTTTACAATGGCTAGCTATACCGAAAGTCTTTTTCTGGACCTTACCTGAAGTGTCTCACACCATCGGAAGCTTCCGTGGTCATGGAGGAAATACATGCCGGATCTTGTGGCAATCACTCCGTAGGAAGATCTCTGGCCCATAAAATCCTCACTCAGGGATATTTTTGGCCTTATCTGTCAAGAGATGCTGACATATACATCCAAAGATGCAAAAAGTGCCAGTTCCATAGGGATGTCATTCATTCACCTCTAGAGCTACTCAATCCAACAATTGTCCCTCACCCATTTGGCCGATGGGGAATAAAAATTGTCGGTCCTCTCCAGCAGGCCATTCGATCCACAACCCACGTCCTATTAGCCAAAGATTACTTCACCAAGTAGGTAAAGGCCGAAGCCTACTCAACTATCAAAAGCAGTCATGTCATCAAGTTTATATGGAGCCATATCATCTGTAAATTTGGTCTACCCTGAACAATAATGATGGAAAACGACACCAATCTGGATAATAAGAAGGTTCGAGCATTTCTGAGGAAACACGGAATAAATCAAACACTTCTTCCATCGGTTATCCATAAGGTAATGGGCAGGCGGAAAATATAAACAGAACATTTTTTTACACTCCCAGAAAGAAACTTGAGGAAGCCAAGGAAGCCTGACTGGAGAAGTTGTCAGCGGTATTATGGTCCTACCAAACCACCCCAAGACATCCAATAGGGGAAACCCCATTCGCTATGGCCTATGGGGCCGAAGCAGTTATCCCGACTAAGATAAGGGTGTCAACGCTAAGAATTCGAACATGGGAAGAAGGACCAAACAATCAACATTTGACCCATGATCTGCACTTAGTGAAAGAAAGAAGAGAGACAACAGGTATAAGACTAGCCGCCTCCCAGCAACAGGTCAGAAGCCGTTTTAACTAGAAAGTCAAAAGGAGAGAGTTTCAGATTGGTGACATGGTGCTTAGAAGAAATATTGGAAGCATTGACAAGCTACGAGAGATATGGGAAGGGTCATACACAATCATTGAGGTCATCGGACGAGGGGCCTACCGAGTACGGAAGAACGAAACAAGACGTATCGAGCCCCATTCCCAGAATGCCTACCGTCTGAAGAGGTACTACTTTTAAATATAATCAAACAACATTATAGTATCTAGATAAAAGCATATGTGTCAGCTATATGACACCACTGCTGATAACAAAATCATTTGTACCCATTACATGGCACCTCTGCTACATGTCTTTAAAATAAAACATTCCTTCTTTTTCTCATAATGCGTCCCTTCAATATGTGTGAACTTGATTCATAAAATAAATTATTTTCCTAAGTGATGACTCAATATGGTTTAGACACCTTGAGTTAGCCAGAGGATATTAGTAACACTAGGGGGCAGATGCCCGAAGTCTCACATCGAATGAATAATTTTCCTAAGTGTTAGATTCAATACACCTTGAATTAACCAGAGGATACCTATAAGACTCAGTGTTCTAACGCCCGAAGTCTCACGTCAAATAAATTATTTTCCTAAGTGTTGACTCAATATGGTTCAGATACCGTGAGTTAGCCAGAGGATATCAGTAAAACTAGGGGTAAAATGCCCGAAGTCTCAGATCAAATGAATAATTTTCCTAAGTATTGGATTCAATACACCTTGAAGTAACCAAATGATACATATGAGACTCAGTGTTCTAACGCCCGAAGTCTCACGTCGAATAAATCAACCAGAAGGTTTAATAAGACCTAAGGTTATAAACACCCGAAGTCTTAAACTATGTAAATTCTCTTAAGCGTGGAAATAAAAAACTCAAAAGGTGCATAAGATTATTTGATTCACTCATAACAAATCAAATAGAGCATTCAACAAACAAAACGCAAAAACTGAAATGGCAAAATGGAAATTTTCATTAATTTAAAGGGTAGATAGAAGTAGCCCTAAAGAGGGCAATACAAAATAAAAAAAAACCAACAAAATCTAAGTCCTATGACCTTGACCCCTAAACTCAGGGCCAAATTCATTTAAAAATTTTGTTCGGGGAGGGGGCTGAGGAACTAAGGGCACTGGGTCTTCTCCCCTTAGGAATGCGGTGAACCAATTTTCCTATTCTGAAAGGGCTGGATCCTTAAAGGGGTAAGTGACCCCCAGATGCTCATCCATTTCAGCTAGATACTTGAACTCCCGTTTTGACATCGGGATGTGCTCCAGCTCATCCCAGGTCCGCCATTCATAAGACGTACGAACGTCACCGATAGCCACGAAGTGCCTGTGCATGTCCAAGCCCCCCAAATGACACATTTCAACTTTGGATTGGTCCAAAGACAGAAGGTTGTCCACTTCAGTTTTCTCATCAACGACCTTCTGATGTGCCGTCTTCAACTCCTCCAGTTCGGCAGCCAAGGCTCTCCTCTTAGCCTCCCCGGTCTCTATCAGGGTCTTCTGATCTAACAAGCTCTGACGAAGGCCATTTGCCTCCTTCGCCAAAGTGATCCAGTGGTCATTTATTTGTTGTTGAAGGTTATGCAGCCTAGACATCTCCCGAATATCAGCCTTTAGAAGGAGATTGTAAAACTGGATGGCATAGACGAGCTACCAAAAGAAGCATAATGTTATCACCAAAAGAGAAGAGAGATAAACAAAAAAATAATTAAGTATGGAAGCCATAAACACACCTCCATAGTCATTTTTGAACCTTTCTGAAGTAGCTCAGTCCTTGTAATCTTGGACTGAGTCGACCTGTCAGCAGGGGTCCACACACCTTTAGCCATCACCTAAAGGGCATCAGGCTGGAAGATGGTGAGGTGTTCGGCGCAGACTGGAGACCCGTCCAGGAGTAAGAACTTTGGTTCCTAAGGAATGACAAAGCTAGAGTTGTTTTGACCCGAATGAGGGTCACTTCTCGAGGCACTAGTGGCATTGTTAACTCAGGCCCTTTTGTTGGCCCCTCCACCGCCAGTGGCACTACGAGTTCTGGTGACAGGAACATTTCCCCCCGAATGAGGAACACGAGGAACAGAGGAGATAGGCTTTGAAGGGTTGAGGTCAATAGGAGGTGTTGGTGGCGCTGTTAAAATAGGCACAACTGGGACAGGAGAAGGCCCACTGGGACTCGGGGCACATCTTGTGGTCAGGGTCCTCAAAGGAATCTCCATCCTGTCAACACCAATGCCCCAGTTAGAAATTCCTTCAAGGTTAACATTGGTCAAGGTTTCAGAGGTTGATTGGACGTTTCCCCAGATCCGCTCCTTTAGAAGTCTAAATTGCTCTAGGATGGGGCCAAGAGTTAGATCTCTTTCTTGGTATCCAAAGAACCTAAGCACATACTCCCCCCGATACAAGTCACAGAAGTCACAGAAGCAGGTTGACTTGTGAAGAGGACGAAATACAAGAAGGCGAACGGGGACGAAGACTCTAAGAATCGGGTAGGTCAGAGAAAAGGGGTAGAACCAATTACAGCTAACCACTACCATTCTCTCTTTCTAACCCTTATATGATTTATCTTTATCAAAACATATCCCCTACCCCAAAAGGGGAAGAGGTTGTACCTACCCCTATATTATCTAGCTTTCTAGAATAAGTAGCATAGAAAGAGGTCGGTTAGCCCTAAGTCAAGGTCGAAGTCTTTGTTGTACAAGATAAGCATAGCTAGAACCCTAAAAAAGTTGGGATTGAGCTGAAGTGGGCTCAGCCCCAACATGAACAGGGTATAGTGAAACAAAGGATAAATAGGGAACTTCATAACCTTAAGATGAACAACTGACATAAGGATACTACCCGGATCTACCCCCTCATTTTGGGAAAAGTTCAAATGTTTGGGGTGTGGGGCCAAGTGCACATCTTCGGGCACATCGGCATCAACCCTAAGACGTTTAACGTCAACTACGGTCCCTGATTTTTCAGGGAGAGGGACGATGACAAAAGGAATAGGGACGGGTGGGATCTCCAGATCCTCATCATCAGATGAGCCATCCTTAGCAGACAACTCAGGGTTGACAGAGGAACTGAGCATGTCAGGGTTTGCTGAAGTATTTGGAGGCACGAGTGTCTCTAAATGGATAGAGGAAGGGCTACTGGAAAGGTCATCAACGTTGTTCTTAGAAGAAAAAACTATCTCACTCACCGACCTAGAATCGTCACTCCCGGACATTTCTACAGAAAGGTAGAAGAGACAGATAGGGGTGTAGGAGAAGGAAGAACAAAAGTTAAAAATGATAAACTTACGCAAAAGAGGAGTGGCAGATAAAGCCTTCGGTATATTCTGAAGTTTACTCCGGTGAAGTTCTCCGGTAAAAATTGTAGAATCCGACAAAAGTCAAATTTAGAAGAGATGCAGAGAGAGATAAGTGTTTGCAAAAGTTATAATTCAGAGATTTGTAGGTGAAGATAAAATGACAGTGGAAGGGGTTTTTATAAGAGGTTCATGGGAAAGCCAAGTGAGCGAAGACAGAAGGTCATGCGCCGTCATTTCAGCCCCCAGGCACGAAGAATAAGTGGACGCGGACCTTTTATTTGAAATTTGAATGATTGCTCACCTACTCACCATTTAATGTCCAGCCACATCATCACCCCTAGCCGTCATTTCTTAAAAGCATTAAAAAAATGAAATGAAAAGAAACATGTATATTATTCGGCCATGGACCTGTAAGGCTATAAACATACCCATAAACCTCAAGGACCTGTGTAATAGGTGAATTTAGACCTAATATAAGTGGGCTTAAGTATTGGGCATGGAGCAAATCAAAGGTTCAAAAATAAGCCCGGTCCATGGATAGTTCTAGAACAAGAGTGGGCTACAAGAAATAAATTTCACTCCCATCCCTAAAAGTGAGGGATAGATGTATACATAGAAAGGATATTGGTAGATCACTTGAAAGAAGGTGATAAGTCCACAAAATTACTATTTTTTATGTCAAAAGTAAATCTTTAATTTACCATTTTAGTGTATAAATGTTCTTATATATTTCTTTTTATTTCTTATAGGTATGAATTGGAAAAGATGAAGAAAATGTATTAAAGTGATAAATTAATGCACATGGATGGAAGATGAAAAATATAATGCACAAGAAGAAAGAAGAAAATGGCTTGGAAATCATCAATATTCAAAGAAAAATAAAAGAAAAGTAGATCTAACTTCACTTTACAAGATGTCATTTTATTCCAATTTTCTCTATAACTAGGATAGTAGTTGGAAATTGTATGGAGTTAGATGGTAGAGAGTGAGAAATTGTAGAGAGAATTTAGTCTTGTATCAAGTTTTTATTTTGTTGTAATCTTCTTCTTAGTTAATGAAAATTTCTTCTATCATCATGTTTTATTTTTATATCATTATGCTAGCTTCAACATCTTCTCAAGGGAGTGATGAAGCCACCTTGGGTAAAATATACATAATTTTATTTTATTTCTTATTGTTTAATTCTCTTCCCGAATTAATTCTTTCAAGTGACAAAACCTACAATAGAGGTTGAAAATAGAGGAAGGATTCTCCGTGATTACCAATCAATGGAAATACGGGGAATGCCTACCACTATTTATATTTATTTATTTTTAAACCAAAACATTAGAGGGAGGATTTTCCGTGATTACCAATTCATGGAAATACGGGGAATGCCTATCAATATCTATGTTTATGTTTAATAGGTTGGAGGAGAATTTTGCAATAGAAATATATAATATTATTTATATAAACCCGGGTGGTGGATTCTCTTCCCTTGAGATTTCTTCCACCATTTGATAATTATCTAGTTATTTTAGTTTACTATTCAAAAATTCAAGAATTGTTTTAAGTAATTTCTTTTTAATCTCGAAAATTAAAGTTTTGGATCCTAGTCTTAAAACGAGTTCCAAGTTGAGAGTGGTTCGACCATACTTATTGCTATACTATTTTAAGTAAATTATTTGTAGGTATTATAAATTTTGTTGACCGGAGTTTGGTGAAGCAACGACAAATATTAACAAACCATCAACCGTCAAATGGCGTCGTTGCCGCTTTAACATTGAATTCGGAGTCAAAGATTCGAGACTACAAGTTTTCGGGAACCCACCCGAACTTTCTATCCCTCCTTTATTTAAATTTTTCTATATTGTGTGATTTTTGTTAATTTTCGGAAAAAAAAAAAAAAAAAAAAAAAAACTGCAGTTTACTCCCACAGTAACCAAATTTAAGTTATTTTTAAAAAAAATAAAATAAAATAAAATAATAAAATAAAATACAGCTTACTCCAATAGTAACCAGATTTGAGTTAAAAAATAAAATATAAAAAAATAAAAAATAAAAAAAACTGCAGTTTCAAAGTTGCAGTTTCAGTTTCAGTTTCATTTCCTTTCTAAATTTGCATTTGAGAAGTCAACTTTCCACATTCAAAATAAAAATAATAATAATAATAAAAAAATAGATTAGTTTAATTATTATTATTTTTATTATTCACTCAATTTTGTTATCATTTTATTTATTTACTTACTTGTTTATTTTTTTGTTTCTTTTGCAGGAGATACCGTATCGGTTCGTCTGCCAGGTTCCATATCTCCAAACATTGTTATTTTATTTTATTTTATTTTCCTAGATTAGGTGAAAATTTTGCATGCGAATTCTTGGATAGTATAACATTAGAAATTCCCCTAAGCTCCCGTGTTTTTTTTATTTTTATTTTTTTTCTCTTGTGTGTGCATATTTTAATTAGCATTTTACATAAGATATTTAAGGGCAAAATTCCCACAAGATACGGTCGGGATTTCATCACCCGTTTCTGTGGCCCACAAATCACAAAAATCCTTGCATTTGTTAAACCATGAGCCTAATTTTAAAATTCATTAGCAATAATCCAATTTAGGGTTACGAGCTCATAGGCCCTCTAGGAAGGAAGCGGTTGGTAGTCACTCCAGTGAGTCATTATCAAATTGATAAACGGTAGGAAATTCTGTCTAGGAGTGTGGTTGACGCGCCATTAAGCAGGCCACGTGCCTCGCCACACTTTCCTGGGAACTACTCCGTTGTTAGTTTGAAGAACCTTAACTGGTAATCTATCGACTTCATCTGAAATAAAGTAGAAGCCGTCTAATTAGGAGAGAATTAATTTGGACACCATCCTATTAATTCTATACAATATTAGATTTAAAAATTCACCACCTTTGAATTTAAGTTCAAGATAACAAAGCCAAAAAATTTGTGTGATTTGCCCATCATCTAGCATTTTTAGGTTTCTTTTTGTTTATGGCCAAGTGGTTGCGAGTTAACAAGCGTTTAGTTAGGTTTCCTAGTGATCTCTCACTCTTTGATTTAGAAGAAAAATCAACTACCTTGTTAAATCTATCAACCACAAATAATTTATCAATGGCTGCACCGAGAACTCTTAATGACTATTTTGCCCCAATCATAGCCAACTCACCCAATTGCATTGTTCTACCTGAGAATGATGCACCCCAGTTTGAGATTAGACCCGCCACAATCAATATGTTGCCAAAATTTCATGGACTTGAAAGCGAACAACCCTATATCCATTTAGGGAAGTTTTTAACAATATGCAACACATTCAAAAATCAAAATTTAAATGAAGAGGGTGTCAAACTGCGTCTTTTCCCCCTGTCCTT
Source organism: Cornus suecica (assembly GCA_963922005.1). Taxonomy (NCBI): domain Eukaryota; kingdom Viridiplantae; phylum Streptophyta; class Magnoliopsida; order Cornales; family Cornaceae; genus Cornus; species Cornus suecica. The sequence continues at coordinate 35,366,454 of OY998248.1, forward strand.
AGAAGATAGAGCTGCATCATGGCTAAACTCCATTCCACCCAACTCCATTCGATCATGGGATGAACTTGCAAGGAAATTCATGAGTAATTTTTATCCCATGCAAAAGACCGAATCAATGAGAGATGCCATTAGTACTTTTAGAGGGAAAATTAAGGGACAATTCCATCAAACTTGGGACCGATTTCATGACTTGCTACTCAAATGCCCACACCATGGCTTTAATAAAGCACAACTAGTTCATTTCTTCTATAAGGGACTTTCACCTATGAACCGAACCATGATTGAGTCAATGCACCAAGGAAAGTTCAATGCCCAAACCCCTGACCAAGCATATATATTTTTGGAGGAACGAGTTGAAAATGCCCAAAATTGGAATTGGAACCAAAATAATAATGAATTTTCTAGGAATGGTCAAATGAATAGAACATATGGTTTTTATGACATCAAACCTGAAAATGAGTTAAAGTCTGTGATGAAAAGTCTTGCTGAGGGAGTGAAAGACTTAGGCAAAAAGTTTGATGCATTTGCCCTAATATCTACCCCTGCACAATGCAATGTTTGTTCTGATTTATCCCATCCAACAGAGGAATGTCCAGTCTCTTGTACATCTGAACCTTCGGATACGCAAGTTTGTGCTTTCAATACCTTTAGGAGACCGTTGCCTAATACATTTAGCCAAAGTTACCATCCTGATACTAGAAACCATCCTAATTTTCATAGAGGCAAAATTTACCTCCACAACACTTAAGTGGTCAGTCTGGTTTTCAAGGTAACTCCAATAGGCAACCTCCAACTCAAGGACCAATAATTCCTCAAAATCAATTCCCTAGGAATAACTAGTTCAATCCTAGCCGAGATTTAGCAGTTGATCCCATGAACAACTATGTTGCTCCTGTCCCACCGGTCAATAATACTTCCAATTATAAGGACACTTTAAAAATGTTAGCCCTTAATCTTGATCAATCCAATAAGCATTCCAATTAGAGATTTCAAAAGTTAGAAAATAACTTTGATCTCTTGACTCAAAATCAACTGTTATTTCAGCAGTCTCTCCAAAATCAGTTGAGTCAACTCACTGCAGCTCTGTCTAAAAGACAAAGGGGTACATTGCCTAGCTAACCCGAAATCAATCCAAAAAGACAAGGAGTTAATCTTATAGGGACTCCTTCCACTTCTGACCAATCAAATGCCAATGTAAATTCCATCATTACCCTCAGGTCAGGAAACAAAATTGATAATAAGGTTGAGCCACCCATCAGTGATGAAATTGAACCATCCAAATCTTTTCCACCCAATTCCCAAAAATCCAAAAAGGACCAAGTTCCTAAGCTTGATGAGGTCATTCCAAAGTTGTTTATTCCACGTGCACCTTTTCCCTCTAGACTAGTCAACAATAAGAAGGATTCTCAATACAGTGAAATTTTAGAGATTTTTCAAAATCTCCAGATTAACATTTCATTTCTCACTGCTATTAAACAAATTCCTTCTTATGCAAAATTCATTAAAGACTTAGTCAAGAGGAAAACCAATATCCCTAAGGAAGCCTTCATAGCCCAACATTGTTCTTCCTTCCTACAAAACCAAGTTGTGGTTAAACACAAAGACCCTAGTAGTCCAACTATCACTTGTAGGATAGGAGAAAATTTTGAAGGTCAAGCTTTATTGGACCTTGGTGCCAGTTTCAATGTGCTACCGTATTCAGTCTACTTGGATTTGGGATTGACTGATTTGAAGAAAACTGATGTTAGAATTCAGTTAGCTGACCGATCCATCAAAATTCCAAGGGGTATCATTGAGGATGTGATAGTAAAAGTTAATGATTTTTATTACCCCGTAGACTTTATTGTGCTAGACACTCAACCAACCCAAGGTAAACAAATTCCAATCATTTTAGGTCCACCATTTTTAGCCACAGCCAATGCATTGATCAATTGTAGAAATGGTAGCATGACCTTAACCTTTGGGAACATGAAAGTAGAAGTCAATGTGTTCAATTTGATGAAACAACCCATTGAATCAGAGTATGTTGAAGATATTTGTCTCGTTGATTCATTGACCAACCACACCTTTAACCACTCATATCCTGAGGATCCACTCCAGCATTGTCTAGCCCATTTTGATGATAATTTGGATGAAGCTAATAACATTAGCCAAGTAAATGATTTGCTAGACTCTGCCCCAACCTTTGAAGCATCCAAGTATAAATCCAAATTCGAATCATTATCCTTGCCAGTTAACACTGATTATGAAAATGCAAAGTAACCACCTAATATTGAATTAAAGCCTTTACCCGAGACTTTAAAATATTCGTATCTTGGTGAATCTGAGACTTTTCCAGTGGTAATATCTTCTGAGTTAACTGAGCAACAAGAGTCCCAATTAATTGAGGTTCTTAAGACAAATAGGGAAGTCATAGCATGGTCCATTGATGATATCAAGGGCATTAATTCTCTAGTGGTGCAACATCGCATTCACTTAGAAGATAATGCGAAAACCTGTAGACAACCTCAAAGGAGACTTAACCCCAATATGAAAGAAGTTGTCCGCGGAGAAGTTATCAAACTTCTTGACGCTGATATCATCTACCCGATTTATGATAGTTAATGGGTGAGTCCAATCCAAGTAGTTCCAAAAAAGTCTGGCATCATTGTTGTGTCCAATGCCCATAATGAGCTTGTTCCTACTCGCATTCAAATTGGATGGCGAGTTTGCATAGACTACAGGAAATTGAATAACGTGACTAGAAAAGACCATTTTCCACTTCCCTTCATCGACCAAATGTTAGAAAGATTAGCTGGTCAGGCCTTCTATTGCTTTTTAGATGGTTATTCAGGTTACAATCAAATTCCTGTCCACCCTGATGACCAAGACAAAACTACTTTCACATGTCCATTCGCCTATCGTCGCATGTTATTCGGCTTATGTAATACACTAGCTACATTTCAACGATGTATGATGAGTATATTTAGTGACATGGTTGAAAAGTTTCTAGAAATCTTCATGGATGACTTCTCTGTCTTTGGGTCATCATTTGAGCAATGTATAGACCATCTTTCTCTCGTACTTCAACGTTGTCGTGACAATAACTTGGTACTTAACTGGGAAAAGTGTCATTTCATGGTCCAAAAGGGAATTGTCCTAGGTCATAATATCTCCAGTGCAGGAATTGAGGTAGACAAAGCAAAAATTGATCTAATCTCCAATCTACCTATCCCCAAATCTGTTCGAGATATTAGAGCATTTCTAGGTTATACCGGTTTCTACAGGCGTTTCATCAAATATTTCAGTAAGATAGCTAGACCTTTAACCCATCTTCTAGCTAAAGATGAGCAATTTGAGTTTACTGATGCCTGTAAGTCCGCCTTTGAGTATTTAAAGTCAGCACTCACTACTGCACCTATCATTCGCTCACCTGATTGGAACTTGCTTTTGAAATCATGTGTGATGCGTCTGATTATGCAGTAGGTGTTGTTTTAGGCCAAAAAGTGGATAAAGCACGACATGTCATATATTATGTTAGCAAAACCTTAAATGATGCCCAAATCAACTACTCAACCACTAAGAAAGAGTTGCTAGCAGTCGTGTTCTCCTTTGAGAAGTTTAGATCTTATTTGGTTGGATCTAAGGTCATCATCTATACAGATCATGCAGCGTTAAGACATCTTTTGTCCAAATCTGATGCAAAACCTAGGTTGATACGCTGGATCTTACTCCTTCAAGAGTTTGACCTTGAGATTCGAGATAAGAAAGGTTCCGAGAATGTAGTCGCTGATCATTTGTCCCGTCTTGTTATTGAATCCACTAGTGACTCCATTCCCATCTCTGATTATTTTTCTGATGAACAATTATTTGAAATATATCATGCACCATGGTATGCAGATATTGTCAATTATATTGTGACTAGTCAAATTCCTTCCAACTGGTCCAAACAAGAAAAAGATAATTTTTTGGCCAAGGCAAAGGAATATTTCTGGGATGACCCTTACTTGTTTAAATATTGTCCAAATCAGATCATTCATAGGTGTGTTCCTGAGGTAGATCAAAAGTCTATCATTTCCTTCTGTCATGACCAGGCATGTGGTGGCCATTTCAGTTCCAAACGAACTGCTGCAAAAATCTTGCAATCAGGATTCTATTGGCCAACCATTTTCAAAGACACCCACACATACTGTCGAGCTTGTCATAGATGTCAATTGCTAGGTAAGATTACCAAAAGAAACGAATGGCCTCAACAATCGATTCTCGTCGTTGAAATCTTTGACGTATGGGGTATTGATTTCATGGGACCATTTTCATCCTCGTTTGGCAATCTCTACATCCTTTTAGCAGTTGATTATGTGTCAAAATGGGTAGAAGCTTTAGCCACCAAAACAACTGACCATAGAGTTGTGGTGCATTTTTTCAAAGACCAGGTTTTGCCTCGGTTTGGAACACCTCGAGCCATAATCAGTGACAATGGTTCACATTTTTGCAACAAAGACTTTGGAAACCTGTTGTACAAATATGGAATCAATCACAAAGTGGCCCTATCATATCACCCTCAAACCAATGGTCAAGCTGAGGTATCTAATAGGGAGATTAAATAGATCTTAGAGAAAACAGTTAACCCCATAAGGAAGGACTGGAGTCTTCGTCTCCAGGATGCTTTATGGGCATACCGTACTGCTTACAAGACCCCTATAGGAATGTCCCCATATCGATTGGTCTATGGCAAAGCCTGTCACTTGCCTGTTGAACTCGAACACCATGCTTATTGGGCCATCAAGACCATGAACTTTGACTATGATAAAGCCGGTCAACGTAGGACCATTCAACTTGATGAGTTAGAAGAAATCAGAAATGATGTCTATGAGAGTTCAAGAATTTATAAAGCCAAGACTAAGTTGGAACATGACAAACACATTCTCAAAAATGAGTTTTTCATAGGACAAAAGGTTCTTTTGTATAATTCTCGTCTTTAATTGTTTCCTGGGAAGTTAAGGTCACGTTGGTCAGACTCGTACTATATCCATCACATTTCTAGTCATGGTACCATCGAGTTACAAGACCCTAAGAATGGACAGTTGTTTAAAGTTAATGTTCATTGTCTAAAGCCTTTCCTAGAACTTGAAACTTCTGAAAATGAGGAAATTATCCTCATTGATCCGATTTATTCGGACTAATCTATTTAGGGGTAGCACATCTGTTGAGTCTGGCTGAAGACGTTAAACTTAGCGCTATTGGGAGGCAGCCCAGTCAGTTGTGTAAATTTTTCTATCAATTTTATTTTTTCACTCTATTTGGATATGTTTAGATTTTGTTTGGGGGTAAAGTCTGTCATAATATTTTCAATCACTTGACTTTTATTTTGCCAAGAATCTTTGCAGGGACTATACTCCAAAAACACCACCTCAATTGCGTTAATTTGTTCCAATTTGTCTCTTAGATGTATTTTTAAACACTAGGGACAGTGTTATTTTTGTTTGGGGGTGGATATCTATTTAATCAAAATAGAATTTCATTATTAAAAAAAAAATTGAAAAATTGATTTTGTTTAGAAAAGTTTTTTGTTTTTATGCATGAGTGTTTTGCATTATAAGTTGATTAAGTTTGTGTTTATGATATATCAGTAGTATGTGATGCGATATTCCCGCTCATGAGAGTAATGATTAGATTGAGTTAGTGAAATAATGTGATTTTACATAGGTAAATAAATTAGTGAAATTGAAACCGAAAAGGACAAATTTGACCTATAAACACATGCACACATTCACTATGGGAAAAACAGTTAATCTTTGACTATGGAGTTGAAAAATTAGCTTTGCCGCTATAAAAGGGGAGAAGGGGAGATAAAATGGAGAAAATTTAAAAAAATTATTTTCAAATAAATGCAAAAAGTAGTTCTTCGATCTGAGTAACCGGACATTGGTATCACCAGTATCATTGTTCGCGTAAAAAGGGGAGAAAACTAATAAGCATAAATCCCATAGAAGAAGTTCGGGCCCAGTTGGTCGGGACTAAAAATCCTCGCTAGAAAGTCCGGAGCTTATAAATACAAAAAGGGATGGAAGTGAAATGAAGTAAATAATGAGTTTTTACGAAAAATATGACAAAGTTTGATCAATAAAGTAGAAGAAGAGAGATTGACATACCATAGTAGAATGTTCACAAAAACACGGAAGGTTGTCTAGATTGGGAGTAGAAAATAACGAAATTATTTGCTTCAGTGGGGATCATTCATATCATTAGCTTGAGATAGTTCTTGTTCGGTAGTGAGTGGTAGTATTTGTATTCATATTATCTTATATATTGTATCATGGCTTGATTAATGAATATGTGAATGCATGAATGCATGAAAATGAAGAATGAAGAAGTTGTGGGTAATATATCCAACCCTCACGAGGCTATTGCTCGTCCACTAGGGTAACCTAGGGGTTTAAGGCCTTATTGCATATGGTAAATGCAATCGAAAGCAGCTTGCGAAAATGGCACATCTTTAGTTAAATTTAATAAATGTATACTTTTGTGAACTAATCTATTTTGCTCATATTTGCTAGAGGACTAGCAAGAACTTGTTTGGGGGTAATTTGATAAGTCCACAAAATTACTATTTTTTATGTCAAAAATAAATCTTTAATTTATCATTTTAGTGTATAAATGTTCTTATATATTTCTTTTTATTTCTTATAGGTATGAATTGAAAAAGATGAAGAAAATGTATTAAAGTGAGAAATGAATGCACATGGATGGAAGATGAAAAATATAATACACATGAAGAAAGAAAAAAATGACTTGGAAATCATCAATATTCAAAGAAAAATAAAAAAAAAGTAGATCTAACTTTACTTTACAAGATGTCATTTTATTCCAATTTTCTCTATAAATAGGAGAGTAGTTGGAAATTGTATGGAGTTAGATAGTAGAGAGTGAGAAATTGTAGAGAGAATTTAGTCTTGTATCAAGTTTTTATTTTGTTGCAATATTTTTCTTAGTTAATGAAAATTTCTTCTATCATCATGTTTTATTTCTATATCATTATGCTAGCTTAAACATCTTCTAAAGGGAGTAATGAAGTCACATTGGGTAAGATATACATAATTTTATTTTATTTCTTATTGTTTAATTCTCTTCCCGAATTAATTCTTTCAAGTGACAAAACCTACAATAGAGGTTGAAAATAGAGGAAGGATTCTCCGTGATTACCAATCAATGGAAATACGGGGAATGCCTACCACTATTTATATTTATTTATTTTTAAACCAAAACATTATAGGGAGGATTTTCCGTGATTAACAATTAATGGAAATACGGGGAATGCCTATCAATATCTATGTTTATGTTTAATCGGTTGGAGGAGAATTTTGCAATAGAAATATATAATATTATTTATATAGACCCGGGTGGTGGATTCTCTTCCCTTGAGATTTATTCCACCATTTGATAATTATTTAGTTATTTTAGTTTACTATTCAAAAATTCAAGAATTATTTTAAGTAATTTCTTTTTAACCTCAAAAATTAAAGTTTTGGATCCTAGTCTTAAAACAAGTTCCAAGTTGAGAGTGGTTCGGCCCTACTTATTGCTATACTATTTTAAGTAAAGTATTTATAGGTATTATAAATTTTGTTAACCAGAATTTGGTGAAGCAACGACAAATATTAGCAAACCATCAACCGTCAGAAGGGTTAAGATTGGTTCTACAAGATGGGACAAGGCTCACCCCATTATGTATAAATATAAGAACAAGTGAATAAGAGATGCATTTAATTGTTATGTTACTTTTCTGCATTTACACCTATGTAAACCTTAGGGTTTGTTGGTTCACATTTTTATTTTTTGTTTTGTGTTTTTGTACTATTTTTCACAACAAAAGTATGTTTGACACTCAGGGCCTGTTTGATAGAGTTGTGTTTGCGTTTGTGTTTGTGTTGAAATAAACAAAAAACACGTTTTTTGTTTTTTTGTTTATTCATCCAAAAACATAAGTATGTTTGGTAGAGATGTTTTTTGGGTTGAAATTAAAAAATTAAAAATCAATAATTAAAAATTAATAATATAAATAATAAATAAAAAAATATATAATAATAAAAAAAATGAATACAATAATAATAAATAAATATAATAATAAAAAATGGACTAAATAATAAATAATAATAATAAATTAATAAAATAAATAATAAATTACATAAAACATATTTAAAAATATAATAAAAATAAAAAATAATAAACAAAATGAAATAAATAATAAATAAATATAATAATAAATAATAAGTAAATATAATAACAAATAAATACTTCATAATAATAATAAAAAATGAGTATAATAATAATAAATTAATATTAAATTAATAAAATATATTTTTAAATAATTAAAAATGAATAAATAATTTATAAATTAAATGAATTAAATAATGAAATAATAATAAATAAATAAATAAAATATATTTATAAATTAATATATAAATTAATAAATACTAATTTAATAATATAAATCATAAATATAATATAATATAATAATAATAATAAATGAATACAATAATAATAAATAATGGACTAAATAATAAATAATAATAATAAATTAATAAAATAAATAATAAATTACATAAAACATATTTAAACATATAATGAAAATAATAAATAATAAACAAAATGAAATAAATAAAAAAATATAATAATAAATAATAATTAAATATAATAACAAATAAATACTTCATAATAATAATAAAAAATGAGTATAATAATAATAAATTAATATTAAATTAATAAAATATATTTTTAAATAATTAAAAATGAGTAAATAATTTATAAATAAAATGAATTAAATAATGAAATAATAATAAATAAATAAATAAATAGAATATATATATAAATTAATAAATAATAATTTAATAATATAAATAATAAAATAATAAAATATATTATAAAGTGATAAACACCCCAATAAACACCAAATTCATTTTTATTCTCATATGCCTAAAATTTGCCTAAAATGAAAAAGTGTTTTTAAACACACATATCCCAAAAACACTAACCAAACAAGTTTATAAACACAAAACACATAAACAAACACAAAAACACCCCAACCAAACAGGCCCTCAATGTTTTGTTATACAATAGAAGAACATAAAGTAAATAGTGTCATTTTTAGGAAGTATCAAAATATTTTTTTTTTTGTTTTTGATACTATTTAAAAAAATATCATTGTAGCGGAGGAAATAAATGACAAAAATAAAAACAAAAGCATCAGTACCAAACATGCTTTCAATTTTGACTCGCAACACTCCACAATAAAAATATATACTTCTGTTTTATAAATTTCACAGCACAAAAGTAAAAGTACGAACCAAACCAATCAGGTGTGAGTTGAGATGTTACGGGTCATTTAATATTTTATCTTGGTGCGAAGAGAGATGTTCGAATTTTGGGTTTGACCTATGCTTATTATAACTTGGTGTTTGAAAATCTTGTACCACATTAAATCCGGATAAAAAAAGTAATCAAGAGTATAAATAAATTCGATATTAACATTAGCTAATGACTTAAACGTTTAAGTTAAATTGCGAAATATTCAACCCGTCAGTCAGACTTAACATGAGCACTATTCACATCTCACAATTTTTTTTATTTTTTTTTTAATTATTATTATCTTTGCCTATAAATATAGGAAGTTCTAAAAAGTTACTCGAGCCATTGATTTATACATGCAGCATTAGTTTGAAAAAAATAAATAAATTAAGAACGACAAATTGACAAAAAAGGGCAGACTTTTGAAACTAAATTGCCCCTTCACTGTTTAATTTAATAATTCCCACCGTTTATTTGATTCCAATTATTAAAAAAACTGTTGGATTGATTTTATTCTACTTCACACCTTCTCAACCCAAAGTCTTCTTCAATAAGATAGTCTATGGCGAAGAAAACTAAAAAGTAAAGAACACGTGAATTAAATAAGACTATATGTGAACCCCCTAAAGTCTTCTTTAATAAAAATATAAAACAAAAATTATTCAAAAAAACTCATAATAAAAAGGATAAAAAATATATATGGTGAACAAAGTAATAAAGTAAAGAATACAAACAGGAAAAAAATAGAAAAAACAAAAAGCATCAAATTAGACTAAAAAATAATAACAACAACAGGAAAAAAATAGAAAAAAAATTAGACTATTGGAACATCTAAAGTCTTCCCCAAATATATACATACAGATATATGTATGTATAATGAACAAAATAATAAAGTAAAGAACACATGGATTCGCATAGCCGAATAAAGAAACAACAAAAGAGATAGAGATAGAGAAACAATATATATATAAAGTGGGGACCACCCACCTTGATGAATACTCCCAAAGAGAAAATGAGTCAACTATATCACGCACTACCCTCCAAATGGATCCGACTCTCAGTAGATCAGACGGCCGAGGAGGCTTGTTTGACCCGAGCCAGCTCTGATCAACCTCTTGGACCAATTCACCTTTTGTGGACCCCACCTAACACAGAAATGGTCAATGACCCACCCGACACATCGTTTCAGAGTCCAAATTAAAAAAGCCATTTTATTCTTTTCTTTTTTTATAGCACAGAACCCTATACATCGATCTAGTGGTTGGATCCATATTCGCACCTATGTTTGACGGAGCAGAAAATAGAGTGACGGGTCAGTCACCCACCCTCATTACAATTTTACTATTTTGCCCTCATAGTGTTGCAAATTGAAATTGTTTAAATTTTTTATGGAAAGTGAAGTCCAACTTTGATTCTCATTGTTCTAGATGAAGTATAGAGGCTGCTTTGGAAATGGGAAAAATTTAAGGTAATTTGCAAGGAAACTCCCTGAGGTTTTGATAAGTTGCAAATAAATGTCGGTTAATGTAAATTTTTACAAAGACACCTCCTAAGATTTACAAAGTGTTACAATGACACTCATTAGATATATGAAATGACTTAAATACCTTTAATTATGTTAATTTGTATGTAAAATGTCTAAGTTATCCACATGCCTAAACTCTACAACTCACTTACTACACCAACCACCATTGTCACCTCACCATTATTATAAAAAAGATTTATAATAAATAAATAAGATGTATAAATATAATTTTATTTTAAATACAAAAATTCAAAAAACTAAAATATACTGAAAAATCTATTCAAAAATAAATTTTACGACTAAAAATATTTCATCAACAATAAAGTGTTCTAACTAATAACCATTATAAATATTACATACCTAATAAAATATACATATATATATATATATATATATATATATATATTCTATTGCCAATCAACCATTTTTGTGAAATTTGACAATATAATTATATTTACTATTAAATATGAATTAGTAAGAATTTTAGTGGATATATCAAAAAAATTTGTAACATTTAAGTATAAATATAAATTAAATAAATAAATAATTATTTAAATAAGTAATAAGAGTAAATAAAAAAAAGATAAAATATGGGATTTAGGCATGGAGTAACTTAGATATTTTGCATGTAAATTAACATAATCAAGGTTATTTAAGTCATTTCATGCTTTTAAGGGGGTGTCATTGCAATACTTTACTCGGGGATGTCTCTGTAAAAAAGTGCGTTGACCGACATTTACCTGCAATTGACCAAAACTTTAGAGAGTGTCACTGCAAATTACCTAAATTTTAATTAGAAGTGCATGTATGGTTCGCGATCACGGTATCAGTTGTTTCGGAAAATATTAATTTAAAAAAGAATATTAGATAAGTATCGCTTATACATAATGGTATCAACACCTTCAAAATATATTACAAACAGAATGATATGACCAATTATATAACTGTGTAACATATTCTAATAATATCGAACTTAAAAAGAAAAAAAAATACAGTATCAAATGAGTATAAACGAATCCAACTATGCAACAAATCAATTTGAAATTGTTTTATTTAATTTATAGGAGACTGAGAAAGTCATTCTCTAGGAAAAGAAAAAGAAAAAAAAACATTTTGACTATGTATTATGTATAACCAAGATTTTAGGTTTTCAATGGAGCGCAAAGGGGGAGTTCAAATTTTGATTTTGACTATTTAAATGAAGAATGCAAGTGCTTTGACCATGGGCGAAATTAAGTAGTTGCAAATAAATTTGACAAACTTTAAATTCCATTTAGGTTTAAAAGTGGAGTGAAGAAGTCAAGTTCAAATTTGATTCTTTAAGGAACAGTCCAAGCTTGTGCTTGACTTGATGGATTAAGAAAACAATTACATATATTTTTAAATTTAACCATGGATGAAAATGTTCATGAATTACAATTGCAAAAACATAATAAAATAAAATGAAAAAGTTTTTAACTTTTGGACAATAGAAGTGTTTTTTCGATGGGTCCGTTTGGATACACTGTTTTTTGTTTTTGTTTTTTTACTGTTCACAAGACTAAAAAAAAAACACGTTTGACAAACACGTTTACTGTTCACTGTTTTTTCCCCAAGAAAACTGTTTTCTGTGAATAGTGTGTAAAAGTGATGAAAACACCAAATACAACTTTTAGTTGTTTTTTGAGTTTTTTCACTGTTTAGGTGGTAAAAACAATGAAAACACCAAATTCATAAAATACAATTTTCACCAAATAAAAGTGGTGAAAACACCTTCATCCAAACGCTTTTTTGTTTTTAGTTTTTTCCTGAAAAAACAAAGGCAAATACAAAAACAGTTTTTATATCTGAAGACATAAAACAAATACAAAAAACAGGCTTTCCAAACGCACCCGATACTCCAATTCTATATTACAAGTTTATAAATTATAACTAATCACTTTTGTACTTTAAATATAAAATTATACTCTCTTAATATTGTAATCTTTCCAATATCAAAAAACGATTTTTAAGTAATTTCCTTCACTTTGACCAAAAACAAATTGCAGTCATTTGTTCTTATGAGTTATGATGACTTAAAACTTTCCCACCCACAATTAAGTCCAAGCCTTATAAGGTGGTATACAATCTTTCGTAATGAAAGTTTGGTGATCACTTTCATTACGTTGACTAGAACCACTTTATTGCATTTGATTTTACATTCAATCGCTATATCATATGTTTTTTAATAAAATAAGATGCAAGGACGGTAATTTATTGGTTTGTCCAAAGTTGTAGCCCTAACTTTGACCCAAAAAAAAAAGGGTTAAATTATACTTTAACCCCCTCAAAATATAATATATTATATTTGCATCTTTTGTTATTTAGATAATGATTAATTTTAATAAATTTAATGTATTATTTAATTTAATCAACTAACATGTCCGAATTATCTCATATGTTTTTCAATTTAATCAACTAACCCCTCTTACATCCGGATTGACCCCTATACTTTTTCAATTTCAATCACATTGCCCCCATCCTCAAACAATATATATGGGTTAATTTCACAAAACCCTCCTATACTATTAATTTAATCAACTAACCCTCACTGTGTCCACTTTGCCTCTTATACTATTCAATTTCATCAATATGCCCCCTCCCCTCACATTTTGAGTCATAATACATAAATTACTCTTAATAATATAGGGGGTTTAGTGAAATCAAGCATTTAAAAAATTATTTTTCGAAAATCAATTATATTTTTTCGTACAAACTATAAATTTTAAAAAAATATATATATATTTCGGAAAAAAAGATTTTTTGAAAACAATATATATTTTGGAAAAAATATATATATTTTTTGATATATATATATATTGGAAAATGATATATATTTCGAAATATATATATTATTTGTCAAAATTATATATTTTTCGAATTGTTCTCAAAAAATATGTTTTTTTCCCGAAAAATAATTTTTTGGGGAAAAATATATATTATGTTCCAAAATATGATTTTTTTTTAAAAATAATTTTTTTGAGAAAAATATATATTATTTTTTCCGAAATATACGTTTTTTATATTTTGGAAAATAATGTATATTTTTCACAAAAAAAATATTTTTCAGAAAAAATACATATTTTTTTAAAACAATTCAAAAAATATATATTTTTGACGAATTATATATATATATATATTCCAAAATATATATCATTTTCCAATATATATATTTTTTGTCCAAAATATATATATTCTGAAATATATATATATATATATATATTTAAAATATATATTATTTTCAAAAAATATTTTTTTGTGAAGTAGTTTGATTCACTGCATTAGAAAAGATATGACATTTTATCAATATATTTATATTTTCTAAATTTATTTATTTTTTCAAATTTTGTTTTTTGAAATATATATTTTTCGAATTTTATATATTTTTTCGAATTTATATATTTTCACGAATTTTATATATATTTTTGAATTATATATATTCGAAATTTATATATTTGTTTCGAATTTTATATTTTTTTTTCAAATTTTATATATATTTTTAAAATTTAATATATATATTTCGAATTATAAATATATATATTTTTAGGATGGGGGGCAATGTGATTTAAATTGAAAAGTATATGGGTCAATACGAACATAGGAGGTGTTAGTTAATTAAATTTGAAAGTATAGGGGACAATTCGGACAAATGAGGGATTAGTTGATTAAATTTCTAAAGGGGATTTATTGAAATTAATCCTTTAGATAATTATAATTTAATTATACTTTAACCCTTCAAAATATAATATTTTATATTCGCACCTTTTATTATTTGGATACTTATAATTTCACTAGTTCTTATTCAAATTAGATGACTGGAGTTATAAAATAATTTATCTACCTATAATTATTTTTTATGTCTTTTCATTTAGTTGAGGTATTTTAGATATTTCATATCTGTGATAATGTAAGTCTTGACTGAATTTGACCACCTAAAAATTTAACTAAGAAAAATATTTGTTATAATTTATAAAATTAAGAAGTCTACTAATAATTATTTAAATAATAAAAAATACAAGTATAATATATCATATATAGGGGATATAACTAGATAGATATAACTTTAATTTACCCCCAAAAAAAATTAGTACAACTATTCTTCTATTCCACTACTACAAAAAGTCCACAACCACCCCTCTTTTATCAACCTTGCCTCTCTCTCTCACTCTACTTTTGTTCCTCTCTCTCTCTCTTGTCATATGCTGTGGTGAAACCTATAGCCATGGCTGTGGAGCTCATGATGGGCTATGGAAACAACACCTTTGTGAACCAGATCGAAGATAACGCGGTACAAGAAGCAGCGTCCGGGCTCGAGAGCGTACAGAATTTGATCAGAATGCTCTCGGAGCAGCAACATTCACAACTGCAACAATCATCATTTTCGAATTCAAATAAGAACAAATCGGCCACGGACATGGACACGGACTGTCGAGCCGTGGCTGACATGGCCGTGACCAAGTTCAGGAGGGTCATCTCTCTTCTGGGTCGGACCCGGACCGGCCACGCCCGGTTCAGAAGAGGCCCAAATCTCCCGGACCCCACACCGGTCGTCGTCTCCGATTCTAGGGTTTACTCTCCCACTCCGATCCAGCAAGTCCCTCCCCAAATTGTGCCTCACCATGCGGTGGTGATGAACAATACTGGCGCGAGTGAGAGGAAAGACACGTCAGCAAAAACCATCAATTTCTCGATCTCGCCGGCGACCTCGTTCATGTCGTCGTTGACCGGCGACACCGACGCCAAACAACCATCCTCCTCGTCGGCGTTTCAGATCACGAACCTCTCACAGGTCTCCTCCGCGGGAAAACCCCCTTTATCATCTTCCTCGATGAAGAGAAAGTGCAGTTCGTCGGAAAACGCAGGCTCCGGCAAGTGCAGTGGCTCTTCCGGCCGGTGCCATTGTTCCAAAAGGAGGTACAGACCCATATACTTATATATGATTTGTTTATATATATATATATATAATATGAAATGGGTTTTGTTAAAATTTGATTTTATGAAATGGGTTTGGTTTAGATTTTGATTTTGTGTTTTGTTTGTGTTGTGGGTTCAGAAAGCTCAAACAAACACAAAATGATTTGTACAGACCCATATACTTGATTGTGTGTATATATATATATATATAAAATGGGTTTGGTTTTAGATTTTGATTTTGTGTTTGTTTGTATTTGATTCAGAAAGCTCCGGCTGAAAAGGGTGGTTAGGGTTCCGGCGATAAGCTTGAAGATGGCGGACATACCACCGGACGATTATTCATGGAGGAAGTACGGACAAAAACCCATTAAAGGGTCTCCACATCCAAGGTAACAACAACTAATAATACTATGCTATATTCGATATTGCAATCAATCATTGTGTTGACTCAGTGAGTCACAACTGGTGGACTGGTTCTTAACTCGTTGACTCTGAGCCTTACTTCAAATTACGAGTTTACCCTTTTGATTAAGTCACACAAGGCTGTTCTTTGGTGTGACATTTATCTACAATAAGAATAAAAAACTATGTTTGGTACTGAATGGAATGCCTTTGTTTATAATTGATTTAATTAATATTACATCTTGATAAATATAGTAAAATTTGTCTGATTATGACTAGATTTTTTTTTTTCTCAAACTCTCTAAAGTAATTGGAATAGACATGATTGGGTGTATGTTGATTAATACATGCTTTAATGTTTTGAGGTGTTTATAGATGGAGTTACTTTCACTTGTTTGTGTATATCTTAATATCTAAAATTTCGTTCTAGTCCCAAAAATTGAATTTTATTTCAATAAATTTCCCATCCTGATCAAGTAGCAAATTGGTACCAACTTTGGCTGATCTTAAGCTCGAAGAGTTACAACCGTAGTTGATATTATCGGATTTATAACATTTTTCTATGGAAGGTACCGATACCCATATTATTATATACTTATTTTTAAGACCAATATTGTCCGAATTCTTTATCCAATTACCGCCACCGTCATCGAAATGTGTTTTGAAAATTCAAAAAGGTTATGATGCTAATTAGATTATGGAGTGTTTTAAATGACCCAATTCGTTACTTAAATGAGTATATGAGTCCAATAATATCATACATTGATATGATGGTTACTATTTGGGTATGCATACATATTTTTTCTTGCACATGTTGTTATATGTACGTATAAATAAATACATATATATATAAATATCTAATAATTGTGTTTTATACTTGTGATAAACAGGGGTTATTACAAGTGTAGTAGTGTAAGAGGGTGCCCAGCTCGCAAACATGTAGAGAGAGCCTTGGATGATCCAGCCATGCTGATTGTGACCTACGAAGGAGAGCACAACCACTCTCTCTCTCTTGGAGAAACAAGTGGACTCATTTTAGAGTCTTCTTAATTAGATTAAATTTTTATTTCATTTTTTTTTATTTACTATAATGGAGGAAGGAGGACAATGAATGGTTGAATTGTAGAGTAAAAAAGTGTAGTTGACGTTCAATGGCTCAGTTCTCTATCTCCAAGGAGATTTTAGTGGATTAGTTTGTTCCTTGTACAAGATGAATTTATTTCTCTGCAACTATGTTGAAAAAACTAGTATAATTAATGCACTAACAATTAAAAATAGTGGGTGGGTTTGGTAAAGTGATTTAAAACTAGGATTAAATCTCAATAAGGTTAATTTCATTATATATCTATATATATATTTAATTTTAAAATTAAAAGTTATAGAAAGTATGTGTTCTCTCCCACTCTCACTTTTCTACTATATTGGTTGCTTTATCTTTTGGTTCTTGACTTACCTATCTTTGGATGCCTAGTACTATATTTTTTTTTATGCATGAGTCAATTGCTGAAGCCTTTTTATTTTTTGGGTTTTGAGGAAAGTGAAAATTAATACGACTTCAACTCAGGGTTCTGATTTAGCAAAATTTTCCCTCTTTAATATAAAATGATCTATTGTAATTGTGAACTTTATAATTAAGGAAAATCATTTTTGTACCTAATTGTTGGACATAATTAGGATAGTTGAATGGTCATTGCTTTTATTTATGCTAAAGTGTGGCTTTCAAAACAAAATGTGCAAATATGAAGAATTTGTTAAAACTCTTTTTTCATGTGGGAAAGATAATGTCAAATCATATTTTACTTGATGAATTTAAAATTTCAATAAACAAAGAAATTAATTGAAAGAAAAAAGAGTCAGAATAAAAATAAAAATATCAGAAAACACTCAAAACACTAATTTGATTATGTATATGGTTGAAATCTTAATCCTATTTCATTGAAATTGAAAATTTTAGTCTTCGAACCAACATGAATCTGAAACCAAACCAAAATAAGGATTTAGTCAAATCTAAAACCCAAAAAAGAAAAAGAAAAAAAAAAAAGAAAAAGATTAAAAAAAAAAGCAAAGGCTTAGTCAAGAAGGTAGAAAAAGAGGTGAAACATGTGGTGTTTGGTAAAGTTGACCAAGAAAAAGGAGGGTTGGCAGTTGAGACTGCCCATTCATTATGGATTGGTGAATGGTGATTGGTCAGAAAGAGAGACGTGAGAGAGAGTTTTTAATGCTTGCTTTGGCTTAGAATATAGAAAATACATATATGTATAAATAAAAATAAAGTGAATTTAATGCATGTCTGGTACCTTGCTTCATGCAAAGGGTTGGCTAGCTAGATACAGAGAAGACTATTATAGTATTACGTAGTATAGTAATGATAGGGAGATGTTTGGTTTGGAAAGAATTGAACCCCACTCTCCATATATATATATATATATATATATGTATGTTTTTAATGAGAAACCAAACCTGGCAAAGTCAAAATAAGAGGGTTGGCCATTGCCTTTAGCTTAACGTCAACCCTAGCTAGATTCATGCCTCTTTTTAGTCACCTATCATCATTTTATATTCACACAAATGTTTTTGTCTACAGAGTTAGGTTCAAAGACTCAATAGTCAATGTTATTCTTCTTTTAGTCTCCACAAAAATGTGTAATGTCACTTCTTATTTTATAAGATTTTAGCTTCATTAAGAAGACATGAATTTCGTAGTTACATAAAAAAACAAAAAACAAAATCATACAACTAATCTTCAAAATATAAGATTTTTAATAAGAGGGGTTGGGAGAATTTTCAACACATTCGTTTTCCTTCTAAACAAATTTACCATTCCCTCGGTTCCAAATTAGTTATTCAAATCTATCTTTTTAATATTTTTTAAATTATTTTATATTTTTAATTTTACCCTTTGATAATATAATATAATTATAATTTTTAATGGAACTTATTATTTTTGAAGTTAATAAAGATCGTTCCAAATTAATTATCTAAGTCTGATTTTTCAACATTCTTTTTAGTTATTTTGTGTTTTTAATTTTACTCTTTGATAATATAATATAATTATAATTTTTAGTGGGACTCATTATTTTTTAAAGTTAATGAAGATAGATAATTTGATAAAGTATAAAATTATATTGTATCGGAACTCAAAACTGATAAATATTTTGAGACAAAATTAAAAAAATAAATAACTAATATGAAACATATTTTATCACGCTTGAAGTATACAAGTTTCTTTTCTATAAAAAAATAATTTGATTCTTGGTGATTCTCTCATAATTTGTCACGTCTTTTGGTTGATGTTAGAACTATTTTATCAAAAAAATTAATGGGTAATTCATAATTTTAACACAGAATGTACATTGTTAATATGATTTAAATATGAATCAAGTGTTTTCAAATCTCTCTTTTTGACTCCATTATTTTTATTTTTTATTTTTTATTTTTAATGTACTTAAATTTAGTTTCAAACTTTCAAAGCAGCTAATATCTATTGAATTTTAGAATAAATTTGTTAAAATAGTACAAGTACTTTGAGAAACACGGCGGCAAGGGACCATTATGGGCAGATAATTTGGACTCATGTATAGTTGGCTTGGAAGATTGTAGTGAAAAGGGAACAACTAGTTAGGCCCAGTTTGGTTCGCGGTTCGGTTTCATGTGGTCCGGTCTTATAATAATTTTTTTGAGACCGAATATTATTTGATAACACGATTTCAAAAAAATAAGGATCACTTGAGACCAAAAGGGATAATTTAAGACAACCAAAAATTATGATCTCAAGTGGTCTTATATACAATTGTCTTAACACATGTGATCATAAAATTTGAAAAATATATATATAATTTGAAAATAATATATAAAATTAAAAAAATAATATAAAAAAAATTGAAATAATGTATAAAATTTGAAATATATATATAAAATTCAAAATTAATATATAAAATGCAAAAAATATATTTAAAATTTGGGAAAATAAAAAAATTCCAAAATAATAGAAAAAATAAAAAATAATGTATAAAATTCGAAAATAATATATAAAATTTGAAAAATAATATAATTTTTTTTAAAATAATGTATTAAATTCGAAAAAAATATATAAAAATCAAAATTAATATATAAAATTTTAAATATATATATAATTTAAAAAATAATATATAAGTTTTGAAAAATAATATAAAAAATTTGAAATAATGTATTAAATTTGAAAAAAATATAAAATTCAAAAATAATATACAAAATTAGATATATATATATTTGAGAAAATATAAAAAATCAAAAATAATATATAAAATTCAAAAAATAATATAAAAATTCGAAATAATTTATAAAATTTGAAAAATATATTATTTTTGAATTTCTTATATTATTTTCAAATTTTATATATTTTTCATACTTAATATATTTTTTGAATTTTATATATTATTTTTTTATTTTTTATTATTTTCCAAACATAAGACAAAACAACTTGAATAAGACCATAAGACCAGACAACTTTACCAAACAGACTTTCAGAACACCACCCAGATAAGACCAGACCAGACCGGATCAGATAAGACCAGACCGGACCGGACCGGACCGCCTACCAATCGGACCCTTATAAGTTATAACATATATATGTATATATACACAGTGGATGTATCATGTATATAATTTTTATATGATTTGATTTATTAAAGAGGATAAAAAGGAGGAGGAACAATATTCAGTAGAGGTTGAATATAGATTTGCTTTTGTGACATTAATTGGTAACGTTAGTTGATTTAAGAAATTAAAATATCACAATCAGACTTTCGACAGAAAATTTTATTAAAAAAATTGCAATTAAAATAAAAGGACTTTGAATGACTTTGTTTTTTTTTCCCTTTTTTTGATTCTAAAAACTTTTTGGGGACCAAGTTAATCTGTATAGTGATTATTTGAAATATAAAAAAACAAAATATAAAATTTAATATCACCATCGAAGTTAAGACAAAAAGATAGGGGTTGGCCACTAAAGTCAATCATATGTGAAGAATAACTACTTAGGAACAGTGGATTTAAAGTAAAATATAAGAGAGTTTAGATGATCTCTGTATTTTTTTTTTTGTCTGTATATTTTTTCATGATGAAATTGCATTTAAAAAATCTTAGGGTGTAATCAGTGGGATTTAGAAATTTAAGTTAGTGGGGTATAATTATTATAAGGGTAAAGTGCATAAACCCCTGAACTATTGTCAGTTTTGCACAAAACCCCCTTGAACTATGATATGTGCAGTTAACCCCTTAAGCTATCACATTTAGTTGCAAATTGTCCCAATTTCTTCATTTTTTTATATAAATGACCATCATGCCCTTTCTTATTGTATTATACTTATCTATTTTTCTTATTAACATATATTATGAAAACAATTATACAAATTTGATAGCATATTCTGCATAAAATTTTGTATAGATTTTCACAAATTTTAAATTAATTGAATAATTAATGATTTTAGATTATTTAAATAAAATTAAGTAAGATTTTTAAAATGATTTAGTAATTACTCAACAATATTTATATATATAATACAAAACAAAAAATATCTAAGTAATTTATAAATTTTGTATGAATGTATATCTTAGGAAAATAAGTTTTTTAATACTTCAACTTTTTTTTTTCAATTTTTTTTTAACTTTATTATATTTTTTTCAAACAGACTTTAAAGTTAGTCAAGATATTTTTTTAAAAATTAGTTTGAGAATTTTTGTTATAATATAGAAGTTTTCCTTTGGTTGTTTCATTTTTATTTATTTTTTCAAAATTATTATTATTATTTTCTTTCAAACACAAGAAAATAGCAAAATGGCCGAGGGATAGGTGATAATGTCAACAATTATTTTTTAAGATTGTAGAGATCAAAATAAGAAAATTTTATAGAATTGTGAAACCCCCAAATTTTCATGCATAGGTTGGCCAGACTCATACACAGAAAACTAGGAGCATCAGTAATTGATAACATAAACACAGAATATAAGACATAAAATAGAAATATAATAATAACAACAATAACAAAATAAGGATACAACTTATACATGAAGAAGACCACTCCCAATACATCCTTAAATAAAATAAGTCCCACACAGTACAACTTGGAAATCCCATAAACATGGACCCCTAGAAACACACTTATAAGAAATACAACATATGACATTTATCGGATCCTACCCTGGAGTGGAAGGAAAATATGATAGAACCGGATGGATAGATATGAAGTCCTCAACCCTGCTGGTAAAACTGTCGAGGACCTGAAACAACAAAAATGTGGGTTAAACCCACGAGCAAGTACAACTCTACATGTCCCAAGCAGAGTACCAAAATCCATCCCCTTTCCTAGTGACACCTAATCCCAAAATTATATTATAAAATAATAATATATTTAACTATAAATATAGTCACTAATATACCACCATTTAATATAATTATGTTTATAAATTTCTTACATTAATCTGATTTTTCCATACAACATCCAATCCATGCCCTACAATAACCACGTACCCGACAACTCACCCATGCCGTGACAACTCACCCATGTCCCGTGGTACTAGTTAGACTGCAGTAATAGTCAGCCTCCTTGTGGTTCCTTATAAATTTCCAAAACATAGTCATTTAATTTAAATCTTATGATTTTACGAATTTAATAATTCACTCGTAATCTTTAATCGGGAACATATAACAATTTATAAGGTCGAGCCTGGGGGGTCCAGGGGGGGCGGCGTGACCATTACCTGAGCGCCCCCCTGGCGGGGTCTGGGGCAGCGCCCCAGCGCCAAGGTATACGGTATTTTATACGGTCGAAACCATTCATTTATACGGTCGAAAATACGTAATCTAGTATAATTCGTGATACACATAATAACAATATAAATCAATGTCCAGAGTCTGATAACAAAGAAAATAGAGAAAAATAATTACATAAATATGCAATATTTTTCTAATAACAGTTTTGAAATCTTTGTCAACATTGAAACCTAAAATATTTATGTATTCAGATATTTATACTAAGTTCCAACCATATACACATCATCAGAATCATACCAATAAGACACATAACCACGAATCCATACATGTATAGCTACATATGGTAAAAACAGATTTGTATGTATAGCTAGATATAAACATAGTCTCATACATATATCAATATATCACCACAAATCTCTATATATATACAAGATCTGTATATATATGTATAACCAGAATATAAATCATCATATATATATATGAATATAAATATACTCTAACAGATTTGTACATATATGTCTATATAAGTCTACTAATCTTTACCTATATGCAAGATCTGTACATATGATCATGGATCTATACATATACATATAAACAGAATATATATCATCACATAAATAAACATGAATATGAACATACTCTAACAGATCTATACATATATGCCTATATAGATCCACGAATCTCTACATGTATACAAGATCTATATATATACTTACGGATCTATACATATATGTACAAATAGAATATATAAGTCACATAAATAAACATGAATATGAATATACTCTAACAGATCTATACATATATGCCTATATAGATCCACGAATCTCTACATATATACAAGATCTATATATATACCTACGGATCTATACATATATGTATAAATATAATATATATAAGTCATATATGAACATGATTTACACATACATATACATATATGAAAAATATTATTTAGCAGATTATAGATGCACAAAGTAAAGGCTACGAAATTTTAGTACAAAGAGGAAGAGTAGAACATATGTCTTGCCTGTAATGTAGAGCTGAATCCACCACAAGTATAGATCCAAACCAATTCTAAGCTCTCAACCTCTCAACCCTCACAATTTCGGGTATAATTGATGAAGAAGAAGAAGTAGTAGAATAAATGAGATGGGGGCTAGATCTGAAGTTAAGGATACTTATATAGAAGATGTTAGGGTTAGGGAAATGTCCAAACTAACCTTGTATTATGCATAAATCACCAAACTGCCCAAACACTAATGACAACCTTGCCCCCCTTCAGATCACAAAATTTCATTATAACCTACTAGAGTTAAAAAGACTAAGATAGCCTCATTCAATAATTTAAACACCCAATATGCCATCCAAAATAATTAAGGGAATAAATATCCATTAAATACGGGGTATTACAAGAATACTTTGTGAGCTATGAAACACGAATACTTCGTCTAGGGTCGCCGTATTCATATCAGATACGCGAACATACCAAAAATACGTGTCCTGAATTTTTTAAAATTGGACATGCAGTGGACACACGGTGGATCAGTTAATTCCATGAAAGATAGAGAATTTATAAAGCCGCTAATTTGGTGGATCGCTTATAGAACTTGAACACCCCTAATTCAATCTTTGGCTTTGAAGATACTTGAACATTTTTGTTTCTCCTCATCTTGTGAGAGGAATTGGAGCATTTATTCATTTATCCATTATATAGAGAGGAACAAGATATCAACACAAAGAACTTAAGATTTGGTAGTTATACATTCTAATTTTTGTCTTCGATCAATAAATTTTTTACAATATAACGAGGAAGAGACTAAGATGTCAGATGTTGGGGAATATGCATTTTGATTCCTTGGATGGTAGTGGAATGAAGAATTTTGAACATTTCAAATGTTTCATTTAACCTATTTGTTTATTTTTGAGTTATAAATTTATTGGTTCTTATTGTTTTAGTGATAAATAAAGTATTTGTACAATATAATATGCATATATAAAAAAATTATGTTTTTTTATAGACGTGTCAGAGGCGTGTCATGTCCTACTTTTTTTAAATTTGTCGTGTCGCCGTGTCCGTGTCGTATTCGTGTCGATGCTTCATAGTTTGTGAGTATGACAACCGTTGGTTATAGAGAGAATGTGTATTCAGAAGAATTAAGCATAAAGTGACGATAAATGGCTTTTCAAGTCTGCTGCTCAACATTGGACAACCGCGGAAACTATCAAGATTGAATACAATAAGAATAGATTGAATTTTTGGCGTGCGAAAGCACATTGCTAAGGCCACACGGACTCTAACATTGAGTTATGAATGAGAGTGAAATGGATGAACGATGCCAATGAATTATGTTAAACGATACTGATGAATTATGTAAATATCTTGGCCATAGACGATGGATAATGGGCGTTATGCATATCGACTTGTGCAATATTATAACATGCGCTAACGACAAAGGAAAATTAAAAATTACATACACCACAAACTGTTAAACAATAATACTAGTTGAATGCTTAGTGAAATGGGTGAGATTAAAAATACACATTAACCACCTCTCAAACACAACTGAAATGAGACCTGTAAACCCGTTCGCAATCACCGAACGAATTATAACTTTTATAATTTAAAACATAAGCAAAATATAGAAAAATGACAAGATAAACAAATAGATATTGAAGAATCATCCAGAATGGGGAAAATTTCGGATACTTTTCTTTTTCTTTTTCAGTCTTTTTATACAAGAACTTGGTCTTACCCTCATAAATGGGTATTAAAACATATTTAAAATAATATCTCTACATTAAATACAAATTGACTATTTTTGTAAAACTGCCATATTAAAACCCATATAAGCTTTTATTGTGTATAATGAAACGGTCGGTTTTTAGGATATTTCATTATGAGATGGGCTTCTATTTTTTGGGTCTTGTTCTCTATTGGGCTTGCTAATATACGTTGATCCAGTGTTGCTTTGTCTGATGGGCCTAATGCAGAAAATGGGCCTACACTTTGCCCCCAATTCCCAAGCCCATTTCACATTTTTGAAATAGGGTGGGAATTCGAAGAGTCGTGCGTAACTGCCAGTTTCCTTATTTCATTCGTCTTCTTCAACACTTTTTCTCCATTTACAAGAGCAGACACCTATTCTTTGAAGACGATTTCCAGCAAGAAGTTCTTTGAGGTTAGTCTTTTTTCATCCTTCATCTGTTTTTCATAAATCAAAACATCATGAGTAATGATAGTAGCCGAACCCCTTCTCTGGAAGTGGATGTGGATGATGTTCCTGTTGTTTCGTCTTCTGAGGTTGCCCCCAATCTGATTGAATCGAAACCTCAAAAACTTTCTTGAAAACAATTGCGTAAATTGTCATTAGCCGATAGGTGTAGAATAGAGTTTGACATACCCAATGATGTTTCGATTTCTTAGTATTCCTCCGATTTGGACTTCAAATCGTATGAAGAAGTTGAACCGGATGAAGCCTTATTTTCTGCGCACCATTTGGCCGTACTCAGATTTCCCTTACATCCCTTCTATCACTACGTTCTTTTTTTTTAGGGCTTACACCTTTGCAAGTAAACCCTAACTTTTTCAGGGTTTTATCTATAATGCTCGTTCTGAATAACGAACGAGATTTGAACTTAGGTTTGGGTGATTTTTTGCTCTGTTACAAAGTTGATCAGATCAGAAAAAACCCTGGTCGGTATCATCTGCACCCCCATTCAACCTTGAAACTTTATGAAGGGAATCCTTCTTCTGAGAAGGAATGGAAAGATAAGATGGTGAAAATTGGGGGAAATTGGAGGGTGGATGCGTCCGGCCCGTACCCTCTGCTCAGGACCTTCGGTAGTTGTAAAAAATTAAAGTATGGATTCAAAAATCCTGGCAAGTGTCCTTTTGTACTTTTCGAATTTTGCATGTTTTTCTTGAACTGTGTATATATTTGTTTTTGATCGTATGTCTTTATTTTGAATATAGCCGAACGTCTAGAATATCTGAACGAGAGAGTCTTTGTTACTCTTCCTTCCAGCAAAACTCTTTTGACTTTTCAGAATCTGAAATTCATCGCTGCTAGCGCTTCAGAAGCTACTATAATAGAAATTCCTGTAACAGCCTCAAAATGTGCTGCAGCACAAAAACCTACTGCCCCCATCAGCTCGTCTGCTGATAAAGGAAAAAATAAAATGATCGATCTGACTGTAGATCCGAAGAAGACGAAGGGGCTTCTGAAAATGACGAACATTGATGACAGCGGTAATGTTCAAAAAAAGTTGCAGTTTGGCCCCCCTTCAGAGCATGCAAAAGGAAACGACTCTGAAAAGCATGAAAAGTTAGTGAAGAAGGCCAAATCTGTGAGTGGCTACACTATTCCAGATTGCTGTTTCCCTCCATCATTTGATCCTGAAGGTGACTGGATCCTCAAGTTTGAAAAAAGTGATGGAAGTGTTCTGGATCGCCGTTCGCTGGCCATGTCGGATCCTGACTCCCTGATGGCACTTGCTCGTGGTATGTGGCCACCCAAAGATGAAATTTTTCAGCAGCATGTCGATCAGAACGAACTTCTGGCTAGGGCTCCTGTTTCTATTTTGGAGGTACAAAGTGTTTTTTTTTTTTTTAATAATAGTAATACTTCTTTTTTCTTCAGTCTGTTTTTGATGTTTTAGCTATCTACAAAGCTGTTGAGATGGGAGAGTACAAGAGAAAAAACATGGATTCTGCATACCTAAGAGCTGAAAAATGCGCCATGTTGGCTGAGAAATAGAAGAAGACCTGGAGACTGAGCTGGAAAGCTTAAAGAAACTCCATAAGAAGGAAGTCGATCAGAATGTTGAACTGAAGAAGCAGGTCCACAACCTTGAGACTTCTAATGTTGTTCTAAAAACCGGTTTGGAGGTTTGTCGAAGGGGAGGTGTGGAGATGCACCGGAGGTATGTGAGTATTTTTGATATAAAATTCTGCGATGGGTTTAGATTATGTCATGATCAAATGTCAATGGACCCATCAGCTTGAACGTACGAAGATCTGGCTGCTCATGACACTTCTTGTAGTGTCGTTCATCTGTATACTGAGCTTGAGCCTTGCAGAGATGAGAAGGACTTCGCTCAATTTCTCTTGCATGGGATTATTCTGGCTGAACGACCAGAGCCTATTTCTGCAGTCCCTTCTGCTACAACTAGAGTGTCAGCTGGGCCTTCCATTCCTCCTTCAGAGAATCAGCAATCCACTACCGATGATGTTTTACCTCCAACTTCTTGACTTGAAGTTTTACTTTGAACAATTTTGATGGTCTGTAAAATAATATTTATTTTTGATGCTTCCGTGATGAACATCTTTGGACAGGTTTTGAAATGGCACTTGACGTGCTAAATATTTTTTTGAATAGGATGGCACTGAGGTGCTAAGTGTTTTTTGAACAGGTTTTTAGATGACACTGATGTGCTAAGTATTTTTGAACAGGGTAATGTGTTTTTAGAACACAACTTTTTGGTGCGTTTCTTCATGCGTCTTTCAGGCAGGAACTTGGTGCCATCTTTTAAGATGGTCTTTTATTTTTGCCTAAATAGCTTATATATTTTGGCCAAGTTATTTTACTTGGACTTTTCATGTACTTTTTTTTGTGACAGTTTGAAAAAATATATTGGAAGATATGAATAGTATCTTTATTGATTTATCATACAAACTTTGAACAAAATTTAAGATCAACAAACATTTTATTGAAAATACCTCTTCAAGTGTATTGCATTACAAGCTCGTTCGATCTGTTTTCCATTTTGATCGGCCAATCTGTAGGCTCCTTTACCGATCACGTCTGTGATTGTGTACAGCCCATCCCATGTAGGATCTAGCTTATTTGATATGTTGGCCAACACCCTTAATACTCGATCGCCTACTTGAAACGACCTTGGTTTCACTTTTTTGTTGTAACTTCTCATCAACCTTTGCTGATACTCTGCCAGCCTTATTGAGGTCATTTCTCTTTTTTCATCCATGAGATTGTCTTCGATTTTTAGAATTTCTTCATTTTGTTCAGGATCGAAGATATGGGTTCTTGTTGTGGGAACTTTCAATTCAATTGGGATTATTGCCTCGACTCCGTACGCCATAGCGAATGGAGTGAGTCCGGTCGGCTTGCGGGGCATCGTTCGGTAACTCCAGAGGACCCTTGGCAATTTATCTAACCATCGTCCTTTTCCTTCGATCCCTTCTAATTTTCTTTTTATTCTGGCAAAAATAGTTTTGTTCGTTATCTCGGCTTGTTCATTTGCTTGTGGATAGCTGACAGATGATAGTTCTGGTTGATGTCGTACTCGTCCAGCAACTCCCGAACGTATTGATTATCCAGATTTTTCCCGTTGCTCATCATTATGTATTTTGGCACTCCGAACCTGTATATTATATGATTTAAGATAAAATCAATCACTTGAGTGTGTGTGATTCTTACATAAGCTTTGGCCTCGACCCATTTAGTGAAATAATCCGTAGCCAGAAGCACATGTTTTTTATTTGATGCTACCCTTGTTAATGGTCAGACCGCATCCATTCCCCAACGTGCAAACGGAACAGGAGAAGCCATTGTTGTGAGAAGCTCTGCTGGTTGATGGATTATATGTGAATGCCTTTGACATTTGTCACATCTTCTCGCGTACTCTTCCGTGTCTCGAATCATGTACGGCCAGGAATAACCTTGTGTTATTGCTCTATAAGATAATGATCTTCCCTCAATATGACCGCCACAAGTTCCTTCGTGCAACTGCCTGAGTACTTCTTGTGCTTCAGACGGGGTCAAACATCGCAAATAAGGCCCAGTCATCGAACGACGGTATAAACAACCATCGATCACTGAATACTTGGTAGAAGATGATCTTACTTTCTTTGCTTCCCGATGATCCTCTGGTAAAACATCGATAAATAAATATTAAAGGATTGGGTCGATCCAACTCGGCTCGTACGGAATCACGCACACCTCCTTCTTTTTACCAATCGATGGAACGAACAATTTGTCCACGGAAATTATCCTGATCATATCGTCCCCAACTGATGATGCCTGATTTGCTACATGATCAGCCCCATGATTTTCCGCCCTTAGAATTTGCTTGAAAGTGACTACTTGAAAGTTTTGTACTTCTTCCTGAACGACCCTTTTATACTCCAGCATCCTTTCCTCATTTGTATTGTAATTTCCTGCGATTTGATTTACGACTAACTGTGAGTCACTGAACACGGTTAATTCTTTGATCTGGAGCTCATTTGTCAATCTTAATCCTGCTAGAACGGCTTCGTACTCAACTTCATTGTTTGAACTTTCAAAACACAGTTTAATTGATTGCTGCAACTTAGTGCCTTCTGGGGATATTAACTCGATCCCTACACCTACCCCCAGGCTATTCACTGATCCATCCACATAAAGCGCCCACCTTGGATTTTCACTATAGATCTCATCTTCGGTTGCTTCATACTCAAGGAGAAAATCTGCCACCGCTTAACCTTTTAGGGACGTTCGTGGCTCATAGGTAATATCGAACATGCTTAGTTCTATTGACCACTTAGTCGTTTGTCCCGAGAAGTCGGGCTTTGATAAAATTGTTTTGATCAGAAATGTGGTAGGGATTCTGATCGGATGGGATTCGAAGTAATGTCGAAGCTTCCGTTTTGCCTGGACCAATGCCAAGATTATTTTCTCCGTCTTCGAATACCTTCTCTCAGCGTCAAGCAATGTCTTGCTCGCATAATAAATTGGGTACTGCCTGCTCCCATCGTCTCTTACCAACGCTAAACTGACTGCGTTCGGAGAAAATGCTAGATATAGAATTAAGGACTCATGATCTTTGGGTGCCGTTAGGATTGGTGGTTTCACCATATAGAGCTTCAACTGATCGAACGCTTCCTGCTGTTTCTCTCCCCAAACCATCGTTTTCTTAGACTTCAGAACATCGAAGAACGGCTTGCATCTATCTGACAATTCGGAGATGAACCGGCTTAAAGCTGCTAACCTCCCTGTAAGTACGGGTGGCAAAAAAACCCGCCCCGCCCCGAACCCGCCCCGTTTATCCCGCCCCGTTTAGCTAATCGGGGTGGGTATGGGACAAAACAAAATTCCTCGATTATAATCGGGGCGGGTATGGGGCACCCTCGCCTCGCCCCAAACCCGCCCCGATTAGCTATATAATATATATATATTTATCTATATATATGATTAAACATGTATTGACGGATTGTTTATTATACTTTTGAAATCTTTGATTTTGATTTCATATAGATTTATTGTTTGATTTTGATCTCTTATAGTTATGTTTGATTTTGGGATTTTATTGTTATTTGGGGGAAAAATAATACGTAAACCAGCGCACATGTGTTGCAATGGTATAATCTCACTCCCAAATTAGGAAGGTGAGGAGTTCGAGCCTCTTAGGAGACATTTGTGGGTGTGGTGTGTGAGTTTCATACCATTCAAAAAAAAAAAAAAAAAACGTAATCGGGGCGGGGAGTTGGCGGGTACGGGGCGGGGCGGGGAAAAATAATCGGGTTTGGGGACGGGGCGGGTGATACCCGCCCCGACCCGCCCCATTGCCATCCCTACCTGTAAGCACCTGGATTTCTTTTGGAGATTCAGGTGCCTTCATCCCTATCAATACCTGAATTTGTGCGGGACTTGCTTTGATTCCTTCCTTGTTCACTATGTGCCCCAAGAATTGACCGAATGATACACCAAAAGTGCATTTCTCCGGGTTCAATTTCATTTTATGTGATTGCAGGGATGCGAACACATCCTCCAAGTGTTTCAGGTGGTCATCCTTGCATTGGCTTTTAACAACCATATCATCTATGTAAGCCTCCACTGTATCTCCAATCTGGGCCTTGAAAATCTTATTGATCAGTCGCTGATAAGTTGCACCTGCATTTTTGAGTCCGAACGACATGACCTTGTAACAGTAGGTCCCTCTTTCAGTGATGAACTCCGTTTTGTCTTCATCCTTTGGGTTCATAGGGATTTGATTGTATCCTGAATAGGCATCGAGGAAGGTAAGCCGTTCAAACCCAGTAATCGCGTCGATCATACGATCAATCTTAGGTAAAAGAAAACTGTCTTTCAGGCAAGCTTTATTTAAGTTGGTAAAGTCCACACACATTCGGAACTTCCCATTCTTCTTTTGTACGACGACAACGTTAGACAACCAATCGGGGTAATGAACTTCTCTGATAAAACCAGCTTCTAACAATCGGTCAACCTCTTCAGCTACAAATTTTCCTCGTTCAGTTACAATCCTTCTAGGTCATTGTCTTACGGGACGTGAGTCGGGATGAACACTTGAGGTGTGCATCATTGTTCCTGGGTCAATCCTGGGCATGTCGATGTGCTCCCAAGCGAAAACATTTGCATTTGATCTTAGCATAGAAATCAATTTGCTCCTTTCATTAGAATTTAGGTTTCTTCCAATTCGGGTGGTCTTTCCTTTGCTCCCGACGATCAGATCTACTATGACGGTGTCTTCTTCGGTCTTTTCATCATCGTCAGTCCGATCATGAACGTTCGGTAATTGCTATAAGTTCCGTTCGGAACTTTCGCCTTTTAAACCCTTTGTGACAATGGCATAGCACTCTTTTGTCACCACTTGATCTCCCTGGATATCAACAAATCCTTTCCCTGAAGGATCAACACACCGCATCACCTGATGCAGAGTTGAAGGAACTCCTTGCATTCGGTGAATCCAACCTCTTCCCATGATTAGATTGTAAGAAGGCTGCACGTCCACCAGTATGAAATTTTTTGTCAAGGTTCATTTTACGGCTGTCACAGGTAAATTCAAGACACCGATCGGACAGATCCTCTTTCCATCAAAATCTTCCAGCGGATTGGTGGTCAGTTTGATCAACTCCGTGCTGATGCCGATCTTTTCGAAGGCTGATTTGGTCATGATGTTCGTGCTGCTACCTGGATCAACTAACACCCTATTAACTAAACAATTTGAAACTATGATTGAAATTACCAGTGGATCTTCATGTGGCAACTGTACACGTCTCAAGTCCTCCTAGGTAAATGATATTGTCGGTATTGGGTAGTTACGAATTACGTTCACCTCCCCAACCCTTCGGATCTTGTTGGCATTGCGCATTCGTGAACGCTGAACCGGACGGCTTTCCTCATCCTCTTTTGGTTTTCCATGGATCATGTCAATGATTTTCACCGGCTGTCCGCCCACAATCTTATTAGTCTTAGGACAATCAAAATTTTCATTCCGTTGTCTACGTACTCCTTCAGATCTCCTTTGGTTATTAATGTCTCAACTTGCCTCCTTAAATGTCTGCATTCATTAGTTAAATGACCGAAGTCATTGTGGAATGCACAGTGCTTCGAACGGTCCTGCTGCTCTGGTGGCGTTCTCAGCGGAAATGGTGGACGAAAGATACCTTTTGCTTTATTCTCGTTGTACAATCTCGCCAATCTTGTTCGGAGTGGAGTTTCAGGTATGTCATACCTTGGCCTCCTCTCCTGCTGCCTGTATGGAGCTGAGCTTATGCCGCTCGTGCTATCAGCTTTCTTGATTATCCTTTCTTTTGACTTGTTTTCCACACTAACCAGTGCCGAACGATGACCCCTTTCTTGTTCATCTTCCTCCAATCTCAAGTACCCCTGCGCCCGTGAATTCAACTGGCCCATGTTGAGAGGTGTCGATTTCACTAAGGATCTGTGAAAGCTGGTCCCTTGTTCGATAACTACTTTAAAAACTTCCACTGCTGCTGGCTGATCACAACTGGGTATCATTCCCATCTGCAAATTGAATCTGGATAGGAAATTCTTCAAAGTTTCACCTTTTGTTTGCCTCATTGTGAACATATTGGAAATGGTCCTCTTTTGCTTCCGATTGCCAAAATATTGGGCTAGGAACTTTTCCATTAGAGTTTGGAAGGAATCGATCGAACCACCGGTTAATTGTCTGAACCTTAACAGGGTTGGGCCCGTTAAGCTCGTAGAAAAAGCTTTGCATATTAACGCATCATCAGCCATATCGAGAGTCATCATCTGCTCCACATGGAAAAGGTGTTCAATTGGGTCTTATGTCCCATCAAACATAATAAACTTTGGCATCTGGAACTTGTCTGGCCTTCTTGCTTGTTGTATTTTAGTGTTGAACGGTGACTTAATAATTTTTGTTGTCATCTCAATGGCTAGATCGGCTGGTGATTGTGTTCTGAGATCCTTTACTTGTTCATCTACGATCCTCTGAAGCTTGGTCACCATATCGAGCGGAACCGCCCGATTATTGGCGTTTATCCCATCCCCAATTTGCTGGGTATGAGTTCGATTTGCTGAACTGGCCTCGTGATGATTGTCCTCTTCTTCAGCAACGGGGTCATTCTGTTGTCCTCCTGCTGGCGGTTCTAGACGTTCTGATTGATCAAGCCTTCCTCTTAATTCTTGATTCTCTTTTTTAAGAGCTTCCAAGTGTTGAAGGATAGCAGATGTGTCTCCTAGCTGTGTGGTGGTTTCTCCCGTCATTGATCTAATAACTTATGATTAGAACCTTCGAAGTTCCCACAGACGGCGCCAAAAAGTGTAAACCCGTTCGCAATCGCCGAACGAATTATAACTTTTATAATTTAAAACATAAGCAAAATATAGAAAAATGACAAGATAGACAGATAGATATTGAAGAATCAGCCAGAATGAGAAAAATTTCGGATCCTTTTCTTTTTCTTTTTCAGTCTTTTTATACAAGAACTTGGTCTTACCCTCATAAATGGGTATTAAAACATATTTAAAACAATATCTCTACATTAAATACAAATTGACTGTTTTTGTAAAACTGCCATATTAAAACCCATATCAACTTTTATTGTGTATAATGAAACGGTCGGTTTTTAGGAGATTTTATTCTGAGACGGGCTTCTATATTTTGGGCCTTGTTCTCTATTAGGCTTTCTAATATATGTTGATCCAGTGTTACTTTGTCTGATGGGCTTAATGCAGAAAACGGGCCTACAAGACCTATAAAAGTTCAATCAAGACCCAAGAAATTGTTCGTGAAATTCTTTTTTCAATATAAACAAAAATATTAATAAATTATAGGATTAATTTCATCTAGATCCTTTGAGATTTGTCATAATTTTAGATGGACCTTTCGATTTTTAATATTTTCACCTAGATCCCCTCAAGCTAACGTCCATTTATTTAATTAATGGAGTGCTCTAAAATTATTATTTTTGCCTTTCATTACTGGAATAAAGATAAATAGTATGACTTTTCATATAATTGAATGTCAAAATTAATTATTTGATCATTTTTTGTTAATAACATCAGCGGATTGTTTGATCACTCACTGTCAACTAATAGAAGGGGTCTAAGGGATACCTAAATTAACCCTATATACCATTTTTTGTATTGAGTTAAGTTGGGGTCCGAGTCCGACCCGTATTTAAGCTCCCATCAAAACGGGTCGAATCTAACCTGCCCGAACCAAAACCCTGGTTATCAAACACAAAAATTAGGGTTTTACACCACTTCGCCACACGCAAACCACACGGCGGCGATGGGTTTCTCGGCCACCACCACCACCTCATGAGACCCACTCTCTCCTCCACCACCACCACCACCACCACTCTCTCTCTCCTCACCACACTCACCTCTTCTCTCTCTCCAACCACCCCCTCATTCATGGCCTACTCTTCCATCTCCGAAACCCTAACTCCTCCACCGCAATCCACCGACGACAGCCTCTACGTCGACCACCACCACCACCACCAAGAGGATCAGGAACAGCGATTGTCTTCGTCTTTGGGGAGTCCGGGTCGGGGGTTGAGCGGCGAGTCGCGGATCGAGAGAGCGTGGGCCCACTGGAAGAAGCTAGGGCAGCCCAAGCTGGTTGTGGCGCCAATGGTCGACAATTCGGAGCTCCCGTTTCGGATGCTGTGTCGCAAGTATGGCGCCGAGGCTGCGTATACGCCCATGCTTCACTCTCGCATCTTCTCCGAGAACGAGAAGTATCGATCTCAAGAGTTCACTACTTGCAAGGTATATATACTCATAATTATACATTCGTATATATATATATATAGACGTATGTATATGTGTGATTGATGATTTTCTAAATGTACAATTGTATATACTCAATTTTATGCTTTAATACATCTCTGTGTGTTCGATAGTGTCATTGGTGATTTCCTATATACAGTATTTGTTTCAGCTCACTATTTGGTAGGTATATTACTTATGCCTGTAACATCAATACAAATTTGTGTTTTTGTAATTAACTAAACTCGTGATTGAAAAAAAGTTTATGCTAGTTCTTAGTTGTAATCCAAGTTCTTCACTTCATTTTGTGTGTTCTTTGTGAAACTTGGACAATGTGTGCTGTTGGTTTACAGATTTGGGTTTATTTTATTAAATTGAGTAGCGGACTTACTGCATTTTTTGCAATCAATGTATTACATTGCTGATTGAAATGCACTTTATGAAACACTGCATTATGGTTTTTGGGTAAGAAAAACAATGTCAAATTGGGTGAGTTTTTGGAGCAAAATGGAGATTTGGGATAAAGAAACTAAGATTTTGGTATTCTGAAAGGAATAAACTTAATACACGGACTCATATATAGTTGCTCAAATAGATGTTGGAAAATATGGTGGGTGCAGACAATTGATGACAGTTACATTGACACAACACCTGTATGAAAGTCGGTACCATTATGCTAAGGAGTCTCGGTTGTGGAGATCTAGTGACTGTTTGGCATATGGAGGAGTGGGACATGTTTTTATCGATTCTCACACACGGAGTCGCATGCTTTAGGTTAGCGAATCTTCGTAGGGAGTACTAAACTCTACAAGGTGCGGCTCGACTCAATTCAATAAAAAGAAATTTCCTATAACTGTAGCCAGCTACATAATATCACTTTTGCTTTTTACTCTATCAAAGGCCACAACCTTAGCTTAAACCATATGCTATCACATTTTTCCAAACTACATACCAACCCATGTTTTTTTTTTTGAATGGTAAGATACTCACACACCCCCACATGAGCCCCATGAACCCCTAACTTCCTCTTTGGGGAGGAAAGGTGATACCATCAGGCTACAAACTACCCATTCCATCCACGTTACACTAACTAAGGCGCCTGCTCTATTTCTCAGCGGTGCAGTTATTTGGTTGGATATCCTTCCTTCTGTCAGTTTTCCATCCTTTGCACCTACTGCTTAGACTTGCAAATGTCAAAATGGCCCATAATTGAGTGTTACACATCCAAGTGAAGCTTATTCGTTAGAAATTTTAATATGATTTTCTTGTCTTTAGTTTTATATGGTTTGCTTCTTCTTTGTCTGTGCTTGCAGTTAATATATTGCTTTCATTTCCTAGGTTTTTATGGTTGGATTGAACATTTGATGCACTTATCTTCACTGCTCAAACCTCCCTAAAATTTAATTACTTTGCAGGACGATCGCCCATTATTTGTTCAATTTTGCGCAAATGATCCAGACACTTTGTTAGAAGCAGCACGACGAGTGGAACCATATTGTGATTATGTTGACATTAATTTGGGGTAACTTTTCTGCTTTTTACCTCTGATAAGACTTGCATGATAGAATTCTTTTTGGTCTTCAATTACACATTTACACTGCACTTCAAGAGTCCCACAAAATGTCAAACCATGTGGCTTTCTCAAAGAATTTGATGCATGTTCCTTGTTCTCTGATGGTGGTTCACGTGTATGTGGTAGCAGTGCCCCCATTTAGAAGTGGAAGGAGCAGCTGAATGTTCTCCCCAAAATGCTTTCTGTCTGACACAACGTACATGCTTGATTTACATACTTCCCCTTGTAGTAATCACTAAGAAATGTACTCATACAAATCTTAGGCCATGTTTGGGAGACGATCTTTCTGGTCTGGTTTGGTCTGGTTCGGTCTGGTGTGGTCTGGTCTAATCTGATCTGGAAAAATCTGTTTGGTAAGTGGTATGATCTTACTATTTATTTATGTATTATTTCTTTATTTATTTATTATTTCTTCACTTTATAATATATTTTATTATTTTATTACTAAATTATTATTTATTAATTTATATATTAATTTATAAATATATTCTATTTATTTATTATTATTTCATTATTTAATTCATTTAATTTATAAATTATTTATTCATTTTTAATTATTTAAAAATATATTTTATTAATTTAATATTAATTTATTATTATTATGCTCATTTTTTATTATTATTATGAAGTATTTATTTATTATTATATTTACTTATTATTTATTATTATATCTATTTATTATTTTTTATTATATCTATTTATTATTATTATTTATTTCATTTTGTTTATTATTTATTATTTATTATTTTTATTATATTTTTAAACATGTTTTATGTAATTTATTATTTATTTTATTAATTTATTATTATTATTTAGTCCATTTTTTATTATTATATTTATTTATTATTATTGTATTCATTTTTTATTATTATTATGTTTTATTTAATTTATTATTTATATTATTAATTATTCATTTTTAATTATTTATAAATATATTTTATTATTTATTCATTTATTTATTATTATTATATTCATTTTTTATTATTATATTTATTTATTATTATATTCATTTTTTATTATTATTAGGTATTATTTATTTTATTTTGTTTATTATTTATTATTTATATTTTATTTTTAAAATATGTTTTATTTAATTTATTATTATTATTAATTTATTATTATTTATTCATTTTTAATTATTTATAAATATATTTTATTAATAAGACCAGACCGGACCACCAGGAACCACCTTTTTTTTTTTGTCTGAAATGAGGCCATTTTGGTTTGATTTGGTCTTACTTGGTCTAACAAAAAATTTGGGACCAATGCTACCAAATATGGTCTGGTCCCATAAAACTGTAGACCAGACCAGATCAGTTGGGACCAGACCACCTACCAAACAGGGCCTTAGGCCTGCTTGTTTCAGGTTCTAGCCCCATAAACATTTAATGCTCAGGTAACAGAAGAACAAAAGACTGTTCGGGATGTAATTAATCTACAATCTTTTTGAGCTATTATCAAACAATTGAGTTGCCAAAATGCGAACTTCATGTAACAGTCTTTTGTGGTTCCTTGAAACTGTTATATTAAAATGAAAGCAAACATATTCTAGGCCATTACTAAAACTTAATACTTCCATAAATCTTGGATCTCATATCTTCAAATTATTAAATTGCAATAATGAGGAAACAGAAACAGAATCGAATAAAGCACATTAATCCATTGGACTCTGAATGAAGGTATATGTATTCTGGATTATTAGTAGACCCTTTTGGACTATAAACTAAAACAAATGCAACCATGTGCTCATTAGAGGTTTTGGTCAATTACAGATTTGAGGATGCAGTATCAACTAGGATCTCAATGGGTTCAAATTGTTGAGCAAGAGTTTTGTTGCCTCTAAAGTAACAGATGAAGACTAGGGGACTCCATAAGACAATTTATCAAAATGAAAATCATAGAAATGGAAGGTTATAGAATGAAGAAATAGAAAGGAACTAAAATCCATACTGTGCTCTTCCTATAGGTGCTAAGTGTGCGTGGATCTCATACAGGTCTCCTTAAGTTATAGAATGACATATCAAATGTACTGGTATAGATGAAAATCTCTATACAGATTTGCCAGTCTACAATCAATATGAGTGGAACTTTAGTGATATTTTTATTGCATTGATGTATCATGATTTTTGTTGAACATTCCTTAACAAATTATGACATTGTACTGCTTGCCAGTAATTCACAAACACATGCTTGGTCCATGCTAAAAGATGCACCAAAAAATTGTTGCGAATTTCTCGTGTGAGTTTTTTTTATCTGATAATTATACTAAACATAAGTTTTTCATTTATATATAATTATATATATATATATTTTTTTTGATAAGGATTTTTACTTCTGTAATATCAAAATATTGATCTTGTTAGTGTGTGGTTATTGAATAGTTTTGCATTAATTGTTCCTTGTATGCTTTGGTAACACAAAAAATTTACACTATAAAAACCACATGCTTATACAATTTATTTCTAATGTTTTGGCTGTAAATTAGTTTATTTCTTAAAGATTCGTGAAGATTATATTTATAGGTCTTTTGATATTCAGTTGTACTTTTATCCATTTCTCTGCCTTTTGGACTCTCGATTTGAAGGTAACATCAATAGACAAGATGCTCTCGACTTAGTTTCACAATATATATTATATATATTGGATCTGTTTGGACACGACAGCGAGTAATTAAGGATTTTGTATTAAGCCTGTGCTGGTAATAATAGTCATCCTGCGTCGACTTGCATTTAGCATTAGCATTCATGGGGTATCAATTATCAATTGCACTGTACAAAAATGATAGTTCTCTGGATACTCGGAGGTTTGGTTTGTTATTGTTGAATGATGTAAATATTTAAGTTTCATCCTCTCTAATAGCTTAAGCTTTTAGAGTAGTTGGATAGTTAATATGGTATCAAAGCTAAATGTCTCGTGTTCAAACCTCAATGTCACCCATATTAAAAATTGTTGTTTCACGTGTTGGACCAAAAGAAGGCCACACGTGAGGGGGCATGTTGAAAGATATAAATATTTAAGTTACACCCTCTCTAATAGCTTAAGTTTTTAGAGTAGTTGGGATGCACATTTGGCATGTTTGACAGTGTTCTACTATTTTTTTTTTCTTTTCCTATTTTATGTTTTACATATGTATTTATGTACAGGTGTCCTCAACGCATTGCTCGGCGGGGGAACTATGGAGCTTTCCTAATGGATAATCTGCCTCTTGTCAAATCCCTAGTAGAAAAATTGTCTCTCAACCTTAATGTCCCCGTCTCTTGCAAAATTCGACTCTTCCCAAATTTACAGGATACGATAAACTATGCTAGAATGCTGGAGGATGCTGGCTGCTCTCTTTTGGCCGTTCATGGCCGAACCAGAGATGAAAAAGATGGGAAGAAATTCAGAGCCAACTGGAGTTCCATCAGTGCTGTTAAAAATGCGGTCCGAATCCCAGTCCTTGCTAATGGGAATATACGACATGTGGATGACGTCCAGAGTTGTTTGGAGGAGACGGGAGCTGATGGGGTGCTTTCAGCAGAGTCTCTCCTAGAAAATCCAGCTCTCTTTGCTGGATTTCAAACTGCTGAATGGGTACTAGGCAGCGAAGAAAGCAATGAAGATGGACAATTGGACCAGGCTGATTTATTGGTAGAGTATTTGAAGCTTTGTGAAAAATATCCTGTGCCCTGGAGGATTATTCGTTCTCATGTGCACAAGATGTTGGGAGACTGGTTCAAGATCCAACCACAAGTAAGAGAGGATCTCAATTCACAATCCGTTCTCACTTTTGAATTTCTATATGGTTTGATTGATCGGCTAAGGGAGCTGGGTGTGAGAATACCACTTTACGTAAAGAAAACCCATGTAGAAAAAAAATCTGCAAATGGAATAGGCGCATGAACTGTATGGTTCCGGTTTTACTGAAAAATCTCTATGTCTCTGCAACTTCATGCAGAGCGGATTTATCGTGATCTCAATGATTTCGGCTTGTCATTATATCATTATAAGATACTTGTGATTATCAGCTCAATTGCAGCGAGCGATGCCTTTTCTGATCAAGCAAATATATTCGAGGGTATAGGGGGCCAAATGAAGAAAAATGGCGCACTTTCCCTCCATGGTTACACTATTCTTAAGGTACTAAATTCTTGGAAGCTATTCCTTGTTGAGATTGTTTACACATTTTTTAGCAGACTGCTACATTCTTCTGTACTCTTAACTACTGGATATATATTAAATGTCCATCAAAAATTTCTTCAATCATGGAGTAGTGATACACTGATGTTAGCTTTCAAGTATCACTTGTCATCATGTTACCATATCTTTGGGGTACCACAACTACTAGGAAGTTGCAATATTGCTTTAATCAGAAAAAGAAACCAATTATTGGTGATTTATCATGGATGTGTAGCTTTAATCATAAAAGGAATCCTATAGTTGATGTCCTATTATAGTCACTCTGTGTTTTCCATGTATTTTTATTCTATATTTTATATTTTGGCTTTTGTAAAGCACTTTACAAAAAAAAAATTGTTTACTTGCTAGCATTATTTTAATGATCACATGTAATGCGTGCTTATGCATACTGATCATGTTATACGTATTGTTGCTAATGATTTAACACAAAAGTCTTAATCACCCTTTTAATCAACTACTTTTCTGGAGATGTAGTGTGTATCTACTCTGTAATTGTTATTGTTCTTTTTTGGTTGCTCTCTCTCTCTCTTACAATTTTTGTATCAGGAACTTTATTCTTGCATGAAGTGGGAGACAATTTATTCTCTGCCCCCACCATATTGGACAATTAGTGCTCCTTTTATTTGTTTGGAAATTTGATTTATGCTTTTATCGACTCATTTCATATCATGTTTCATGTCATGGTTCAAGAGCTAAACATTGGTAGGGTTTATACCACTACTTTTCCAAATTCGAAATTTGAAGTTCTCCATGTGCAGAAAGTGGAGACATTTTATTCCCTAGCCTTCACCTTCATTGTAGTTTTTTTTTTTTTTTTTTGGGTAATCGTGATATCCGGGCCAGTTTATGCGCACCTCGATTAATCCCCAGGACCCTAAAATTAATAACCGGATAAACCTCCAGTGGTCCAAACGGAATTGTAGCCGGTGAGAATTGAACTTGGGACCTAATGCTTTTTGAGACATTAGGTCCCTGCATTTTCCCAACTGTGTCATCCGTTCGGGTTACCTTCATTGTAGTTTTATTTTTCATCATACCAAAATAATTCTAGTTTCTTTACATATCGACACACAATCCTTCCTATTATTATTATTATTTTTTGACAGATTATAAGGATTATAACTATGCATTCGGTCCTGGTAGAAAATTTTGTTTTGGATTGATAGCAATCTCTGTCTGAGTTCATAGAAAGTGAAGATTCCATTCTCTATTCAGTTATGCTCTAAATTTGTGACAGGAAATATTTTTATAAAATCGACACAATCGTATATGTATCATTCTGTGATTGTTCGGGATTTTATTATCCGAGATCACATTTTTTTTTCTTTCGATT
Source organism: Cornus suecica (assembly GCA_963922005.1). NCBI lineage: Eukaryota > Viridiplantae > Streptophyta > Magnoliopsida > Cornales > Cornaceae > Cornus > Cornus suecica. The sequence goes on from OY998248.1 coordinate 35,409,474, forward strand.
TGTAGGGCTTCGTTTGCTCAAATTTAATTGCCTTGGGCCACCATGCCAGCTTGCCTATAGGACTTATGCTTCACTCCTCTTCACTTGTTGATGAAGAAGCATATGTAACTTTAAGCTATAAACAACTCGTGACACACGACGAATCACCATATACTAAAAGAGAATATTATAATCATTTAGGTTAGGGGGGAAATTTTTTGATAGTCCTGTACTATCTTTTAAACTAATCGAAAGACTAGTAAGACCCTTCCTAAATTTATTTTTTCCCGAAAAATTTATTTTTTTCCGAAAAAGATAATTATTTTCGAAAAAATAATTTTTTTCCGGAAATTAATTTTTTTTTTAAAATAATTCATATTTTCGGCCATATATATATATATATATATATAGAGAGAGAAGTCAAAAATGGTGGGCCAAAACCAGGTTTTAGTGGTTGGTTTTAGGGTGTCCAAAACCAAGTCCAAAACCGGCCAACCAAACATGGTCTTGGTCTTGAAATCAAAGACCAAGACCAAAACCAAGACCAAGACCGGGTTGCCAAACAGACTCTATATGTTTGTTGGATTAGTATTTATTATATTAGTATTAGTTAGTGATCCTAGCTTAGTCAATCCTTTTCGAGAGAAGCAAGCCACTGACAGAAACTAGATAAGGATCAAGAGACAGAAGTAGTGGTTCCTTGCAATAGTAATTGGACTTGCAATTGTGCCAGTATGCAAGTCCGGCGACTTATGCAAGTTCAACTGTGTATATATGCGTGCTTGTATATATATATATATATATATATATATATATATATATATATATATGTATGTATGTGTATATATATATATATGTATGTATGTGTATATATATATATATATATATATATATATATATATATATATGTATGTATGTGTATATATATATATATGTATGTATGTGTATATATATATATATATATTTTAAGGTTCGAACAAGTAACAGTTGAACATTTCATAACACACCCGACACGAACACAACCCTGTAACTCGAAATTGCCAGTCCTAACAAACAGGTTAAGTGTTACTGAAATTGCGACTTGTGAGATCAACATTTTTTTTCTGTAATAGGTCGATATATAATGATGTGTTATAACTTATAATTCAATAAAGTTGTGCAACAACTAATTTAATCTCTCCAAACTGAAAGTTTCGTACTATTGTTTTGTTAAAAATATTTTAGCTTCCTTATTAAATTTGTTAATCTTATTAAGTTATCTATATAATATTTTCTCTTATAATTACACCATTAACTTAATTAGTATCAATTTCTTTTAACTACGAAAAAAAGGTTTCTTCACTACTATTATTAAGATATTGAGCTATTGTTAAAGGTTTAGATTTATAATAAAATCTATTATACTCGATTTAAGTTTTCTATTGTATACTTTGTTTTTTGACATCTATATATTCATGAAAAACTAATAAATTACTTAAATGAAAAGCCACTTTCCTTTTCATGCAATGTAGTAAGAAAATATTCAAGAAACTAGTTAGAAATATTTAAATTTTCTACTTATGGTTCTCATTTAAACAATTAAGTTTAAGATTGGAAAATAAATATATGCATAAAAAAGGTTAATGTAATTCAATAATAATGGAAAAAGACAATATGGTCACTTTTTTTTTATTAAGAAAAACATAGTGCCACGGGATTCAAAAACAATAAAAAGAGACATTATTGTCATTTTTATAAAAAAGAAAAAGCAAGTGTTACTACCAAATGCCAAATAGCAAAGCAGTACCGAACCATAATTCTCAAGTTTAGGTGTAGCAAAGTAGTACTGGACCCTAATTCTCAAGTTTCGGTTTGGAGGCAGGGTGTGCGAGTAATGCTTAACTAGCCTGTTGCGTCTTTTTCGTGTAGGAACTTGTCTACACACCACATCCATAATTGGACATGTTCTGATACCAGTTGTCTTATGGTTGAGTGTTTCACGATCCAACTCAAGAGCTTATGTTATATGTGATCAGAATTGGACATGTTCTAATAATACCACTTGTCATGGTTGAGTGTGAGTGTTTCATTATTCAACCAAGAGCTTATGTTATATGTGATGCTAATACCTAATTTATAGGACCAAGACCAGATCCAATGTGAAGGACTCATGACACAAGTCATAAGGGCATTTTTCATGACACAGTCATAAAAGTGTTGTGAAGAAAATTGCTGTTGTTCAATTATAACAATTGCTGTTTCAACTTTCAAGTGAAACCCATGCAAAGCTTCTACTATCATCTCCATTGTTTTACCCCCTAGGACCCATGTATATATATATATACATACATCAGTCATCAACAAAGGTAAATAAAGGAAAAGTTTCTTCATGCATAGGGCCACCCTGATATAAAATAATGATCATGCATTGGAGGAAGGTGTCTAATAAAAATCTGTATCATCACTTTCTCTTTTGTCACTTTCACTTTTGCTTTGGCAGTGACTCTCTTTAAGTTCCCCTATATCAATGCCTCTTCCTTCCTCTGCCATGATCATCACTTGCAGTTGAGAGAGATGGGTAATCTCTCCTTTTCAGCTGCCATTCTACTTCTCATATTTTTCCCCTTCCATTCTTGCTTCCAACAAACAGATGCCCAGTGCCAGTGCCAGTGCCCTCCTCCACCGCCTCCCCCGCCAGGATCAAAATGCAACTGCTCTCCGCCTCCTCCACCTCCACCTCCACCTCCACAATGCATCTGCTCTCCTCCCCCTCCCCCACCACCACCGCGGCCGCCTCAAAAAATTGCACCTGCTCCCCCTCCCCCTCCCCCACCGCGGCCGCCTCAAAAAATTGCACCTGCTCCCCCTCCCCCACCACCACCGCGGCCGCCTCAAAAAATTGCACCTGCTCCCCCTCCCCCACCACCACCGCGGCCGCCTCAAAAAATTGCACCTGGACTCTTAAGGGACATCCGGACAATCCAAAGATTCAAGAAACGAATAACTAGCGACCCGCTAGGCATTACAAAGACCTGGAGAGGCAAAAATATCTGCACAGACAACACTGCCTACAAAGGCTTCCTTTGTGCCAAAATCAATAAACACGACAGGTACCGTGTTAATGGCGTCAAGTTCAACGGCTTCAACTTCAACGGCAACCCACTGAACGTCACCGACTTCATCGAAGACCTCAAAGACCTGGTCTTCTTCCATGCAAACTCCAACAATGTCACCGGGCTCATACCCGCCAAAGTTGCCGTACTCCCATATTTCTTCGAGCTCGACTTCAGCAACAACAAGCTCACCGGATCGTTTCCACGGGAAGTTCTTGGTGCCACCAACTTGACCTTCTTGGACCTCAGGTTCAATCAGCTGAGCGGGACAGTGCCGCCCCAGGTATTCACACAGGACCTCGACGTTCTCTTCCTCAACAACAACCAATTCACTGGAAACCTACCAGACAGCCTAGGCAGCACTCCCGCGCTTTACCTCACCTTAGCAAACAACCGTTTCACCGGCCCAATCCCAAAAACCATCAAACACGCTTCGAGCACATTGATCGAAGTGTTGTTCCTGAACAACCAGTTGTCCGGCTGCCTTCCATATGAGATTGGGTTGCTGAAAAAGGTTACCCTTTTCGACGCCAGCATTAACCAGCTGACAGGTCGGATACCGTATTCTGTCGGTTGCCTGCCAAGATTGGAGCGGCTGAACTTGTCCTTCAACCAGCTATACGGGGAGGTGCCGGAGATTGTGTGCGGGCTCAAGAACTTGTACAAGCTTACCTTGAAGTACAACTACTTTACGCAGGTTGGACCTGTATGCAGAAATTTGATAATGACAAATGTGCTTGATGTAACTATGAATTGCATTTCAGATCTACCATCACAGAGAAGTAGAGCAGAGTGCGATTCCTTCTTGAAAAAGAAAAATCCATGCGCATCAGAACAGAGGAGGTATCGTCACGTACCTTGTCATGTTGATAATTCTACTGCTGCGCAGGAAATGTCTGATCACGCACCAGTGCCTTCAATTGCTCCATCGCCATCTTATGCTGCTCTGAACAAGCACAGCTAATGTCATACTCAAGTAATGACTCTGTATAGTCTGCTATCTGTCATGGTTTGTGCCAATTTTGGAGAATCGTAGTACTATTTCTTTGCTGTCTTTTGAGTGTAACCGTGTGTTCGTATCAATGCAGAAGAATTGCGATAGAATTTTTAAATAAAGTGAGAAAATAATATTTATATATATATATATATTTCATGGTTTGTGCCATCTATGTATTATCCTAATATTTATATATATATATATATATATATGACTGCTAACCAGAAAGTTAGTGAGTCAATAGTACATTAATTTCAACATATTTGTTCGGCAAAGCTTAATGAAATATCAAAGTAGAATAGAAAGAACCTGAGATAAAAATCCAACACAAGCAAAATGAAGGAACTAGAAATCATAAAGGAGCATGCTGATGTAAATTAGGATGCTGCTACTTAGATTTATCTATTAAGAGAAGACAAAGTCTCTGTATTAACTCATTCAAATTAAATGAAATGTGACTATTTCTAATGTACATCTTACCAATGGATTATTTCTAGTTCCGAGATGAACTACTTTTACGGAACCTAGACATCAACTGTTCCATACATGATACAACATATTGGAACTATCTAAAGATCAAGATCGAAATTCCAAAAAGGGTTAGCCTAGAACATGAGGCTCCCCAGACTCCAAGGGTCCGGTGGTTTCCAGGTCACAGGGGAGCAACTTGCCATTGCGACAAGGCCTGCTGCCATCAAGTTCAAATTCCTACATTACAAAGTTGGTCTGGACTTTGCTCACTAAATGTTTTCCGTAAACAGCTCCTTCGAACTTCTTACTTCCGCCAGTCCTTTGTATACACATGTCCAAGGGTTGTATTGCACCATCAAAATTTGGCTGTTCAGAACACGGAATGAATGAAAGATAATAAAAAACCAAAATTAAAAGAGAACAGTAACAATAAGGCGTAGATGATAAAAGAGATTAACCTCGTAAAAGTAGGCCACACAGACTCGATATTTTGGGGAATTGTTGGTGACTTGATGCAAAGTTGATTCATAGAGGCCATTTGACAAAATCTGCAGTTTCCCAGGTTTACAGAGGATAAATTTTATGTTAAGAGGGTAAATACAAATTGGACAATTTGGTTATAAAGTCGTATACCTTTAACATGTCACCAATGTTGCATACAAATGTACCAGGAATAGGAACAGCTGATATCCACTCACCAGACCTGTTTCTCACCTGCAACGCCTTGATCAAATTAGAAGCTGAGGAAAGTAAGGCAGCAATAATCAACCAGGGATTCCTCCAACGGGAATAAACTGAGTACACCAAATCGGGGGGGGGGGGGGGGCTTATGGAGCTCTGTACACCAAAAAGGTACTACCTTTCACTTTCTTCTTAATAAAGCTACTGATACTTATCTTGAACATTTCATTTGCGAAAACATTAATAATTAAATAAAAAAAAATAGAGTCTTCACATCAAATTAGAATTGAGCATACACAATAATTCAGGGGAAAGATTGTTTAATCACAATAGCATTCACACAATGAGCTCTAATGATATACTTGTCAATGAGAAAATTATGATCAATTATATGAAGAAAGATGTGATTTATACTGAAGATATAGCAGTTTAGGAAAATTACAGCTGGTCCCAGACACCAATTCTAATTCAATAAATCATGTAAAGAAGTTGAAGAGCAGGTGTTGGCAGATGCACAAATTAAGAAACTGCCTAGGACTGATGGTGACAGGTCTGAAATGATGAAAAACCAATAAATAAGGAGACATGAATGAACTGGTGGAAGCAACAAGAGGTGTTCAAGGATCAAAACCAAAACATGAACAGACATTTCTCAGGTATAAATTACTACATATTGAATCTCACAATTGAACATAAAAGATGAACTGTTGACCAGTGATAACAAACTTGCAACACAAAGTAGAGGAGGTATTCTAAATAAATTTGAACCAAAACGAAGTGGAGAAAAAAGAGGTCTTCTTATTGAAAAGCATTTATATCGGGGGTTGTGTACAGGCTGAAACAGGTGAAATCAAAGGACCCGGATTGCCGATAGAACTTCGTAGATCTTGTTATTATTCAAACAATAACACTACAAATTGTTTTTGGCTGTAAATTTAGAATTCAGATAATGCTTAAGAACAGAAGAAGCTCAATAATATAACCTACTATACCTGTAGTGCGGTTTTATCATCATCCTGGTTAACCAGTGTCAGCAAACCTGTTATGCAACAGCATTAGAGTACTGCAAATTTACAATTCATGAACAAGCTACTAGGCCTTTCACTATCTAAAGGCTAGAAATTACCGTAGTCAGTGTGAGCACCACTGAATTTGTATGGATAAAGATGGACAAACAAAAAGAAAAGAAAGTCATCAGTTCTGTAAGAGTAGGTGAAAAAGAAGGAAAGAAGATTAAACACCAACATTCACACTATTAAATTACCATCCAATATCATTTTTTAGCATGTCTTGGCCATTTGTGCAGGATACACCAGGATAACCAATTATTCGAAACACCCAAAATGGATCTCCAGCTATTTCACCCTCAAATTCATCTGCTGATCCACCCAGTGCTAAAGCAATTCCCCGCATTATTTTTCTTGAAAGATCTGTTGACATTAGTAATCTACAGTTATAAACTATTTTACCAGTAAGCAAATCACTGGAAAACAACATATATTAGACTTGAAGGAAAAGTACCAGTACAGAGGTTGATATATTCCTCCATCAGTTGTTTGAAATTTGGAGGATTACTTGGCCTGCCGAAGATACCAGGTATAGAAAAAAAATCCACAAATATATCACATCAGAGAAGTCATTTCATATCCACTACTAGAACGGAAAAGAGAGGGGAGGGAGTGGGGAAAAAGCCTAGACATCCAATCTCTGCAATGAATGTTGAACACCAGAATTGGTACAAGAGGCTACGAAACAGTAAATTGAATTGCCGCACAGAATTAGCATGGTAGCTATTATAGTTAAATATGACTCAAATGGCAAAAGGACTTCCACAAACATACCAAGATAACCCGTATGTGTGAAGAAAAAAATAATGAGAAGTTTTGCAGAAAAAAATTGTAAGTTAAGACACTCTTGTTAATATTTTTCTTTTTCTTCTATATATGAAGAATCAACCAAATCTATTCCAAGATTTTCAATGTTGGTATAATGAGAATCAGGTGTTTGATGCTGTAATTGTGTGAACGAGCATCAGCCATTGGTTGTGTGAAGCCAGGGCTTACTCAGCAAAGCTAACTGGATCTTATCTGAGATGTGATGCTGATTAGCCTATACAAACTGATAGCACAAAGATGACAATTCACTAAACTTGGTTAGAAGTATGGCTTTACTTCCGGATTAATTCATATAAAAATTATAACACAGAAATTTAGGACTAGACAAAAACTAACATAAAACCACTTGGTGAAAAGTAAACAATAAACTTTATATAAGACTCAATTTGTTTCATTCAGTAAAACTTTGGCTAAAAATTCAAAATTTGTTTGTTCTACATACCATTCATTAGATCCTTCTAATGGCTTCCCAAGACCTCCATACATTTCTCCTCCTACTTCTCTGTAGCACTGTTGCCAAGAAAAAAAAAAGAGGAAAAAACGAAATTAGAACAAGTGCAAGAAAAAGTACTTCTATAACCAATACTGAAGGGAGTTCATGAGCCTTTTTCTGAGAGTAATTTGTATTAAAAAAAACTTTATATTGACTTATATTACATCATGATTCAAACCAGAAACATCTTCATTCATGTAAGTTTGTACCATCAACCTGAATGAAGCAGTTGGAATCATGCAGCATTGCTTATTTCATTAACTGGAACACATATACTGCTCTGTATATATTCAATAAGCGACTAATAATCATTGGGGATATCTACCAAACAATTCTCATTTATTTAGCTTCATGTTTAATAATCATGTTGAAGACTTGAAGAACTGTACCAAACAATACTGACTCGTAATAATTACAGGTAGGCACTGCACCAAAAAGTTCCCTTCATAACAAAAATTGAGCTATATCTTCTTCTATTTATCATTACTTTTTGGCAATGTAGAAGTTAAATCTTGAATTTTTGGGAAAGGAATAAGTTGGAAGTATACCAAACGATTGTAACTAATTTATTTTTTAAATTACAACATATAATGAAATGAGATCATTACTACCATAAATGTTCACACGCCTCAACGTCATAAATCTATGATTCACATACTTGGGTTATTGTTGTAGCAGATACACAAATGACAATAAACTACAAAGCATTTAAGCAAAACGTACATCAATGGCCTCATGCATATCAGGTGTTCCTTTGGTTATATTTTCACCTATATGCTGATACCCTCTGCAAAAATAAAAATAAAAATTGATATCTCCGTCAAAAACTTTTGTGGAATAAATTACAAAGAGAGGTCATAAATTGATGCTAATTGGCAAAGTATGCATGCAGTAAGTTATTCCAGGATGCAAACCTGTATCCAGTTGCTGCAGACATTTTAATCTTGAGTTTTTCTTCATAAGATAGGCTGAAAAATCTGTGGGTCACATTCCTAACATCTTTGAGGAGAGATTCAGGAATACCATGGCCCTTCTGTTCAAGTTACAAAACATCAGCGCATTCAAATAAGTTCATTACAAGTTAAACAAACAGTGAAACTTCATTTCTTTGCAAAACATGATTATTCTGTCCAGGAAGAGTAAATACTTGAGTCTTGACTGTGACAAACGTTGAATTACTATTAGTAGATCTCCATAAAAGATGCATAAACTATGAAATACAGATATAATTCTATCTAACAGTATACTAATTCATAGCTCTCCAGCATCAGTTACAAGATCTAAGGTAGATCAACATGAATATGGAATCACAAGACCTATAATATGCAGAATACTGGTATCCGTGTGGAGGGGAAGAGGACCCTATGTCTGCGGTAATCAATGTTTTTCCTTCTTTACTCTTTGCTTTTTAAAAGGGACATTACCCAGTGTTGTCCAAATAAAATCAAAGTGTATTGGAAGGAACGGATTAGGTACAGACCTCAAGTTTTTACGGCTATATCAAACAATGACGTGTAATCTAATATATCGGTTAAAAAAACAGGAAAAACACAAAACTTCCTATTCTCTTACTCTGGGTTCTCATATGCAATATAAAGTGTCAAACAAGAATACATAAAGTTTTCAACACAAAAAACTCCATGTTTCAAGACAACCAGTAGCAGGAAGCATTTGCTTCCACTTTTATGTGGGATCAAAAACAATTTCATGATAACTTTATGCTTGAAACATAAGATAATATTGACCTTTTCTGCATATGCTTAAGTGACTAATTAAAAACTTCTTTTATAGAATTTAACATATGAAAGCCACTACTCATTGAGGATTGCTCATATGTAAGAAAAGACAATTGGAAATGCAACAAAGATACTGAGAAAAGCCAATTTCAAAGCATTGCTTTAGTAAATATACACTCACATATGTGAAATAGTGTATTGAAAATTACCACATAAAAGAATCCAGCTTCTCTACAAGCTTGATCCAACTGTCTGACAACTTCGGCCACGCCTTCATCTTTAGCCATGTTTGGATCATCCCACTTGGCCATGAGAGGACCAATATCTGCCTCATGTTAATCAGAAAACAATAACTATGATTCAAAGCTTTCAAGAAGTTACCCTGAGCTCCTCTACTTCCCAAAGTTAAAAGGTGAGGGCTCTAATTCTAAAGAGACCAAATTGCGTGTGTGCATTATTTTTCCATAAGAGAAAAGCAAAAATAAAACAAATAAAGAAAGAAAGAAAAGGGAACTCTGCCGGACGAAATGTCAATCTCTCTGCATTGGAAATACATTTCTCAATATTGCATTGCGAAAGCTAGGAAAGTTCAAATGTATGCAGTCTTATTTCTGCATCGTAAGACTATTATCAATTTGAGCCAGCATCCTGTCACAATGGATCATGTTGAGATAGTCGAGCCTAATCACCAAGTTTGAAGACAATTCTAGAAAGTTGGACCTGTCGCGCTCTTTTCAGACCAGTCTAACTCTTCTCCGGTGGTATGTTCCAACTGTTCTCATTACGTGCTCTATGAGATCAATGACACGTCACACTTATTCGGAAGGGTCCCACCACCCTATTATGTGTAGAATTTGTTTCCATTTTTGTGAGTTTCAAGTTGCCAAAAAGGCGCAAACTTGTGAGGGAAGTTGATTCCTTTTGAGAGATTGGGAGGAAAAGCATTCTCCATTGTAATCTTTTAATCTTATTCATAGTGAAATTGTTTGGTGTGCGCCGCAATGAACGCATCCCATAGTTTGGATGAACCTTATTTACTTTTTAATGTTTGCCTAATCCTCTTTTCACTTCATGATTGCTTAACTGCGTGTACTTTACTCCTCGAACAATCGTTTTGTGTACTTTCTGCAACAATAAAGCACTCTTACCGTTGCGCCAAGGCCAATTACATATTTCCCTATGTATTTTTCCAAATTGCAATTTCTTATGCTAGCAATGATGGTGGGAAACTCACACAAGTTCTAAAATCCTTTTTGTAAGATTTTGCTTAATTGATTGACGCGACGAATGAAGCTCTTCAAGACTTCAACCATGATTTGCCCTAATACAGCCTGTTTGGATCCCAAGAAATGCAGGAAAAAAGAGGTAAATGTGATACTTGGATCTCGAATTATTCAATAATCGAATTCCACACGCCAATATATATATATATATATATATATATATTTATTTCCAATCTTATACACTTGGATAGTTTTCTATAAACAAACTATAAGATTCCTGCACTCCTCCCGTTTTATTTAATTTTCTTGAGTTTTCTCGGCAACCAAACAGGGACTCAGCCAGTTAATTTCTGTTTTAGTAACATGAATTTGCAGTTGATATATACATTTATAAAGCAAATTATGGGGAGAGGAAACAGAATTAGGGTTTTAAACTTACCAATTAAAGGAATTGATTTGAAGTCTGTGGCCATGTCTGTGGATCGACGTCTATTGTGTGTTTCACCAACTTGACGATGTATCTATATATCTATATCTCTATATTTATTCCGAAGAATTTCAAGTTCAAACTCAAGAATAGAGAATCTATCTGATTAGGTGATTATATATTTGGGTAAAGTGCATTAAACCCCCCTGTACTTTCTTCTATCTCTCAACAAACCCCCTGAACTACACTTTTTACATATAACTCCCTAAAGTATCCCGTTTTTGACATTTTGGGGCCTGCCGTTGGTTTTCTGCCGTTAATGGAGTGCTGCATCTCACGTGACCTTGCAACCAACGAGCTTCGAATCCATCTCTCTGCAACGCAGCCGTAGCAAACTCTACGAGTTGCAATTAACAGATAATCAGCACAAAATAAGTGAAGCAATGAAAAGTTAAAAATATTTTTTCCAATTTTTTTTTTTTTTTTTGAGGTTTTTTTTTGGGGGAGGAGGGGGGTTGATAGCGCACTAAAGGCCTTCAGCCATAGCAAACTCTACGAGTTGCAATTATTTTCAGATTATCAGACACTAACACTAAGTGAAACAATAAAGATAGCAAATTTGTGTTCCTTCTTCTTCTTCTTCTTTTCTTTTTTATTTTTATTTTTATTTTTCTCCTTTCTTTCTTTATCGTGTTTAACCAACCAATATATTCAAGTATTCAAGGGAGAGTTGTCAGGCTGCCCAACATGGAAGAAAAGAAGTTGAACGTAAAAGTTAGTTATTATTTTTTTTATTGGGTAAATTGTTTAAAACCCCCTCAAATTTACTCTCTTTTTCTACTATACCCCCTCAATTATGAAATGAACTTAGAACCCCCTAAAGTTTCATAAAAAGTTGCACCATGGGCTTGCCCTCAAATTGTTTTACCCTTTTACCCTCCAAACTTTTTGTATTTCCACCTTACCTTTAATCTTATCCTTACTATTATATCTCTTAATTCTTTAAATAACAAAAATATTATTTCTTTTAGTTAGAATATTAATTATGTCATTTACCTTTAATGTATTAGACTAAATATACTCTCAAATGTTAAAAAAAAATTTTTGTAAGTTTTAATTATTTTATTTGTAAATCAATTAACTTGTTATTAAATTTTAGTTTGATTTAAATCATAAAACTCAATCCTAATTAATATATTCATAAATAAATCACAATTTATGAAAACAATATATATATATTTTGAACAAAATATATATATTTCAGAATATATAGATATATATTGGAAAATGATATATATTTCGGAATATATATATAATTCGTCAAAAATATATATTTTTCGAATTCTTTTAAAAAATATGAATTTAGTCTGAAAAATAATTTTTTGGGAAAAATATATATTATGTTCCAAAATATAATTTTTTCCGAAAAATAATTTTTATTGAGAAAAATATATATTATTTTCAAAAATATGAATTTTTTCCGAAAAATATATATTATGTTCCAAAATATGATTTTGAGTCATAATACCTAAACTACCATCAATAGTATAGGAGGGTTTAGTGAAATCAAACCTTCAAAAAAATTATTTTTCGAAAAAATATGTATATTTTGGAATATATATATATATATATTGGAAAATGATATATATTTCGGAATATATATATATATGATTCGTCAAAAGTATATATTTTTCAAATTTTTTAAAAATATATAATTTTTTTCTGAAAAATATACATTATTTTCTAAAATATAAAAAATTATTTTTTGGAAAAAAATCATATTTTTTTAAAACAAATCGAAAAATATATATTTTTGACGATTTATATATATATATTCCAAAATATATATCATTTTCCAATAAAACTTAATTTGATTTAAATCATAAAACTCATTATCCTAATTAATTTTTTTTTTTTGCCAAATGAAACTTTCTTTTCATAAAAATATATTCATAAATTGTTATTTATTTATGAATATATTAATTAGGATTGAGTTTTATGATTTAAATCAAACTAAAATTTAATAATAAGTTAATTGATTTACAAATAAAATAATTAAAAGTTACAAAAAAAAAAAATTAACATTTGAGAGTATATTTAGTCTAATACATTAAAGGTAAATGTCATAATTAATATTAGGGTAAATAGCTTAAACCCCCTCAATTTTACTCTCTTTCCCTAATATACTCCCTCAACTATGAAATGAGCTTAGAACCCCCTAAAGTTTCATAAAATGTTGCATCATGGGCTTGCCCTCAATTTTTTTTACCTTTTTACCCTCCAAAATTAACAGGTTTGTTTTTTTTAACAACCTCATTTGTTAAATCAATTGTACCATCATGTTAAAAGTTAGTTATCATTTTTTATTTAATATTTTAAGGGCATGTTTGAAAGGCATTTTAATTTTCCATTTTTTTTTTGTCGAAATAAAATAGATGCTTCAAAGAAACGCATCTAATGTGATTAAAGATAAAATAACAATGTTATATTAGGTAATAAAGAGAACAATAAGTTATTTTTAGAGTAGCTTTCTTAAAAATATGGGGAAACAATAGCATTGGTAAATTCTATATATAAATTCTATAATAAAGATCTACACTTTTCAATTTAAATTCAAAGATTAATATAATTTAGATGCTACCACAGAATAGTAATGTGATATCAAAATTAATATGTAAATTTAGACTAATAAAGCATGTGCTGTCTAGGGTAAAAAAAGAATACTAATAATTAAAAAAAAAAAAAAAAAAAAAAAAAAAAAAAAAGATCAATCATATCATATAAGAATGTAGTAATATATTTTGTCTTTTTTTTTTTCCATCATCACATGCTAATCCTTTCCTGGTGAAAACCCAACCATTAAGGATGATGCTTTTGCTTCAAGGAGCTTTCATTTCATGTCAGATCACTAATCAACCTATTTGATGATTCAAATCATGAACATAGTCTTGCATTTCAATTATGTTGCTTCTTTGCTGTGATTGTAAGATAATTTAGTGGATTCTAAGTTTGTGATTGCTTATATATGTATATGTATATGTATATGCATGTGTGTCACTACGCAAAAGAGTGGACAATGATAAAGAGTAGATTTTCTGTTGATTGTTTAGCAGATTGTTCAGAGCTAGTCTAATGGTGATTGGCAAATATATGAACTTCAAAACATTTGTGATATTTATAAGGTCTAGTGATAAAGTGTTCATATATTATCTCCATGATGTGCCATGTCCCATTATCTGACATAATGCATGTTCTTTTTTAAGACAATTAATAAAAAACTATTATTCTAGAAATTCATGCTTTTTCTTTCAGAAAGTTAATGCAAATTCAACTTTTCCAGAAATATAAATAAATAAATTAAATACTTCATTCTCAGAGAAATAAGTAGTTTACTTATAGTATCCCTAATTAGAGTTACTAATTGAAGTATATGAGTAATAATATATGAGTAATAATAAAGTTAAAGTCATCTACAAAGATTCAAGAACATGTCAGGAAAGTTGAATGTTTGTTGAAAAAGCATTTTTCTTTTTCCTTTTCTTTTCTTTTCCTTTCTCATTCTCTTTCACTTTTTATTTTTTATTTTTTTTATGTGTCTATTTTCTGTTCCATCGTGTTTATGTTCATTCAAGAATAAAGTAGGAAGACTTAGGGCACGTTGGGAATATGTTTTATTTTTAACTGAAACAAAGCAGATATTTTTGTTGTAGGTTATTTTAATTTAAAATTTGAATCATGTTTGGTAATATAAATTTAAATATGACAAAAATATATATTAGCTAAATTGTTGAAACAAACAGTGCAAAAATGCCAAAAATATCAAATTGTTATTTTCAATTTTTTTGAAACATTTCATTTTATTTAAGTTATTGCACGAAACAAAACATATTGCACCAAACATATCTCAACCCAAAAATAAATTAAGTACTGATTGAAAATAGAAACACCAAAAGCAAAACACATGCCAAATTGGCCCGCCTTTAGTGTTAGAAAGAGCAATTTATTGGTGTTTTTTACTTCCCGTTAAATGTTGAAGGTTTGATACTCTAACATAATGCTAAACATGTTTAGCATGGAGGGTAGTGTTTCAAATATTACTAAATTTTGACAAAAACAAAAGGTTTCATTCTGGAAATCCTATATACTTTTATTGTAGCAAACCAAAATTATACACTAATTTATGAAATATTTTTTTGTTTCTGACTTATAAGACTTTGCAACAAAAAAATTGTCCTTGTTTACTTAAATAAAATGCAATACAAATCATGAACCATATCGGACCGTTACGGCGCGTATTATCCGGTTCGTAATATTTTTAAAAAATATCGATATTGTTATTTGGTATTCATACTCCTTTTTAAGATTAATATTATTCGAATCTATTATATCAAAATCGATATTGTTATTGCGAACTATAATTTAAACATAGCCTTACTAAAATTCCCGTTATTAACGTAAGGGTAGAAAGGAAAAGAAAAAAAAACGCTTTCACGACGTACGAAATTAAAATTTGTTTGCTTTTGGTTTAGTGGGGAATTAACCCATCATAATTTGCAAATAAAGGTCACAATTGACATGATTTTTGAGAGAGGATGTGGTCAAAAAAGGTTGTATTGTGACAATATGACAGCTCCACTGATTGAAATTTTGTGCTTTAAAAGAGAAATGTGATAGAGATGGTAAGGTACACTTCATTCAACATATACTTGAGTCAGATTTAATGTGTGACAAAAAATATTATTTATTTCAAAAGATAAAAATAAAGGTGTTAATAGATAGAATCAAAGGTGTTGACAAACTTCATAACTGCTACTATCGCAACTTTATTCATTATATACACATGGACCAAATAGTAATGTTAACTTGATTCATTATATGTATATCAAAATGTTTGCAATACTATAGCATTATTATTATTAATATAATTTTTAATGTATCACCGAATATATATATCTATATTTAATGCAACACAATATATATGTATATATATTATTTAATAAACTTATATATATTAAACAGAATATAATAATATATATATATAACAAATATAATATTAAAATAAAGAACTTGTTAGGCTCAGTCTAGAATTATATTCTATGTCCTTAAAACAGATTCGCCCCGCTATGGTGCTCACGGTTTTTATAGCGTCTGTCTCCCAGCACTACAAATTGGAGAATAATTGAACTTCTTCTGTGTAGTACTTTCTACTACAACTAACACTATATATGTATGCAGAGAAGGAGAAATGAGAGAAAAAAAATGATGTTTTCTGGAATTTTGGAAATGACCCATATGGGATATTTATAGATCTCCAAGGGTTGTGACTTATTGTGAACAATCACAATATTTTGCTAAAGGGTGTTATCAACGGTCACAACCTTTCTATTAAAGAATGTTTCCAAAGATCACAACTCATTCACTCAATTTTTCCAACAATCCCCCACATGAATGAGATTTTGACATCAAATGCAAAAAATGAAAATGCAGACACCATAGAGAGTACAATTGGAAAGTTACTGCATCATGAGAGATAGTTTTTGGCATTGAACCTTCCTTAGTTTATTACTATCGAATTTACTGGCTAATCAGTGAACATGATGTCTTGAACTGTTCAGTTGTTGATGTAAACCAAGACAATAACAAACACACAGTTTCCTTCCGCACATAATTGGTTCTCACTATTATGTTCATTTTGGTCCTAAACAATGTATGGTACTTCATGAGTGCTCTAGACAATTTAGCCTTGGAAGTTTCATAGAAGCGGCATCACTTCACACTCATATAGGTGACTTCTTATTAAGAATATCCTATCATATCCCACTTGAATTTTCAAGATATAAGAGTCATTAAACACATAGCTTATCCTAATCCTCGTTGTAGGCTGCACTGTCTCATCATACAAATGGCTAGAAGTGTTTTTTTCTTAGTGCTTCTAGCGAGTCATTCAGAATTTATGTTATTCATTTGAACCTAGATCTTGGGATCTCTAGTCAACTAAGTTGGGTTTCCATTAAGATGATTCGTTAGCTTTCGGCTTTAACCACATTCCCCTCGATGAACTATACATTTGCTCTCTAGTCAAACCTTTTGTAAACGGATCCGCTAAATTTTCCTTTGACTTTATATAATCTATAGAGATTATTCCATTTGAGAGCAATTGTTTCACTGTGTTATGTCTTCGACGTATATGTCGAGACTTACCGTTATACATATTACTTTGTGTCCTAGCAATCACATATTGACTATCACAATGTATATATATTGCCGACACAAGTTGAGGCCAATTTGGAATATCTTCTAAAAATTTACGAAGTCACTCAACTTCTTCACCAACTTTATCTAAAACAATAAATTCAGATTCCATAATGGATCTGGCAATACACGTTTGTTCCGAAGATTTCCAAGATATGGTTCCACTTCTAATCGTAAAGACATGGCTAATTGTGGACTTTGAATCCTTTGTATCAGATATCCAATTTGCATCACTGTACCCTTCAAGTACTGCTGAATATTTGGTATGATGCAATCCATAATTCTTGGTATATCTCAAATACCACAGGACCCTCTTTATCGCAACCCAATGCTGATTTCCTGGATTACTTGTATATCTACTCAATTTATTAACCGAGTATACTATGTTTGGTCGTGTGCAAGTCATTAAATACATAAAGCTTCATATAATGCGATAATACTCTAGTTGAGATATGCTAGGACCAGTAGTTTTCGATAAATGAAGATTTACATCAACAAGAGTCTTAACAAGACCACCGTTTTCTTTATCAAATCTTTCTAGTATTTTCTCAATATAATGAGATTGAGAAAATACTAGACCATCTGATGTCCTAGAAATCTTGATTCCTAATATGACATCAACAATGCTTAAATCTTTTATATCGAAGTTTTTGGTCAAAATCATTTTGGTAGTTTTAATGATATCATTATTGCTACCAATAATTAGCATATCATCCACATATAGGCAAACAATGACATATATATATGTTGAGTGTTTTTCACATAAACACATTTATCACACTCATTGATTCTAAATCCATTTGACAACATCACTTTGTCAAACTTTTCATGTCATTGTTTAGGTGCTTGTTTTAATCCATATAAGGATTTTACTAGTTCGCACACTTTCTTTTCTTGCCCTGAAACTACAAAACCCCTAGGTTGTTCCATATAAATCTCCTATTCTAATTCACCATTCAAGAAAGCCGTTTTAACATCCATTTGATGTATTTTTAAATTTTGCAATGCTGCAATAACTAGTAACAATCGAATGGATGTTATTCTAGTCACCGGTGAATAAGTATAAAAATAATCTAAGCCTTCATTTTCCTTAAATCTCTTACCAATAAACCTGACTTTATATTTATCAATTGAACCATCATTCTTCATCTTCCTCTTAAAAATTCACTTATACCCTAAAGGTTTAGATCCAGGAGGAAGATCCACTAGTTCCCAAGTGTGATTTTGCATAATGGATTCAATTTCACTATTTATAGTCTCTTTCCAATGAGGAGCTTTTGGAGAACACATTGTTTCCTTGAAGCTTTGTGGTTCATTATCTACTATATGGGTTAGAAACTCAAGACCGAACGTAATAGACGTTCTAGCTCTCTTGCTACGTCTCAGTTCATCCTGATTTTCATTGGCTATAACCTCTTGGTTAACATCCTCTTATATATTGTTATTAGCAGTATCATAACTTCTTTTAAGAGGATTCTTATCTTGTGTTTCTTTACAAGGAAATATCTCTTCAAAGAAATAAACATTCCTTGATTCAATAATCGTATTGACATGAATATCAGGAATGTCTAATTTATGTACAAGAAATCTAAATGCATTACTGTTAAGTGCATAGCTTATGAAAATACCATCAATAATTTTAGGTCATATATTTAGTTTCTTTGATGTGGGAACATTAACCTTTGCTAGACATCCCCACACTTTTAAGAATTTATAGGAAGATTTTCTACCTTTCCATAATTCATAAGGTGTCACATTACTTTTATTTTGAGGTAACTTATTGAGAATGTAGTTCACAGAAAACACAGTTTCCCCCTACATATTCTAGGTTAAGCCAGAGCTGACCAACATGACATTCATCATTTCCTTTAGTGTACGGATTTTCCATTCAGCTACACCATTGTGTTGAGGTGAATAAGGAGTGGTAATTTGGTGAATAATACCATGTTCTGAACAAATTTTAGTAAATGGTGTTACATATTCACCACCTCTATCACTTCTTAAAACCTTGATCTTTTTGCCAAATTGATTTTTAACATCATTTTTGTAATGTTTAAACATTTTCAATACTTTATCTCCTTTTTTTAACAAGTATACATAACAATATCTTGTATAATCATCAATAAATGTGATGAAATATCTTTTCCCACCTTTGGTTGGCACGACTTTAAAGTTACAAATATCACTGTTAATTAAAGCTAGAGGTTCAGTGTTTATTTCAATGGACTGAAATAAAATTCTAGTTAATTTTGCTTCAACACAAGTTTGACATTTTCCATTTATATCAAACTTAACTTTAGGTATAAAATCCATTTAATTAATCTACGAATATAATTAACATGTCCTAACCTACCATACCATACTTCAGATGACTTAATCATGTAAGCAAAATTAACTGTGTTATTATTAACTTTGGGTATAACAGTCATTACACTGAATTTGAACAATTCATCACTTAAATACCCTTTTCCCACATAAATCCCGTTCTTAGTAAATAACAACTTATCAGAAACAAAAACTAACTTGAACTCATTCTTGCTCAAAAGAGAACTAGAAATCAAGTTCTTTCTAATGTCTTGGACATGCAACACATTATTCAGAGTGAGTTCTTTTCCCGAGGTCATAAGTAACTTTATCTTGCCTTGTCCTTCAACCTTGGCAGTAGAGGAGTTTTCTATGTATTGTTGTTCACCATTTTTTATTTATTTATAGGTCGCGAACATCCTCTTTTCTGAGCAGATATGGCGAGTAGCTCCTGTGTCCACCCACCATTCTCTATTGTTGCTCACAAGGTTAACTTCTGACACTACCGCTGAAAGGTTTAACTCTGACACATCAGTTGTTAATCTCTCATCCTCGGTAATGTGTACCTTTGTAGTCTTCTTTTTGGAGTGATTATGGGATTTCACACTTCGACAGTCTTTAGCACGGTGTCCTTGTTTACCGCAGACGAAGCACTTCCCATTAAATTTTTTGTCCAGTCCTTGGCTGAGACCTTGACCAAAGTATTTCCTCTTTTTTATTCCCAACCTCAGTCATATTTGCCCCATTAAACTTTTTGGGTTTTTTTCCCTGACTGACAGAAACAGTAGGCACAGTTGTAGTAGTACTACTTGCCATTCGTCTGTTAAATAAAAATATACAGACCACAATTTAATATTTAAATAATACTATAATATTAAACAAATATGTCTTAATATTGTAATTCAATATGTGTGCAATACTATAATATTATTATTATTATTAATATAATTTATAATGTATCACATAATATATACATCTATACTTAATGTAGCAAAATATATATATGTATATATATACTATTTAATAAACTTATAGAATATATATGTACTATTTAATAAACTTATATATATATATATATATTAAACATAATATAATAATATATATATATATATCAAACAAAATACATATACAATATAATAAAATTATATATATATATTAAACAAAATATAATATTAAAATAAAGAACATGTTAGGCCGAATCTAGAATTATATTTTATATCCTTAAGACAGATTCGCGCCGCTACGATGCTCACGATCTTTATAACGTCTGTCTCCCAGGATACAAAGACCTTCATTCTCCAATAACAGCACTACAAATTGGAGAATAATCAAACCTCTTATGTGAAATACTCTATACTACAACTAACATTATATATATGTATGCAGAGAATGAGAAAGGAGATAAGAAAATGATGTTTTCTGGAATTCTGAAATGATTTGCAAATGACCCATGGGGGTATTTATAGAACTCCAAAGGTTGTGACTTATCGTAAACAATCACAACATCTTGTTAAAGGGTGTTATCAAGGGTCACAACATTTTCTATTAAAGAGTATTTCCAAGGGTCATAACTCATTTTTTCCAACATTATATATACATATATCAAATAGTAATGTAACCGATATGGTTTGTGAGACAATACGGTACATATTATCTGATTTTTAATGTCTTTTGAAGGTATCGATATCATTATACGAAGGACTGATAGTAATTCAACATTCATTTATAAGATCAATATTGTTCGAGTCCGTTACACTTTTACTCCAACCGCGATCAAAATTGATACCACAAGAACAAATAAGTAATACGAGTTCTTTTTTTAACTTGACTTTTACATCCTTTAAAAATTGTGCAAGTTTGCCTTTATTAATTAAAGAGTTAACTTCATTTACACCACTTGATGTTTGCATTATCTTCAATCAAACACCCTCAGGTTTGACAATCTATATTTACACCTCTTATTTTTTTAAAATTCACATCATTTACATCCCCTAATGCCACTTAATACCCAAAATACCCTCAATGTTGAGATAAGTGGTTTTTGAAAACAAGGTATACTACCCTAAAATTTTATTATCCAAACAAGACATTAATTTTTTATTTTTGCGTAAATCAAAAACCAAATTTGTTTATAGTAAAATATATAAAAAACAAAAAAATAAAATAAAATTGGTATTTTGAAATATTTTTTTATATTTTGGACTTAATTGTTTTTATATTTTATAATAATTTGTAGTTCGGGAAAAAAATTCGAAAATAAAATTTTATTTTGGCATAAATAAAAAAACATAATGCCAATTTTTTTTTCGAACTACCAATTAAGGTAAAATATATACAAAATTAAGTCCGAAATATAAAAAAATATTTCAAACTACCAATTAGATATTTTTTTTATTTTTCTAGTTATTATTATTTTTTATATATTTTACTATAAACGAAATTTTTTATTTATTATGCCAAAATAAAAAATTAATGCCAAAATATTTTTTTTGAACTACCAATTAATGTTTTTTATATTTTACAATATTTTTTGAAAATTTACTTATAAAAAATTATTATAAAATATAAGAAACATTAAGTCTGAAATATAAAAAAATATTTTGAATTATCAATTAGATTTTTTCCCATTTTAAAAATATTTTAGTATAAATGAATTTGTTTTTTGATTTATGCCAAAATAAAAAATTAATGTCTTGTTTGGATAATAAAATATGAGGGTGGTAAACCTTATTTCCAAACACCACATATCTCAACATTGAGGGTAATTTTGGTATAGGGGGTATAAATGATGTGAGTTTGAAAAAATAAGGGGTGTAAATAAAATTTTTCAAATTTAAAGAATTCAATTAAAATAAAAATAAATTTCAAAAAATATAAATGAAGTTAACCCTTAATTAAAACATGCAAAATAGTCTGAGTTAAAAGTATTAGTAATCTTACTTGTTTGTCAACTTGACAAAAATGGAGTCCAAAAGTGTCACTAATTGACTTAGTGAATTAAAAAACAAAACTCAAACACAAGCACAAACTATTTATTTACTTTAGCAAAATTTTAAATGAGCCAAACTATTAGGTTGCGGTTGGTAACGGTTTGGTGCGGTGTTAGTTTTTGATTTTGGTTTGGGTTGGGTTGGATTTGGTTTGGTGTGGTTTTATTTTGGTTCCAAACCATGTTTGGAGCAGATGGTTTTGGTGTGAGAAAAAGTGATGCTGAAAAACCAAACCATGTTTGGTAGAGTTAGTATGGATTAAAATATATTAATATTAATATTAAAATTAAAATATATTAATATATTTTAATTTTAATTTTAATATTAAAATATTAAAATAATATTATTATAAATTTTAATATTAAAATATTAAAATTAAAATTTATAATAATATTATTTTAATATTAATATTAATATAAATTTTAATATTAATATATATATATATTAATATTAATATATATATATATTAATATTAAAATTTATAATATTAAAATATAAATATTATATTCGGTGCTATAGTGATTCCAGGTTGCTACAGTGGAGTGTTACATTGGTTTGCTACAGTACCCGCACCATCCAAAATCATCAAAAAGATGGTTCCAAAATCCTTCACAAATTTGACACCATGATTTGCTACAGTAACGATACCATTTTTTGGCACCATTTTACCAAACATGATTTGATACCATTTTTTAACACCAAAATTATATTTTTGGCACCAAACCTGTTTACAAAACAAGCCTTATGAACAGCCAAGTTTAAATGCCATTATGACACGGAATATATGTATATGTTGAGTAAACACAAAAAGCAATAGTGACCAAACCAACAAACCAAGGCATATAATAATAGTAGCAATATTAATGATCACATTATTGTAAGTCCTAAAATACCCTGAAACATAAATTGTGTAGACTGAGACTGACCAAACCAACATATAATAATAGTAGCAATAAAAATGATCACATTATTATACAAGACTCCTAAAATACCCTGAAACAGAAATTGTGTAGACTCAAACTGACCAAACCAACAAAAATACAGACCAAAAAGACCTTCACGTGACTCTCTCTGACCTCTACTCCCAAAAGCCAGCTCCTCTCCCACCCATTCCACACAAACCTAGAGATCATAAAACACACACCACAGACATGTCACATTAATATATCACTTTTATATTGATTTGCATCGATGGGTTCATTGCATTTTTTGAAGGGTCGAAATTGTTACCTAATATCAATAATCATTTGATATTTTTTAAAATTGATATTATTCAATTATGTTATCTGTTGTTACGAGAATTCCTAATATGTTTTGTATTATTTCATTAGTAATATCTTTTTTGAGTTATCTTGTTATGATATATCAATATAATATGATAGGTGTAAAGTATATAAGACGTATTGTACATAACACCGAATTCATTATACTGATATCATGACTCCGTCCATATAACCACGATGAATTCCAAACATATTTTAGTATTTACTTCTGGTAATATACTTTTGAGGTCCAGTTTAGATTGATTTTTTAAATGTTGATTTTGAATTTTTGGAGGAAAAATCGATTTGAACGGTGTTCGATAATTTTTTTAGAAAGAACTTTTGAACCTTTGAAGAACGTTTTAAAAAAACTGTAGAATAAACTTATACTTCTCTTTTTTTCTGCGTAAAGTCAGAAACAAAATAAATAACAAACATTGTCTCACATTATTACTATTTAATTTATTATAATACTTATAGAAGATACTGATGCCGGTTATAAAACACGAAATTTTATTTTCAACAGAATCTGTCCCAAATATCAGTTAAGACAATAGCCACTACTTTCTCGAGACAATAGACACTGCACACAAATGTCACAAAACCACACACCCATCTCTTTTGAAAAATACACACACAGTGATACAAACTTTGCACTCCACACAAATGTCACAAAAACACACACCCATCTATTTTGAAAAATACACACAGTGATACAAACTTTACTAAAAAGAAGAGGGAACTCATGAAACTCAAACGAAAAGTCTTCACTCACTCCCTCTCTCTCCCCATTCTCTAACAATGCATCATCCACTACCGACAACCCTTTTCTTCACTCTCTCTCTACTCTCCACCACCACCACCACCACCTCCGCCACCCCGTCGCCGCCCTCCCTCCTCCCCTCCGACGCCGTCGCCCTCCTCTCCTTCAAATCCAAAGCCGACCTCGACAACAAGCTCCTCTACACCCTCAACGAGCGCTTCGACTACTGTCAGTGGTCCGGCGTCAAGTGCGCCCAAGGCCGCGTCGTCCGCTTCTCCGCCGCCGGTGCCGCCCTCCGCGGCGTCTTCGCTCCCGCCACACTCACCCGCCTCGACCAGCTCCGCTCACTCACTCTCCAGAACAATTCCCTCGCCGGACCCATCCCGGACCTCGCCGGACTCGTCAACCTCAAAACCCTATTCCTCGACCGCAACTCCTTCTCCGGGACTTTCCCGCGCTCTTTACTCTCACTCCACCGCCTCCACATTCTCGATCTGTCGAACAACAACCTCACCGGTTCAATCCCCGCCGAGTTGACTCAGCTGGACCGACTTAGCTACCTCCGCCTCGAGTGGAACCGGTTCGACGGCGCCGTTCCGCCGCTGAACCAGTCCGGTTTAACCTTCTTCAACGTCTCCGGCAACAATCTCTCCGGTCCGATCCCCGTGACCCCCACACTCGCGGGCTTCGACATTTCCTCGTTCTCATGGAACCCTAACCTCTGCGGCGAAATCATCGACAGAGCCTGCAATTCCACCACTTCTCCGTTCTTCAACTCCTCCTCCGCCGCCGCCTCCTCTGCCGCGTCGCCGCCGCTCCAGGCGCAAGGAGTCGTCATCTCTCCGCCGTCGCCGAAACACCACAAGAGAATCGGAATCATCGTGCTGTTCGTCATCGGAACCCTAATTTTTCTTGCGGCGGTTCTCTGCTGCTTCGTGCTGATAAAAAATCGACGGCGATCGGAGAAATCAAAGACGCCAATGGCGGGAAATGAAATTTCTGGTGCTGATGATGATGCTACTAACAATACCAACACATTCATGGTTGTAAACAGTCAATCCGAAACTAAATCGAAGACACTAGAAATTCAGTGCGTTGAACAGAGCCAGCGCCGCCGCGAAAAGAGCGGGAACCTGGTGTTTTGCAGCGGCGAAGCAGAGATGTATACTCTAGAGATGCTGATGAGGGCGTCGGCGGAGCTGTTAGGGAGAGGGACGATGGGGACAACGTACAAGGCTGTGATGGACAGTCATCTGATTGTGTCAGTGAAGAGGGTCGATGCCGGGAAGACGGCGGTGACCACCGGTGAGATGTTTGAGCTGCACATGGAGGCGGTTGGCGGGCTCCGCCACCCGAATTTGGTGCCGGTGAGGGCTTATTTTCAGGCGAAGCAAGAGAGGCTTATTATCTATGATTATCAGCCCAATGGGAGTCTCTTCAATCTCATTCATGGTATGCTTATTTTCTTTCTGATCTATTTTGTTATTTGAGTTCTCTTTGCGGTTAGGGTTTGACTCGGTGAGTGAATAGTGAGTTAATGGGTTTGTGACTCGGGGCAATAGTGGTGTCAATTATGGAATGGTGTTTGTTTCTTTTGTTGGGACCAAAAATGGTGTGGATGTTGGGTTGGTTGGTCCTTAGTGTGTAGGTCTATGGTAAGCATAATGTAGATTCTTGATCAATGTGGATAGGGGGATGGGGTTAGATATAGTTATATGTCTATAAATAGATTGATTTTTAGTATCACAAGAAGAAAGTTTTCTGGTGGAATTGCAAATGCCAAGTACCCCATTCGAAATCAGAGTCAGAACAGTTCTTATTCGATGTCACACGCCAAGCATCCAATTTGAATGAGCCTGAGAAACACCCGACTTGTTACAACAATGCATTTATATTACATTTGAGAATAGTTCGAGGGTTTAATTAACAATTTGAGCTAAATTTGTTTCTATTCTAGATTAAATTAAAGCGGATTAGTTGCTAGAAAGGCTAGTAAATTGAGTTGGAAATCTTAGTGGTGTTGCTTTAATATGTTCCGGTGAAGGCTGTGGTACAGTTATTTCAATGTTAGAAATGATTGTGTTGAACCTGGATTTAATGTGTTGCGTATGTGTACTAGCACTTTTTGGGGACTATTTGCTTTTGATGGGTGTGGAATTAATACACTGACAATACGGATCACATCCCTCTGCCAGTGTTACTATGTCAAATTTATGTTTGGCATGGGTTCATGGTGTGATAGGTTGGTCCCCATTACCTGTACACCTATATTTGCTGGGTAAAGAGAGAAATCAAAATCCAGGAACCCCTAATTTTGTTTTGTTTTGATTTCTCTGTTTTAGTTTTCTTCTTCTTTTTCTTAACCTCTTTTAGGTGCATTATGGAGACAATTTTTGTACAAGTGGCATATAAGCAAACGCCAATGGATTGGTTGTTCTAGTTCCATATTGAATTTTAATAGATCATTTATATCCAAATTAGATATAGTTATATGTCTATAAATGGATTGATTTTTAGTTTTCACAGAAAGAAAAAAAATTAGGGTCGAATTGTACAAGCTGAGCACCCCAGTCGAAATCAGACTCAGAACAGTTCTTGACTCAATGTCAGGCCAAACACTTTGAAAGAGTCTGAGATCACCCGACTAGTCACAACAATGCATTTATATTACATTTGAGAGCAGTTTGAGGGTTTAATTAACAATTTGAGCTAAATTTGTTTCAATCTAAATTTAAAATGAAAGTGGATTACTTGCTACAAAGGTTAGTAAACTGTGTTAGGAAATCTTAATGGTGTCGCTTTATTTTGTTCCAATGAAGATTTTGGTACAATTATTTCAATATTTGAACTGAACGTGTTGATTCTGGATTTAATGTGTTGCACATGTGTACTCGCTCTTCCAGCAAGCCTTTTGCTTTTTATGGGTGTAAAATTAATAGGAACTGACAATACTGATCACATCCCTGTGCCACTGTTACTAGGTCAATTTTATATTTGGCATAGGTTCATGTTGTGATAGGTTGGTCCCCATTACCTGTACACCTATTTTGCTTGGTAAAGTGAGAAATTAAAATCACCCTCAATGAAAGACGGTATTTAGACGGAACGTGCCATGCAATTATATTGAAGGCCAGAATTACACTACCAGTAGTGCCTTGGAATTGTATCGAGGGCCGGATTCATGCTGCGGGGCCAAGTCCCCTTGAAGGGGGCATCAAGGAACTCCTGATTTTGTTTTATTTTGATTTCTCTCTTTTAGTTTTCTTCTTCTTTTTCTTAACCTTTTTTAGGTGCATTATCAAGACAAATTGTTGGTACAAGTGGCATATAAGCTTGTCACAACAAGATTAGCATGGATACTTTAAAGCCTATTTGAAAAGCTTCCTTGGCAGCAATTCCATTGGAGCATATTTGATATGCAACAAGCATGCCAAAGGATTTGTTGTTCTAGTTCCATATTGAGTTTTGATAGATCATTTATATCCAATGTTAACCAGCTTTTGTAAACTGCAACTCTAGACATAGCTGCAGTACTTAGAAATTAAACTATAATAAACAAATTAAAGTGCAGAAGATGATAATGTGCATATCTAAATTTTTGTATGTCAATATTTTTCATGAATGTGTTAGATTAATCTTTAGGTGCCATAAATGTGGGTATTGTGTATCTGTGATGAATATAGGCATGCTTAAAGTTATTTAGTGCAGAAGAAACCTTCCTATCCCGAGTTTTAGGCTGTGTGAATTCTATGAAAAAGACAGAGAGTATAGAGAGTGCTAACCATTAGCATGGATACACATCTTTTTTTAAACACGTAGACCAATTCTGTTCTATCTACCTCGATGCTCTCTTTTCTTTAGTTTATTTACTTGAGTGCACTGGAGAGTTAAGCATGTTTGTGTCTCTAATAACTGTTGTACAACAAGAGAGCAAAAATAGGCTAGTCCTGTGTAAGAGGCTCCTGAGTCATGCCATTGCGGTGATGTGGTAGAATGAGAGAATGGGTTATTCAAATAATTGTCGTTTTAGAGCCCTTAGGTTGGGTTTTATTTAGTTTTGGGATTTGTACAAATTGATATCGAATGGGGCTACGTTGCATCAGCAATGTCTCTGGTTTCCTCCTTTATGTCAAAACTTACTTTGAAAATCCGCTTCTTTCCGAAGATCTCCTTTCCGACAAAGTTTCTCTGTTTCCAATAAATGTTCTTATATAAATTCCACTCTTTATATTTATTATCTCTCTTTCTGATAACCATGCTCGGAAGTTCTGTAATAACCATATTAGTGTCAAAGTGTCGCTAAAGGTACAATATCATTTTGTATTATGGATTGACGCTTAGCTTAGCAAATGGTCTATGGTTTACATTTTACTTACTTTTGCTTTTACGAGTCTTGTGAGTTAATCCGTAAATAATATAATAACAATTGTGCCTCATTAACATTTTCGAATTGTGAGGTTTTATTTCCGATTCAAAGGAAATATAGAAGAGATGGATATAGAAGAGAGAGAGAATATAACTGAAGAGAGGATTTTATTTTTTTGTCTGCCTTACAACTGAAAGGATGATCCGGATAGTCTGGATAATGGGAATATTCTTCATAAAACTCAGTCAACAAGTAGCGAATTCACTGGCGCCAATCTTCAGGATAAGCTTCAGAATAGTGCCAATTTGAAGTTTATTTGTACCGAAGATCATTGGGAATAGTGACCAAGTCTATGTTATTAGCATGGCATATCTGATTGCGGAGAATCTCAAAAAAGGTTGGCAACTCATACATTATGGTATTCTCATGACCAGTGAAAAAGGAGGTATGATAGGTTTTTTGAATTGAAGTACCATCATCCTGAGTTGAGTAGAGCTGCCTGAGCATGGGGGATTTGTCAAAGACAATTCCAATGGTGTACAAATCAACCAGATACCAGAGCAACAAGAAGGCTTCTTTGGGAAAGTGAAAATAAAATGTTGGGTGAGAAAAAGGATAAACTGGGTGGAAGGGTAATTCAAAGTAGTCTGTACTATGGCAATACAGGCATGTTGGTAGTTGAGGAACCGGGTATCCACCAAAGCAATTCTGGAGGTGACTGAAGGCTTTTCCGGCCATAGAAAGTGACAGCTAAGTAGACTGCACCGAAATGGAGGTAAGTAAAGCCTTGACGACGCCATTTATCAGGTAGATCTGAGGGTAACTCTAAAAGAAATAATTGTTCTTGCTCAGTAACAGGAACATAACACTGGTCAAACCGAGATGCTTGGATATATTCTTTAATGGAAGAAGGTCGAGGAGTAGAAAACAATTTGGTGACTTTTTTCTTAAAAGACTGGGTAGGTTTAGAGAAGGCGGTATAAGGATTTACTAATGGTAGATCTGTAACATGGACTTTGCTATCTTCAGGAATGTATTCAAATTCATACAAATACTCAAGAGATTTGGAGGAAGAAGAAGACGAGAAAGAGCTAGATCTAGAACTAGAACTTAAAGATCAATTTATGGAGATTAAAGGATCTGGGTTCTTCTTTCCTTTGTACTACCAAAGGAGTGGATTTCCTTTGAATCAGCCATTTTCCCTTCCTTCTTTTTTCAACCTCTTGCCAAAGTCCAAATTCTCCTTGACAAATATGCAAAACCTATTCCTATCATCGCTTTCTTTGATACTGGAGCTGCATCCACCATCATGAACCCCTCCATCCTTCCCAGATCGTATTAGCAGTCTTGTTTTTCTCCTTTCAAAGCAGCAAATGGAGAAACCTTTATCATAACCCTTAAGAGTAAGCCTATTACCATTCAGATCTTCCCTGGTTATACCATCAAACATCAGGTTTATGGTTCCGACCTTCCTGGAAAAGATCTCATTTTAGAGTTTGATATTCTGCAACACCTTAATAAGGTTTTTTGGATGCCTACATGACTCAAGTTCAAAAACTACTTTCTCCCATGGATAACCTAGCCAAACCTCTTCTCTGTTGAGGAGTTTTCCACAGTTAGACAAGCCATCATTCACTCCTCCTGTGTTGAATCACATACCCAATTTCTGACCAAATGTGCTCATCCCCTTTGGAAAAACCCAGAGTTCTTCATTACTCTTCCCTTCAAGAAAAATGAGGACCTTAATCCTACCAAAGCCACTCATCATGGTATGAATCCTGAACACTATCAACTTGCCCTCTAAGAGCTTCAGCAACTCCAAAATGAAGGTCTGATCGAACCCATTACTTCTCAGTGGGCTTGTGAAGCTTTTTATGTGAACAAGATAGCAGAACAAGTTCGAGAAAAATACAGACTAGTAATTAATTACCAGTCTCTCAATCATTTTCTCTAGGACAACAAATTCCCTCTCCCAAGAAGAACTGTGTTATTTTCAAACTTGCGTAAAACTCACATTTTCTCCAAATTTGATCTTAAAGCTGGATTCTGGCAACTTGACATTCATCCTGATGACCGCCCTAAAATTGGTTTTTGTATCCCTGATCACTATTTCCAATGGAATGTTATGCCTTTTGGGTTAAAGACCGCTCTTTCCCTATTCCAGCATGCCATGGTTAAGATTTTTGCCCCCATCATTTCCTCTGCATTGGTTTACATCGATGACATCTTGTTGTTCTCATCCGATGTTGCAACCCATGTTAGCCTTCTTCAAACATTCCACCAGATTGTCCAACAATTTGGGATTATGCTCTCTGAAAAGATAATGATTTTAGGACAACCTGAAATTGATTTCTTAGGCATGAAAATTTCAAAAGGACAATATGCTCTCCAACTCCATATTGCAACTCAGCTCAAACATTTTTCTGATACAAACCTCTCGGCCAAACAAGTTCAACAATTTCTTGGAATCGTTAACTACATGTCTGAGTTCATTCCCAACCTTGCCCAGTACAGAAAGCCTCTTTCAGCCCTTCTCAAGAAAAACCCATTACCTTGGTCAGCCCAGCGTACCTCTGCTGTTCGAACCCTAAAAACTCTTTCCCAAGATCTTCCTCCTTTGGCCATCCCTTCTGATGGAAAGAGAATCCTCCAAACCGATGTTTCTGACTACTATTGGGGTGTTGTTCTCCTTGAAGAATTTCCTGATCTTCCAAGGAAAATTTGTGGTTATAGAAGTGGTGTTTTCTCTCAGTCTGAACTCCATTACCACTCCACCTACAAAGAGATTCTTGCCGTAAATCGAAGCATTGAAAAATTTGAGTTTGATTTAATTGGTCATCATTTTCAAATTGAGACTGATTTAATGAGTTTTCCTAACATGCTTCAGTTCAAACAGAAACATCTCCCTAAGGCTCAACTTCTTCGATGGGCCAACTGGTTTTCCCAATGGTCTTTTGATGCTGTGCACATAAAAGGAAAAACTAACATCTTTCCTGACTTTCTGTCTCGTTTGAAAAAAGAAATAAACCAGTTCGCTCACCATTTTGGCCATCTTCTTTGTTTTCCCATGATTTATTGTTTTGAGCCACTTCATCTTCCTTTTCACCTTCAATGTCTCCTTCTGGAAAATATTCTCATTTCCCGTAGTGTCCATATGGTGAATTCATTCCAATTCCTATATGTTTATCGTTATGGTTTAGATGCATGACCAATAAAGAATTTACCCTTCTACCCAGTTTATCATTTTCTCTCCCAACATTTTATTTTCACTTTCCCAAAGAAGCCTTCTTGTTGCTCTGGTATCTGGTTGATTTGTACACCATTGGAATTGTCTTTGACAAATCCCCCATTCTCAGACTGCTCTACTCAACTCAGTATGATGGTATTTCAATTCAAAAAACTTATCATACCTCATTTTTCACTGATCATGATAATACTATAATGTTTGAGTTGTCAACCTTTTTTGAGATTCTCCGCAGTCAGATTTGTCATGCTAATAACATAGACTTGGCCACTATTCCCAATGATCTTCGGTACAAAGAAACTTCAAATTGACACTATTCTAAAGCTTATCCTGAAGATTGGCGCCAACGAATTTGCTACTTGTTGACTGAGTTTTATGAAGAATATTTCCATTATCCAGACTATCCGGATCATCCTACCTATCGTGTGCACCTGAATAGATTTCCAACATGAGACTCAGATGACGATTCCGATTGATTCAATAAGCCAACCCAAGTTGAGGGTTGTTATGTCATTTCAGTAAGTTTTATGTCAGCAATGACGTCATGTTTGATGTCATACGTGATATAAATGAGTGTATTATTATGTAGTGAGGTTATTTATGTAATTGTGTGTAATGTATTGAGGGTAGTTAATGTGTTTGATGTGTTCAATGATTCATGGAGATTAATTGTGAGGTTAGGCTCATTATACCACCAAGTGCCTATTATATACTGTATTCATCAGAATAGAGGTCTGATCCTCACCTCTTGAGCTTTCAAGTCTGGGAGAAAATATGTTGTTTTACTAGAAGATACATATGCTCACACATTTCCTGGAAGAAGAAAGAATTTGTCACAAATTCCTTACCAAAGCATAAGAGGAAAATTTGAATTTTACACTTAGATTAGTATCTACATGTATAGTTACATATATGTCCGTATATACATTTTCGAATATCTACTTCTGATTCATTACCTATTATCCTTTTTTTTCCCCTTTGTAACCAATACAAGTTTGAAAATGTGGAATAGGTTCAAGATCAACAAGAGCAAAACCTCTTCACTGGACATCGTGCTTAAAAATAGCAGAGGATGTGGCTCAGGGTCTTGCTTACATCCACCAAGCATCAAAGCTCGTCCACGGCAACCTGAAATCCTCCAATGTCCTCCTTGGTGCCGACTTTGAGGCCTGTCTCACCGATTATTGCCTCTCTGTCCTCGCAGACTCTTCATTGGTCGACGATCCTGACTCTGCGGGCTACAAAGCGCCTGAAATCCGAAAGTCTGGCCGCCGGGCCACTGCCAAGGCCGATGTCTATGCCTTTGGCATTCTCTTATTAGAGCTTCTGACGGGTAAGCCTCCTTCGCAGCATCCATTTCTTGTGCCCTCTGATATGCCGAATTGGGTTAGAACGATGAGGGAAGACGATATCGGGGAAGATGAACAGCTTGCAATGCTAGTTGAAGTAGCTGGTATTTGTAGCTTGACATCACAGGAACAAAGACCAACAATGTGGCAGGTGTTGAAGATGATACAAGAGATAAAAGAGAGTGTAATGGTAGAAGATTACGCGAAAAACGCGCAAATCGGATATTCATAGTTCTGTATTGTAATTACCGGACTTGCTGCAAAGAAGAGAAGTGAGTTCGAGGCGTAGTCGAATGTCGTATGGTATATGTTGTAGAAAAC
This sequence comes from Cornus suecica, assembly GCA_963922005.1. NCBI lineage: Eukaryota > Viridiplantae > Streptophyta > Magnoliopsida > Cornales > Cornaceae > Cornus > Cornus suecica. The sequence goes on from OY998248.1 coordinate 35,443,319, forward strand.
TATACTAGGTATTTTTGGGGGTTGAAGAGGAGTTTAGGAATGAAGAAGGGTCCATTATTGCCTTTTGTAATGGCAGATAATTTATCATTCTTAGAAAGCTTTGTGAGATATGAATTACGAGCTATTGTTCTTCATTTTGAACTTTGCTCTTAGAGCTAATTTATAGTAGCTCTATAGAGCTAACCTACCACCATAAAAGGTGGGTTTGTTGCATGTTTGTGGTAGCATGGTTTGCGGTTACGGTATTAGTTGTTGTTGTGGTTGTGATAATAGTGTAAGGAATTCAGATAATATCGATCTTAAAATTGAGTATCTAATGAATATAAATTTTATGTAATGGTATTGGCATCTCCGAGAGCATTAGTGACGTAGTTATTGTGATAACAAGGACTTAATTGTGCTTTCTGAAAACAATAGACTCATAATGATGCAAAAGTTGGTAAATTTTTAAGTTTAATTGCCATTTTAATTCTTCTACTCCATATCCCGTAATTATAGAACAGTTACAAGAATTGTGTCCAGGTAAAATGATATTATAGTATTCATGAGAAAGAACTACCGAGGGAATTGTTTGGAATGGTTGTTTCAAGATTAATATTTGTGAAGTAGAACACAATAATGAGATGAATTGGAAAAATAATCCGAGACAAGAAGATGGACAAGAAGATGGAAAAAATCTGTGATAAATTGTGTATAAATGTAACTTATTTGCCATTTTAATTTTTAATCACCATTTGGCCCAAAATCAGCTTATTCCACTTGCATTTCTAAACAACTCTCATATTACTTGTCCCATGTAAAATTTATGACAATCCTTTTATGTCATGTTTAGTACGTTGGAATGGAATGTCTTTTCATTTTATTTTTTTGTTTGGTACAACATAATGAATGTGAATAATCATTTTCAAATATTAAAATTTCATTCTTGGGAATGAATTTTCATTCCATTATTAAAGTTAATGAATGATGATTCCATTCCTTTGCTAGTAACCTCATAAACCTTATCCAATGTCAATAAATTTTACATAGAAACAAATAAGAGTTTGCTAGTAACCTCATAAACCTTATCCAATGTCAATAAATTTTACATAGAAACAAATAAGAGTTTGCTAACCCTCTAATTTTACAACTTTGCTATTCTAATATTGTTAGTTAACACTTTTTAGTTATGACAAAGAGAAAAAAAAGTGAACGAAAAGGATTGTCGTTTGCACTTTATTTTCGAGAATTTTCCCTTATTATTATTATTATTTTTGCTTTGATATGAAATGAATTTGAGTTGGCTTCAAGTTTGGTGAAGTGTAGTTTCTCTCTCTCTCATTGTGGCATTTTTAAGCATATTTCTCCATTGGATTCCATGTAATAACATGTTTAGAATATTCATAAATTAATCATGCAATGAGATGCTTGTAGGAGATTTTTAAAGCCAATATATGATGTTGTAGTCTAGAGAGTTGATTTTGCACCATCTCAACCCTCCACTGAAAGGTTGCATATCTATAAAAGGGATGAATGTCAAATTGCTCATAGAATGGATGAAGAAATACCTAGAATTTTTTTTTCTAAGTCCACATAATGGTGGAAGAATTTGCTATACTCCTAAAACTGAATAAAAAGTTTAAAAATGTTCTATAACTTTATATAAACTTGAACACTAACTCGCCATCCAACCATCGTTGATGTGAGGATAAATCCCATCCCTGCCATCTTGTTGATTATCTCTATGTTAGGGAATCGATTTTAAAATCTTGAATTTAAATTAATAGTTATTTGTCAAATCTACTGTAATTTGACATTTTATTAGTGGATTGAATTCATAATTTAATTTTTTTTATGAAATGAGATTAATTCCTAATTTTGCATACTTTAATTCTTAATTGTCTGAAGTTCAAAAACTGTTAAATTTTAACTATAATTCAACTTTAATTTTTTGAAACTCAGACAAAGATGAGTTATGTGTTGTTTGCTGAAATTGAGAATTAAGTATGAAAATATCAAGTACTAACATTTTAACAAGAACATACCGGGTGTCGTATTGCAGCAAACGACCAAAACCGTTCTCAGCATTAATAGTGGGGAAGTAGAAAATAATGGAATTGATTGGAAAAATAATCTGAAACAAGAAAGGTAGACTCAGTGCTAGGATAATATATGAAAATTGGTGATAATTTGTAGTTATTGTTTGCCTTGCAAGGAGGAAAATATAACTACATACACGAAAATTACATACTTTGACTAAAAACTGTGACAATAACCTGTGTAGGTATGGTGAAAATTTTATTGGAATTTTATGATGCATATACTTATTTATAAGAATAATATTTCTATTTCTATTACACATCGCTGTGATATTTGAAAATTTTGAAAAATGTTCATAGACTTTGTTGATTTTAACTTGAAAAATCATATGGAATTTAATAGTGGAAGTTGATGTTAATGGGGGATCTTCAAATTCGTAATTTGATTCTTCTATTTTCTATTATATTTTTGTCATGCCCACCAAATTTGATGCTTTAATATATGCAATGTCAAGAGGTGATTAGAAAGTAGAGTGAGTCTTCCTATTAAAATTATTCTAATTATGCTAATCTATTGGTTGTTCACCGATAAAAAGGACATGATATTTCAAATCAATTAAATAAAATGATGCATAACATGCTTAAGTGAGAAACCACTTCTATTGTTAGTACAAAGTAACATGTGAAAAAATTCCCTTGTTAGTATGAAATAACATGTGAAAAACACACAAAAAAAAAGAAGCCCCTTGCATTCATTTTTAATTTTAAAATGAATGCAACATTATAAAAAAACAATGAATGTTTTGCATTGAAACAATGAAAAATCCTTTATTAATAATATTTTGATACTTTTAAAGATGACTTATAGTATACTTTTCTATGTTGAGAAAATTATAAATTTGTGAAGTGTATTATTTATTGTAATTCATTGCTTCAATCCAAAACATACTCACATTGCCCTTTGTATTATACAGTTCTAGCAATCCTCATCATTCTTGCATTCGTTTCCATATCTCTTCTTAAATATTCTTAAATATTTTATTTTCTCATAAATTTTAAATAAATAATATTTTTTAATATTTTTTTGGTAAATATTTTTTTTATAAACATTTCAAGGTTTCAAACCCCTAAAATACTTTTTCAAATTTAATGTTGTTAAAATCTCCACCTTCCAAGTTGGGAATCTGATTCACATAGTGACGTGGTTTTCATTCCATGAAACAAAAATTATACTAATTGCATTGACTTTAATTTGCTCTCTATTAAGATAATACTAATATAATCAAAATTAATAATTAATAAAACCACTAATATATAATAACAAAATGGGACAAAATCAATTCAGAAACAGCGGCTTTGGAATTGTAACCTATCTGTGTGTTTGATTATATATATATATATATATACACACATGTATGTATATACGATTCCACACTTCAATTTGAGAGAGAGATAGTGTAGAGAGAGAAACTGAGAATGTCTGGAGGTATAGCGCGTGGTCGTCTTGCCGAGGAGCGAAAAGCCTGGCGGAAGAATCACCCTCATGTTCGATCCCTCTCTCTCTACGTATACATACACAGACACACACACACATATATATATATATATATATGTATATTCTTGAATTGAATTTCCCTTTGAATTTGTTGTTTGATTGATCCATGTTTATTCTATTGTTTTGATTCTAGGGTTTCGTTGCTAAGCCAGAGACTCTGCCCGATGGCTCGGTGAATCTGATGGTGTGGTTATGCACTATCCCTGGTAAGACTGGGGTAAGTTCTTTTCCTATATCATCTTCTCTCTGCATGTCATGTTACTCTACAAACCCCTTTGAATTTTACTGATATGTGAAAACCCTAATTTTTCTTTAGTGATTTCTGCTTGTTATGGCTGTTTCTATGTGTTATGATCTTTATTTTTTGTGGTTTGGTTGGTTGGTTACTGGTTTTGTTGCTTACTTGTGTATAATGTTGGTGTATTGTGGACTTTTCTTTTGTGAAATTGTGTTGTTTAAGGTTGGTGGGTGGAATATTTAATGGGAGAATATGGCTGATTGGAGGGAATTCTTAGGGTGGTTGAGGATAAGGAGAATGGGATTAATTTATTTGGGTGATCAAATGCACAAGGGATTTTTTTTTGTTTGTTTGTTGGTATTTAGTTATATTTAATTTAGGGAATTACACCCAGCTTTCTATGTTGAATGGATGAAATTGTTAGGGTGGTTGCAGAGAAGGGAAATGGGATTAGTTTATGCGGGTGTTTAAAAGGACCAGAATTATTATGTGTTTTTTATTTTTTAATTCTCGAATCTTTAGGGAAATTACACTGAGCTTCAGTAACCTGAAGTTCAGTGAAAATACACTGATGTTAGCCAGAATGAGATTTTATTTCCATCTTCCCCTTTATTAGTGTAAAGACCATATAATCCTCTTAAATGGTGTGAAATCAGATTTCTAGCCCAATACAAAAGAGAACAGAGATTAAAAGTACAAATTTCTTTGGCAGAAAATGATCAACCCCCCGTCAACGAGTTATATGTGTTCAAGAAAAGTCGAACGTTATACTTGATGCTTCACAAATTACCGGGGCCGAGTGACTTACTCACTTAAGCCAACCCCTTGGGATTTTAGAATGTTATCGGTCTTTTTGTTAAGGTTTAGCACGTGTGAATGTGATTGACAATACACCACAATGCATAGGGTAGTCTTATATAAATATATATTGTCAAATCTTGGGTTTTTCGGTTTAATTAACACACACACACACACACATTTATCAGATCGGTCATAGACAATTTGGTTCCTGTTGTTTTAACGGTTTGGTTCAATTCTAATAATTTTTGCAACCATGTGGATCAATTTGGTTCTGATTATACTCGAGAAACGGAATAGGGTGCACCCCTATTTGTTTTAACTTATGTTACATAGATATGGATACATGTGCCATGTGTGGATATAAATCCAAGAAAAAGACACAGACTTTGCTAAATATTTATTTGTTCACTATTTAAACATATCTGGAGTAAAGTAAGTACTTTGGTAATAGTGCTCAATATATACTTTTTACTCATTTTAAGGATAATATTATGAAATTGAACTACTACATATTCTTTTCAGGTGCATTTCCTACCAAAAGAGTCAGACATATATCTCAACTCATGTTTGAGCATTGTATACCTGACACGAATGCTCTTACCATGATTTCTTTCTTCTTTCCTTTTTTAGCTTATGACTAGTTGTCTCCTATTCTATTGTTTTTTTATAAGCTCTTGAAGCCTTTAGTTTTCTATGTAGATACATAAATTTATGTAACTTTCTTTTATTATTCCTTAAGACTTCGCACCTTGTTATTGTCTTCAGCGGGATATCATTTAATATTTATTTCACAGTAATTTGATCCCATCTTCCGGCCAATTTTCCTATAGGAACCAGTATTAATTTGAGACCAATCTAGTTTATGCATTTCATTCCATGTTAACCATTGGTTGGTTAAGTTGGGCAAAGAAGTTGCACCCTGATATCCTTATGTTTGCATATGGCCAGTTCAGTGATCTATTCTCCCTATTCTTTTATATGTTTCAGTTTGACCTGTATATAGTTTCTCCTGATAATATTTAATAAATATGATTATCTCATCTCTTCTCTTTGCTAATCATACCATGGTCTTGCAACATTTTATTTGATGTATAGTGATTTTGACAACCGTGGGCTTCAAGGTTATCATTTATCATCTAGATAATAAGTATCAGGGATGTGAACTATCACCCATTTAAGTATCAAATAATTTAAGTTTTAAAATCTTTTTGTGTCTTTTTCATGATTTTTGCTTCTCCTAAGACCTTGGTTGGGACAGCTTTCTTTTACTAATTTATTTTGTCTTTTGTTCTTACCTATTGAAATACGATGAAGACCCCAACATGGGAGTACAAAGCTCACGTTGCCATTTGTACACAATGCAACACTGAAACACTAATAAGCTGTTTTATAAATTGTTACCCTTAGGAAGCATTACTTACGTTTGAACTTGTTACCACCAAAAAGAAAGTTTTCAGTGGTGAAGGGGCTGAATTTCTTATAGATGAAAAGATAAGAGTTTTTGGGTTCTCTCGGCCATTAGGACCCCTCTTTTGTTACATGGGACGCACTCCCTGTTTGAGTGCTTTATATATATTTACTTACTTATCCAAAAAAAAGGGGCTGAATTTCTGCTGAACAATATTTGTTGGGTACCACATTAAACTGAATTTGAAATGTCAAATTTATATACAAAGTGACATTTCCTGTGCACATTTAGGTGTTCCTTTTGGATTGTTCTAGTTTTAAGTATAAAGTGACATTCCTTTGTACATAGCTCTAGGAAAGATTGAAAAGTTGATATTGTCCCTCTGAGAAATTTTCTTTGTACTATATTGATGCATGTGCTAACTTTTCAAAGAAGGTTAAATTAGGTTGTGGACTTATACAAACGAGGATGTGCATGAGCAAGGATGATCCTTTTTGTTGGCTTCTATTGCAGTAGCAAAACAGATGAATGGCAAAATGTTTTCTTTGTTTTAACTTCCAATTTAAACAGAGTTGTACATAGGAGTTCTTTACATGGCAGTTACATCTTTTTCCTTTAGTTTGTTCATATTTCAGTTGCATTGCTAGACAAGAGTAACAATTGACTGGAAAAGTCTTGAATAATAGGGCAAACTTCCATTTTGCGTTGCTTCAACGTTCTGTTCTGTGTTGCCTTTCATCCCTTCTGCATTTTTATAACAGTGGAAGCATGTGGCAGCATATTTTTCACATGTACAGCAGCTAATTTCAAAAAATATCTGCGACACCCTATCATTGAAAGTTCAGTTGAATGGCTTCCGATGGTACATATATATGTAGTTAAATACGCCATGGACAATTTGTATTTACACGATGTTAGGACAGCCCAAGGAGCTTGTTTTCTTTTGTATATTGATATAGATTAGGAATTACAATTTTGGGCACCTTAAACCCATGGACTCAAACCCCGGTGGTTGAGCCATATAAATCGTCTCCGTAACATCCCGATGATGGAAGGCATTTTTAACATCAAGTTGGTTAAGTGGCCAGTCTAGATTTGCAGCAAGAGAAAAAACCACACGAACTAAGTTCACATTCAACCTGATTGATTTTTGACTGGGTCCGGCCTGGTCACAATGTTTTGTATGGCGAAATCCTCTTCCGGTGGAGAGCCAAGTTTCAGTGGCTCCAAAAGTTCCTGCTGGAGTTATTGGGATGTGTCTTTCTTATTTACTCTTCTTTGTTCGAATCTTTCATTGTTTCTGCTATATCTCAAGTAGGTAGGCCTTCTACCTTGAAGCAACCAATGAATGAATGAAAAGAAACCGCTAACCGAGGAATAGAAAGGGAGGACAGGTTGGTTTGAGGACCCGTTGGTCAAAAGGAAAGGGGAAGATCAGGCCGAAAGGCGTAGTCAATGGACAACAGGCATAAATCTGCCACTAATACGCTCATAGGATTCATTAAATTTACCTTAGAGAACTTGAAAGGTCCTCCCACATTTTTTTCCCATTGAAAAGGTAACGAATACAGTCAATTATAGAATAACAGGTTTAGATGGTCTGTTGCGTGGGACTATTAGATAATTCAAGGTCCTTTTGACTAAATTGGAAATCATTTAAAGCTGTGATGAATTACTTGTTGTTGCTATAAGTAGAACTGGAAGAATTGAGTTGAGACAAATAAGTTTACAAATTTCATGGGTTGGCATTGCCTTTAGCTTAGATTGAGAATAAGTGAGCAAAAAAACAAATTGTAAAGTAATTTTATCCCCTTTTTTTTTGTGGTGCTTTATAACTTTTGTAAGTTTTGGAGGAATCAACATATACATGGAAAAGAAGTTCAACAAATTGTAGGGAAACTATACCACTTCTTTTTGTTACTTCTTGGCTGGTGTTTATGTAATTTGGAAATTCCTTTTAATTCTATTATTTCTTTTGTCAATTCATTGTCTTTTTTTATGGCTTTAGACATTTTCAGGAGAACCATTTACAGTGGGTTTATTCTTGGCCTCAGTCTGATCTGTTCTGTTTTGTTTTAAATAGGAGGTTTAATTGGACAAATAGAAGATTATTGAACGTAAAGCTATTTTAGTTTTGGTAAAATTGACATTCATAACATGCATTTTATTGCAGACTGATTGGGAAGGTGGTTACTACCCACTTGCGCTCCACTTTAGCGAAGATTATCCTAGCAAACCACCAAAGTGCAAATTTCCCCCAGGTTTCTTCCACCCTAATGTCTACCCGTCTGGAACTGTTTGCCTGTCAATTCTCAATGAGGACAGTGTAAGTATTGTGTTCTTTTTTATAAATGCTTGCTAGTATTATGGAATTACATGCTGTTGGATTGGGCATAATTAAATTTAATAAAATTTTGATTATGTGGGTTTAGGGATGGAGACCTGCCATCACGGTGAAGCAAATTCTTGTTGGGATACAGGATTTGTTGGACCAGCCCAACCCAGCAGATCCGGCACAGACTGAAGGATATCATCTCTTCATTCAGGTACTTCATCTTTTTTAAATAAGAAGCATGTCACTTCTCAAAATCTTTGTAATTTCTCTCAAATTACATTACGCTCCCCTGTGGAGGAGAGTGTTCTGCTTTGTCACTTCTCACATTGCAGCATATCAATGTTTGGATGAGCTGTCAATTGAGCCCTGAATGAGTTTCAGGTAAAATACTGAAACAGCTTACTTTTTGTGTGTAATGATGGCAAAATTCTTGGTGCCAGTGTGTGGTGAACATGACTATTATTGGCCCAAGTGAATGGTAAGAACAGTTTGCCTACGATCGGAACTTTCTCCAGTAGCCACACTCAGTCAAGCAAAGCCTGCGGCTTGATTATTTTAAAGGTTTGGACCCACATATGTTTGCTTCCATTTCGAAGCAGTATTGGAAACTAGTATACTTGCTCAAATGATATAGCCAGTAAATTCTGCTATATATCTTACCTAATATAACTTGCTTAAATATTTACGAAGAATAATGTGCATATTGATGGTCAAAATACATCCAATGTTGTCAACCTGTGGTTACACTTCATAGCAATTACTCTGCATCCTGATTGTTGAAAAGAATAAATTCGCTTGAGATGGATGAACGAGTCTATTGGTTTTTCTGATAATAGAGAAGATCCTGATATAGAGAGGACTGGAGTTGATGTTAATATTAGACTAGGATGGTAGTTGATGATAATGTTCTGATGTTGAATCACTCGAATGACTTTGCAGGATGTTGTGGAGTACAAGAATAGGGTCCGGCTGCAGGCCAAGCAATATCCACCTCTCATCTGAACACCGATATTGGTTTGATCGAAATAGTTGGTGCCTGGAAATCCTTAGGCCTCTCTTGTGTAAGCTGCATATAAGTTCATATATATACTTCTCGGGATTGAATAGACTTGTGTTTAACAGACTGCTAGTTCGAGATGAAATTGGTCTTGATTTCGTAAGAGAATGCTTGTTTCATGATAACTTATAGATAGAAAAATGGTGGTTGTAGCACATAATATCACTGTCTGATTACTCAGGATTATACTGTATCTTGTTCTTTTGAAAGAAAAATGGAAGGCATGAACTTAACTTGTGAGCTTTGCTTGAATAGTAAGGTTGTTCCATTGTGCCCAGAGGTCATGGATTCGAAACAAGAGAATAGTCTCTCCATATGCAGAGATTGATAGAGTTGCATGCATCTTCCTTAGACTCGATGGATTGGGTTTGCCTCTTTTGCCCTTTCTTGAGATATTTAAGCAGGAATGATGGGGGATATGTCTGTGAATTTTGGATCAAGAGTAAGGTGGTGATTCATAGTTAAAATTTTATATAATCAATAACATACATAATCATATTGAAATTCAGTACTTTTAATATAGTTTCTGATTGAGATCGTCTCCATTAACCTTTTTGAAAATATTGAATTTTGCAAGAAATTGCATTTGATTTCTTATGCTGAAATATGTTGTATCCCAAAAGTCATATGCGTTTTAAAATGATATTTGACAAAAATTTTGGAAGACCTTCTAGGCTTGGAAAGACGTTTTGAAAAAGTTAGTGGATTCCAGCTTTTTCAAAATGCTTCTGTTTCCCTTTTTTCCCTGTGTAAAAAAATAGAAATTATGTCAATCAGAGTCTAAATGAGCACTCTTGCATTTTTGCCTTTTATTCCCTGTTTAGAGCTTTCACCCGATTATTTTATGGGCTTTGACTTGTGCAAAGCGATCGTTCATATATATTGGTAAGGCTCGTACTGTACTGTTACTGTTAAACATGAAATCTGATGATTCATGAGACACCAAAGTCTCTAGTTATTAATTGTTTGTATTAGTAGAAATTAAACATGAAATGAATTGTTTCTATTAGTAGAAATTATACGTGAAATCTGATGATTCATGAGACACCAAAGTCTCTAGTTATTAGGTCAACTCTTTCGGATTAATTATATATATATATATATATATATATATATATATATATATATATATATATATATTACCTCTTCCATATGGTTACAAAGTACCTAATTCGCCAATTTATTTACTTTAGGCTTTCTACTACCTCCATCATTCAATGCTTAAAACCCCCAAAACAATTCTATCCCCATTCCAATTAGGGTTAAGTATTGAAATACTCATGTGATATAAATATTGTGCGTATAACACTTTTTAGATTGAAAATGTGTATTGACATCAACATTTTTTGAATATGTTGGAAATACCTTCCGCCGCAACATTTCGGCATTTGTTGGCCTTAAAATAGGCATGTGAGTTACACATGACTTCTATAGTTTCCTAAATGCCCATTTTATCCCTTTTTACTTGTTTTTAAAATATAGGCAAAAGCAAAAAATCCCCCCGAACTTTAAAAGTGAGCAAGTCACCCCCTGAACTTTCCAAAAGTGAGCGAAAGGTTAAAGTGAGCATTTTGCCCATTTCACTCATATGTGCATTTACTCATTTACCCATTTAACACTTTGCTCCTTTCACCCATTTATGCATTTATTCTTAGAAATAACTAAATAGAAAATTAAAAAAACTAAATTAATTTTTTTTGAGAAGTAAAATTAAATTAATTTGTTAGTTACTCAATTATAATTTAATTGTAATTTTATATTATATATATAGTTATTTAAATATTTTACTTTTAACTCCAAACTTGTTTTACGTATTTTATTTTTTAGAATTTTATATTTTATATGTTTGTACTTAAAACACTATTATTAAAATTCGGTTGTTATAAGACTAATTGTATTTATAATCTAAAAAATTAAAAATTAAAAAAATGGGGAAATTTTTAGTTTTCTACTACTATTACATCTTTAACTTATTTGTATTTAATGTAATCCAAATTAGTATTAGGTTTTAGTGGTGAAATTTGAATACAATTCGGCCCATTCAAATTGAATTGTATTGATAATGTGTTAAGTAAAATTTAAAACACAACATATAAAATATAAAATTTTAAACAATAAAATAAATAATACAAGATTGGAGTTAAAATATAGAATGGAAATTAAAAATATATATAAAATAATTAAATTATAATTAAGTAATCGACAAATTAGTTTAGTTTTACATCTAAAAAAAATAGTTTAGTTTATTTATTTATTTTGTATTTAGTTATTTCTAAGGATAAATGAATAAATGCATAAATGAGTGAAGTGAGCAAAGTATTAAAGGGGTAAATGAGTAAATGCACATATGAGTAAAGGGGACAAAATGCTCACTTTTAAAGTTTAGGAGGTATTTTGCTCACTTTTGTAAAGTTCAGGGGGTATTTTGTTCACTAGGGGAAAGTAAGGGGGAGTGGGGGTTGCACTATTTCCTAAAACACATAAACGAAGGGTATATATGTCATTTTTCAATTCTGGTCACCGATAATTATAAAATAGGATCAATTCGCTTACAATTTAAAGAATTTGGGTCAAGTCAAACCGGACGAGAGTTATATGCACTATAAGCATGCATACTATAGAGGGTTAAACGCTAGAACCTTCCAATTATTTATTTCACAACTTAAACAGTTCAAGTTTTGGAAAGAGAGACTAGTGCCGCTTTCATTCTTACTATGCTCTTCTTTATTTGTCATTACTTCACAAAGCCATAAAAGGACATATGCAGATGTCCATTTTGCCCCTACGAGGTAACTTGATATTTCTAATAAAAAAAGTATTTTTTTTATCTCAACTCAACTAGAAAAGGATAAAAAGCTACACTCATCGAGATATGATATGTTACACCCGTACTTTTGTTATTTGAATAATTACAGTTAGACCTCCTCAAACTTATAAATTATAACAAATACCCCCCTAGTCATCACTTTTTCATAGCTAAAATATCTAGAATACTCTCAACTAGACGTAAAGACATTTAAATCCATAAAAAATAGTCATGGGTAGATAAGTCATTTCACAACTAGAGGGGGGTGAAACGGTAATTATCCTAACGACATGGGATGCATATGTAATATATTATATCTCGAGGGAGTGTAACTATAATTTACATACTATAAAATATCATTCATGAACAAAAATACCGGATATAGAGCATTTAACAACCACCGGGTCATATGCTCCACTCAATATATAGTTTCCAAAGCCATTCTACTCAAAAGATGAGTTACATAATTACCATTCCGATGGTTCCAAGCTAAAGAGGTACCAAAACAAGACTCGAGAAGGATGGAGATATTATAAAAAAAATGGATAATACTTGTCTGATGTCATGTAAAGAAAAATTTCCTTCTTACATATAATGTGGTCCAATTTAAAATTTACATATGTTTTAAAACTTTACCGTACATATTGTTCACTTCGTAAGATTTTTAGAATGTATTGATACTGTTATGTAGATCTATACTCGCTTGCACGATTGATATCGTTCAAAGTCCGTTACACCATTATCGCAACCACAATCACATGCGAACCATGATCATATCAAAGGGAATTTAAAAAATAAAAAATAAAAAAAGTTGCAAAAAAGGTCTGGGCCAGCCTTGCTCTGAGCTTCATCATCTTTCAAATGGGCCTGGATTTCCAAAACTAGGCCCAAAATTGGTATCAGAAAAAGGCAATTAGGGCTCAATTTCAACGCCAATAGTGGGGTATCCTCTTCTTCAATGGACGACATGGCGGCCTATTACCCTCCTCCGGCGACCCTCCACTATCCCTACTACCCACCACCGCCTCAGCCACCGCACGGGGCGGCGCAACCTCAGCCTCCGGCGGTGGCGGTAGTGGTGCCTCAGCCTCTCCACCAACAATACCTCCCTCAGCTCTACTATCCCCAATCCTCATACAACGATGTCCGAACCCTATTCGTCGCTGGCCTCCCTGAAGACGTCAAGCAACGAGAAATCTACAATCTCTTTCGCGAATTCCCAGGTTACGAATCGTCTCACCTCCGCAACGGCACCTCTTCTTCACAGGTATATATATATGTGTGTGTGTGTGTTTGTGATCTCGTTATATACATTGCGTTTGTTTCTTGGGAATGTTGAGAGAACTGCGAAAGGGGGTTGGGTTTTGGGGTTTGTTTCAAGGGTTTGTGTGCAATTCAGTGATCTGAATTCAAGTATATATATATATATATATATAATTTCGTTCTAGACGTAATTGTATGTTTTTCGGGATTTTGGAGAGAAATGCGAAATGGGGATGGGTTTTGGGGGATTGGGTTTGTTTCAAGGGTTTGTGTGCAATTCAGTGATCTGAATTGATCTTAAGTTGATATTGAAGGTTATTGACGACCATTATGAGAAATGGAATTGAGAATTGGAGAATTTGGGTGTTTTGTGGTTATGGTAGGTGCTTTGTTTGCATATCAAATCAGTTTGAGCTTGTTTTGGAATTAATATGAATATCGCTATTTTCAACAAGCCAAAGGTACAACTTTTTTTGAAAATTTCGAATATCCGAGGTCAATGTAGAGTTTTATTCATATTTTGAACTCTAGGTGAAAGGTGCTCCAAACTATGGAAGCCTTTAGTTATGTATTTCTTGGTTGTGTAAGGGCTAATTTACCTGTTTCTATTCTGATTCATTTTCATTTTTCAATGCTCAATTTGTGCTTGAACAAACAAAATTCAGTTTACATTTAGGGTCCATTCAGTTGCACCGTTTTGGGTTTTGAAGTTGGGATTGCAATTGCATTCTAATTCCAAAGATTCCATTGTTCGGTTGTTCAAAAATAATTTGGATTTGGAATGCAATTCCAATTCCACAAATTCCAAATCAACAAAATGAATCCCACAGGAGAATGTGTGATTTATAATACCAATATTTTTTCAAATCTTCAACCCATTAAATATTCTCTCTCTAACAAGTAACTTTTCACAACCACAAACATACACATATATATACATATTTATATATACACACACCTACACACACACACACACACACACACATATATATACTTACATACATACATATACAAATATGAATACACATGCATGCACACAAATATATAGCTACAAATATATACACACCCCTATATAAACATATATACACGTTTTTAAACACAAACTCACATATTTACATATCCACATACATACATACATACATGCATATCACATGTACATACATATACATACACACGGATATACACATGTATATATATTCATAGTTTCATACATATATTTACATACTTAGATCTATCTATATTGTCTAGTTTAATTCAAGATTTATTATATTTTTAGGATGGAAATTCACATTAAAATTGGGTTTGGGATTAAAATTCAATTACACTTGAATTTCAAGATTTATCCGAATAATATTTTTGGAATTGTATTGGTGGAATTATTCCATGGTATTGCAATTCCAAAACGGCGCAACCGAACGGACCTTTAGTGTAAAACTCAACTTTGAAATGGAATTCATGGGCTTTCATATATTAAGGCCCCGTTTGGATAGCAGTGTTTTTGTTTTTGTTTTTGTCTTTTGGCCCAAAAGTTGGAACAAATCATGTTTGGGTAAATTTTTAGCCCAAACGGTTTTGGTGAATAGTAGAAAAACAAGAACAAAAATTGGCCAATTTTTTAGAACACCTTTTTGGTGTTTTAACACTATTTGTTCTTCCCTCTCCACCACCACCACAGATCTACACACACACATATATATATATACACACACACACACATACACACCTGCCACCACCAGGCACCGCCACCACCACCACCCGCCACCACCACAAATATACACACACACATATATATATACACACACATACACCACCCTCCACCCCGCCACCACCCTCCACCCCGAATTGGGGCAAACCCTTCCACACCTAATTGCCCCTAAACCCCCCTTTTGGAACAATCAATACAAATTGTACCAAGCACATATTTGTTTTTGTTTTTTTGGGAAAAAATACAAAGACAAATACAAATACAAATACATATTTTTGTTTTTTCACTCAAAAAACAAATACAAAAACAGGGGTATCCAAACGGGGCCTAACTTAATATTCCAATCTTAGGCATCGAGCCAATGTGGACCTAACCCCATTGTACAGGTTTAACAATTTGAAACTTGAATCTCTAAAGGATCCAACTAGTTCCTGATCTTTTTTAATTGATTCTTTCATCACATTGTGATATTTTACATGATATGTAATTCATTGAGATTTGCTGAACAAATAATACATTAGGAATACACAACTTTTAATGAAAGAAACCAATTTTTTTAGATCCTAAAAGGGTTTTAAATTGCAATTCAAGTGCCAACAGATTACTTACCGAGAAATATATGTATATATGTATGTGTGTGTGTGTATATATATATATTAAAGGAAAATATAATTTTATTGCTAACAAATTATGACTCATATCTAAAATGGTTTTGATAGAATGCATAACTATAATTTTTATTTATTTGTGATGAAAGTTACAACTTCAATTTTTATGGGGTATGAAACAATATTGGATTTGATTGGACATAGAAATAGCCATGTACCCTCTTACAACTTAATGAGGCTCCGACCCCTTTCCTATTAATTGGCATTTGGCCAGATGCGTATCTTAATTTTTTTTTTTTTAAGGTTCCTACCGCTGAATGGAGTAAATGATTAATGGTTTATGTTGGTTTGTGGAGACTTCTATCTATAACATTAAGTGCATATGGTTCTTCATCTGCAATCATACTACCCCCTCTATTCTACTTTATTAAGGTGTGCATCTGTTGTCTGACTTATTGGCATATTGTTTTTGGGTTATTATGCATTTCTAGTTTCCACTTCTCTCAATAAGGTTGCTGATTGCTCTTTGGTTATTCACAGCCATTTGCTTTTGCTGTCTTCATGGACCAGCCGTCAGCAGTTGCAGCATTGCATGCACTCAATGTAAGAACATCTTGCCATAGTTGTTTGTAGGTTGATCAGAAATCTTGCACGTATTGAATATTATCTTGCGAGTAAAAGTTACAAAAATATATCGAACCATTTCTGAATTGAAATTGGCTAAATAGTTGTTTATTAGGTAGAATTCTTACTTCCTAATTCATAAAATTGAGAGTGATCCTTATTTACCAAGTTATAATATTCAGTTTTTTTTGTGCTATTTTATTTCTTTTCCTTTTTTCATTCAAAAAAGCAAAAAAAAAAAAAACTATCATGTAGGGAATGAATAATCGTGGTTAATAATTTGGAGTCTGCTATATATAAATTTGTGTGCTTCATGTTCTTGCCAGTGTTGCTTGCAAATGTAAAAGCTTTTCTGTTTTAAAAGCAGTACTCTTTTTTATTTTTATTACAAGGACCATAATGGCCATACTGAGAGTTCTTGGAATTCAATGCTGTTCACAGGGCATGGTGTTTGACCTTGAGAAGGGGTCGACCTTATATATTGATCTTGCAAAATCTAATTCCAGATCTAAGCGCTCAAGATCAGGTAGAATGGCGAGTCATTGTTTTTAGCTTTTTTTATGCTCGTTGGGTCAAAGAAGTTGATTTCAAGCCAATAGCGCAATCTTCTATTTCTTAATTGCTTTTGCTAACTGATTGGAAACTGAATTCTGTGGATCATAAAAAAATCAGATGATGGAAGACCTGGTTCAGACAAGAGATTTAAAGGATCTGCTGCATTTTCATGGGGCAGTGCCGATGCGGGTAAGTTGTGGTGTTCCCATCAGAAGCTCTTTCCCTGTTTCAGCTGTAAAAAGAAAAGAAAGGCTTTCTGGATTGTTTTGTGCGTAGTAGAAATAATTTCTTGTTACCTTCTCTCTCTACAATTGCTCAACTTTCCTAACACCAGCGAGTTCTTTTCTGATCTCTTGATTGGGATACTAGTTAGTTAGTCACATGCAGAACACATTATTCCAAAAGCTCACATAGCACATGTTTTGCACGCTTGGGCACTCACAGGTGTTGGCAGCGTTCACATGCCTGGAATGGGTAACTCTGCTTTCAACATGATTGGTTATCCACCTACACAAAGGTCATCTGCACTACTTAAGCACATCCTTATTACTTGGAAGTGATTACTACTATTTAAACTAGCACATTATTTACTTCTAGCTGAAAGGTCCGGTGCCTATATAATCAGTTACTGCATGTACAATTCCCAACTTCGGGGAATACATTATCTGCCACACGATACTTCTTCTTGAAACTCAATACTTTTTCATTCTCTTGCTTATGATTCAGTCCTGGAAACTTCGACGGTAGAGCTGTAAATGAAACATCATCTGCAAAATCGGTCAGTTACTTCTCAATTTATTTCTGTATCCCAAATTAGCTCTGTTTCTATTACTAATTTATACCTTTTCTTTCTGCTTCTGGGGGAAATTATAAGTGTCATTTTCTAAATTACCATCATTAATATGTGTTATTGTTATTATGATTGCTTTTGCAAAATTCCTCAAGCCTCTGCTCTTTTCTTCTAAAGTAGTTCTCTGTTTTCGAGTGATAGTAATTTAAAATTATTACTTTCTAGGATTAAATGTTTACATTCATTTTAAAACTAGTTTTTTGCAATATCAGTATAGATTTTTCAAAGTATCTTTCATCATCATGAAAAGGAAGAAACTGTTGATACTCCTTAGAGTTCTTGTGAGATATGAGTCTTTGTGCTTGACTTTTTGTTTGGCGGTTGCGTACCTCGTGTTTACATGGATTGCACCCTTAGTATGTTCCTTGGCTTATTAAAAAGTTGCAACTAATAGGTTTGTTGGTCAAGTTTTGATTTGCTGTTGTTCATCTTTACTAACATACTGGGTCTGAAGTATAGCATCTACTAACTATGATCATGTAGTCATAAACAAGGAACAAACTCAACGGAAGTGAGCCCATAAGTTGAGAAGGAAGATGAACGGAAAATAGTTGAAAAGCTTTAAAGGGGTGTCATTGAGAAGAGGAAAGGGTAATAAAATTCTTAAAGTACACATAAATGCATGGAAAAAATACGCTTTAATTGTATAGTACTGCCCCAATAGAATGCATTATATATATATATATATAATGGTGTTTTATATGAAGATATGGTTTTGCCACTTGTTTAGAATTAATCGACCTCTTTGTTATTCTGAGTAAGAAGGAAGCAGTGCCAGTTACTGTTGTGAAATTGATCTGATTCAGACTGAACAGTTAGAAGGTAATTTAGTTCTTTGTTGCCATAACATAGTGACCACTGCAATGCTTTTTCACTTGAGGGGTCCTTGGGAACTAGAAAGTCGAGACAACTTCATGGTAGATATTTTCATTCTACTATCTCTGTTATAAAAGCATTTCGATCTTTTAATTTATTTTTTTGGGGATCATTATATAGAACAGGGTAGTGAGACTGATGTAGAACAAGAAGAAAAGTAGAGTGAGAAGAAGAGAGGGGAGAAAAAGAGGCCGGGAGAAATTGAGAAGAAAAATCTGTTAATCCATATTTAAGAAGTAGAGTGAGAAGAAGAGAGGGAAAAAAAAGAGTCTCGAAGAAATTGAGAAGAAAGAAATCTGTCAATCCATATATAAGAATAAATGAATTTTATATACTTGGGATGTCTCTCAGTAAACACCTAAGCATATGTGCTAGGCTTCTGGCCATCCGTTTGAGGGTGAAAGGAAGAGGAGAGTTTCAGATTAGTTCCAAAAAGTTTCCGAAGTGCATGCCAAAAGTAACTCACCAAATTGGTATCTCTATCAGATACATTGGAATTGGGTGATCCATAAAGCCAAAACATTTTCGTAAAGCACAACTTAGCCACATGTGAGGCATCAAATGTTTGGCTAAAAGCCAATAAATTCTGTCTTCTATATGGGAAACTGCATTATCCCGACCAAAATTACCAATAATCCATCCAACATGTGATTCCCAGAGCAAGTCACTCCTAAGTGACATGTGAGGAAGGCATAGCTTAGAAACTCAAAATAGATTTCTCTAATTACAAAGTCAATATAATTTCAATGGTTATCTTCTCAACCTCTTATAGATTTCACCAAAATTAGGACAAGTGAAATACTTTTTATTCATCCTTCCACAGCCAATGACACTAACACTCTCAATCATTGAGGAACAACAACTACTTGACTGAGTTCGTGAGTTGGCTTATTTTCTGCACCACTCTGGTGATTAAGTTAGCTCTCCCCCGTCACATATTCCCTCCCTCTCTTCTTGTCATTCCACTTCTTCTGGTTCTGTATCAGTCTCACAATCCTGTCCTACATCAGTTCACTTTTTAAACTCAGGGAAATAGTATGCGGGTTTCTGTGATGGTTTTCTTCCCCCAAATTCTGCAAGACGTAAGGTGGCAATTTAAGATTTAATTCTTCTCTGCTTCCTTGTGCTTTTGGTTAATTATCTGGTGGTCAAACTTCATTTCTCTTTAAAGATGATTCCGGCAACTACAAATGATTGCATCACAGTGCTAGTTCAAAGATAATATTCCATGCAATGTTAAAGGTTGCATCTGAGCATTCGGTGATAATAGAATTCTTTGTCCTATTAGAATTTAATTGTCCAGTTGGATGTCGGGATGAAGTGGATCACTTGTTGCCCAAGGGGCGGATCCCTCTGTAAGGTAATATGGGCTTTGTGCAAGTAGATTTGCTTTGATGTCTCGGAGCTATGGTTCTGTTCTTTGAGGGATTTTCTCCTGTAAATATGTTTCTCTTTCAATAAATGGTATGTACTGGGAATTTTTTTTTGCATCCCAAGGTTATTTCCATAGTTATTAAAGGCGCAAGGAGCACTAAGGCGCTAGAGGTTCTCTGGAGCCTAGGCGCTAGGCGAGGCGCATGCCTGAGTGAAGTGAGACGCACACTGGAAAATATAATAAAAAAATAAAATTATTACTAAATTATTTATACTCCATAAAAAGGTGTAAATGTTGTCAAAGGCGCTCTTGCCCACACTTAAGGTGCAAATCTTGAGCCTCAAGGAGCCTATTTCAAAGATGATTCCAGACAACATAAAGATTACATCCCAAGGCTAAATGACATTTACTTGTAGCATCATCGTCATGGTTTCCTTTATTTTCCTATCATCTTTTAATGTTTGGGTAACAACTTCTCCCTATCAAATTTGTGTGATGCAAAGTTGATTTCTACCATCAAAGTTGCATATTTTTTACGATTCGTCATACATTAACAGAATCCTGCAGCATCACATATTGTGCACAATGCTTCCCCATGTCCGACACTATTTGTGGCTAATCTAGGGCCCACTTGTACAGAGGAAGAGCTAATTCAAGTATTTTCAAGGTTTGATGACCACTTTATTGCTTTTTCCTCTTTTTTTTTGGAGGTTTCCAGAACTAATACTTGCATTTATGTCTGTTTTGGCCTCTAAGATGTCCTGGATTCTTGAAGCTGAAGATGCAGAGTACATATGGACCTCCTGTTGCGTTTGTTGATTTTCAGGTACTTCATTTTTTCCCTGTATTCTGCTTACCTAAAATGACTTTAAAAGATGTATGTGACAATTATTTGTGGTAAAAAAAAAATATATATTTGTTTGTAAAAGTTACATTAAAAACTTTGTTTCCCTTATGTGCGTCTTACTTCTGTATTGCTCAGATTAGTAGCACGGTTTATGTGTGTGTGTATATTCAAGTGAAAATGGGATTCTATTGTCTTCTAAGTTGGCCAAAAGGGAAATTCTTTGTATCGTTATTCGAACTAGTGTTCCTTTGAGAACCCGGACATGAAAGGTTTGGGATCTTAAACAGCTTGAAGAACTGATTATCAGTGTTTCATATGAGGGTGGGTTAAATTGTTCTTGATAAGCGAAATCCTATGTTCGGACTCGACATTGACGCTTTAATGTATATGTGCCTTGTAGAGTTATAACCTAAATGGTTAGTTGCCAAGGCTGTATTGGATTGTACTTGTTTTCCAACTTAACTTGACATTCAACTGGTCACCTTTTTTTCCCTTTAATTGGACGTCAAATGAAGTCGAACATATGCTTTCCTGTTCTTTATACGAGTCAGCGTCGCAAGGTCATTGTTCTTTTTCTTTTTTAATTGGATAGTGTGGGGAATGCAAATTCTTCCTTCGTAAGTTTCACATGTTTTATTTGGGTGATTTTTGGAAAAACACTCCCCCCTTACCGTTGTTATTCGTAGTTACTTCTGTTGAGACGCGCTTCTACTGTATGTGCAGGATACTGCCACTTCAACTGAAGCGAGAAACCATCTACAAGGAACAGTTCTATACTCATCAGCAACTGGGGAGGGTATGAGGTTGGAGTATCCTTTAAAGGCAGATTCTTTCCTTCACTGTTTATATTTACTGCCCTCACTTATCATGTTAAGTTTTAACATGAGCTTTTTTCATATTCTCGGTTGTTCCATCAACGTTTTTCTTAATGAGAAATTCAGGTATGCAAAATCACGGATGGGAATGCGCAGCAAAAGAGGAAGATAGATTCATGTATGAGGAATAGAGAAGACATGGCAACCATCCTATGCTGTCATTGCTCAAGTAAATGTGCGTTAGAAATGGATTTGTATGAATAATAGGTTGATCGAATGTTTGAAATATCTTAATTGGATCTTTAGCTTTTCCCCAAAACACACAATGCATTGTTAAACAAACACCTATAGTTATTTGACCTTCGCAGTGGAAGACAATGATCCAGATGATAACTTTATCCTACTATTTTTGTGTTGGAGAATTCTCTCCTACGGTAGTAGTGTTCTGCATGTAAGGAGAGAGATTCTTGATGGATGGAATTAACAGATGTCGGAAAAGAAAAATACTTTTGAAGTAAAATGAAAAGAAATTCTTTTATTGTTCGAAATGATGTGGGGAAGAGATTAAAAAGTTAGTACTTACATGGTATAGTCATACTTCATTTTTTCTTCTTACTGTGCACTTTTCAAATTCTATGAATGCAAGGGTTTTCTGGGTATACTCTATTTTTTTTTTTTTTTTCTGATAATTCTGTGTATACTCTATTTGGTAATGTCTTTCTAGGGAAGAAGGGAATGGCTGTCTGAAACAGGAATGTTTTATGAAATTGAAAGTGATTTGTTGTCTAAGCAAATCGGGCGGAGTTGGAGTACCCTGGGACGTCGGATTGGCTTGGGCATCCTGTGGCATCAAAGGGTTGGTTTGAGAGCCTGGTACTTGCTTGGCTTTCCTCTTGAGAACGAGTGGCGGGATCCTCAACATGGTGTTCTCTCCTTCTAATGTTAGTCCCTGCAAATTAGCACCAGTCAAGTAATCGCCACACATCCTCAGGGGTTGTCCCTAGATTTTTGGTTTAAGGATATTAAATCGAGATGAGATATAGTTTGGAGTTCTAAACTGTTCGGGCGCTCCCAGAAACTCTAGCACATGATGACTCAACTAGCATGACCCTCTGTGATAAGGCTTAAAAAAGGGGAATAGATATTGATTTAATACCCTCGGGGCTATGAATCTGGCTGAGTTGGGAAGCCTCCAATTCCCGCTCACCAGGATCATCCTTTCTTTTCACCCCTTATTGGACTTTTCATTGCCATCACACATCTTTCTCCCACTTAAAAGAAAAAAATTGTAACGACCCCTACAGTCCTTCTAGTCCTATATGTTATAAGAGAACATGAGCTTAGCAAGACCTAGATCAAGGCCCAGCTCCCGATTGATCATCAGGACCATGATCAGGATCCTGAAGAAATTGGGCCCCACTTGAAGCGGAGCCAGACCTAAGGTGGACAGGACATAGAGAAAGAAAGGATGGATCGGGAAACAAAGAACCTGAAGATGGAATGCTGACAACAAGATCTGATCATCCCTAACCCCTTCCCCTATCCTAAAATCACATTTCTTGGGATAATTCTTAACTATCACTTCGTCGGGTATCCTACAGTTATTCCTTAATTTCTTCAACACAGTATCTACCCTATGTGTATGGGGAAGGGGATCCGCATAGAATTGACCTCTCGATCTTCCCCCAGCCAGATCCCCAATTAAAACACGGTCAACCGGGTCACCATCCACATTAGCGATTTTGGTGATTTCAGAAGGACTAGAGCTGACCATCCTAACCACCTCTACAGATGGGGAACTAAGGGAAGCGTCGAGATCAACAGAAGAAGGGAGACGGTCACTACCCGACCGAGTATCATCACTATCAGACATTTTTGGTAGAAAGGTAGAAGAGTTAGAATAAAGAACTTACACTACAGTGGATCCCGATGAGATTTCAGTGGAGGTTTATGAATTTTCTAGAAAAGAAGTGCAGATTCCAGGCGATAAATAGTGAAGGAGGAGCTAAGTTGCAGAGAGCTTTTTGAGAATAAGAAGTTTTGAAATACAAGAAGTGTTTCATGTATAGATCATTAGGTATTTATAGAGGGTAGTAAGAGAAGCCAAAGGTCACGCTCACCAACTCCGAGGCATTGAGCCGTCTCCTCAAGCCCCCATTTCTCAAATCGAGGCCACATAAGCCATGAATTTGAAATTCAAGTAATAATTGCCAACTGGCCAATTAAATGCAGTAGCCACGTCACCCCGATAGGGATGAAGTATATATATTCTCTCCCACACTTTACCTTCTTAGTAATGGGCCTGACTGCCAGAAGGCCCACAACCAAGAAGAGGGTCTGTGTAAGTGTGGAAATCTCCAAGCCCATACAGGCCCATCAGGCGTCGGACCCATCAATCTGATAACCCAACAAGGTCATCGAGAGCCCGAAGATAAAGGCCCATTTCAAGCTTGAATTACTTGAGAATAAAGATAGTGATAGAAGAGAGATAGAAGTGATGATGTAAGGAAAATAATGTTGCCCTAATGGGCTCGAAACCCAAAAAGGGAATGTATATAAAGGAAGTAAAATCTAAATAAAGAATTCATTCTTCTGTTGTGCATTTACAAAATCAATCTCAAGTGGTTCTAAGGGGATTCATGTCAAACATTATGTTTTGTATATTCTTTACAGAGATATTGTACACATATATAGAGAGATTAGCAACCCTATTCTTGGCCTTGCCTTATATCGTTCTATAGATCCATCTGCCTTGTGCTTAACAGAGAAGACCCACTTGCACCCTACTGTTTTCTTTCCTTTAGACAATGGAACCAAGGTCCATGTTTGATTCTTTAGTAGTGCCCCCATTTCTTCCTCTATCGCCTAAGTCCACTTGGGATCCGTTAATGCTTCCTGAACTGTAGTGGGAATATGACATGTGGAAAGCTCATGTGCAAATATCTTGAAAGGTTCAGGTAGCTTTCTAGTGGAAACATAGTTGGCAATTGGATACCTCGAACTACTTTCCTCAATGTCCGGAGAGTATCTGTTTGGTGGTTTGCTACGGTTATGCCTGAAAGGTAAGGTATACCCAGCAGAAGTATCTATGTTACTCATAAAAGAAGGCGTAGTTAAATTGCTTACCTCAGGAATATTCTCAGGAGATGGGTCTGCATGCACTGAAATATGGAGGGATTCTGGTTCTTCTCCTGATGGTGTGTGCTCAATTGCCGAAGGCCTTCTAGATTCAGAGGATATGTTCGGCCCTGAAGATGTATTTGTTGATTCCTCACTAATTATTGGTGTGTCATTCTGATCTTCAAACTAGTCAAAACTCAGTCAATTCAACTCTTCATCTAATGTTTCCCCCTGAAGAAAATAAATGGATGCCGAAGGAGGATAGAACAGTTCAGCCTCTAAAAAGGTGACATCCATCGTCACATAGGTACGCTTGGTAGCAGGATCATAGCAGCGGTAACCCTTTTGTTGTGTAACATAGCCCAAGAAGAGGCACCGAAGGGCACATGGGTTAAGTTTGGTGTGGTGGTTCTTATGGAGGTGCATATACGCCACACACTCAAATATGCGAGGAGGGAACATTAGTGTCGTAGGTAGAGATATCGAGGCTGGTAGGGACTGTAGTGGGGTCTTAAAGTTTAAGATTTTGGAAGGAAGACGGTTGATTAAATGCACGGCAGTGGTAACAGCATCGGGCCAATGGCGTGTGGGGACATGAGCACCTAGGAGGAGAGCCCGGGCAGTTTCAAGAATATGTTGATTCCTTCGTTCAGCGACCCCATTTTGCTGAGGAGTCTGGGAACATGAGGTCTCGTGGATAAGACCATGTTGAAAATATGAATGAAAATGGTGATTAACATATTCGCCACCATTGTCGGAGCGGAGAATCCGGATATGAGTAGAGAAATGGGTCTAAACCATAACACAAAATGACTGAAAGACATGAAACACTTTATCCTTATGTTTCATCAAATATAGCTAGGTCATCTCGGTGCAATCATCGACAAATAACACAAAGCAACGTACACCAGAGAGTAAATACAAGAGAGGGTCCCCATACATCAGAATGAATTAAAGAAAAATGTGTATCACTTTTATTCATGCGTAAAGGATAAGGAACACGGTGACTTTTGGCTAAAATACAAATATCACAATGAAATTCAGAAATCTCCATGTTAGAAAATAAATCAGGAAACAAATGTCGTAAGTACCCAAATGACGGATGTCCCAAACGGCGATGCCACAACCAAATCTCTCTAGCCTTAAAACCAAGTGAAGAAGATACATGATGCGCACGACCCAAACTGAAATCTTCCATGTAGTACAATCCCCCTCTCTTAGTACCACGCCCAATTATCTCATTGGTGAGAATATCCTAAATAAGACAAAAAATGGAAAACATTAGTATCACACAATTTAAATTTGTAGTAACTTGGCTAACATATAATAACTTGTGGGATAAAGAGGGAACAAGTAGAGTGTTGGATAAATGAAGAGAGAGTGATAGGGTCATAGATCCAGCCCCTGTGACGAGTGAGATCACTCCATTCTCATTTGCAATGCTGGTGCGCTTTGGAGGTGAGTGACGGGAGAAATCCGCGAAATCAAAAGTCATATGATTCGTGGTCCTAGAGTCAAGGAGCCAATTACTACGATCCACATCGTGGCGATGACTAAGCAAGGCATGACAGAGGTTACCTGGATCTACATGAGAAAGGTCCAGTTTAGGTTTCGCGGTGGCTGGGATGAGAGAGAGGTAAGGTTCAGCTACTGCCACAACAGTTTTTCCCGTGCTTTCACCCGTACTCGCGGTATCTCGTTTTTTTCGGGCTTGGAGATCATGCCACCAAACTGGGTACCCATGCAACTGGAAGCAGTTTTCACGTGTGTGCTTCATATTGCCACAATGAGAGTATTTGAGACCATCGGATAAGGTACGGGACTTGGAGGAAGATTTCCCAATATGCTGAGAAATCGATCCAGAGAAACCGGACAATCCAAGCTTGAGGCCTCTCAAAGCAAGCACCGCCCCGGAGGTAGTTCGTGGTCACCGACGTTCATCACTGCCCGACGAAGGGCCTCCCTGCGGACATGGGCATACACTTGCTCCACGGTGGGAAACGTGTGCGTTTGCAACACGTCGCTGCGAATATTGTTCAACTTGTCATCAAGACCATCCAAGAATACATAGACACGTTATTCTTGGAAGAGATTATTATAGCGTTGAATATCGACAGGGAACTCCATCAAATTGGGACGTCGAAAATCAATCTCACGCCATAGGCCCTGCAAGTCTGTGTAGTATTTTTCCAGGGAGCCACCCGTTTGACGAAGACGAGAGACACGGCGCCGGAGATCATAGACTTGAGAGGTATCACTACCATCAAAATAGGTGGTAGCAACAGAATCCCAAACCTATTGGGCTATAGGAAATCGAATGAAATTGCCGATTAACGCCGGATCCATGGAGTTGATCAGCCAACCTTTGACAATGGCGTTTTTAGTGCGCCATTTGCGGAAGGAAGGGTCAGTCGGAGATGGCGAAGGTAACTCGCCATTGATGTAGCCCAACTTGTCTTTGTCGGAGATGTACATCTCGACAACTTAGGACCATAAAGCATAGTTGGAATCATCCAACTTGATGCCAATCGGAACAGCCGTAGGTTCAAAAATCACAGTCGGAGCCTGAGTTTTGGATAGAGCTTCAGCCATCTTGGTGTTGAATAATTCAGAGAGGAGAGTATTGGGGTCGGTGGGAGAGCCACCGGATTTTGACAGGGTGTCGGTGTCTTCCATATGAGAAGGTAGTGGGCGGAAGAAGGCTATGAGCTAAGGATTGACGTGAACCAAGAGTCAGAGATCGTGTAACTCTGATACCATGTCAAACATTATGTTTTGTATATTCTTTACAAAGATATTGTACACATATAGAGAGAGATTAACAACCCTATTCTTGGCTATATAAATGTTAGGGCTATAATCATGGGATTTTATATTTATTACTATTCCTATAATAACTCTGATTTGTTTCTTAATTGACAACTCACGCCAACAATTCACACATCTTATTTTAGAAGTACAAAAAAGTGTGAATATTAGTGTTTCTGTTGGTTTAAATCAAATATTTATGTCTGAAATTATACAAAACTTGTTATATATACATAATTATATATTATACTGTCATCGAAACCTGCTATAAGTTCCTTGTATCAATGTATCTCTACATATATAGACATATAAGTGTATATATATGCAAGTTTCAAAAGTACTAAAATATAAAAGGGCCATTAAAAAACAACCCCCTATGGTTTCAGATTCTTGACAAACACCCCCCGAGGTGTCAAATAACCCCTTGCACTTCTCTCCATTAATAAACAGCCCCCACTCCGTTGACAAATACCCCCTACCGTTAAAAATATATATTTTATGCCCAAAATACCCCTAAAATAAATTGGTAACTAAATTAAGATTTTTTAGTAAATTACAAATTATTATTCTTTTAACTAAATTAAGATTTTTGAGTAAAATATAAATTATTTTTTTATTTTTTGTTTAAGTTTAATTATTTATTTAAATTCAAATCTGAAAAAATATATTACTCCCCCCGTCTCAAATTATAAGTCCATTTTGGGGATTTTAATTTTTTAAGAATATGACTTTTTATTGTAGTGTTAGTGAATAAAATACTAACTTTACCTGTGGTCTACTATAGTGATGTGATCGTTTATAAAATATATGTTTTATAACTTTAATGCTTGAAGGTTAAACTGGTAAATTGATTAAATAAAATGTTTTGATTTTTCAAAACAGACACTTATTTTGGGACGGAGGGAGTACAAATTATTAAAAAAAAATCATTATTGATAATAATACACTTTAAATAATGTTTTTTAAGAGAATAGATGCATAGAAATTTAAAAGGGCTTTGCCCTTATAGATGCATTAAAGTTATAAAATATTTACTTTATAAACGATCACATCATTATAGTGGGACCGCGAGTAAAGTTAGTATTTTATTCACTAATACTACAATAAAAGTCATCATCTTAAAAAATTAAATTTTCCAAAAAAGACTTATAATTTGAGACAGAGGAAGTAATATATTTTTTCAGATTTGAATTTAAATAAATAAGTAAACTTAAACAAAAAAGAATTTTTAATTTACTCAAAAATCTTAATTTAGTTAAAAGAATAATAATTTGTAATTTACTAAAAAAATCTTAATTTAGTTACCAATTTATTTTAGGGGTATTTTGGACATAAAATATCAATTTAAGGGTATTTTTGCCATAAAATATCTATTTTTAACGGCAGGGGGGTATTTGTTAATGGAGTGGGGGTTGTTTGTTAACGGAGAAAAGTGCATGGGCTTATTTGACACCTCAGGGGGGTGTGTCAAGAATTTGAAATCATAGGGGGTTGTTTGTTAATGACCCAATATAAAATTCTAAAATAAATATGAATAAAAAAATTATTTGAAACTTTCTAAAATTACTTAATATATAACACTCGATTGAAGAACGCATTCATTTTTCACTTTTACGCGAGCTCTCTAGGACTTTCTCCAATTTTGACTAATAGATTTTGAATAAATTTTTGAATTTTGTAATAATGCTTTTCTATTCAAGAAACCTGGAATCACCATTCTGTTTTAGTAATTAATAACCCATTATCTTTACTAAATTATCAAAATAGTCCTCTCTTAATAAACTCATTCTTTATCAAAATAGTCCTCTCAGACATCTGCTTCAACATGTCAAAATCTAATCATATCAATCCAAATTTAACTTGAATATTGCTTTATATTTTTATTGGATTATACACTTTAGGGTTCTGTTCTCTTTATAAAATAAATAATAACTTTTCTCTAATTTTTAAAATTAGAGGAAAGTTATATAATCGTGAGGCTCGCTTCGATCTCATATTGCGCTGCTGTGACATTCGGCAATTGCAAATAATTTATATTTTATTTATTTTAGAGAGAAAGGGTTTATTGTAAAAGTGCCGGTCATTGTAACATAAAAATTTCTTTTGCTTAAACTGTTTAACTAACTTCATAGATGATTGAAATTGGAGTGAACATTTTCAAGCGTCAAGTCCATGCCACCATTCATTGTTTTAGTTCACCCAATCTTGACTTTCATTCTCATTATTGGACGGATGTGTGTGTGTGAGAGAGAGAGCCTATAATATTAATTTTTAAATTTTTTTTTGAAAAAGATATAATATTAACTTCATCAATCAATAGAATAGAGGACAAGTAAATTTTGAGTTTTCAAGATTTTTTAAAGGGTTAATTTCAAGAAACCCTATATGCTATCCAGTTTAATCAATTAATTTTTACTGTATCTATTTTGCCCTCTATACTATTCAATTTCATCATTATGCCCCCTCACCTCATATTTTGAGTCAAAATGCCTAAACTATCTTCAATAATATAAGGGGGTTTAGTCAAATTAACCATTTTAAAAAATTATTTTTCGAAAATCAATTATATTTTTCGCAAAAATTATAAATTCAAAAAAATATATATATATTTTTCGCAAAAAAATTATTTTTCAGAGGGAGTATATTATTTTCCAAAATATGAATTATTTCGTAAAAAATAATATATATTTTTTGTAAAAAAATTATTTTTCGGAAAAAAATCATATTTTGGAACATAATAGAATATATTTTTCGCAAAACAAATATTTTTCGGAAAATATCATATTTTGAAACATAATATATATTTTTCGCAAAAAAAATATTTTTCAGAAAAAAATCTTATTTTGGAACATAATATATATTTTTCGAAAAAAATAATTTTTTGGAACATAATATATATTTTTTGCAAAAAAATTATTTTTAGGAAAAAAATCATATTTTGGAACATAATATATATTTGGGTTTTGAGCGAAAAACCCCCTCTGATTTAGTATTAGGTGCGAAAAACCCCATGTGGTTTAAGAATGTGTGTATAACTCCACTCTGTTTAAAAAATGTGCAACTTACCCCAAATAGAACATGTGTATTGCACGTGATGTTATAATTATTTGGAATTCCTAAAATACCCTTTTGGCATACCCAAAATGCCCTTACCCCTTCTAACCTTAAACCCACTTCTTGATCTCATTCTCACAAACCCACATGTAATTCCTTCCTCTTTTATTCATACTTTTTGGATTATGATTATATTCCTTTATTCCAAATATTTACAAAATTTGTTTTAATTTTCCTCATATATTGTCCTCTGACACTATCAACTAAAAATACATAATCAAAATATGTCATTACAATAAATTTCAAAAATATGTCAGTACAACCATCATAATTTTTCAATGAATCAGAAATATGTCTCATCACAATTTGTTACTGAATCAAAATAGAAACAAAAACTTCACATGTCACAAATTAACCCAACAAAACAAATGTTTCCCTAACAAGTTGAACACATATTGTTCACTAATACAGACTAAACTTCCAAAATACTACTTCAGTACAAATTGTGACAACAAAAAACACCCCAAGCACTGTAATCTTCATCTTGCATGTTATCAAATATCAGACCTATTGACTGATTCTTGTGTGGGTTGTACTTCATGCATTTCACTTCCATTTGTTTCTCCCATTGTACCCTGCACCAATAAACACCTAATTAGATTTCAAGTGTTCAAATATTTAAAATAGAATAAATAAGTTAAATAAATCACTTTTGGTTCACCTCATTCCCACCCCTACTGCCAACAAACCCACTTCTTCCACCCCTATTTCGGTTAGTCCTATGTCCTCCACTTGTATTAGCTTTTTCATTTTGTACATTACTTGAACTAGGCCCACTATCATCGGAACCACCTCTGTTACTCACAAACATGATGCCCCTTTTTGGCAATCGAGGTCTACCACCTCTTCCACTCTCTGTAGGTGGAGCAAATTGATTCTTGCATATTCTTTTATTGTGCCCAACTTGTAAACAATTTGTGCATCTCATCTTGGCCCTCACTCTCTTGCCTTTGCCTTCACCTAGTGCCTTAATCCTATTGATTTGTGGCTTACCAGTCCTTGGAAGCACAACTGGTGGTAGAAGTGAACCCCTACTTGCCTTCACCATTTTCCTAAGTGACAATGGTTTAATCAATGGAGCATAGGCCCTCAAAAAAGTCTCCTTGTAATAGTAAGGAGACACATAGTCTTCAACATTTTCCCTCCTCAACACAATGCATGCAATTGCATGTACACATGGGACTCCACTAATTTCCCATTCTCTGCAACTGCATATTCTTTTCCCCAAGTCAACAGCTTCATTTAAACCTCTATTGTCTACCTCAAATAGTAAATGACCTACTGGATGTACCTCACACTTCCTTGCCTTTAATTTGGTCTTCTCAAGCTCTATTTCTAACTTTGGACATATTCTACCACCATACATTTCCATCCAATTCCTTCTAGTTTGGAACATGTTCATCAAATATTTCCTAATCATCTCAAACATATGGATGATTGGCTTCCTCCTTGCAAACTTCAATGTCCCATTCCAACTCTCACACATGTTATTAGAATTCAAGTCACATTTTGAGTTAGTTGTGAAACCACTTCTGGACCACATATGATGAGGCACATTTTCTAGCCATTTATGCGCATCAGTGTTCATCATTTTGATGGTATTCATGTGTTGTTCATACTCCTCCTCAGTGTACGCATTGGCAGCTCCCCAAACCTCTGCCTTTAGCTCCAACGAACCCCAACTCTTCCTAAAATTCTCATGTATATGTCTAACACAGAATCTATGATCACTATTCTCACACAAGTTGTGTAAACAATCAATTAATCCCTACAATAGAACATAAAACTGATTTTATAAGTAACATTGATATAATTAAAAAATATTATCAATAAAAGATGTTCAAATATACCTTCTGTCTGTCAGAAATAAAAGTCAGACCACTTGCAGGTCCAATAATCCTCATCAACTTATCCAAAAACCATTTTCATGTCACCTTATTTTCAGCCTCCACCACAGCACAAGCAATTGGAAAATAACTGCCATCACCATCTCTTCCAACTGCACTAAACAATTGTCCTTTGTAAACTGTCTTTAAGAAGCAACCATCCAATCCTACAAAAGGTCTACAACCTTCTTTGAATCCCCTCCACATTGCATCAAGACAGAAAAACATTCTGTTGAACCTCTCATTCCCATTCTCATCAAAATCAGTGTCAACATAAACCACACTTCCGGGGTTTGTTTTATTCACAAGATTAGCATACTCTTGCACCTTGCTAAACTGATCCTCATGATTACCCTCTATTATTTCCCTTGCCTTGTTCTTCATCCTATACAACTGGAACCTACTAACACTCACTTCCAAGTCATCATTTATAGAGTCCTTTATAAGACCATATTTCCAATGAGAATCAATTCTAAACTTGTTTAAGTATTTCTCAGCAAGTGTGGTTGAGTTTGTTTGTCTGTTTCTTTCAACTGGAGGGTACTTAATGTGTGTTGATGTGAATTTTTTAATCTCAAATGCCCCACTGATTGTGTTCTTAGATGCATGTATATACCACCCACAATTTCTCACACAATATGTCGTTACCCTTGCTGATTCATTTTTCTTAAACCTAAAGTCATATCTATTTTTAAGAGCATGGTCCCTCAATGACTTCCTAAAATCATTTGCACAAACAAACATCATCCCAACTATTAAAGGTTTTATACCCAAATCTCTGTCAATAAAAAACTCTTCTGGTCTGCTTTCAACTTCATCACTTTCCTCATCAGAACTATGGACACTCCACAGTTCATCACTGGGTGCATACTCTGAATCCCCCTCTATATCCTCCAATACACCCCAAGTGGCTTCAAGTGTCCTATCTATAGTCTCACCAACACTGTCTCCCTCATCACTTAAACTGACAACAATAATAATATTCCAGATCAATTTAAGTGGGAAAAAAAAACAAGAATTTTGATAATTAATAGGAAAAAACAGAGAATTGAAAAATTAAAAAATAAATGGCATAGCAATCAACCCTCACATGTTCTAAATTGTAACCCCAAGGTTTCTTTAGTTTCCAGTAGTCAGATTTTATTGGTATAAAGAATATAGGAGTAAAGTTGAGACTTGCTTTAAAAAGCAAAATCTGAAATAAATGGGTACTTTGGTCAATAGAAAGAGGATATGCAAACATTCTTTCAAATCAAATGGTATTGGACACATCATTAAACTCATTATTTCCTACAAGACTCCTCCAAAATAAGAGTTAATATCAGATCACTTGAAGACTAAAAAAGAAGACTAAAAATGATGTGTTAATATCACATTCTGTTTGGTATCCCGGAAAATAGAAAAGAAAAAAGAAGACTAAAAAATCCGGAGGACACGAAAAAAATAAAATTGGACGCGTACAGAGAAAGAAAAACATAGTAGAAGAAAAATCTATTTCTCTTGTTGTTGTGGCGATCGAATCGCAATCAAAGATAAAAGAAGCAAAAACCCTAATCATTTATGCACAGTGGTGGTTCCAATTGAAATTAAAAATCATAAAATGGACAAATCACTCACAAATCATGAAATCTTAATGTAAACCACAAAGAAATAAGCACTAATCTTCACAAAATTCAGAGTTGGGCTATATAAAGTTTTAAAAGATGACGAAAATGGAAGAAATAAGCTTTTGTTAACTCACCAAAAGTCTTCTGGTTCCATTTTCCAAGCTTGTCTTAGTAAGGATTTTGTTTGTAAGCTCAAAAATTGGTTCCTTCCCAAGATCAGACACAAGCCTATGATCACAATGGAAGAGATTAGGGTTCGTGGGAGATGGATTGTTTCCTTTTGGTTGGGTTTGCAAAATGAGAGGAAATGAACGAATGGGTTCACACCCTAGTTAAGGTAGATGAGTTAATTAGTAATTTGACAAATTCTGTAATCTTTTAGAAATTTGAGAAAGGGCATTTTCGAAAATTTCCACCAACAAATTATAAATAGGACTAAAACGCACACTTTTTTAAAAAATGGGGTCAAAGAGAACCCTAGGGGGTTATTCGCACTAAATGGAAACCACAGGGGGTAAATGGCACACGACCCTATATATTTTTCTGAAAAAAATTCATATTTTGGAACATAATATATATTTTTCGGAAAAAAAATCATATTTTGGAACATAATATATACTTTTTCGCAAAAAAAATTATTTTTCGAAAAAAAAATCATATTTTGAAACATAATATATACTTTTTCGGGAAAAAAATCATTTTTTGGAACATAATATATATTTATTCACAAAAAAATATTTTTCTTAAAAAAATCATATTTTGGAACATAATATATATTTTTCGCAAAAAATTTATTTTTCGTAAAAAATCATATTTTCCGAAATATATATATTTTAAAATTTATAGATTTTACAAAAAATATAATTTATTTTTGAAAAATAATTTTTTTAAGGATTGATTTCACTAAACCCCCTTATATTATTAAAGGGGGTAGTTTAGACATTTTGACTCTAAATATGAGGAGAATGGGGCATAGTGATGAAATTAGATAGTATATGGAACAAAATGAATACAGTAGGAATTAATTAATTAAATTAAATAGTATAGGGAATTTATTGAAGATAACCCTTTTTTAAATGAAACATTAATAATAAATTTTAAAACATATCATCAGTCGGTAACATAGAGTTATACACATATATATACAAATCAAATTCTATAGATAGTGTCGGTGCTCTCAACGGTCAAACCCGATCTACACATATTATATATACACAAACATGTATATATATATATATATATAAGTATTTTTGTGTAATAATTTCAATTGAAGAAACTAACATGGAGGCTTGAGCATGACATGAGAATCAAAACCCAAACCCATGATTTTGATTTGATGGGGTTTCTTTCTCTCTCTCTAATTTCTTCTTGATCTCTGTATATTATAGAGAGAGAAAGAGATGGAAGGGGTGGCGGGGAAGAGGAAGATCGAGAAACACTACAAGGGGATAAGGAAGAGGAAGTTGGGGAATTGGGTGGCGGAGACCAGAGAGCCCAATACAAGGTCAAGAATATGGTTGGGTTCATACGCGACGCCGGTGGCGGCGGCGCGTGCGTACGACACGGCGGTGTTCTACTTCCGGGGGGCTACCGCCAGGCTCAACTTCCCGAATTTGCTGGCGGCAGACGGAGGCGGCGGACTTCACGACTTGTCAACTGCCTCAATCCAGAAGAGGGTTGGGTCCAGAGTTGATGCCATACAGAGCACGGCCGCCGCCGTCCTGGGCCGCCATGAGGAGCCACCACATGGGGCGGCGCAACCCCAACCTCCGGTACATGTGGAGTGGAGAAAAGGGATGGGGACGAAAATGAAGCTCAGTCTAGCGGTAGTTCGAGTGATCGTGATCCCGTTCATACTGCCGCCACCGAGCTCCACCACCCACCACACGGGGCCGCGCAACCCCAGCCTCCGGCACGTGGAAGTGGAGGAAGGGGATGGGGACGAAAATGAAGCTCAGTCCAGCGGTAGTTCGAATGATCGTGATCCCGTTGATGTTACTACTATGACAAATTCTGTGGATCCGTCGAAGTTGCTCCTGTTGAAAATGTGGAGGTTAGTATGGTTCTGGGTAAAATTGGCGGGAAGGCGGTCGAAGTTGCTCATGTTGCAAATGTGGAGGTTAGTATAGTTCCGGCTGAAATTGGCGGGAAGGCGGTGGACGAGGTTGCTGTGTCACGAGATCTTTCTTCGACGAGGGTCTCATGGGGTGAGGACCTCGTCTCATCTGATCATGCCCTTTTGCTGGACAGAGTAAAAGCTAAGCATCCCGAGACTTTCAAAGGTTGGGGTAAGACAACCTCCTGGCTTCGTTTGTTCATTTACGACTGTCTATGCCAGCTCGTGGTTCGCCTGAGAGAAGCCAGAGAGAGGCTCTTCGAGGAGGATGACTTTGAATTCTTGAAGACAGCCATTGAGACTCTATCCGGTGTTCGGGTGAATGTGGATTGGGCGTCGCGCGATGTGTGGAGGACATTCGGAAGTCGAATAGGAGGGAGCTTCTGATAAACGAAGTCAAGGAACTCCGGGATCGTTTGGCTGAGGAGGAACAACTTCTTGCTCGTGAGCATTTCGATCTGCAGCACGAGGCTGCAGTGGCTGCTCTGGAGGCGAACATTGCGACTAAGACGGGGAGATTGGTCCCCTTACTTCGGTAAGTGAGTTGCCTTAAGTAGCTTGGGTATGCTTGGTTTGTATTTCTATGAAACAAATTTTTTTATTTTCTGAAAATAGGTAGTCAGTTATAAAAATGTCTTTTGAAGATAGTTCCATTTTCTTATTCTCAGAAAACATATTTTTATTTTTGGAATTTTCGAGATCAGCTTTCAAATATAGATACCAAAACTTATGGACATGTGTATTTTATTGATATACTTTTGTACTAATCTATTCCATAAACTAAACAAACCTGGGTTAAGTACATATAAATGATTCGAAAAGTAACCCTTCCTTAAACGGTTAAACCTCACAGAAAGAGTAAAAAACTATTGAAAAAAGATTCAATGTAAACAAAGATAAGAACTCTGATGAGGTACCAAACCAAATCATGGTGACTCCATTGAACATAATTTAAGCTGAATAAAGATCAAATTAGGGAGAGTTCTTAGGAGTCGTAAAATCGTATTGGCAGTATTTGACAAGTGGGAATCACATTTGGAAATTAATAAGCTGAGAAAAGAATTCACAAGTCATTAGGTAAAGATCCATCAACATATGTTTAACCCCTGTTGATTCTATT
Organism: Cornus suecica; assembly: GCA_963922005.1. Classification (NCBI taxonomy): domain Eukaryota; kingdom Viridiplantae; phylum Streptophyta; class Magnoliopsida; order Cornales; family Cornaceae; genus Cornus; species Cornus suecica. The sequence goes on from OY998248.1 coordinate 35,480,826, forward strand.
TTCAAATCATGAAACTGCTCATAGCTCTCATCAGAAGTTCCTACAACAAAGCATTCAACAATTCTACACTTTTATTTCCTTCGATTTTAACCTACTTAATACATAAGAAGAACTGACACACGCGCACAAACAAACACACAGACCCGCCTCCTTGTAAGAATCAAACTAGAAAACAAGGCCTATCAAATCTAGTGACAACTCTGATGAGGTCTTTCCCCACAGAGATGATGATGCTACCTGAATAAAGAAATACTACTAAAGTATTCTTTGGATTGGCTTTTCAAACGTTGTTTTTAGCTTATTGGAGGGAAAAACTGTTTTGAACGGTGTTTGACAAATTTTTTAGAAGATCTTTTGGGCCTTGGAAGAGCGTTTTAAAGAAGCTGGGAGTACCAGCTTCTCAAAACAGCTTCTGCTTCCTTTTTTCTTCTGCATAAAGCCAGAAGCACAAGATGTGCCAAACATGGCCTAATTCTTTATCGAATTTTCTTCTATTTGTTCCAAGACATTACTCAAAAACCTAAAATCTGTGTCCCCAAGTGCCCTTTTAACACCAAGCAAGTAGAATTGTAGAACCCATGTGTTGAACCCTCCCCAGTAGAACTGGAAGCATTCTTGGGACAGCAACCAGAACAAGATCAGGCAAACAGGATTACCAAAAGACCAGTGAAGTACAATGTGATCTACAATCACAAAGGCTTTTACACCACATAATTACATTTGTTAAGATCCACACTCTTCTAACGAAATAACCTATTGCAAGATCATTTAGGGCTGCTGATCATGCTTGAAGGCACACAGACAGTTGACATTGAAGGAAGCACATAACTCAATATATATTGATTTGTACAGTGTATCATAGAATCCATATACTATCATTATAACAAAAAATAAAAATAAACAAATTGCGAAACTATGTGATCTAGGATTTGCTTTCAAAAGTATCACGCATAAGGAACATATGGCAAATTCATAGGAAGTAAAAAAAAATTGTAATCTGTGGCACAACCTTGTAAAGAAATAAGAATCAGTTTTCATATTTTTGAGAATTGATTACAGTCAGGAAAGTGATTAAGAATTAATTACATTCAAAATTGTTGGTGATAACTGAAACAATCAAGCTGTGCAATATTATCTATGATTTGCTTTAAATAATATCATAAGCAAAAAATCAGTACTAAACCTGCAAGGAAACTCGACGTAGAGGTGACATTTTTGTTCTTATTCATCTTTGAAGGTGGCCATCGACCCTTCTTCCTCAACTGGCGCTTCCTTACAAGCCTCTACCTCCTTAGTCTTATCTTCCTTCAACTGCAATTTGGACTCCAGAGGAAGACTCTCAATTATGTGATTTTTTATTCCTTTTGACACAACAAAGCAATAGAATCAAAAGTGACTATGATAAAGAAATTACGACATACATACTTGGGATGGAAAAGGCGTTTAGTGCTCCGGATAAACATTCCCTTTGAACAGTCTTGCCCTTCTTTCTTGCTCATTCAGGCCTTGCTCGGAACTCGGCGACAACAGTTTGTCAGAATGGAAAGGAACCGGACTAAGGCTCTGTTTGGATTGATTTTTCAAACGCTGCTTTTGGTTTCCTGGAGAGAAAAGATATTTTGAATGGAGTTTGACAAAAAATTTAGAAGAGCTTCCGGGCCTTGGAAGAGCGTTTTGAAAAAGTTGGGGGTACCAGCTTCTCAAAACAGCTTATGCTTCTATTTTTATTCAATGTAAAGCTAAAAACATAAGTTATGTCAAACAGGGCCTTAGGACAATTCCCTGCATATACATAAGTATATATGAATACACAAACAGACATGCGGATATATCTATATATATGGATATATCAATATTTGAATGGGTTTAAGGAGAAGATTATGAGGATTTTGCCGTAAGTATCTTTGGCTCGATCGTCTGAGAGGTTGTCAGCGGTAACTGCAGATTTAAAATAGCAAGAGAAATATTATTGAGAGTGCATTGAGGATTATAGAAGCACTTAAATGTTCTGCGAATTACAGAACTGACTTTCAAGAGAGAGGGGGAGATAATATGAACACGTTTTAATCGGTGTGAGCCTCTAGAAAATGCAACTTACTACTCAAGATACCCGTTTGGACTGCTTTCATGCTCGTAGAGCCCATTTCATTCCATTGGATCATTCAGATCATCCTTGTGATTTTGGTCATCAAAACACTCTTAACATTGGAATAACCCATCCACCATCACTTGTTCCCCCCTCAATCAGTGTTGTTAAAGGCGAGCATAGGCGTGCACCTAGACTCCAGGTGTCACAGGGGTTAAGTTTCAACACGAAATTTTGCCCTATGATGGCACTTGACACCAACCAAGTCAGCCAATTCCCACACTTAGTGCCCTTGAGTTACACTAAGTCTTCTTGCACACACACACACACAGTATATGAAATGCAATATAATAACAACACCCACGAATTTACAGAAAACCACAACAATGGTTTTCCAACCTTTTACTATAAACACAAATAGTACAAAAGATTCCTCTCACTTAGGCACACTACAACACTCACAAGCACGATCTCTCTCTGAAATTCGATGCCTATACAAATGTTATACATATGTGCCTATATAAGCAAATACACAAAACTGCTTATCTGTGTGGATGACAGCCCCATCCACTTAGGTTGTGTTAGCACTAATCAAAGGCTGCCAACACTTGTCACACAGTTGCACTCTTCAACTTCATCATGTTGTGGCATCCTCCTGCAATGCCACATGCCCCTTGGTGGTTGTGTGTCATCAAACTACCCAACTGCATGTCTGAGCCACACCTAGCCTTGACCATCCTTCCATACGTCTGAGTCATGTTGCACCATCACGAGCCATCTGTGCCAAACATATGCAAAAACTACATAATATTTGCCTTTGTTGAGCCAAATGCCTTGTCCCAGCTCCTCTCAAGCCTACGCGCACTTGAGAGCATTGTCAAGACTGAACCAATGCCTTCACCATCGAGCCAGCACCTAGCCACGCCCATGTCTTAGTTCTGTCAATGCCTTGGTACTATAGGCATGCCTCTCCATGTCCATGTCTTGAACCAGTTTGCACCAACCATTGCTTGTCTTAGTGTCACAGCCTTGCCCCAAGGACAAGTTGGCCTAGCCAAAGCTTGGTGTGCACATAGCTTGCCGAGCCAAGTGCATTGCATGCACACCAATGCATGTCAAGCTAAGACATCACCTTGCCAAAGGCAAGTTGGCACACTCGTGGATATGCACACAAGGCTTGCCAAGCCATGCATACTTTAGCATACCCCACAATGTCTAACCGAGCCATCTTTGCCAACCGTGCCACCGAACCATGTCAAACCATGTCTTTACAAGCCAACAAGTTTCCCTATACATGCCTTAGCCAAGGCTTGCCCGTGGCCTTGCTAAGTGGTTGAATGCCTACTTGGGTCAGAGACCCACCCCTCCCTATATATGCAGAATTCACAAATACAACTCTGACCAGAACAAATATTAACCCTGCTTGAGGAGTCATAATGGCCTTTTTCGAAGTTTCCGAATTTCAAATCCGGATTTTCTTTGACAGGTCATCTTCTTATGATATAGAGCATCTCCAATTAAATTCCCATAATTCTCCAACACTCCTAAGCCCGACTTCCAAAGTTGGACTTATTTACCAAAATTGCCACTTGTGTCATCCTCTCATGTCACACTGGTATGCCACAGCCTATTTCAAGACTTCACCGGGTAACAAACCTCCACCACTTGAAGAAGTCCAACGTCCTCGTTTGAGCAAATCCATAATGTGATTAACCTCTGTGGCCACAACCCAACACTCTACAATTCAAGTGTTGCCCGAAACCTTAACCTCATTTTCTGAATTCAGTAAAAAGTCAACACCTCCATGCACAACTTCAAACAACATCTCTGCAACAAACACTGCTGCACATTTGCCTTGATCACAAATTCAAACTCCGCATCAATTTCTGAACAAATGTATTATATTCCTTAGCCACGAATCCGTCCTCCGCATCAATTCTGGCCAATTTTCAATCAAACAATGCCAGTCAAAAATCCCTTCATCCGCATCAATTCTGACCAACATTTCACAAGCAAGACCATGACTTGTCTGAATCCCATCATCCGCTTCAATTCTGACCTAGCCATTACCAATGCCACGCCTTGTCAAGAGTCCCAACCTCCGCATCAACCCTTGTCAAGTCAAACATACATACAACATGAACTCTGTTTCTGCAGTCAGCAGCCCATCACAACAAAACATAAACTTGAGGAAATTAACATTACCAAATCAGTAGTAATGCCATCTTTTTATGGTGAGTATCCTTGCACAACCATTCCTTGCAGCCACACACTAACCACAGCTACTCTGCTTCACTTCTTGGCACGCTGACCTCCAGCCTGCCCATCATCCACCACCAATAGTGGACTAAGTCGAACAGGAACACCACCACCCCCATCCGAGTCAGAACTTCCCCCGTCTGGACCATCCGCTGTCATGGCATTCATTTTCTCCTTTCTTGGACAATCTCTGGCCCTATGCGGTCCTTTGCAAATGAAGCAACCCGAGTCATATCTTGGTTTCTGTTGACTCGTTGTTGCCTCAGCCTTGCCTTTGTCTTCCTCAACCAGTAGCTTTTTGGGCTTGTCACCGAACTTGCCCTTTTTCTTTACCTTGCCTGGGTTAGGATCAAAATTCTCAATCCGCAAGTCCAGCAAACTGTCTGCAGCAACAATAGCAGAAGAGAGGTCAGCTACACCCCTCCTCCTTAACTCGATCTGAGCCCACGATTGTAAACCAGCTATAAAATTGAACAACTTGTCACCCTCTGACATGTCTTTGATGTCCAGCATCAAGGATGTGAACTCCTTCACATACTCACGCATCGAACTAGTGTGCTTGAGATTTCTTAGGCACTCTCTTGCCACCCAGCCTAAATTCCCTGGCAAGAACTGCTCCTTGAGTTCCTTCTTCAATTCTGCAAAAGAATTGATTCTTGGGCGTGACTCGTCCTCCAAGCATGTCCGCCACCATAACTTTGCATCACCAGTCAGATACATGCTAGTGATTGTAATTTGATCTTCCTCTGGAATATGGGCAGCCCAAAAATACTGATCCACATCCCATAGGAAATTCTCCAGATCTTTGGCACTCTGCTTCCCTCCAAAGGCCTTCGGTTCAGGGATCTTGATCTTTGACGATGGCTTCTCCCCCACCATTGTCTAGTTCTGTACTGCCTGTTTAATCAGCCCGTACTCCCTTTCCAGATCCCTAACATTTACCTTGAAGACATCAACAGCGGCAACAAAGTCTTCTGAGACAGCCTTCATCTTGGAATTCATGTCAGTCATGTATTCCTCTATCAACTTGCGCAGGGTCTGCAATTCCATAGCTAGCAAGTTGGTTTGCACCGACAAAGGGTCATCACTTCTAGAGAATGGACCACCCACTAAGGTTTCCAACCGAACAACTCTTTCTCGCAGTGCTTCTGTAGCATTTCCACCAGCCGTTCTGAGATTCAAAAGGACTCTGATACCAACTGTCACAGGGGTTAAGTTTCAACACGAAATTTTGCCCTATGATGGCACTTAACACTAACCAAGTCAGCCAATTCCCACACTTAGTGCCCTTGAGTTACACTAAGTCTTGCACAAACACACACACACAGTATATGAAATGCAATATAATAACAACACCCACGAATTTACAGAAAACCACAACAATGGTTTTCCAACCTTTTACTATAAACACAAATAGTACAAAGGATTTCTCTCACTCAGACACACTACAGCACTCACAAGCACTATCTTTCTCTAAAATTCGTTGCCTATACAAATGCTATACATATGTGCCTATATAGGCAAATACACAAAACTGCCTATCTGTGTGGATGACAGCCTGTCATCCACTTAGGCTGTGTTGGCACCAATCAGAGGTTGCCAACATTTGTCATACAGTTGCACTCTTCAATTGCATCATGTTGTGGCATCCTCCTGCAATGCCACATGCCCCTTGGTGGTTGTGTGTCATCAAACTACCCAACTGCATGTCTGAGCCACACCTAGCCTTGATCATCCTTCCATATGTCTGAGTCATGCTGCACCATCACGAGCCATCTGTGTGAAACATATGCCAACACTGCATAATATTTGCCTTTACTGAGCCAAATGCCTTGTCCCAGCTCCTCTCAAGCCTACGCGCACTTGAGAGCATTGTCAAGACTGAACCAATGCCTTCACCATCGAGCCAGCACCTAGCCACGCCCATGTCTTAGTTCTGTCAATGCCTTGGCACCATAGGCATGCCTCTTTATGTCCATGTCTTGAACCAGTTTGCATCAACCATTGCTTGTCTTAGTGTCACAGCCTTGCCCCAAGGACAAGTTGGCCTAGCCAAAGCTTGGTGTGCACATGGCTTGCCGAGCCAAGTGCATTGCATGAACACTAATGCATGTCAAGCTAAGACATCACCTTGCCAAAGGCAAGTTAGCACACTCGTGGGTATGCACACATGGCTTGCCAAGCCATACATGCTCTAGCATAGCCTACAATGTCTAACCGAGCCATCTTTGCCAACCGTGCCACTGAATCATGTCAAACCATGTTTTTACAAGCCAACAAGCTTCCCTATACATGCCTTAGCCAAGGCTTGCCCATGGCCTTGCTAAGTGGCTGAATGCCTACTTGGGTCAGAGACTTACCCCTCATTATATATGCAGAATTCACAAATACAGCTCTGACCAGAACAAATATTAACCCTACTTGAGGAGTCATAATGGCCTTTTTCGAAATTCTCGAATTCCAAATCCGGATTTTCTTTGACAAGTCATTTTCTTATGATATAGAGCATCTCCAATTAAATTCCCATAATTTTTCAACACTCCTAAGCCCGACTTCCAAAGTTTGACTTATTTACCAAAATTGTCACTGTGTCATCCTCCCATGTCACACTGGCATGCCACAATCTACTTCAAGACTTCACCGGGTAACACCAGGCTCCTTACTTGCGCCTCAAGTGTGGACAAGAGCGTCTTTGACAACATTTGCGTTTTTATTATGGAATACATTGTGAGCCTCACTTCACGCGCCTTGCACACTACTTCATCACTAGTCACCCCTCAAATTCCTTGAATTCCGTATTTGTTCTCAATATTTTAGTATTTCTACGTCCCAATAAGAGAAGATCCAACATTTTTCCCCCAACAATATGAACTGGGTTCGGCTCAACCAAACACCCTTAACTATATGACTCTGAGGAAAATTGTTTGGCTAATTTCGTTGGTAGATAAATAAAAAATCCCCGGATGCTTCGAAATAAGCTCACACACATTAAGATCAATTCCAAAATCCCTCTTGAAGTGTGCCAATCGTTCAACCTCAACCATATTCTCCACCATCAGGCTCAACAGCTCGTGGAGAATCCCCACAGCTCGCTTCGCAAACCGCTCAATGCTGCCTCCACAAGTACGCACCCAGACCACCTTCTCTCCTCATAAGGCTTTGCATAAGAAAGCCTCTGCCGATTCTTCAATTTCTCTCTAAACCCCGCCTCAATCTTAAACCCAGTAGGAAAATTAATACTCTCTCTATCTCCATTTCTCCACCTCTGCAACACCCATATCCTCATTTCTGTCAACCAATGCCACAACCTCCAAATCAACCAACTTAAACTCATCCGAATACTTGCGAATAAGACTCCCGAAAATCTTCTGCCAAACCCAATTCTCTCCGAATCAGCCTGAGAACATGAAGGTGAAGTGACCCATTTACAGACATCATCAGAAGCTACTCACACTCAACATTCTCCAATTCCAATTCCCCAATAACCCTTTTTTTCTTGATCAATCAAATCATTCATTTCGCGGGTAATTTTACAGCATATGTTACGTGGGTAAATACGTCGAACACATGGGGGTATTTACGGAGGAAAGCGCCGATGGAGATTCGGATGCCGAAGATGTTGGTCCATCGCCGGGACATGAATTGGACGGAGACGAAAGGGCTTCGTTTTCGGGATGAGGACATGAGTTGGTGGAGAGTGAGGACGATGGTGAGTTGGTGAAGACGGTGGTTGAGGTTGTCGAGCTTGAGGTCTCTGGTTCGGTGGTCTTGTAGGCGGACCTGTGTGGTGACTGGTGGTTTCTTCCATCGCCTTTGGGTGGCTGAGTTGAATGGGCCGAATCGAATTGGGGACTGGAAAGAGTTGTGGATTCGGAAGAGGGTTCTGTGTATGAGAACCCCAATGTTTGATGTTATGCTTCTGTGAATCAAATCTGTGTATTGACATAGACATACATACATATATATATATAGATATAGATATGTGTATCTATACAAGACAAATGTTGGAAGCACTAAAAGATGAGAAAGAGCATGATACTTACCTGGGCTAAAAGTCGACGGGTTTCTCCGATTGCACAGTGTATGCGCGCGCGGGAGAGAGGGGTTTAGACCAGGGTTTCACTTTCACCGATTGCACACACTACTGTGTGTGTGAGAGAGAAATTCTGTCAAAATAATAAATGTATTATCAAAATTTAATTTGATTTAAATAATAAAATTTATTATCCTAAATCTAAATTTGTTTACCTTAAATAAAAAATTTGTTTTGAAATGATGTATATTCAAAATGAATTTATAAATTACTTTAATAAAAAAAATTCTCATGTTATGTATACAAAATGAATTTATAAATTAGTTTAATAGTAATTTTTTTTTCATGTTAAGTATACAAATACTCTTGAATAATTACTTAATTCTCCATGAAAAAAGAATTGTTGCAACGATTGGATGTTTCGCGGTTCAATTCAAAACTTAACATGACGGGTAGGGTTAACATATATCCATTAATATATTCAATTACTTTATCATCCGAATCCGATGTAAGATACATGAATACTTCCAACAATTATCTTGTAAATAATTATTTTCATAAACAAACAATTTTACAATTTTTTTAAACTGTTTTCAAAAAATTGAACAAAAAAAAGTTGCGGGTTTTAAAGTTTGGGGTATTTTAAGCTCCCTGGAGTTGTTAAAATGAAACTTGTGTAAATGGGTAGTGCTCATGTTATAAGTGGATATATATTTCAACATGGGCAATGGAGTATAAATAAGGAAATGCAAGTGTGAGTGTTGAAAGTGATTTGAAAGTGATTTTGTTGTCTCCTTTCATATAGTTGGACTAGTTGTTTCCAATGTATTGTTGTGGTTTGTCAATCTTTAGAACATTGAACAACTCATCTTCAAGCTCAGCTTTATCCTCTTACTTTGGTTCATCTGCTGTGCTGTCGACCTCTTACAAGTTACAACAATATTATTAAGGATAAATTATACTTTCACCCCCTCAATATATGATTTATTACAGTTTCACCTCATATTTTTTGGATAATTACAATTTCACCTCCTCTAGTCATCAAAGCTCAATTCCGATGATTAAAAAGTGAAATGACATATATAACCCTGAATATTTCTCAATTATGGTGTAAAAAAAGGGATTTTTTGTCTGATTTGTCAGTAATTATCCAATTAGTGTGTCCAAATTATGGCAAAATGAAGCAATAGTGTAGTAGATTGGAGCAAAAGTGTTCATAACAATAAATCTGAAAGTATTTTAGACATTTCACTTAGTATTCACCAGGTTTGATCACATCGGAATTTCATCCCAGGAGGGTATTTATTATAACTTCCAAACTTGAGAGGGTAAAACTGTAATTATTCAAAGAATATAAGATAAAACTATAATAAATCATATCTTGAGGGGTAAATTATAATTTACCCTATTATTAAAAACATTTCTCGAGGTGATTCGCACTTGATATTTTTAAAATTCGGGGTGTGTGAATCTTCGTGTTAAATTATTTTTTCGCAACCAGATTTGTAATTCAATGTTGATTTTCCGTTTGAGAGTTTTGTTTATAATCTTTTTATGAATAAATTACAATTTCACCATTTTTTGCTTGCGCTTATTACAGTCAAAACTCTATCTAATATGGACAATTATTATTACATCCTTTATTATTTATATTTTGACTTTACTTTGTCCCATCCTGCAAACTTTTAGCACATTCAACGTCCGTCAACGCTAACGTCATCTTATTTTTAGATGTGAAATGATTATATAACCCCTAAGGGCATGTTTGGTAGGCGGTCTGGTGTAATTTAGTGTGGTCTGGTCTTGTCTAGATCCTGAACATAAAAATCTGTTTGGTAAGCGGTCTGGTTTAATGGTCACAGTCTCCCAAACATTGAACCAGACCATATTTGGTAAAACATTTTGGTCTGATCTTTTCGCTTTAAAAAAATAAAATTATTTTATTTTTTATTTTTTTATTTATAAATATATTTTATTAATTTATTATTTATCTTATTATTTATTCATTTATATATTAATTTATAAATATATTGTATTCATTTATTATTATTTAATTATTTAATTCATTTTATTTACTATTATTTCACTATTTAATTTATTATTATTTCATTATTTATTTATATTATTATATTACTAATTTATTATTATTTATTCATTTTAAATTATTTATAAATATTTTTTATTAATTTATTATTTATTATTATATTTATTCATTTTTATTATTATTATGTATTATTTAATTCATTTTTTATTATTAATTATTTTTATTTTATTTTTAAATATGTTTTATTTAATTTCTTATTTTTATTATTGTTATTTATTAGTTTTTAATTATTTATAAATATATTTATTATTATATTTATTTATTATTATTATTATATTCATTAGTATTATTATTATGTATTATTTAATTCATTTTGTTTATTATTCATTATTTTTTAAATATGTGTTTATTTAATTTATTATTTATATTATTAATTTATTATTATTATTTATTCATTTTTAATTATTTCAAAATATATTTTATTCATTTATTATTTATTCATTTATTTATTATTATATTCATTTATTATTATTATGTATTATTTAATTCATTTTGTTTATTATTCATTAATTTTATTTTATTTTTAAATATTTTTATTTAATTTATAATTATTTAAAAATATATTGTATTATTTATTCATTTATTTATTATTATGTATTATTTAATTTATTTTGTATATTATTTTTATTCAATTTTGGTTTTTGGTGGTCTTAATCGTTGGTCTCAAAAAATTGATTTTGGTTATCAAGACTAGACCAGACAATGTAGAACCGCCAAAAAAACTGGTTCCAAAAACACAACATTTGGTTCAATTTGTTTGGTTCCAAATTTTGAGACCAATCAAAACAAACATGGCCTGGTCTTTGAAAACCAAGATCAGATCAAACCAGGTGAAACCATAACCACCTACCAAACAGGGCCTAAGTTCTTGTATAGACTTTTTTGTCATTCCCAAAAATAAAAGGGCTATTATCAATAAACTCCCCTCTGGTTTCAAAAAAAATCAACTAACCCCCCTCCAGTTCATAAAACCCCCATGTGGTTTCAAATTTGATCAACTTGTCCCCTTCCCTCCAATTTAAGATAAAAATACCCCTGAAACCATAGAGGGGTTTACTGACATGAAACTGTAGGGGGTTTACTGATATAAATAAATGAATTAACTTCATTTACACCCTTGAGATTTGTTTTATCTTCAATCAAATGAATTTTTTTATATATATTTTACTATAAACGATTTGTTTTTAATTTATGTCAAAATAAAAAATTAATGTTGATACATCAAATATTTTTTCCCAAATTTGATGCTACCAATTTTTTTTCTCGACCAATACATCAATTTTTTTGTTTGTTTACAGTAAAATATATATAAAAAAATATATTTTAAAAACAAAAAAAAAATCATTTATAGTTCAAAATATTTTTTATATTTCAGCCCTAAATTATTTTATATTTTACCCTAATTGGTAGTTCTAAAATAAAATATTTCGGCGTTAATTTTTTATTTCGGCATAAATTAAAATTTTTTTTTTATAGTAAAATATAAAAAAAAAATTAAATGGAAAAAAAAAAATCTAATTGGTAATTCGAACTATTTTTTTTTATATATTTTGCCCTAATTGATAGTTCAAAAAAATATATTTCGTCATTAATGTTTTTTTTCGTCTATAGTAAAATATATTTTAATTTTTTAAAAAAAATTAATTGGTAGTTCGAAAAAAAATTATATTTTGGACTTAAGTTTTTTATATTTTACCCTAATTGGTAGTTCGAAAAAAGTTATTTCGGCATTATTTTTTAATTTCAGTATAAATGAAAAAAATCGTTTATCATAAAATACATATAAAAATTTAGTCTAATTGAAGATAAAACAAATATCAAGAGGTGTAAATGAAGTAAAACTCCTCTAGTTTCAGAAGCAGTTTTGTCTTAAATTAAAGGGAATGGGACAAGTTGATCAAATTTGAAACTACATGTGGGTTTTCTGAAATGGAAGGGGGTTATAGTTGATTCTTTTTGAAATCATATGAGAGTTTTCTGATAATAGCCCAAAATAAAATAAAATAATATGAGTATAAATTGCAAATTCCTTTTATCGGCATCGTAATTAAATGTCGATCATTATTAAAAGAGAAAATTGTAAATATTTAAAACACGGGAGGTTAAATTGTAATATATCCAAACATAAAAAGGTTAAGCTATAATTTACCCCTTTTTTTATTTATTATTATTATTATTGTTATTGAGAGAGGGGAGTTTTTTTTGGTAAAAGTGGCTGTCAGGAACATAAAGCCGTTAAGTAACTTTATAAATGATTGAGTTGGGAGTCAACATTTCAAGGGTCAAGTCCATGCCACCATTCATTGTTTTAGTTCACCTAATCTTGACTTTCATTCTCATTATTGGACGGCTGCTACATTTAGTTCTGTGTGTGTATGAGTGTGTGAGAGAGAAAGAGCCCGTAATATGTATAGCTTCATCGTCTGCTATAAATGACTAAGTTAAATGGAGCAGTTTTCCAAAACATATCATTAGTTGGTAAATAACTCTGTTATCCTATCAAAAATAGTATTAGTAGGTGGAATTATAATCGCACCTAAAGATATAGTTTGTAGCTTTTATGAAAATCAACAGACACAATTTTTTCTGTTAAATTAATTGGTAAAACAAAGTGTTATTGGGTAAAATTTCAAAAATAAAAAATAAAAAAAGTACATTAAATAGGTAAAAAAGTTTAAAGTGTGGATATAATACAGATATTTACATGTATAATTAATTAGGTAGGTGAAAAAAGACTAGTTGGTAAAAAGTGTTCAAAATAATTAAATTTGGACACACAATTATAAGATGCTGCCAAAATGTCTTGTTCAAATTAAAATGTTGTGGAAATGTGTTTACAAGGTTGACCACAGATTTTGCTAGACCTATGCTTGACTTTTCCCCTTGGTCACACATGACACACCTCATATATATATATATATATATATATATAACTTTTTGACTTTGATAGGGTATAAACAAATACTACTGTGATCTTCTAAAGTCAAATTGCCTCCACACTATTCAAACCCTATTTTCTCACATTCCAGTCAATGCATGTTCAATTTTCATAACTCGATCACCTTCACTTCTACAAAATAAATTTACACATATATAGATATATACAAACACACAAAACTTCGGGGTACTTTTTTATTAGTGAAAAAGATGATAGGATTATGTAACGTTAATATTCATTTGCATTTATTATTCGCATTGTTATATTATTACGATAATTGCAAACCATGATACATATATATGAATAGTGATAATTGCACTAAATATATAACATGAGAAGAATGAGTGCCATGAAGTTGGACTGCCCACGAATGTACCCGAGCAAGCACAATTAGTTAACCGACTAGATAATATTCTTCGAATCATGAGTTTGAGATTTAAATAATATATACACTTACTCATCTAACAACTCTTAAATATTTGATCTTAATTTAGCACAAAAAATTTGAGTCTTGTGTCTACCATTCCACGACCAAAAAATGAAATATCATATGATATCTATCTAGTGTGATGAATGGAATATATGACAAAATAAAACGTTTGGTGTAAATAACATTATATATATATATATATATATATATATATTTATTTATTTATATATTTATTTATTGAGCCTGAATTTAGTATGGATTCAGATTTGCATAGATAGTGCCAATTTAGTTCCAGCAAATCTGAGTGACTTTCTTATACTACACCACAAAAATACAAGAAAGCTGAAACCCTAGGATCCTATACCAAGCATACAAGTGTTTTAGGAGTTAGGACAAAACCTATTTCTCTTAACCAATATAGTGTTACCAACCCTATATAAACCCTAAGTTATTTTTTCAAGGTACCCACAAAATGTGGCATGATTTTTGGTCTCTCTCTTTGACTCTCAACCCCTCTAATCATTATCTAAACCCTACAATAGAAGGTATTGAGTAAAAAATTAGAATCATTAATGTTGGGACATCTTAAGTGAAGCTATACTAGACATGTTTTAACACGGTTTGTACAAAGAATAGTTGTTAAATTAAAATTAACAAAAAGTTAATTTAATCTCCATCCCTTTTTTAAGCTTTATATAATGAGAGGTATGAAGTATAATTCGTGATAGCAGTATCGGAATCGATTCCAATTGTGATAACTGTATAACAAATTCGGATAATGTCAATTTTGAGAGTAAGTATCATGCACAAATGAAAATAGATTTAAAATGTAAGTCTTGGAACTCTTGTTAATCTTATGGATAGGGCTGTAAATGAACCGAGTCGAGCCGAGCTTTGGAATGTTCAAACTCGGTTCATTTACTAAACGAGTCTAGAAAATGTGTTCAAGTTCGGCTCATTTGCTTAACGAACAAGCCCGAACCGAACGCCATATTTAACGAGCCGAGCCCGAGCTTGTTCACAAACAACTCGTTTCAGTACAACATATATTAATCTTCCTAACAGTTGTCTAGATTAAGTTGTTGCATGTCTGTTTTAACATATTTTCACTAGTATAATTTTTTATGAATGAATTTTATGTTATAACCGCCTAATTTCTATAATCTTTTCACAATAATTTTCATAATTTGTTCAATTTGAACACTTTTTTTTGTCAAATATGATATAATTTTACTATTTAACTTAGACGAGCCTGTTTACGAGCTTAGTAATGTTCAAGTTCGGCTCGTTTACTAAACGAGCCTAAAAATTGTGCCCAGTCTCGGTTTATTTACTAAACGAACAAGCACGAGCCGAACCCGAATTTACTCGCGAACGACTCGATTAATTTGCAGCCCTACTTATGAATAGGAAAAGGGATCAATGTGAGGTAGATGTGCTATAAATTCTCTAGTTTTTGGAAGGAGAAGGAATAGAAAAAAAGGACCATATAATATGACATGTATAAACAAGTGGTACCTTGGCATGGATGGCCATGGCCAGCTACCCTACAGCAGGGAGTGATGCTGACTAAAACAACCAATTGTATGTGTATACATATATTTACATAGGGTTGACTTTATTTACACCTCCCTCATTTCTAATGTTTATTTTAATTACGCCTTCCAAATATGAAAATCTTCATATATATTTCTTATTTTTTTAAATTCATATCATTTACACCCTATATCAAAATTATCCTCAATGTTGAAATAAGTGATATTTGAAAATAATGTTTACTATCCTTATATTTTATTATCCAAACAATGCATTAATTTTTTATTTTGGCATAAATCAAAAAATAAATTTGTTTATAGTAAAATATATATTTTTTTTAAAATCTAATTGGTAGGTTGAAATAAAAAATATTTCGAACTTAAATTTGTTTATATTTTACAATAATTGGTAGTTCGGAAAAATATTTCATCATTAATTTTTTTTTTTGGCATAAATAAAAAAAAAATCGTATAGTAAAATATTATAAAAAATAAATAAAAATAGAATTGGTAGTTCAAAATATATTTTATATTTCGGACTTAATTTTTTTATATTTTACAATAATTGGTAATTCAAATAAAAAATTAATGTTGAAATATTTTTTTCGAACTACCAATTATTGTAAAATAGATATATAAAAAAATTGAAGTCCGAAATATAAAAAATATTTCGAACTACCAATTAGATTTTTTTATTTTAAAAATATTTATTATATATTTACTATAAACGGATTGGTTTTATGATTTATGCCAAAATAAAAAATTAATGTATTTTTTGGATAATAAAATATGAGGGTAGTAAACCTTGTTTCCAAACACCACTTATCTCAACATTGATGTTAGTTTAGGTATTAAGTGACATTAGTGGATATAAATGATGTGGGTTTGAAAAAATAAGGATTTAAATAAAGATTATCAAACCTGATGATATCTGAATAAAATAAAATAAAATCTCAGAGGTATAAATTAAATTAACCCATTTACATATATATCTAATATCTACACACATATTTACATATATATATATATATATATATATAATATCTACACACACATAGGTGTGCACAAAGAACCAGTGGAATTGAAGAACCGGACCGAACCAGTTCCGGTTCGGCTCCAAATTGGTTCGGTTCCGGTTCCAAAAATCAAAGAACCGAAATTTTTGGTTCAGTTTTGGTTCTTGCCCCATTGAAATCAACCGTTTTTTATTTTTAAAGATATATTTATTTTTATTAGTATTATATTCTTAGCTATATATATATATATATATATATATATATATTTAAAATTATAAGATGATATGGTTTATGTTGACAAAGATTAAACCTAGGTACAAATACATCAACGTATATGTGTAACAGATACACGTGCTGTTACTATCAGAACACTACAATTACAAGGAGCCTTGACGGTGATCGATCATTACAACTAGATGAAAAGCACAAGGAGCCTTAACGGTGATCGATCATTACAACTATATTAGAATTAAGCGCAAGAGTACAGCAAACCAGTTACCTCATTCCTGGCATCAGTAAAAAAAAAAAAAAAGGCCTAAATCTGAACTATATATATATTAGATACAGATTCTATTCAGCACAACAAATTAATTGCATAAACTTTCATACTCATTTGCCTCCACATTTAATGTACTTTTTTTGTTCCAAACAAAAAACAAGAGGAGGTGAAAAATTGCAAATTGACACCATCAATGACAGTTCATATATAATGCCAAAGCTAACATGATTTACCCACTTCGAAAACCTATTTTCCTGCATGTTCCCACTGTAAGAAAAATTATTTTCATGCTAATTCTAAATAAGGTACTATTAAGTTAAATACTCTATAAATCTATTTAACTTAATTTGAAATACTTGATATGGATTAATTACTTAAAATACTCTATTTAATTTTATCCGAAATCGGAAGTAAACCGAATCGAACGGTAACGTGTACACCCTACAAAGACATACCCATCATGTGTCTATATATATATAGATATATATATATCTATCCTATGTTCCATGAAAAGAAGTAACTTTTTCCATAAGTATATCAATCATTAATGCCTATAGTATAGGATAGTACACCGGGGTTGTTTTACTTTTTCTAGCTTTTTGATATATTATTTTGATTTTAATTTCAATTTTAAAGACTTGACTAAGCACTTCAGTCTGTTCCAGTAAAAGTACTACTGCTGCTACTAGAAGAAAACAAAAATGAAAATTTAGGTTGCACTAACGTATAATTTTTTTTTATAAAAAAAACAGAAATATATTTTCGTTCCTCTTACTGAAAAAAAAATATAGAAATTAAGTTTATTATTCACTACTATTTTTATAATGGTGAGAACAAGAAATTTTCTACAATATAACTATAGAATGATATTATTGCATGCTAACATAAAATTATTATATTTAATAAATAAAAAAATAAATAGTAAATTTTATATTTTTGTCTCAAAAATTATTCAAGCTAGTATATAAAATATTAAATATTAAATTTTTTATATTAATTAAAAAAAATTATTATATGATTTAACATATTATATATTTAAAATAATATTTTAATTATATATTAATTGATACTAATAATATATATATATGTAAATTGTTTTAAATGAAGAGTATATATATGGTAATATGTGTG
This sequence comes from Cornus suecica, assembly GCA_963922005.1. Classification (NCBI taxonomy): domain Eukaryota; kingdom Viridiplantae; phylum Streptophyta; class Magnoliopsida; order Cornales; family Cornaceae; genus Cornus; species Cornus suecica. Next base: position 35,498,857 of record OY998248.1, read on the forward strand.
AGAACGTTTTTGTACTACAGTGGCGGAAACAAGAGAAACACATTTTTAACTTTTTCACTTTTTTGTAGAAACACGATAAACGTTCCTCAATAACTGAAAACTAAAACAAATTACTAAATATGATTTTTGTTTTTGTTTCTACTTTTCGCTAGGTAAGAACAAAACGTTACAGGTTAATGAACTCATTTTACTCACACGCTCACACATGCACATGTGCACATATGTATATATGTATTATGTATTAATGAGATTATTATCTCAATAATAATGACAATAGTTCTTATCGAAAAGGAATATGAAAGTTGGATTAGGTGCACTAAAAGTTTATTAGTAGTTGAAGATAACAATATTATTTGAGACACAAAAGCCACAATCATCACTGTCTCATAACTGTAGAGATATAGAGTGATTTATTTCAAAGATTAAAGAGGCATCAACCCATAGGATTTAATGTGAATCTAACATTGTCTCAATAATCTATTTCTTTCCAAACGAAATACAGATCATTTTAGCTAAAAGAGACTTGACTTTGTGATAAATAAACTCTTCATCATTGCTTTTATATCCTAGTTTTAGGTGAATCTAGCTAATTAAATATTAACGAAAATCATTTTTATATAATTCGTATTGGTTCAAGTGGGAGCATTCCATCAAATCAATTTCAATTTTATACAATTTAATCGCTAGACAAATAAAAATGAACTTGAAAACTTACTATGATATATACATTGTTATATGTAAATATAATTTTTTTAATAAATAAATTATTAGGTGAAACTAGTATTATCCCATTTATACTCAATTATTTTTCTATTTGAATCCAAATTGAGACAAAAGTTCACTAACATATTTAAAATCCAAACTAACAAGGCCCTCGATGCGATCAGACCACTCTACCTACTCAACTAAATTCAGACTTCTTCGGGATAGTGGCATTGCAGTGATTGCTTGGCATGACACTGAACAAAAAATCAAATCTAGTGCCTCTAATACTAACTATGATGAGTCGTATGTTTCGTTGTTCAATTAAAAAACTTAAGTTATTAGCTGAAGATAACATTATAACCTTTTTATACCCTATCACTTATATAATCTATTTACATCCGATGATCAGATGAAAAAGAAGCCTTTTAGTACAATTTATATAGTGCATGTGTACAAGATTTCACTCGTGCGATACTCATTAACTTATACTATTTAGGGTCGCGAGCTTTTAACTCCATGTGATAAAAGTTCTATTTTACCCCAAACCTTTTAATATAGTGTAAATTGCCCACATTCTGGCAATTCACTCTTAATCACAAGGTTTGGGGTGAAGTTAAATCACAGGGAGCTTAAACGCACTATATTCATATCATAGGGGGTTAAAAGCTTACACCATTCTGGGGGTAACTAACTCCTTTATTTTTTCATTTTAGAAAAAAACCAAAAATAGGTGGGGTTTATTTACCAAAAAATAAAAACACACAAAATATGTTTGTTTAATTAATACCAAAATAAATCGTTGACATCATATTTTTAGATTTTTAATGTGGAAAATTAAGAATTGCCCCTTATAAAAATATATAAGTACAAAAAATAGATAATTAATTTTAATTTAGAAATTCATGAAATAAAAAATATATATATACAATTTGAGTGATTCATAATAATTTAGATGTCAATACACATTTTTATTTATATGGTTTAGGTATTTTCTTTGATATTATATATAAAACTTACTTCTTCAAAAAAAAATACACATTTTAAAATTAATAGATATTATAAGCACAATAATACATATTTTAAAATTAATGGGTGTTACTTGTTTCAAAAAATTAAGTACAATAAATACATTTTGAAATTAATAGATATTATACACAATGTAATAATATTATTATTTCGTATGAAATCATAACATACCAACCTTACCGTTAAATACTGCCAAACCCGACCTCACTTTCCAAAGATATTGATGATAAGAAAGGAAAAATATAATTGTCGATGCATAATTGCTCCACTAATATCATCTATGTGCTCTATCTTTAATTCTTTGTTTCTTTACTAATGTTAGCATCATTACTCCCAAAACACCCCCCAACTAAGCTCCCAAACCAACATACCCAATAGGGTATAACAGTCCTTTCACCATATCGTTATTGCTAGGGATGAAAAGTCAAGTTGTAGAGGTACCTGTCCATCCACCGATCACCGACCTACCTTCCACCTCATTATAAAACCCCAAAAAAATAATATATATATATATAAATATACACACACATATATAAATATATATATATAATCGCTTTCTCTCTCCTCACCACAGAACAAATGACAAATGCTTGTCCAAATTTGAATTCCATTTTTCACTAGCCCACAAACTCCACCACCCATCACCCCCCTCAATCTCTCCATTTTTTTCCTGCCCTTTTTCCTTCTCTATTCCAATTTTCCTCCCATCCAAACAGACCCCAAAACCCCAGTTCCAAAGCGGCATGCCGGTCACCAACTATATACACATACATACAAATCAAATTCTATAGATATTAAAGAGAGATTGTGTCGGTGCTCTCAGCCCCTATCTACACATACTATATATATATATATATATATATATATATATATATATATATAATTTTTTTGTATTTCAATTCAATTGAGCTTGAGCAGATGACAAGAGAACCTTGGCTCCCAAGTAGTCACAACCCAAACCCATGATTTTTATTTCATGGGTTTTCTCTCGTTCTCTCTAATTTCATCTTGAACTCTCTATATATATACATATATATATATTGTAGAGAGAGAAAGAGATGGAGGGTGTTGGCGGGAAGAGGAAGATGGAGCGGCCCTACAAGGGGATAAGGATGAGGAAGTGGGGAAAGTGGGTGGCGGAGATCCGAGAACCCAACAAGCGGTCGAGAATCTGGTTGGGTTCGTACGCGACGCCGGTGGCGGCGGCGCGTGCGTACGACACGGCGGTGTATTATCTACGGGGCCCCACCGCCAGGCTCAACTTCCCGGAGCTGCTGGCGGCGGAGGGCGGCGGACTCCACGACATGTCATCGGCGTCGATTCGGAAGAAGGCGATTGAGGTCGGGTCGAGGGTGGATGCGATAGAGAGCACCGGCGGCGGAGGAGGCGGCGCCGCCGTGGGGGGAGGGGAGGAGGAGCCGCCGAGTTCCGGGTTTAAACCGTGTTGGTTTGAGGAGAAACCCGACTTGAATAAGAAGCCCGAACCCGAGGACCCGGATTGTTGTGATGATGATTGGTGAAGGTGGGGTACTAGTAGTGGTGGTGTAATATGTATGTACACATGTATCTATATATGTAAGGTAAGTTTAAGGGGGTGTCTTGCTATTTTGCTAGCTAACGCACACCAAGACAATTTGGTGGAGTTTACTATGTTCTTTTTTATTTTCTCTTCCACTTTTTTATTTTTAATGGATAAAGAAGTTTTGTTGTTATGTAACTTGTAGCTGAAATTAATTAGTGTAGTATTTTGGTTTTGATATTGTGTTTCTGCGTGCATTTATATATATATATATATATATATAATACGAGTACTCTTGTTCAATTGTACCTCCAAGGTCATGGGTATATTTTTTGAGCCACCTAATTGCTAGGTAGGCCAATTTAGTACCTTGAAAATATATTTATTGGATGAAGTATTGTATGATCCAAATATATTTATAGTATTCACCTAACAGTGGTGCATTCACTATTTTAATTTTACCTAACAATTCGATGCAAGAATCATTTTCCCATTTATGTTAGGGATTCAAAACAAGAAATTACGTTTTCACTAATCTAGTTGTCTTGCAAGAATTATATTTGAACTCTTCAATATTAGTAATTGAGTCGTAGTAAAGTTAAGTGTGATATTCATAATTAGTAATTGAGCGAAAGTGTAAAATTCGTAGTTGAGCTAAGCTTATTCTATTGTAAAGTTGTTCTATTGTAACTTGAAAGTAACGATATGATAATCTCAGAAAATTATTGGATTGTAAAATTATTTTATTGTAACATTTGATCGAAAAGTTGTTTTGATTGTAACATGAGAGTAATGATATTTTGGAACCCTTCAAAAATTGTAATTGAGCTAAGCCTATAATATATATATCTATATAGATATACATATGTTTGGGTTTTATGATTTGGATAGAAAGTGAGGGAGTAGTTTATTAGGGTTTTGATGATGATTGAGGTGGGGAGAGTGGTGGAGGTTGAGTTATTGGTGGTGGGAAGCAAAAGGGAACATCAATGGTCCTACACCTGTTTTCGAGTTGATGCAAGTGGCCATATGTACTTACTAACTACTAGACTATTAAGGGATAAGATTTGAGTTAGGTATTTTTATGGTTTCCCACTGTTGCTAAAGACTAGAATTGTGGGAACCACACTTCACACACTAGAGTGTAATAGTGTGTGTTACATATTAATGGTTTTGTCTTTGAGAGAGAAGAGATTGAGACTTTGTAATTTGTGATGAAGATTTGTATTACATCAATTAAAGTTTTCTTTGCACCAATTGGTTAGGTTGGAGAAAAGGGTTTCTATCAAAGTGTATTGAAGATAGGAGTGTTCATGGGTACAGAGTACAAAGACACTCGTGCTTTGGCATTTAATTTTGTGTCATTTTCATTATTAGTAGTAGAGTAGGGCTAGCTCAAGGTTGAGTTCATTTTATTTTGCAATCCACCGACACTTGAGAATGATAGGTTATAAGCTTTTAGTAAGCACGAATCAATAGGTCAAGTTTAAGTTTAAAACTATATTAGACTAATATAGATCATGACAATTCTCTTACATCCCGTCACATTCAGAGTTCACCATCAATATCGACATTAAAACTAAATATCAAACAAATATCAGTGTTGCGTAATAATATTGACATCTTTCAAAAATATTAAAAATCAAGCGATCAACATCACTATTGTTCATTGATCTCATGATAATTCTCTAAAATCCCGTCACATTCAGAGTTCACCATTAATATCGACCTTTAAACTAAAGATCGGACAAATATCAGTGTTGCATAACAATATTGACATCTTCCAAAAATGTTAGAAATCAGGCGATCAACATCACTATTGTTTATTGAAAAAAAAAATATTTTTTTTATTTTTTCATTAAGAAAAACATTATTATTATCTAAATGATTTGGACTTGTAAATCCTGAAAAATTCAACAATTGAGATGACCCCAATAAAAATAATAATGAAGTCTGAACTACCATTTGATTAGAATATAAATTATGATGCATGGTGAAATTTGGAATAGTAGAATTATTAAGAAAGGAACACAGAGAAAACGAGTATAGTCCTTTCTTTAACCATTTTTATTAACACTAAGCTCACCTGACAAGGACAAAGACAGTAGTATATTCAGTCAATTGTAGTTTAAGTTACTTCCTCTGTTTCTTACCATAATTAAATTTTATATTTATTACACAATATAAGGGTGTCATTTTAAAAGAATAGTTTTTTAACTTCACTTCGTTTTGAAGTCCTATAGCCATGTTAAAAAAATAAAATTAAAAATTGGAGGATTGCTATACACAGAGCACAGACCTACTAACTATATACAAATTTACAAAACCATACAGAATCATTATCACTCACTCAACATGCTTAACAAAAATATATATGCATTCTAATAGAAAAAAAATATGCTAGCTGCATTCAGTATATCAAAATTGACTATCAAGGTAACCGAACGAATTGACCCACTTGACACTTGCTACCTCATGAAGCATCAAACATCATGTTCGTTTCCTACCGAGTGCAGATAATTCCGCTAATGTAAATATGAGGCTTACTCAATTTGTGTATGGGTCACTTTGCACAGGTCGTATGAATTAGTCGGGAAGAAAGTCCCTAAAATTCCGGCCATTGGAAAAAAAATAAATTAAGGGATCAGCCAGCAACCCGGACACTGCTTATCGGGGAAAAAAGAAAAACAACACGAGACACGAACTAAGAAATTTCACCGAAGGAGTGAATAAATCAGAACGGAGACAACATTGACATTTACAGAGATTTTCGAGCCTACGTGGCGGCTGCAAGAACAAAGACAAGGCCACTGCAGGATTCCAAATTTCCTACTGTTGCAGAGAATATTATGTTCCAACTCCCAAGTCTCAACAATCACATCCAGCAAAGAAGCAACTTGGAATTTCGGTTACAGAAAATGCAACGGTCGACTTGGCAGTTAAAGGGTATCATCGTCATGTTAACAAGTCATGCTAGACTCAGTGGAACAATAACATTGGCAGTAAATTGGTACACACTCTAAAACAGATATTATTTCAACATGTAAAAGTGATATTTTTCCGTATCAACCCCAACAAAACCCGAATATGATCCACGAAAAAGGAGTATTTTATTTTAGTTAAGAGAGTTCATATAATTAAAGATGACAAGAAACTTTGATACACATAACCAAAACTTTTTATGAAAGAAACAGAATAGATGGATCGAACTTTTACTCGTATATTTGGGAAGAGCAATGAGTTGCTGCTGCAGCTATTAGTGTTAATGATAGCTCCTTTCTTGAACTTCTCGAACTAGAGGAAGGAAAGCGCCATACCTACTCATGAAGAGAGCACCTAAAGATGGTTGGATGAGTAAGGAAAGCACCATATGGTTGGATGAGTGTGTAGAATAAGCGTGACTCCTGCTTGCCGAGTCAAAATGCCGCCATTGTATTTATACTTGAAATTAACTCCGGTTGTTATGCTTCATTCCCACTAGAACGTTTTATGAGGAGGGCCGCTCTAACAACGTTTCCTCTTGTAATTATACCAACCTCCAAAATAGTAAAGTTGGCTGATTAAAATACATGGAAGATAACATATGAAGTTGAAGCGGAAAGAATCATGGATGTATGCGCTTACCAGCTTGCCCTCACCATCTACAACAGGAAGTCGACGATACTTTGTTTTCAGCAATAATCTGACATCAAAGAAATCATTTCAAAAGTCAGGTACTGTCATTCTGAATATAGGTGCTTAAACAGCTGTGGTGAATGAAATCTAGAAGGAAAGGAGGAATGATGAAGAACCTAGCAGCGTCTTCAAGATTGGTGGATTCACGAACGACCATTGGAGCTGGTGTCATAAGATCACCAACCACTTTCCCATTGGTTTTACTGAGAAGATTCTGTACCTCATTGAACGTCTGCAATGGCGAGTAGAAACAAATATATGAAAAATTATGTAAAACATTGCGAAAGTATCAAATAAAAAATAACAGAAAAACAAGTGAGGAAGTTCCTGAATCATATTTCTGTGCCTTGACTAAATAACAGAAAAAGTACATTGGTGAAAATTAACAATCCTGATGTGCAACTACTTCATTGAATGATAGGAAAGAGACACCCCCGCCCCCACCACCAAAAACACCCTCAACTCACACAATAACAGACACCCCACAAGCACAAAAAGGAACTCAAATTCAGATTAGATAACCACCTATTACAAGATACGCAGACATATGAGAATCGTGATGTGCAAGTGGTGATATATTTACTAACATAAAGAAACTAATTCAAAATAGAGATCGTTTCTTCATACTTTCCAAGTGCTGTCGACTTCTGGAAACAAGCCTGTATCAGTTCGTCCACCACCTAACAGAAATTTCATATATCGAACATTTAGCATCAAGTCAGGACTAAGTGACCATATTTACACGAACAATGATTCCAATTATCCCTAAATCAGTAAGAAAGCCGTGAACAAATGAACACCCTCGATAAAAATAATCAAATGCAGTTGAGAAGTCAGTATATAAACATCTTTTAATCAAGTCGACAACAGTAGGAAAGAGAAAGATGCAGTTTTTTCACATTAGAGACGTCACTTCAGATTCTTGCCTGATCTCACACTTCAAACATCAGAAGGCAAGTTAAATTCTTACATATTTTTCTTGATTAAAATCCTCTAAGGTCATCTTGCTGAAATACACAAACCATCAAGTCATGGCACAACCGTATGGAGACGAGGTACCTGATACAACTGATGGACCTTCAACTCCGTAGTACATGTTGACATCATCACAAGATAAGTACGTAAAATAAAGGCAATGGAGTCTCCAATGTCATTAAAAGACAGTTGCAAATCCAAGCTTATACTCATCGTTCTTTACAAAGCACTGGCAAAGAATAACCCTACTCCACCCAGTCCGCTGTGATTGCTTTGAAAAGGTAAAGGGTTTTTAATTGCATTCTGGTCAAGTGTATATGGCTTCAACCACTAGATATGCTCCTTTCTTAAAGATCTACACTTGATATGCTTGATACCAATTGAAACTAGAGAAATTGCCCAACACTCTGATGGTCCAGAAACCCAATACACTATGTCCAACACAGATCTAGATACTTTGTTCAATTTTTACCCAAATGTTCTTCGCAGCCATTTAGCACAAGCCCAACAAAATAATAATTCAAGCTACAGCAAGCATATATAAAACTAATCAAGCAACCAAAGATAAACAGGTGATGTCTACGTGAAAAAACATAAAAACATACCAAAATAGATTAGATCCACTCCACAAAGACAGGAAATAGAACCCTAAGGATCATATCCTAAACCCCATAAATTAACCAAGTTCCCTCATTATTAACTCTACCCGGACTGAAGTCATTTTTTCTCCATCAACTCTGCTTTTTCCAGTCAACGAATCCGCGCTTCATGTAATCGTCTTCTCCTTATAGTGATATCCTCAAATAGAGTCGGCCAAACTTCAGTTTCTTTGTGTGATTTGAACTCCAGACAAGGTAGTATTCAGTACTTAGAATTATATCTCCCCATATGATGCAAGAAGCTAAATAGTGGAAAGAGAATCATCCACTCTTCATGCTTATATACAACATTTAGAACTCTAGATGTTTACCCTTATATATGAGTTTTAGAGACCTAGTGGTGCTATTTAGGTTTTCAATCCAAAGAATTAGGGCTTTAGTGCTAAAAAAATTCAAACTAAACATGTGCCCTATCTGAAGTTCGAGTGATCGAACTCCTTCCAATGGCCTTCACACAACGTGTCTGATAGAATATATTAGGGTTTGGGCCCATCTACATAGACTTACCTATGTTTATACTAGGATTAGGGTTTCTAGCCGCCACACCTTAGGTACCTATTTTATCTTGACTTCTTCTCCCCATTATATAGGTGTTAGCTCTATTGTATAATTCATACTGATCAATACAATTATTATATTGTCTCTTTCTTTACCTCTTTTATATTTTTATTCTAACATGGCATCAGAGCCAAAAGTCTTCCATTTATATTCTGTTTCTGCCTAGAATAAAATCTTAGTGGTTTCAATCCCAAAGAGAGCGATTAGAGGGTATTCTTTTTGTTCGGTGTCAAGAAGTTCGTAACACACTTTTATTGACATTTGTTCACTTTTTTCATTGTATCAGTAAAAAACGGAAATCACAACACTCGAGCCACCACAAATATCAATACAAATATTTTTGTTTGGTGTTTGAATTCATACTACACTTTTATTGATATCCGTTCACTTTTTCATTGTATCAGTAAAAAACAGAGATCACAACACTCAGGCCACCACAAATATCAATACAAATACTTTTTGCACGCACGCCCACTCGCTTGCCGGATTTTTTTTGGCTCCAACCCACTCCATATCTCTCTGTTCGGTGTTAGAACACATCCTTGTAGGAGTCCAATCAAACTATTGATCATATTGGAGGAAAACTGAGTCCAAGATGAACCCAACGCTGTGAAAATCAGCCTAAAACTACTCCGGACGCGCCCACATCCGTTGCCGGAAGTTTCTAGCTATTTTTAGCAATTCTGCTCTATCACGTCATCGGTCAAAGTCAACGGTCAACAACCAACAGTCAAAGGTTCGCAAGACACATCAGCATTTAATATTCAACTATGCCTAAGGGTGTTCAAAACCGGTTCCGATTACTGAACCGAGTTTTTGGTTTGGTTCAGTTCCTTCTATTTTAAAGAAAAAAAAATCAAATATCTAAAAATAATACAATTATAAACTAAATTAAAAAGAGTATTTCAAATTTTCAATTATTACAAACCCAAAGTTACTTAACACATATGAAATTATTAGTTAAAATTTTAAATATAATACATAAATATATAGAAAAATAAGAATATAACACTAATAAAAATATATATATATATATATATAAAAAAACCGGTTCCGTTTCGGTTCCGTTCGGTTCCAAAGAAGTAAGTTCTTGAACACCCCTAACTATGTCACATCATCTTTCAGTGCCACGTCACCACCTTTGCCACATCATCATCACTGCAATGTCATCATTTACTCTGCCACGTTATCGTGACTTTGAAGGCATCACTCAACGCCCCGTCAACAACCAGAACTTGAAAATTAAAAAATCACCTACCTGGCTCAGTTTTTTGCGTTGGTTTCGGTTTTGTAGTCCATTTTCTATTTTGAGATTCCTAAGTGGCAGGAATCATGCAAAACGAGGTAAATCTCAACACCACGTCGCCAAGCTGCCACGTCATCAAACATGGAATTTGAAATTGACCTACCCTGCTTAAATTTTCACGTTAATTCATATTTTATGTTCGTTTTGTATTTCGAGATTCCTAGGTGGCACAAAACGAGCATCATAAAGGGTTCCATCATAGTTCATGTTAAACCTCTTCATTCTATTCGCACTCTTATTGTGGTGGTTGCATCCTATAGTTGGGATCTATTTCAGATGGATATTAAAAATGTTTTTCCCTTGATGGTGATTTCATTAAAAAAGTGTTTTCATTAAAAAAGTGTGATCCTCCTCCTCTCAAGGTATTTTGATTAAATCGTGCCTTGTATGGTATTAAACAAGCTCCTCGAGCCTTGTTTGTCAAGTTCAGCTCTACCATATCTCATCTTGGTTACTCTACTAGCTCTTATGACTCAACTTTGTATATCCAGCGTACTACCTTTGGTGATACACAAGATATTCAAGAACTCATACAGTTTCTTAGTCACCATTTCGAGATGAAAGACATTGGCCCTCTTAGTTATTTTCTTGATCTCAAGATTACTTCGACCTCTGATGGTTATTATCTCACTCAAGTTGAATGATAATGTGGCAATAAATGTTGATGTGGCAAAGTGACACTGACATAGCAGAGCAAATGATGACGTTGTAAATGTGATGATGTGGTAGTATATGTTGACGTGGCAGGATATGCTAATGTGACACTGACAAATGATGTGGCAGGATATGCTAATGTGACACTGACAAATGATGTGGCACATTTCAATATTAAATGCTGATGTATCTTGTTGACTGTTACCTTTGACCGATGACTTGGCAAAGCAGAATTGCTAAAAACAGCATGTGGTCGCGTCTAGAGGAGTTTTGGGGTGCGTGCAAAAAGTATTTGCAATAATATTTGTGGTGGCTTGAGTGCTGTGAACTCGATTTTTTACTAATATAAAGAAAATTGAACCGATGTCAGTAAAAGTGTGTTTAGACATCGAATGAAAATAATACGCTCGGTGCACCTCATTTCGTGCTCTAAATCTGCTATTTTCCTTTTCAAATCTTTAATTTTAGTTAATTTTTGTTATTTATGATAATCTTTTATTTGTCAATTAGGAGATGATTTTGTACCCGATTTTGGGCCAGATTTTTGGCAATCTTTTGATTTCCTTCCGTATTTCGTTTTGGTAAGACTTTTAGGGTTTTGCTATTTTTGGTAAAAATTCCATTAAGGGTCGATTTTCAGCTATTTTAACCCGGCTTGTGGGTTGTTTTTTGGTCATTCTTGATGATAAACAATTTTATTGAATTCCAGAGTGTTCTCTGAAATTTTGGGTCGAATTCTCCTGTTTTTTTGTTCCTTGCAAATTACCTATTGCAATAGCCTGCAGAATAATCTCTATTCTGTCCGGCATCAACAACCTGCTAAATATTGCCTACCACAATGCTTACATGTATGTAAGCTATTTAGACCAAGCACAGGATGTGTAAATGGAGTCATGTATCCCTTTAAAATATCTTTTTGGACCAGCTGAAGTATCCTGCTGCCACTTTATTGACTACTCAAGACGGGGGATCCACCTCCATTTGCTCAAAGTACAATCTTAGACATGCTAAGCAGATACTTAGCAAATACCCATGTTACCACAACCACCACACCACTCCTTAAAGAGAGCCCTCACCCACAACCTCTTACCTTGCACAGATGTAAAGTTTCAGGGTGCCTTCTCCTTTGGGGAGAAACGGTTTCTGGACAAGGATAAATGACATCAATCTTAGTACCCCTAAGGAGTAACTTGAGAGAGAACCAGCTGTGATGCAATCTTCCATTCATGTAGATGTGGCTTTCAGAAAATGATTCACATGGCCTTATGTAATCAGGGAACCACATATCAACCCCGTTAAATTCAAATCACCACATTCATTCGTAGCTGATATGTAGCCTAGTGCTAACAATTCAATAAGCGTAATGTTCTGTCAATAGTAAAATCAATCAAGAAGAACAAGATGACTAAGTAGAGTATCCTAAAAAGAGATCATATGACAAGGTTGAAATAAGCATTTTGATTTACCTGATATGGAGTCCAGTGCTAACAAGTCGTAATCTGAAACAAGGCCAACCTGCAGAAATAAATAAACCTATTAACCGTGTCTAAGCACAAGAACTTCACTTGCATATATTGTGTTCCTAAATACATTGCAGATCTTGAGGGGGAAAAAGCACACCGCCTATAAACAATTCATTGAACACAAAGATCAAATGATTAATTGGAGCTTTTGAATAGGAGACATGACTTTACGCGCATTAAACTGCTCATAGCAGAGCACCTTTATGAACATAGACAAGCAGGTTATGCTTCTTTTTTTTCATGAACTGCTAGTGATAGAAAAAAAAAACAAGAGTTGAAGTTATAGTACTCCCGTTTGTTTCTATCTCAAAAATCTAGAAGTTGTCAAGTGAATGCTTGTGATCATTATTTTCCGTCACTTGCATAAACTTTTATCAATTAGTTCCCTTTCAAGTTGAGTAGAGCTTTCTCAAGTTGAGTATGTTCCCTATCTTTTATCAAACATTCTATTTTTGTCGACTAAGATAAACTTGCACAAAGGAGTTACTCCCCGCCTACTAGTTATGTGACTTTCAAGATGAACAAAGTTTCCCCATATGGGTGGTATTCCTTTTATGAAGCCATAGCTATGACTTTCAAAATTATAATCTCAAGAAGAAAAGAGAAGGATTCATGTAGTTTGAATCAGGAAGAAGAATCAAAATTCTGAGATATCACGTGATAGTACCGTTGACATCTTCAAAATCCAAGACACCATAAAAAACATGCAGAAGCCTGTAATCAGGTTAATGGTAAAGACTCCCCCAACCTCAGCCCAGAGAGAGAAATACTAACTTGATCAGCAGTTTACCACAAGAAAATTGGGAAAACATACCAATTTCCAGTCTTCGTCAATCACAGGAAAGCCAGTTATTCTATTTTCAACAAGAGCATCCAAAGCTGTTTGCATGAGGGCTGATGCATTAGATATTGGGAAAAAAATTAATCTGGGAAACAGGAATCAAGCACTAGAGATACCTTCATCTACAGTTGTTGTCGGCTTCACCACATGTAGGTCCTCTCTTTGGGTCATAAAATCACCCACTGTATATACTCCACTTTTTGGCTGAAAATAACATATAAGTAAAAGAAGTCACGCATTGGGGGGGAAGGAATCACAAAGGATAAAATAAGACTGACATACCCGTACTAAAATTAGATCAATGAGTAGCAAAACTGCATGAATACATTTATGAATGATTAGTAAAGACTCAAGAGTGATGGGAGAAGCTGACGGGGTAGAGTGGTAGACTAAGGTTTTGGCTTTATTCCCAAAAAGTGGCTGTCAGTACACTTGAACTTCCATTCTTGCGCTTGGCAGACCAAGTTTTTAGCACTGCCCTGAGCAATGGCATTATATATGCATCATCATCAAAATCATCCTAACCTTATTTTCATATAAGAGCTCTCTGATTACATCAAGTCTCTGTCTCCTTTCCTTTCTATTACCTGGCATATCACCTACATCTTGAAATCATTTCTAACAAGTTCATCCCACTTTGTTCCGAGATACGATACCCTCTCCATCTCATGAAAATTGAACTTCCTCTTCTCACCGGCGTATCTATAGTTCTTCGGTGTATGTATAGAAACCCTTTATAGCATAGAGTTTGTTCAGCTAGTTGTGCTGTAACCCGATCACTTTGTTCAGTATGGCTTGGTTACTCTAGATGCATCACAGATCCATCATTGGACGATACAATATCAACATCATAATAACCCGAAGTGAAACTACTGACAACAAACATATGATCAGATAATTAATTGTACCACTTTTTCAACTCCTAAACCTCTACTGACAAAAACAAACATAATCAACATGTAATAAGTTGCCACTGTAAGCTTTTCACTATCTCTTCCTCAGTGATGGTCTATTATTTACAATTCTAAATGTCCCTTTTTGCATCAACATACATGCATGTGCATATCATTGTGCACGAGCAGCATTCAGTGACGCAAAACTGACTTTCCATTCATATTGCTGGAAAACACACCACCATATACCAAATGGAAAGGGAATTCTAACTAGAGGGAAGTATTAGAACTACTCATTCTATCCATTTTGTTTCTTTGATTGAAGTTTTCAGCTACTACTACAAACAAGATTACCCATAATGTGATGCGCCTAAAAGGAAAAAAAAAAATCAAAGCCGGCAAATATCAGGTCATTCACAATTTTCTTATTAATATAACTACTTCTTAAAAAAATTAAATTGCAGGCTCCAAAATGGATGAGGACACCAAAACTCTTATAAATTGCCACTGATAAAAGTAAATATTTGGGCTTTAGTCCAAGTAAAAGCACCTATCAATTGGTATGTAAATGTTTTACAAATTAATGTGAGCACCGATTCACCTTAATCTACATTAACCACAGATTTTTCCTCTTTGTAAAATTGAAAAGGAACTACAAAAAAAAATAATAATAATAATAATAATTAATAATGATACATAAATAAACAATAAAATAATTCCTTGAAAATGACGAGTCCAAGAAATGATTACTGGCATTGGTTCTGTATACCTAACCAATGGAATTTCAGGGGGGAAACACACACACATACACACGCCTCATATTCCCTGGAAACACCATTTCAGCACTAAAAGGAAGCTGGATTAGGAATTGGAAGAAAATTAACAACAATTTCTTCTCAAATTCAATTAATTAGGACAAGTACATCAATAAACATCTATATATGTGTGTGTGTGTGTGTGTGTGTGTGTGCGTGTGAGAGAGAGAGAGTATTTACATGTATATATATACAGTAATTTCTGAAATTCAATCAATTATCAGGACAAGTATATAATCAATACACATCTGTGTCTGTGAGAGCTTTTACATGTGCGTATATGTATATAGAGAGAGAATCCTGCAAAGAGGATGATATAAAAGGAATGAAGAAAGAAATGGATAAGGAGACAGACCGGTACGGAGCTGGCATTCAAGGTGGTGCCAGAAGCGGCGGCGATGGCGGCGATGGCGGGAAGGGTAGGGGTGGGACGGCGATAGAAGAGGAGGCAAGGAGGCTGGTGGTGGTGGTGGAAGGCGGTGGCGGGAAGGAGGAGAGAGAGGGAGAGGCGGTGGGTGGGACAAATTGAGGTCATGTTTGGTTTTTTCCTCTCTCTCTGGCGTCGTCGAATTCGAAGAGTGATGAGAGTGGATAGAGAGAGAGACTAGTTTTCTTTATAGCTTCTCTCACTTGATCGTTTGATGTAAAAGATCAAGAATGAAGTAAAGTGACTATGGTTTTGTCAACAAGTGAAGAAAATACATATATATATATATATATAATTTCATTCTACATTTTTTAGCGGTAAAAAAAATACACTCAAAAACGATTTTAAGTGTACCTTTGGTTTGCAATTTTTTCTTTTTTAAAATTTAGAAATTAAAAAACTATATAAAAATTGTTTGTTGTTAGGGAATTATTTTTTATTATTTTTATAAAACAGTTTTTTTGTTTTTAGAGCTCTCCATATCATATACAAACCAAGAAAACCCAAGTACACATCTCTTCATTTATCAATGTTGTGTAATTATAAATTATCTTTATATATATATATATATATATATATATATATATATATATGTTTAAACTATGTATTAATTGCATAATCTAAAGCTAGTAATACACATAAGTAATTTATACTCCACTATTTTATAAACTTGAAAAATAACTACTAACACTCAATACTGAAATATAAAACATTTTAGTTTTAATTGGCACTTGAAATTTTAACATTGAATTTTATGACAAGTGAAATGTCTATCACTAAAAAAAATCTCGTGACTTGACATTTACATTTTAATCATTTGTGTTAAATACATTCAACTTAAGTACTAAAATGAGTTATCGAAGTATGACTTAATGGGATCTTAAGTTATTTTCAATTTTCATATTCAATGTTAATGTTTTTTCTTTAAGTTAACTTCATTTATACCTATGAGGTTTGTTTTTATTTTAATCAGATTTTTTAGATTTGAGAATTTTCATTTACACCACTTATTTTTTCAAATCTCATAACATTTACATCTCTTATACCAAAATTACTCTTAATGTTAAGATAGGTGGTGTTTGAAAACAAGGTTTACTACCTCTCATATTTTATTATCAAACAAGGCATTAATTTTTTATTTTGACATAAAAAAAAAAAAACAGATTCGTTATAGTAAAATATATAAAAAAATATTAAAAAAATGAAAAACAAATCTAATTAGTAGCTCCAAATTTTTTTTTATATTTCGGGACTTCAATATTTTTATGTATTACAATAATTAGTAGTTCGGAAAAAATATTTTGGCATTAATTTTTTATATTGGCATAAATAAATAAAAAATAATGCCGATTTTTTTAAAAAAACTACCAATTAGGGTAAAATATATAAAAAAATTAAGTCCGAAATATAAAAAATATTTTGAACTACCAATTAGATTTTTTTTTCATTTTTAAATATATATTTTTTATTTACTTTACTATAAACGATTTTTTTTGGAACTACCAATTAGGGTAAAATATAAAAACAATTAATTCCGAAATATAAAAAAATATTTCAAACTACCAATTAGATTATTTTTTATTTTTTATATATTTTAATGTAATTGAATTTTTTTTTTATTTATGTCAAAATAAAAAATTAGCTCCTTATTTGGATAATAAAATATGAGGGAAGTAAACCTTATTTCCAAATATCACTTATCTCAATATTGAGGGTAGTTTAGGTATTAAGTGGCATTCGGGAATGTAAATGATGTGGGTTTGAAAAAATAAGAGATGTAAATGAAGATTGTCTGAGAGAATTTGATTAAAAATAAAGTAATTTTTAGGGAGTGTAAATGAAGTTAACCTTTTTTTTTTGCCGATAAGTCCGATCGTGAAATAGCCCAACACAACAGATCTATTGGGCCAATGGGCCCAATTCCTTGTTGGGCCAAGTCAGGGCAGCCCATGGAATCGTGAAGTGGCCCAACACAACAGGCCTATTGGGCCCAATTTATTGTTGGGCCAAGTCTATTGGTGATCTCTTCTGATTTTTTACTCCCTCTTTTGCATATTAAATTATTAATATGACCAGTTTGCTACAGAGGTGGAGGGTGGTACGAACATTTGATAAAATCATTTCTTTATGCGCCAGAGTTTAATCATAAAATAATTCCAATTTTAAATAATGAAAAAAATGTATTGAAAAAGAGATGGCTCATCTTATCTCAGTTGTGGTCCAAATTAGAAAATGTTGAGACATGTTTCAGCTTATTAATTTTTATTTATCAGCAACTCTGGAATTGAAGAAACCATAATTTTTTCAATGGGAAGAAATGGACCGGAGATTTCCTGATATTTTACGCAAAGCTCTAGTCAATTAAAGTTAATTTTAAGATCATGAATTTTTCTTTTTTAATAATCAAGGTGTTCAGAATTTTCACCCCAAACACCCGGACCCGAAAATTTAAGCAAAGTTTTGGTCAATTAAATATATGTGCAAAGCAACCCCACGGATCCGACAAAAATCATGACCCCAACTAATTATCTGCAGTCAATAAAAATCGAACACGAGATCATATGTATCCTAAGAGTTATTTTAAGATCGTAAATTTCAAAATAATGAAAAATAAAATTTCCAATAAAAAAGAGTAACAACAAAATAAATGATTGTTGATTTCTTCTTAATATATGTTGCTTTTGTGTTATTTTTCTAAATTATAACTACAAATTGTAACCTCAATTTTATGAGAGAAATTATACATGAGTGGTATGGAGTATATGATAAGATGGTTGGATCACACACACACACACACATATATATATATATATATATATATATATATATATATATATATATTTAAAATAACATATAGGGTTATTTTCACCGACACCCCCTCAAAGATACCATAATTCCATACGGACCTCCTTGATATTGAGTATTCCCACACGGACCCCTTTTGACAGACGGCCGTTAGTTTTACTGACGTTTTATTGTGAAATTACTAATTTGCCCTTCGATATATATTTTTAAAAAGGATAAATTGCAGTAGCATCCCCTAAGGTTTCACTTATTACATTAGGGTAATATATATAAAGTATGAAATTACCCATATGCCCAAAATATATATATATATATATATATTACGAAAATATATATATATATATATATTTTACGAATATATATATATATATATATATTAGAAAAAATATATATAAAATTTGAAAAATATATAAATTATAAAATTCAAAAATAATATATAAAATTTAAAATAAATATTTAAAATTCAAAACAATTATATAAAATCTGAAAATGCAAAAAAAATATAAAATTCAAAAAAAATATAAAATTTTGAAAAATTATATTAAAATCTGAAAATATATAAAAATTTAGAAAAAAATATATAAAAAGGGGAAAAATATATAGATTCAAAAAAATATTTAAATTTCAATAAACATACCTAAATTATAAAGTTCAAAAATAATATATAAAATTTGAAAGAAATATTTAAAATTCAAAAAAATTGTATTAAATTTTCAAAATGTATATAAAATTTGAAAAAATATATTTTAAAATTTGAAAAATATTATAAATTCGAAAATAAATATAATATTAGAAATATATATATATTTCGAATTTTTTTTTCTTCAAAAAAACATATTAAATTTCGAAAATAAATATAAAAATCGCAAAAAACATAAAAATTAAAAAATATATATTAAATTTCGAAAATAATTATAAAATTAAAAATATATATATTAAATTTCAAAAAAAAAATACTAAATTCAAAAATAAATATAAAATTAAAAAAACATTTAATTTTTTTTTAATTCTCTCTCTCTCTCTCTCTCCCCTCCCTGAACACCAGACGCACACATATATACATATATACACACACATATATATAGATCTATACATATATATATACACACATATATATACGGGTATATATATGCATATACGGGTATATAGATATATATATATATATACGGGTATATAACTATATATATAGCAGCTATATATATATATATATATATATATATATGTATATATGGGTATGTAATATATACAATCCCCATCTTCAATCTCTCTCCCAATTTTCCACTTCCAATCTCTCTATGTATATAAATTAGGGTTAGGGTTTTGAGATGCCCAAATTGAAGAAGAAGAAGGATATGAAGGTCATTTTATATCATTTTGAGGACAAAATAGATAATTCACAGGGTGGTTAACGGCACAATTTAACGGCGTGGAGACGGAGGGGGTCTTTGTGGGATAAAATTCAATTTTGAGGGGGTCCGAATGAGAATAGTGAATATCGAGGGGGTCTTTGTGGGATTAATATATCTTTGAGGGGAGGTCAGTGATATTTACCCTAACATATATATTGTCATATACAATAATACAACACAAGTGCTATGCCATATATGCACAGAATTTCTCTAGTCATACCCCCACCTCACAGAAAGAAGCAATTTTCTTTGGTATATACAAAGCAAAGTGTTAGATGCCTAGATCCACCATTACAATTATGACTTTATTGTTCTGATATTTGTATTCAACACTATCAACATATCGTCGCGTGCTGCAATTAGGGTTGGAGCCATGCTTTGGTTAGTGGGAGTCATGGCCCCCAAAAATTTTCAAATTTTTTTTAATAACCAATAAAATATATATATTTTAAATAATTTATAAATAATTTTTAATAACCAATAAAGTATATATATTTTATAAATAAATTTATAAAATAATATAGAACCCTGGGGCTGCAATAGTTGCCACTACTACTTCTGCTCACTTCACATATATATATATGTGTATATATATATATGTGTATTAAAATGTACTCATCTCTTCCAAATTATTAGTCTCTTTTAGTAATCCATGTTTTTTGAGATGATGATTTTTATTGGTGTGATAGTGAATGAAAAATCAATTTTATTCTTAATCTCATTTATGTTTGTAGTTTAGATATTTTATAACTTGAATGATTAAAGGATAAATTGGTATATTAATAAAATAAATTTTTATTGATTTTATTTATTTTAAAATGAATTAAATAATAAATATGAACATTTAAATTGAACGGAAGGAGTAAAATATATCAGGGTAAATTAAATGTTTTTCTGTCCCGTCCAAACGAGGTTAGAACAAATGTTGCGTTTGTCCCAAATAATACTCCATTACTCACGAGTCGAGAATCAAGATAAATAATAAAGTTAGTGGACCTAAGTAGGATGGTATAAAGGTCAGACATAAATAAAAGTAAATGGGCCTAAGGTACCAAAGGACCACAACACTATTTTACTGGTAGAGCCTAGAGAGAGAAAGAGATGGGCCTAGAGAGAGGGGCTATAAAGGCCCCTTTTGTACAATTGTACTGTTTCCACTTGAGTGTAGTTTCATATATACATACCACTTGAAAATTTGTGAGAAAGAAGAGAAGGAAGAAGAAAAAAATTGGAGATAAAATATTTTATGTATTCTTATTGTATATTCAATTCTGATACAAGGCTAGCATATATACAAGATTATCCCTAATGAATTATGAAATAAAATAATTATAGTTAATTCATCCTACAATCAGGAAGTTATACATGTAAACAAAATCAATGCAATAAATCAAATAATCAGCAAGGAATAATGCTGAATATTTGTTTCCTATTTTAACATTACCCCTCAAGTTGGAGAGTGGATATCAAGAACTCCCAACTTGCCAAGCAATATATGAAAAACGACTTGTCCCAATGGCTTAGTGAATAAATCATCAAGTTGTTTCGCGCTTTCTATAAAAATAGTTCTGAGTTCTCCTTTCTATATTCGCTCACGAACTGTATGACAATCTATCTCAATATGTTTTGTTCTCTCATGAAAAACAGGATTGGCCGAGATGTAGATTGCTGCCTGATTATCGCAGAAAAGTCGAGTTGGTTCTGGATGAGATACCTGAAAATCTCGCAATAAATACCGTAGCCAAGTTAATTCGCATGTGACCAATGCCATGGACCTATATGTTGGCTTTGAAATTCCATTTCAAGCAATAAATCTTATTTTGATATTAACAAAACATTCAAAACCGTGTTTGGTACTAATATGGCTTTGAGCTAAGTGTTTCAGCAAGTACAGGTAAATGTTTCGGGAAGATCGCTAAAGCAACAAGCGATAAGGAAACTCAAGTGCAAACTCGAAGAAGGACAAAAAGATCAAAGAAAGAACAAAAGCTGGACTCAAGACCTGGGGTAGATAGGTCGGGGTGAGAATATTGTAACAAGGTATCTTATGCGTTGATTGATCTTATAAGCTCAAGTAATTAATCAAACGAACTCAAACGGATCAAAAACGGACCTTGAAAACAATTTTTGGAGTCACCCAGTCGACTGGCCTGTCCAAGGCAGTCGACTGACTGTGACCCAGTCGACTGGCCCTTAAGGACCCAGCCGACTGGATGAACCAGTGAGTTATAAAACATTCTAACTGCATGAGGCAGTCGACTGGCCTGTCCAAGGCAGTCGACTGACCGTGACCAGTCGACTGGCAGTTAAGGACCCAGCCGACTGATTGGACCAGAGAGTTTCGAACATTTTTGATTGCCTGAGGCAATCGACTGGCCTTCTTGAGGCAGTCGACTGACCCTAGCCGTTGGGAAAAATATTTTAAATCTAAGCATGGAGGCAGTCGACTGGGTGCCGGTAGGCAATCGACTGGGTGCTTCAGGATTTTAAGGAAAAGTATTTCTAAACAATATTTTTGCCCAAAAAGAAATGATTTTGCTTGCAGATTTTCAGGTCCTACTCTCCATATTGTCTAGGGTGAGACACACTCTCCAAACCCTAGTGTTCACTATATAAAGAAAGAGATATGGATTAAAAATGCTAAGGTTCTTGTGTGAGAAATTTTCCAAATATTGTTCATCTCTAATTTTCTCTCAAGCATCTTCTGAAAAATCTTTTGATAGCAAAATCTCGCTTTTCACTCTTATCATTTTGAAGATTTAAACTCAAGCCTTGAGCCTATTCTCTTATTGAAAATATATTGTGAGAATATATATATCTTGAGTTCTTGAAATATCACCTAAAAACACTTGAGCTTATATTGATCTATCATCCATAAAAACCTTAGGGTTTTGAGTGTTTTTGTTTCTTGAGTGATATATTGATTACATACACAAATTTGTGATCTTGGGTGAGTGAAGCCCATTGTATCAAGGGAGGATTGTTCTCTTGATTGTGTGAAGAGCTAGTTAGCTCTTTTGTAAAGGTTTTGCTATTCCACCTATTGAAGGAAGAGCCATAGTGTGAGGATTGGGAAAGTCTCAAGGAAGGGGATTCTTTGAGCCGAGGAGTAGGAGTTACCGAACCTCGTAAAAATCACGGTGTCAACATCTCTATCTCTATCTCTTTACTTTATGTTTATGCATGCTTAATTTATATTGTGGTAAATAGCTTGTTGAATTTAAGTGAAATCATTCATTGCATATTTTACCTTGTAAATTAATATTGAACCTTGTTGCATGTTCTAGTAAGAATAAAAAGGAGTTAGAAAATATTTTTAAAACCCTATTCACCCCCCCTCTAGGGTATTTTAGTGACTAACACTATACTCAGACTCGGCTGAAGATCGAGATATTGTGACTTGCTTCTTACTTTACCATGAAATAAGTGAGTTCCCAAGAAATACGCAATAACCTGTGACAGACCGCCGTGTATCTAAACAACCTCCCCAATCTGCATCACAAAAACCTGTCAATTGTAGCTTGCCATGTGAAGAAAATAGGAGACCCTGACCCGGAGCATTTTTCAAGTAGCGTAGCACACGGTGAAC
Organism: Cornus suecica; assembly: GCA_963922005.1. Taxonomy (NCBI): domain Eukaryota; kingdom Viridiplantae; phylum Streptophyta; class Magnoliopsida; order Cornales; family Cornaceae; genus Cornus; species Cornus suecica. The sequence continues at coordinate 35,522,236 of OY998248.1, forward strand.
AGCTTCAAGGTATGGTTTCCTGGGTTGTTGCATGAATTGGCTAAGCGTATTGACTGAGTACGTGATATCCGGTCTTGTGATGGTAAGGTAAATTAATTTTCCAATCAACTTTCGATAGTATGTCGGATTATTAAGTAACTCCCCCTCATTCGAAGCAAGTTTTAGGTTCTGTTCCATGGGAAATTTTGCAAGCTTAGCACCTAATAAACCAGATTCCTCAAGTATGTCAAGTGTATACTTTCGTTGACTGATGGAAATTCCTGCCTTAGATCGAGCTACTTCAATCCCAATAAAATATTTCAAGAACCCAAGATCCTTAATCCGAAAACAGCTGCCCAAAAAATCCTTCACGTTCTGAATTGCCTTCTCATTATTACCTGTGATGATCATGTCGTCAACATAAAGAAGTATAGCAGTAAAAGAACCATCACTGACCTTGGTAAATAGGGAATAATCTGCCCGAGACTGTTGGAAACCAAACTTCTGAATTGCAGAAAGAAACTTGTGAAACCAACTGCATGAAGCTTGTTTCAGTCCGTATAGAGATTTATGGAGTCGACAAACCAAGTGTTGCTCCCCCTGTCGACGAAAGTTAGGTGGAGGACTCATATATACTTCTTCTGTTAAATCTCCATGAAGAAATGCATTTTGAACATCCATTTGATGAAGAGACCAATTACGAATAGAAGCAATGGCTAACAGACATCAAAAAGTTGTAAGTTTAGCAACCGGAGCAAATGTTTCAGTGTAATAAATCCCTTCTCGTTGTGTAAATCCCTTGGCCACAAGACGGACTTTATATCTTTCAACGGAGCCATTAGAATTATATTTGATCTTGTACACCCATTTACAACCAATGGGATGATGGCCAGGAGGCAACGAGACCAAGCTCCATGTGCGATTTGTTTCAAGGGCAGAAATCTCATCGTTCATGGCAGTAACCCATTTAGGATCTTGACAGGCCTGCTCATATGTTTCTGGTTCAACCAAGTGGGACACAGTGTGGATAAATGTTTTATGAGCAATAGAAAGATTGGAGTATGAAACATACCTTGATATTGGGTGGCGAGTGCTAGACATGACAGAAGAAGATGAGCCTGAAGCAAGAAGACTGGAATGGTTTACCTCATAATCCCGAAAATGGGAAGGAAGTCGGGTAATGCGAGAGGATCGTCTGGAGGTGATGATGGTTTATGTTGCAGAATCATTGACAAAAGAGGTGGTGCCATGGGGTAGTGAAGTGGGTACCGCGGCGATCAAGTCTGTGTGGAAGTTGTTAGTGGCAGGTTGGGTAGAGCCATGGTGTGAGGTGTTAGGTGCAGCGATATCAGGGATGTTGGGTGTTTCAATGTGGGTTTCTAAGGGTAAAGGTAAGGTTGGAATGTCATTTTGATCGTTTAGATCATTGTGGAGTATGGTGGTGTATGAAAAAATGGTTTTATGTAATACAACATCACGAGAGATAAATAATTTTTGAGAGTTCATATCATAAACACGATACCCTTTTTGTCCATGAGGATAGCCAAGAAAAATACATTTACGAGCTTGAGCATCGAATTTATGGTGGGGAGTAAGGTTAGTAGCATAACATAGGCAACCAAAAGTGCGAAGATGGGAATATGTGGGTGATTTGTTGTGAAGGCGATGATAAGGTGTTTGACAGGATAAAACGGGTGTTGGTAAACGGTTTATCAAGTAGCAGGCTATTTGTACACTCTCCCCCCAAAAGTGTAAGGGTAAGTTGGCTTGAAATCGAAGTGAGCGACCCACATTTAAAAGATGCCTATGTTTACGTTCTACGATTCCATTTTGTTGGGGTGTAGATGTGCAAGAGTGTTGAAAGAATGTACCATTTTCTTGAAAAAAAAGTTGTAATGATAAAAATTCTTTTCCATTATCGGATCGTAAAGCCTTAATCCTACAGTTAAATTGAGTTTTAGCCCATGAAAAAAATGATTTAAGCAATGTTTGCGTTTCAGATTTAAAACAAATAAGATGAATCCAAGTGTAACGAGAATAATCATCAACAATTGTCAAAAAATAACGAGCTCCCAAAGTAGAATTAACTCTATGAGGTCCCCAAATATCACAATGAATTAAATCAAAAGGTGCAGTAGTAGATATGAAACTAGTAGGAAAAGGTAAACGAGTCTGTTTGGCTAAAGGACAAATATCACAAAAAAATTTAGAATCAAAATAAATTTCTGGGTTGCTCTTGAAAAGTGCCTGAAGTGGTGCGGTAGATGGGTGTCCCAACCGTTGATGCCAAAGATTTGGTCTACAGTTGATGTGATGGGTGAGATGTGGATGATGGCTTGATTCGAAATAGTATAAACCATTAAGCTGCTTGCCCAGGCTAATCGTCTTCTTCGTAGCCATGTCCTGCACCACGCAAAAATCAGGATAAAAAGTCACACTACAACCCAATGCTTGAGTAAGCTTGCCAACTGATAATAAATTAACTCTAAATTTTGGGACATAAAGTATATCATTTAGAGTAATGCTATCAGACAACTTGGTTGACCCGACAGATTCAATCTTTGCTTGACCACCATTCGGTAACTGAACAAAATCATATTTAGGAGCTGTCTTATTAAATGTTGGCAAGGTGTTGGAAATATGATCTGTAGCCCCACTATCTATAATCCATTCAGCAATCGACGACGATTCAATTTTACAGCAAAAAGGTGAATGAGTACCTGTAGTGTTCGCAAAAGGTGGTGTATTACCAGTTTCTTTCCGAAGTAAAGCCATGAGTTGGTTGTACTCTTCGGGAGTTAGAGTAGTGTTGATGGGTCTTTGTGCCTCGGAGTTCTCATATGTTGTTAAATTGTTGGCAGTGGGTCTTTTTCCTTTAGGCTTCACATCTTTGCCATGAAGTTTATGCCCTGACGGAAAACTGTGAATATAATAACAGCGATCAACCGTGTGGTAGTCTTTTCTACAAAAAGAACAATTCTTCTTTTTACCATTAGTGATCGTCTGCTCCTTCTCCAGCGATCGACCGGTCTCTGATGGAATAGAAGAACTTAAATACAAGTCTTGCTGATTTTTAAAGGTTTGCATCGCAGCATAACCTGTAGTCTCACGTCGTGCAACAACTTCAGTTTGCCTTTCTTGTTGAAGCACCAAGGCATGGGTCTTGCGTGTATCTGGGAGAGGGGTCATCATGAGAATTGAACCCCGCACATAGCATACGAATCATTGAGTCCCATAAAGAACTGCATGACCCTTTCTTTCTTGTCACGTTTAACAAGACTTTTTAGACCTCCACAATTGCAAGAAATCTTATCATGATAAGAAGTCAACTCATCCCAAAGTGACTTCATCTTTGTGTAGTAGGCGGAAATAGATTGTTGTCCCTGTCATTGCTCTGCAATCTCTTATCGGATTTGATAGATTCGGGAATCATTCCCTTGTGAAAACCTATCTTTCAGATCGTTCCACACCTCGCTCGCAGTTTCTGCATAGATAACACTTCCTGCAATATTAGATTGAACCGAATTCAAGATCCAAGATAATACCATGTGATTACATCATTGCCACACCGGAAATTTGGAGTCGGTTTGTGGTGGTGCTTGTATCGTCCCGTCGATGAATCCGATTTTGTTTTTGGCACTTAGAGCTATTCGCATGGCGCGGCTCCATTGCCCATAGTTGTCTCCTTCAAGTGTTTTGGAAACCAAAACGAGACCCGGATGATCCGAGTGGTGTATGGTGAAGGAATCCATGTTGTCTACAATTTTCTCTGTCACCTTCTCAGTAGAAATAGTTTCGTTTTTTTCTTTCTTTGGTGCAGCGGAAGACATGTATAGAACTTAATGCTCTGATATCATGAAAATTTGTGAGAAAGAAGAAGAAGGAAGAAGAAGAAAATTGGAGAGAAAATATTTTATGTATTCTTATTGTATATTCAATTATGATACAAGGCTAGCATATATACAAGATTATCCCTAATGAACCAGGAAAGAAAATAATCCCAACTAATTCATCCTACAATCAGGAAGCTATACATGTAAACAAAATCAATGCAATAAATCAAATAATCAGCAATGAATAATGTTGAATATTTGTTTCCTATTTTAACACCACTTCAGATACTAAAGAGTTCATTTTTCGCACCTACTATCAGAAGATGACCTTAGATTGGTGGACTTGTTGCGGTTCTAGTCCATCCGGTGGCCTCACTTGCTTAACCCTAAAATGCACGTGCCCGAGTTTATGCTCGGTGTTAGAGGTTCTTGTCCAACGATTGATCTAAATGGAGAAGTCAATAATTATCTAGCCTAAATAGTGAAAATGGGATTGTGAGAGAGCAATACAAATATCGTGGTGCTAGGTAATGCAATAGTGTATTTGTAACGTAGATGGTGAGAGTCCAATAGCTGAAAGCGTCACACGTTTACCCTCTGACCCAAGTAGCAATAGCTTGGAGTGCATTGAATCCCGTGTGGGGAGCATAAGGAAATTCAGTGGTTGAAACCTCTTTAATCGAGATAATAGTATCCAAGTGTCGTTGCGAGTTCAAATGGAGAAGTTAGTGAGTATGTAACTAGAATTTCAACAAACTTGGATCCTCTCCGGCATGATCTCTCTCCAGAATTCTCTGGAGATCTATCCAAAAGTGGATAGAATATCCACGTCATTGTTTACACGGTTAAAATTTTAAGTGCTTTCAAATTCTAACTATATGAGGGCATCTTTGTAATTATCAATTATGTAAATAATGACGTGGATGTTTATCCACCATTGGATAGATGTCTAGAGAATTCTGGAAAGAGATTATGCCAGAGGAAGCTTGTTAAATTTCAACTATTGCTATAATTTCTATGAAAAACATAAAAAATAATAAAATAATAAAAATAAGAAGATACATTCTCTCAATTCGAATATAAGGAAAGCAACAATTTAAGAGGAAATGAGGGACTTGAAATATGTAACACCAACTTGGATAAATGATAGTTGATGCAATGATACCAATATGGCAATATCAAATAAGAAAAACATTCTATTGTAACTTGATTTGTTTTTCAAGTCTTGTATGATCACTTTTTAGGTGGTGTGGTGCAAATGATTGGCTAAACCGGCCCATGGGCCAGTCAAAGCCCAACATCCTAGGGCTTCAAGGGGTATATTTGACATTTCCATACTTCCCAAGGTCAAATAATATCTAATCTTGAAAATATAAGTGCATTACACGCGCCAAAGAGTGAGAGTGGGTGAGAAGAAATGGTTCATAAAAATTAGGGCACTGTTTGAGAAGGCCCATTCACCACAAGTTGGACAAAAGTGGCAAAGTGGTGGGCCCTCCCGTCCTCTTGGATTGGACATTTCTGGAAAGATTTTCCTTTTTTTGCTATTATTCCCTTTTCCCTCTTCTGAAACCAACCCTACTACTGCCTCTCTGACTCAACCCTGGCCTTCAATAATTCCCACCTTCCACCCCAAAATGCCCCTCCATTTTCCCACATTTTACCACTCGCCCCTCCCAAATGGTAAAAACAAGAATAAAATAAGTACAACATGAAGCATCCCGGTGACTATCAGTTTCGATTGTAGTTGTGGTGAGAGTCTTAAAAGGAAAATTGAATAACTATCGGTATGGTGTAATAATATCTTTATATTTAAAAAAATTTAGGATAATTTGTACTAACACCTCCTAATTTAAGTTAATTTTACATTTATGCCGATCAATGCAATTGTTGTCCCAACACCTCCTGAGGTTTGATTTTTCTTGTAATGACACCCCCTGGGCCAATAAAATAACCCGAATACCCTTGAGAAAAAGATATGTCCTCTGAAATGACCTTCATGCCCCAACCCCAAATATATAAAATTTTGAAAAACATATATATAAATTCAATAAAATATATAAAATTCGAAAAATTATATAAAATTTGAAAACAAATATATATATAAATTTCAAAAAATATATAAAATTTGAAAACAATATATTAAATTTGAAAAAAATATATAAAATTGGAAAAACATATATAAATTTCAAAAAATATATATAAAATTCAAAAATATATATATATAATTTGAAAATATATATAAAATTTGAAAATATATATATATTTCAAAAAATATATATAATTCAAAATTATATATTTTCAAAAACAAAATTCAAAAAATTATATAATTTTAGAAATATATATATATATTGGTAAAATGTCATATTTTTTCTAATGAAGTGAATCAAACTACTTACCACCAACATCAATTGTGGTCTTCTTTTATATATATTTTTCCAAAATATTTTTTTTCCCGAAATTTATATGATGTTTTCGAAATTTATATAATATATCCGAATTTTATAAAAATAATTCAAAATTTATATATATTTGTTTCAAAATTTATATGTATTTTTTAATTATATATATATTTCAAATTTTATATATTGTTTTTGAAATTTTTTTTTTAATTTTATATATATTTTTTGAATTTTTACCCAACAACTCGGCTTGTCATAGATGAATTGTCAACGAATTTTTTGAGATTACCCATTTTATATATATAAATTCGAAATATATATATATAATTCAAAAAAAATTCAAAAACAATATATAAAATTCAAAAAATATATATATAATTCAAATATATATAAATTTTGAAAACAATATATATAAATATTGAATTATTTTTATAAAATTCGGATATATCATATAAATTTCAGGAAAAAATAATATTTTGGAAAAATATATATAAAAGAAGATCACTAATTAATGTTGGTGGTAAGTAGTTTGATTCACTTCATTAGAAAAAATATGACATTTTACCAATATATATATATTTTTCTAAAATTATATAATTTTTTGAATTTTGTTTTTGAAAATATATATATTTTGAATTTTATATATATTTTTTCGAATTATATATATATTTCAAATTTTATATATATTTTTTCAAAATTTAATATATTGTTTTCAAATTTACATATTTGTTTTTGAATTTTATATATTTTTTCGAATTTTATATTTTTTTTTGAATTTTATATATTTTTTCGAATTTTATATATTTTTTCAAATTTATATATATGTTTTTTGAAATTTTATATATTTGGGGTTGAGGCATGAAGGTCATTTCACATAACATATCTTTTTCTCAAGGGTATTTTGGTCATTTTATTGGTCCAGGGGGTGTTGGGATTATAATTGCGTTGATCGGCATAAATATGAAATTGACCTAAACTTCAGGGGATGTTAATGCAAATTACCCAAAATTTTACAAATCAAATATTACCAAACGTATATATGTAACTATCCAGCAAACCATGATTGTACCATGCTAGAGAAAGACTTCTCAAATAGGAGAAGATACTGAGTGGGTGGCCTCATTATAACACACTAGGAAGCACGAATGCTTTATAGGATTTCATGACAAACTCTGAGCAACGCAATCCGATACTTAGATATAAGAGCATCCGGAGTGCATTTGAGTTTTTAAACACTCCACTTTTACAAAGTGGAGTGCCATGTCACATTTTTAGAGTGTGTAACTCATTATTTTATTTGGAATGTGGGTATTATATGATATGAAATTGAATGATTCACTTCACTTTATATTATTTTATTATAAAGTAAATTTAATTATATAGTTAGATTAGATACAATAAATATAATTTTTATTTTTATCAATTGAATAATTAAATATTGTAACATTTAAGTTAAAAGGCAAGAGTTTTTTTTTAAAAAAAATTAAATAAAATATTAATTGAATGTTACAATAAATTTATTTAATTAATTAATTAAAATTAATTAATTAAAATTTTAATAAATTAATTAATTAAAGTTAAATTTATTTATTAAAATATTAATAAAATAAAATAAATTTATTTAATTAATTAATTGAATGTTACAATAAAAAGATTGCATTGTACATTAAATACTATAAATAAAAATATATTATCAAATTTTCTACAAATAAGATATTACTTTCTACAAATAAAAAAATATACATTAATAAATTTTCACATACAAAGTAAACATTAAACATACAAAAATAATACAAATAAATTTTTGGGACTCACATTTGGAATCACCATTGGCTACTTGACTCTCTATATGTGGAGAGTCAAGTGCAAGGTTTGGCATGGGACCCACAAAATGGCGAGCCCCGCTCTAGCCCACTCCAGCCTCTCAGTTTCGCCACAGAGCATGGTCAGACGTCACTTGGCCATGCATTGCGGATGCTCTAAAACGGACATTTGTTATGTACAAATTTTTTAGGATTATTTGCACTGAAGTCCTTAAACTTTCGGTCAATTCCATGTAAAAAGTGATCAATGCATTTTCAGTCCATCAGCCCCCTCAACTTTCACTTTCCTTACAGTGACACCCCCTGGAGGGGTGAAAAGTCTAGAAAGCCCCTGATTTATCTCACTTATTAAATATGAGTTTTATGTTTATTGTGAAGTTACGCAAATACTCTTAACCCTAAACCCCCTTACCTAACTTCACCTACTTTTTCTCTCTTTAGAAACCTCTCACAACCTTTCATTCTCTCTCTCTCTCTCTCTGCCGATTTGTTCATCTCTCACAAACAAAAACCTAATCCTAATTTTGTGGTTTTTGTCTATAAAGTTCATAGATTATAGGGTTTATATGTGTTCGAATCATTTCAAAAACCAAAAACATGGTTTGAATCTAATATTGAAACTTCCTATTTCATTGTTATTATGCTGACGGGTTTTCACGGATTTGAGTTCGATTCCATGATTTGGGGGTAGGTCTGATCTCATCCAAAAACGTTCTGGGTCCGATCTAATCTCTAAGTGTAAGTACTCAACTATTTATGTTGATTTCGCTAAAAAAATTCAATCTTTGTTTGGTACAAAACCCTAATATTTTCATTGTTTTGTTTTGTTGGTAGATCTAATCTTGATTTGTTCTTGGATTTTTTTATATCTTCGTGCTTCTGACGCTTAGAGTTTCGCTGATTTTGGTGTGAAACTTCTAACACTTATCACTAGGAATTGTATATGTGGTTGCATGTGTTGGGTTTCTGGAAATTGGGGCTTTCTTGGAAAAAAAAATTGGGTTTCTGGAAATTGTACTGAAAATACAAATTCTTGTTGTGCCCAAAAAATTGAGTTTGGGTTTCCTTTTGTTAAAACTGTGTTGAATCTGGCCTTGCATGTGTTGGTTTCAATTTAGAATAATTTTAGTGTTTTTCCTTTGTTAAACTGTACTGAATCTTGCCTTTACATGTGTTGGTTTCAATTTCGAATAATTTTAATATTTTTCCTCTGTTAAAATTGTGTTGAATCTGGCCTTGCATTTGTTGGTTTTAATTTTGAATAAATTTTGTATTTTCCCTTTGTGATTTTGGGGATTTATCAAATTAGGGTTTAGCCAATAATATAGTAAGATGCTAAAACATAATAATTTTTGGTTAATTTAGGGTTCCAAAATAGCTCCCACATCTATCAACAAGATTTTTTTTCTAAACAAAAAAAATTGATAAAAAAGTATCTTTAAATGGTTAATGCAATAATAACAGGTGCCACAACATATATCTTTCTTAATATATATATATATATATATATATATATATATTTGGCTTGCATGCTTTGTTCTTGTGAAAAATTGATACTTTATGAATTTTTTATTTTTTTTGCTTGCATGCTCTATAATATGATGAAAATTTGGTACTTTAATTTTTTTTTTTGGGTTTGGCATTTATGAAAATTGACAATGTTTTTGGTGTGTTTGTACTCTAGTGGTGAAAAGTAGGGAGCTTCTGATTTTTTTTATTTTGTCTTGCATTCTATGTTCTTATGAAAATTGATACTTTATGAAAATTTATTTTTTTTGCTTGCATGTTCTGTAATATGATGAAAATTTGGTACTTCATGATTTAATTTTTTTTTTTTTTTGGGTTTGACATTTATGAAAATTGGTAATGTTTTTGGTGTTTAGGGTGTGTTTGTACTCCAATGGTGAAAAGTAGGGAGCTTATGAATTTTTTATTTGTTTTGGCTTGCATGCTCTGTTTTTATGAAAAATTGGTACTTTATGAATTTTGTTTTTTGGGGGGGTTTGACATTTATCAAATTGATAATGTTTTTGGTGTTTAGGATGTGTTTGTACTCCAATGGTGTAAAATAGGAAGCTTATGAAATATATATATATTTGGCTTGCATGTTTTGTTCTTATGAAAAAATGGTATTTTATGATTTTTTTTTGGGTGGGGGGGGGGGGGATTTATGAAAATTGGTAATGTTTTTGATGTTTAGGGTGAGTTTGTACTCCAATGGTGAAAAATTGGGAGCTTTTGAGGGGGGTGGATTTATGAAAATTGGTAATGTTTTTGATGTTTAGGGTGAGTTTGTACTCCAATGGTGAAAAATTGGGAGCTTTTGAAATATTTGTTTTCATTTTTTTTTTGGCTTACATGCTTTGTTCTTATGAAAAATTGGTAGTTTATGATTTTTTTTTTTTGGGGGGGGGGGGGGGGGGGGGGGGGGGGGGAATTTATGAAAATTGGTAATATTTTTGGTGTTTAGGGTGTGTTTGAATTCTAATGGTGAAAAATAGGGAGCTTCTGAAATATTTATATATATATATTTTTGGCTTGCATGCTATTTTCTTATGAAAAATTGGTACTTTATGATTTTTTATTTTATTTTTCTGTTTTCCCTTAATGAAAATTGGTAATGTAGGGGTATATCCCTAATTCCTAAATCCTAAATTACCAGGAAAATGATCATCTAATTGAAACGTATTAACCAATGTATATATTAGTACATTAAACTGTTTGATTTTTTGTTCTTTCATAAATTTTTGCAATTTTGTAATGTTTATGTGAATTCTTTTATTTGTAGGTTTCAATTCGGCAAGATGGCTCCAGTTCTTCTTGGGCACAATGATTTTTGAGATGATTTGTGTATGTATGGATGTTGGAATGGAATATGTGGATGTATGTTGGAATGCATATATAGGCATTTTTTAGTTCTAACTGTTGGAATTCATTTATAGTTGTTGCAAATTTCCTACAAAAAAAATTATAGTTTAATGTTCGGACACTATTCACTAATTTATGTTGCAAAGTTTCTATTTGAGTTACTGTATATTAGCACCAATTCCTAGTAACAAATAGGGGTAGTTTGGTCCTCAAAATTAAGCAAGCTCATACATTTGACTTTAATAATGAACAAATGGTACAAGAGTAATTTCAAGTGCCAAAAATCCTTCTAAGGGTGTCATTGCAAGAAAAATCAAAATTCAAAGGGCAAGTGGACTATAATCGGGCCACTTTTTGGGTGGAATTGATCAAAAGTTCAGGGGTCTCAGTGCAAATAATCCCCTTTATATATATATATATATATATATTGAATTATGTATTTTATAATTAGACACAACTAACATACGAACATAATGTGTAGACACTTCGGCCCTGTTTGGTTCGCGGCCCGGTCCCATGTGGTCCGGTCTCATAATGGTTTTTTTGGGATCGGACACTGTTTGGCAACACGATTCCAAAAAAACGGTTCCAAAAAAACAAGGACCACTTGGGACCAAAAGGGGTAATTTGAGACAACAAAAAATGATGGTCTCAAGTGGTCTTATATACAATTGTCTTAACACATGAGACCATAAAATTTGAAATATATATATAAAATTAAAAAATATATATAATTTGAAAATAATATAAAAAATTAAAAAATAATATAATTTTTTTGAAATAATGTATAAATTTTGAAATATATATATATAATTCAAAATTAATATATAAAATACAAAAAATATATTTAAAATTTGGGAAAATAAAAAAATTCCAAAATAATAGAAAAAATAAAAAATAATGTATAAAATTCGAAAATAATATATAAAATTTGAAAAATAATATAATTTTTTTAAAATAATGTATTAAATTCGAAAAATAATATAATTTTTTTAAAATAATGTATTAAATTCGAAAAATAATATATAAGTTTTGAAAAATAATATAATTTTTTTGAAATAATGTATAAAATTTGAAAAAAATATAAAATTCAAAAATAATATACAAAATTAGATATATATATATATATATATTTGAGAAAATATAAAAAATTTGAAAATAATATAAAAAATAAAAAATAATATATAAAATTCAAAAAATAATATAAAAATTCGAAATAATTTATAAAATTTGAAAAATATATTATTTTTGAATTTCTTATATTATTTTCAAATTTTTTATATTTTTTCAAATTTTATATATTTTTCATACTTAATATAATTTTGAATTTTATATATTATTTTTTTATTTTTTGTATTATTTTTTAAACATAAAACCAAACAGCTTGAATAAGACCATAAAACCAGACAGCTTTACCAAACAGACTTTCAGAACACCACCCAGATAAGACCAGACCAGACTAAACCAGATAAGACCAGACCATACCAAATAAAACCAGACTGGACCGCCTACCAAACGGGCCCTTCAAGTTTAAGGCGAAGTGAATTTGTCATTATTCTTATAAAATAATATTATACAAAATATTTGATATAATTTATATTGTATTATAGATTACATAGAAACCTAATACAGATTGAAAAAATAAAAATAACAAACATGTATATAAAATCAAATTAGCAACTTCATTCAGTGTTATTAGTATAATGAACAAAATAAAATATGCCGTATCAGAGTACTCGTATCATTTTCGTATTGTGTTGTACTCGTATCTCGTGTTCTTATTTCTAAAACTCGCAATGATGGAGGCTTTGTGCACCGGTTTGCACCCAATATTTACCCAAAGAGCGGTGAGTTGTGACTTGTGATATGAGTGTGAATGAAGGAAAGAATTGATGTAATCAATACGGAGACAATAGCTAATAATGGTAAGATAGTAATTAGTCATTTTAAAGTCTCTTCATGTCAATTTCTATTAGTTGAGCAATATTATATATATATATACACGCATATCTAGGGAGAGATTGAGTGTGCTTTTTCGATTTTGTTAACGTGGGAAAGTTTTTTTGGTTAGAAAAAGATGGTCCTTGCATTCCATTTTCTTCCACTCAATACCAAATCAAGAAAATTAATTGAAAAACACAAAAAAAAAAAGATGGTCCTTGCATTCCATTTTCTTCCACTCAATACCAAATCAAGAAAATTAATTGAAAAACACAAAAAAATAGATAGATTTTGAGAAGATAGTATTTGTCTCAGCATGGAAGAAGAAATCTCCTTACATGTGTTATGGCCCAATAAAAAAATTACATGTGTCCAATCATTCAAAAATATTTTCATAAATTTTAGAATTTATTCATCTTCAAAGATTTGTTTGGTTTTAAAATTAAAAAAAATATAATTATGACAATACTTTTAATATCTTTGGACATATGCAATGACGGATCTAGGAATTCGTGTAAGTGGGGGAATTTTTTTTTTTTTTTGGATTTTTGGGATATAAATGAGATATATTTATTTTAGCGAGGTTTAAAACAAATTTTCAGTGGGGGCTTATTTGTAAAGAAATCTAAATTTTGTGGTACTTAAAGTAAAAAAAAAAATTCAATGGGGACTAAATACTAGATATTTAAAATTTTAGAATAAAAACTATAAAAAAAAAAATTGCCATGCCATCACTTGTAAGGAGGAAGTCTCTTATTACATGGCTTAAGAAACATGATATATATATATATATATAAATACATATACAAATATATATATATATATATATATACATGGTATATATATATATATATATATATATTGAGAATGAATGAAGTTAATGACTAGACTAGCTATAAAAGAGAAAAAGAAAAAGATGAAAAAAAGGGTTTCATGGAAGCCTTTCCATATATTGTTGTGAAAAAAAATAGAGATAGTTATAGAGAGAGAAATTAGTGAGGAGAGAGAAGCTAGGAGGATAATAAGCTATGGCTGCTTTCGGCTAAGCTTCCTTAAACTGGCCTCGTCTATGCCGTATTGGGTAGTTAGGGTTTTGATTGTTTTGAGTACTCAACTCCCAGTCCCGTTAAAATCATCACTATATAGTCCTATTTCTATATAGAGAGAGAAAGTGAGAGAGTTTAGAGAGAGAAACAAACAAACTCTATAGCGAAGACCCCAAAATTCTAGCTCTGATAAAAAATCTAAGCTCGACCCAGTATTCATAATCCAATTATATGTCTATACATATATAAATTTTATATATGAGTTTTGGCGATCATAGCGGTAGAGAAATGTGGGATCTGAATGAATTGGAAGGGTGTTCGTCTCCGGTGGACGGCGAGGACGAAAAGGGTAAACGGGTCGGATCTGGGTCGAATTCGAGCTCATCGGCGGTGGTAATCGAGGATGGTTCGGAGGAGGAAGACGGAGACCGGGTGGGTCATAAACGGAGCAGCCGGATATTCGGGTTCTCCGTCGAAAAGTGCTCGTCGGAGGGCGATCCGCCGGTGACCCACCAGTTTTTTCCAGTGGAGGATCCTGCGGAGCCGGGTCCAGAGGCATCGGGTGGTGTCGGTACAACAGGAGGTGGGTGTTTTCCGAGAGCTCACTGGGTCGGAGTCAAATTCTGCCAGTCGGTTCCTCTCGCCGGAGGACCAGGAAAGTCCATCGAGTTCTCACAGCCTCTGAAGAAGAGCCGCCGTGGACCCAGGTCCAGAAGCTCTCAGTACAGAGGTGTCACCTTTTACCGGAGAACCGGCCGGTGGGAGTCACATATATGGTAAGTCATCATTTGCTATATATAATGCATATACATATACATATATGTATATCGGTCAAACACTTCTTTTATTTTCTCTTCATAAATTGTTTAAGTAACTTGATACAAATTATGATACAGGGATTGTGGGAAACAGGTTTATCTAGGTATGTTTTATGTATTTACTTATTTTTGTTCAATTTGGGAAATTTTGTTTTATTGGTGTGTTTGGCTACATTTATGAAGAAAATAACTTCTTTTTTTATTTTGTTTTGATTTATTCTGATATTTGTGAGATGGGTTTTGTGTATAGGTGGATTTGACACTGCACAAGCAGCTGCACGGTAAGATTGTAATAAATGTAACCATTATTTTGTCTGCGAGAAAATGAGCAAGAAAAAGAAATTTTCTCAGGAAAATGTGAGACTGATGGGTGGGGAAATTTTGGTTTTGTCAGTGCATATGATAGGGCAGCTATCAAGTTTCGTGGAGCGGAGGCAGACATAAATTTCAGTCTTGAAGAATATGAGGAGGACTTGAAACAGGTAGTGGAACTGTGTGTGACTGTGTGAGAGAGAAAAAGAGAGGGAGAGAGAGTCACCTTATCTTCTACTGTACTGCCTTATCTTATAGTCCTCATTTCTCATATATTCTATATACTTTTTATTTTTCTTCTATATATATATATGTGTGTGTGTATATATTGATTAGATTCTTACAATGTTGTAATTAATGTAACAGATGAGTAACTTAACTAAGGAGGAATTTGTGCATGTACTGAGGAGACAAAGTACTGGTTCCCCTAGAGGAAGCTCCAAATATAGAGGTGTGACCTTGCATAAATGTGGAAGATGGGAAGCTAGGATGGGCCAATTCTTGGGCAAAAAGTAATAGTATCACATTCTCATCCCTTTAATTTTTTGTATCTACATATATATATATATATATATATATATTCTTTTGTCTCCTTTATATCTCTTTCTTTGCTCACCATTCTCACTCTCATTAATCATACTAATTTTGAATTTGATTTTCACAGGTATGTGTATTTAGGCCTCTTTGATACTGAAATTGAAGCTGCCAAGTATGTTAATTTTTCTGCAATATCTCTAATTTTACAAAAATTAATGATTCTCGAACCTAACAGTCTAATCGAGAATGCAAGTCCGGGGATTCCTATCCTTGAATTCATCCGATCTCGATTTGGATATCGATCTTATTTCTAGGATTCAATTAGATGGCATTACATGAAATAATTATACTTGTTAAAAGTATATTAATCTAGGGTTTTTTTTTTTTTTTTTTTGAAAATGTTTGGTACTTTTTTGGTCTAGGGCTTATGACAAAGCTGCAATCAAATGTAATGGCAAGGATGCTGTCACCAATTTTGATCCTAGCATTTATGAAAATGAGCTCAATTCTAACGGTAATTTTATGAACAATTTTGCTTCGTTGATATATACATACAAGTACAATCTCATGTACTAAACAATATATGTATTGGCCAGAATGTGCTGGGAATGAGCCAGTATGCCACAATCTTGATTTGAGCTTGGGCAGTTCAGCCTCGAAGCAAAAAAATCGCGATTTCGGGGTTGACAGTAAAAGTGCAGCCATGGATCAGCATTCTTCATCCATGCCACTTCAATACGATTGGCGTAATCGCGAATATAGACCGATGGTACGAAAATATGATTCATTTTTTCCAGTTTGATTTTCAGCTAGTTTGGTTAATTCCCCACACAAACACACACAAAATGATGTGTTTGATCTTATTTTTATATAATGCAGCTTAATATTGAACCCCAAGAATTATACAGAAACAACATTGATGTCCAAAGAAGAGAAGGGTACAATGAGACTAAAACTTTGCAGGTTCTTAGCCAAACACACCTTAACTCTCCAAGAACATTGAATAGTACCAATGAAATGCAAAGATATGGGCAATTAGGTAAAAAAGCTGGTGAGCCCTACATGCTTCATATGTTCCCACCTCAACTCAGCTCATCAAATTATCAAGTATGTACTCATAATTACCCATATTTCATTATATACATACTAATTATATTACCCACAAAATTGTAAAATAAACGGAAAAAGAGGCCCTCTTTGGAGAGCTTTTACTTCTGTTTTTACACGGAAGAAAAAAATAATAAGCAGTGACTATTTTGAAACTAACTTTTCAAAATGCTCTTCCTAGCTCCAGAAGTTCTTCAAAAAAAAAATTCGTCAAACATATTTCAAAATAGTTTTTCTCTTTAGAAATCAAAAGAAGCTTTCAATTCAAACAGGGCCTCCTAAGGTTTTGTTTGGTTTGCAATTCTGGAAACAGTTTTTTTTTTCCTTCAAATTGAAAAGGATAAATCTTTACTAAAAGTATGTTTGATCGAGTTATAAAAATATTTGCTTCCAGATAATTGTTATTTATTGTTTTTTGTTTTTCGGATATACAAACCATGCGACCATTGTACGTTTAATTAATCGGCTTGTGATATTATATTTTTCAGATTCAATTTTCAAGCTGCAGCAATGGAGGTCTAGTCCATGGCAATGGAGGAGACCTTTCTCTCTCTACAAACAATCAGCAACCGCGTTCCAACCCTAACCGGCCGCCCCAAATTTTTGCAACTGCTGCAGCATCATCAGGATTCGCACAGCAGATAACTAGACCCCAAAACTGTCTCCAGAAAGATGGGTTCCAATTTCTCATGAGACCCTCGTAGTCCTTTTCATTTTTTGCCCTACCATGCCTTTGCCTTTTCAAGTATATATATATATTATAAGGCTCCATGTTTGTAAGTATGTAAGTTCCTATGCTTTTGTTTTTCACTCCTCCACAGACACAAAGCCATAAGTACATATAACTAGGGTAAATAAGAGGAAAGAAAAGGAGAGGTAAAAAAGTTAGTAATTGTGGTTATATACGTGTTTATATTGTGTACATTTTATTTATCAAGAATTTTCTTGATTTAAATGCTACTGTTTGGTCTAGGTTTGCTTTTTATGACAGACTCCTCTACGCAGTCTTAACTTCTACATGTTTGTTTTTTTTTTTTTTTTTTTTTTTTTTTTTTTTTTTTTTTTTTAACTCATGACATTGATCACCGAACCACCCTAGTTTTTTTTTTTTTTAACTCATGACATTGATCACCGAACCACCCTAGAACCGAACTAAATAATCGTATCCGATCCGGTTCTTTGTGCGTCAAAGAGATGGCCTTCTCTTCTCGTCTATATCATCTCTTTAAATGTATTGAGTCGATTGTTAGACAACATAGTGAAACATGACATGACAAGATGCAAAACAGCTTAACGATATACTCCTTTTGTCCCGATTTAAGTATCAACATTCACTATTTAATTCATTCCAAAATAAGTAAAGTCAATATCACTTTATTTGGTCAATTTATCAATTTACTTTTCAATCATTCAAGTTATAAAATATCTAAATTATAAATATTATATTATTTGGTGGGACCAAGGATATAATTGATTTTTCATTCACTATCACACTAATAAAAGTTATCATCTTACAAAAGTTGATTTTTTCAAAATAGATTTATAATTTGGGGCAAATGGAGTAATACTTACTCAACATATTCATATAAAAAATGCAAGAAAGAAAGAGGAAGTAAACCCACTTTAGTAGCCCTTACTATCGTAACTCACTATTTTCTTTCCTTCTAATCTCATATTGACAAATCCTACAATGTCTCCTTCTTCACTGGTCACGAAAATACCATCATGTATGACATGCCTACATTCATATATGTTTCACAGTGATACCTCTCATGGGTGGTGCTTGACATAAACACCACCCGTCAAGCAATTTATGTTAATTGAACAAATAATCACTTCGCCAATGGTACCTAGCTCTCAGTGAATACCGTCAACTTCAGCTTGTTCAGATGACAACAATCTCTGCCTTTATTGATGTTCTATTCCCTACTAAGTGGCATTGTATCTACTCCAATTGGCATATAAGTTGAGCCTCTTTAATGGTGACTTCTAAATAGTCGTTCCAAACTACCTAAGAGCTAATACGCTCACTTTTGTGGTCTTTATTCACGTAAATCAGTATTTCTACTTCATCCATACACTAATAGGCTCATATTCACCATTATACTACGTTATTAAAGCATATAAGAGGGCATTTGAGTCCCTTAGGGGGTGTTTGGTAAAGGGTTTGGGTTGGGAAAATAGGGTTTTGGGTTATGAAATTCCATATGAAATCGTGTTCAGCTCAATTTGGGTTGGTTCAACATTGTCAGCCCATGGGGTATGGTTTGTGAAAATTTGAAACCATGTAAGGAGGTGGTTTTGACATTGTTTCCTTACTGTTCACAACTCATAACCAAAGTCAACATTATCATGCTCATTCCATTCTCAATATTGGGTTGGTTCAATAGTGTCAGCCCATTCCATTCTAACAAAAGTCAACATTGTCATGATAGTCATTTTATTAAATAAATAATATAGAGTTAAGTAAAACTAAATAAATAATAAAGAAAAATAATAAATAATAATTAAATAAAAATGAAGTAAAATATTAAATTAATAAAATAGAATTAATAGATAATTAATAATAAATAAATAAAGATTGAGTAATAAATATTTAAAAATAATAAATAAAGTAAAATCAAATAAATAATAAACAAAAATAAAATAAATAAATAATTAACAATCAATAAAAAATATTTAAATAAACATTTAAATATTAAATAATTTTTTACAAAAAATAAATAAATATTTAAATTAGTTCATTTTATTTTTATTAGTAATTAATTCATAATTTATTAATTCTTAATTTTTTTTTTGTTACCAAACATGGTTTAGTTTCAAAATTTCAGAACTCACCAAAACATGGTTTCAATTCAGAATAAAACCAAACCACACCAAAACCACAAACCCACACCATTTACCAAACGGGCCCTTAGTACTGTAGAACCATTCCTTTGAAGTTAAGACATGAAGAAAAGAGGAAATAGACTCACTTTAGTAGTCCTTATTCTTGTAACTTATTATTTTCTTTCTGTCTAATCTTCATTTTTTCCTAAACTTAGAATGAACTCGAATCGGCCTATAGTTTGAACTCGTGCCTTGTTAATGGTCGCTTCGATCTATAATGTGTTAGAACACTGTTGGCTTTGAAATTTACTTTCGGCAAACAATTCCAAAATTGATGATAACAAACCATTGAAGAGTGTTTGATACTAATGAATTATCGAGTTTATATTTTCAGCAAAAGACAGGTGAACGACTCAGAAATCAAACTCGAAAAGGAAACTACTCGAAAAACAAGCTCGGAAAGAAAGTTTGATTTAAAGCGAAAAGCTGTGAAAGAAATTGAAGCGAAAAAGGAAAATCAATTAAACGGCAAAAGCGAAAGTCGAAGACTCAAGACTCGGGGTAGATAGGTCGGGGAGCGATCATTGTAACAAGGTAATTTTATGTGTCGATTTTATCGTATAAGCTTAAGTATAAAATGAACCGAACTTAAATGAAATGAAAAACGCTTTACCAAACTTAAACGGAAAGAAAAATATTTTTATTAAATGTTTTTCTTGTTATAGTCGACTAGAATCACCCTGTGTATTTTCTAGTAGTCGACTATTTCAACCAGTAGCTATTGGTTTTTCATCCACATCAAAAGAGTCGACTGAAACAAGCTTGAGTCGACTAGACTACTCATTGTAGTCAACTAGAACTCATTCTAGTCGACTAGATGGTCCAAAGTAGTCGACTAGAACTCAATCTAGTCGACTAGATGGACCATTGTAGTCGACTACAATGAAGAAGTAGTCGACTAGAAGATTGCTTAAAATCTGCAGATTTTCAGAAAACAATTCCCATGTTTTGTGGATCGTGTTTAATGGTATTCAAACGACTCTTGTCTTTCAAATACTATAATCACTCTTCAAAACCCTAATACAATGTTATATATAGAATGAGATGTGTTTATTGAAGATCAAGAGATTGAAATACAAAAGAGAAAGAAAGCTATCAAAAATTCTGCAGAAATTTTCTCTTTAAAAGTCATTGAAACCAAGCTTTGAAAATCTGGTTTTCTCCAAGTTTCTTTGAAAATCAAAACCTCTAGAATCTCTTCTTATTCTCCAAATATCATTCATTGATTATATCCTTTGAGAATACATTTCTAGAGCTATTGTAAAATCACCAAAAACACTTGAGCTTATATTGATTTATCTTCCATAAAAACCTTTGGGTTTTGAGTGTTTTTGTTCTTGAGTGATTTTATTGATTACATACGAATTTGTAATCTCGGACAAGTGAAGTCCACCGATTGTTCAAGAGAGGGTTGTTCTCTTGATTGAGAGACAAGCTCGAGAGGCTTGTGTTGTAAAGGTTTGCCATTCCACCTGTGAAGGAAGGGCCATAGTGAAAGGATCGGGAAAAGTCTCAAGAAGGGGTTCTTGAGCCGAGGAGTAGGAGTTACCGAACCTCGGAAAAATCACGGTGTCAATCTCTCTATCTCTTTCTCTTTACATAAGTATTTTGCATGCTATATTTGCTTGAATATCTTGTATGCTAATTTGTCTTGAAATTAATTATTATAAAAGTTTAAATTGAATCATCCACTTGCTTATTGAGAAATTGATTTTTGATTATAGTGTGTTCCATGTTCGAAAAGAGTTAGACTTATTTTTGAACACCCTATTCACCCCCCCCCCCCTCTAGGGTTAATTAGTGACTAACAAACACTATAACACAATTAGATTAATTAAAACCCGTAAGACGTATGACAAAAATATCATGATCCATGCTTTTTTATATATGTATATATACTACTTATAAAAGTACAAGTCTCCTCTAATATTTTTAAACAATATTTTTTCATATTTTAAATAAAAAAATCAAAAGAGAGATTGCATGCATCCTAATATGTAGAGGTGTGTTGCATTTTGTTTGTTCCTAAAGGTACCTATTCAATTTGAATAAAGAATCACATGCATATGAGAGTTGTGTTGGTTGATGAAATCAACACATATCTTTACGTTAAATATAGAACAATGTCAACCCTCACTATATAAGTGAATGAAAGGTTGGAGTCCATCATCCAATTTTTCTGACATAGGAGAGGGTTGTAGATGGTTTCACTCTAATTTCTCTTCTTAAGGAGTTTCCATATTTAAGTATGTGTTTCCTATTCCAATTTATGCATTTAAAGTCATGAATTTTATTTTTTATTAAATTATTTACATGTGGTATTAGAGTCAACATAGACTCTAATGCATAAACACATTTTAAGTATGAATTTTTTCGGTCTATTTCAAGCATGATTTTTCTCTTCAAATAAACATGTATATAAATATGAGAGATGTTTATCAATTAGGATTCTATTACTAAAATATATATCTATACAACTTATATACATAAATTAACACAATCAATAATTCAATATTTTTTAAATAAAATATTCTTTTAATAAAACTTATAACAGTGTTAGAGCATGTGGGTCACAGTATATATTCATATATATATATATATATATATATATATTCACACATGCTTATTGTCTAAAATTATGGCCCGTGACAACAGTTACAAACTTACAGCTGATATTGTAGTCACCCAATCAAGCAAAATGGGATCTTTAAATATATGTCAAAATATAGAAAAATCTAACTTAAATTCTAAACTTTTTTCTGGGCAATCACAAGTTTGAAATGGAGAGAGAAAATTAAATGAAGTAAACAAAATGGTTGTGTTATGGGAAATATCATCTTATAGGGATGAGTTGTCACCATCTTCCTTTGTCCTTTGAATCAGTACTCTTGCCCAAAAGCATTGAACAATGCTATAATGGCGAGAGGGACTTATCATATTAAGCTAAAGCCTCAAAGGACGCAAAAAGAAAGAAAATTAAAGCTAGCTTCAAAGGACACACAATGTAGGTGTATGTGTGTGTCATGGTCCTATTGTTTCCATCTCGTTTGATTGATTATGTTATATAACAATGATATTTATTTAATATTTTTATTTTATATTAATAATGAATGAAATATTAATTTTATTTTTGGTCCTATCATAATGATGTAATTGTTTATTGTGTAAATGATTTATAATTTCAATGCATGAAAGATAAATTAGTACAGTAGTATGATAAAATACTTTAACTTTTTAAATATGACATTTATTTTGGAACGAAGAAAAAAATAAAAATGAACACTTATGTTAAGAGAGAAAGATTATTTATTTTTTAGATTAATATTAACAGAGTTCGGACCATGACTGAAAGTGGTATCCGGACCGCGAATCTTTGTGTATGTGGGTGTTTTCTATCTTTTGCATTTGTATAAAAGAATTATATAAACAAGTAAAAATTGGACTGGGATTTCAGATTAGTTAATTTGGTTTAAAATAGTTTGGATGTAAGTGGGGTTTATGGGCCCCATATTTCCTGTTTGGGGTGTTCTTTCATGTCTTGACTTATTTTAACTTATTAAGATATTTAGAATTGATTATCCCCACACAAATTATTTAATATTTTTAGGGTGATAGTGATTAAAAAATAAGATGTGAGTTTTCATCATCATGGACGTCATTGCCAATTACTATATTAGAGGTCGGTACTTCATTTCTTATTATTTTATTTTTCAAAAGAGAGATGTTATTTTCCTCAGGTGAAATTATGCTCTTATTTAGGGAAAAAATTCATCTCCATTTACTCTCTCACCTGGTTTAGGTCAAGTGAGGGGACCACATCAATCAATTACTAAGATTTAGCCATACATTCTTTCTCAATTCAATGGCTAAAATTTAGTCACACATCAAATAATTTAATAAACTTTATTAAATTGTTTAGGTAGTGTATAATTATACAATAATATATATATATATGTATCATATTATATTTATATGTATAAGTGCGTATATATTTTCAAAAATGAAATTATATTTTATTTATTTTTTCCAAAAATGAAATTATATTTTCTGACAAGTAAATATTGACATGAAAAGAAAGATACCCATTTATATTTTAAGGGTAAAATTGATATAATAAAAATATATATATTATATGTAGATATATAATGTTTTTACATGGCATTTTTCATTACGAAAAACTTAAATGAGTTTCATTTAGGAAAATAAAAAATTTTTATAGAGAAATTGGAACCGAATCGTTATTTTCAATTTCTTAAAAATGAGAACCGGAACCAAAACATTAATGCAATGAACCAAATCAATTTTTCGGTTCAGTTTCGATTCTTACTATCATCTTTTTTAAAAAAATAAAAACGTTAAGTATCAAAACATAATATAATTATAAACTAAATAAAATATAATATCTTAACTATTACAAACTCAAAATCAATTGTATAATTAGTGAAATGAAAATAATTATTTCAAAATTACATCTCCTAAAATTATAACCTTATAACTGTTTACTTATAATTTTTAAAATATATATAAATAAAAATATAATATTAATAAAAAATAAAATAATAAGAAAAAAATTTAAAATATAATTTCATTTTTGGAAATATATACGCATTTATACATATAAATATAATATGATACATATATATATGTATATTATTGTATAATTATACACTACCAAACAATTTAATAAAATTTATTAAATTATTTGATGTGTGACTAAATCATAGCCATTAAATTGATAAAGAATGTGTGGTGATGTGTCCCCTCACTTGACCTAAACCAGGTGAGAGGGTAAATGGAGACGATTTTTTTCCCTAATTTAGTGATAGAATGTTTTTAGATTCTAGTTTAAGATCACTATAAAAATATATTATATAAAGAAATCCTTAAAATTAAACAAAAAGTAGACTAGGGTTTGTTGGTTAGTTCAAAAACGTATATTTTAGAAGCGTGAGGGAAGTTGGTGGAGAAGAACAGAGCTTCAGTCTATCTCCGTATCATAACTCTTTGTTTATTGAATCATTATTAAGATATTTAGTATTAATCATCACAACTTATATTTTTATAATATTGTTAGGGGTACAATAATAGAAAAATGATATGTGTTTTCATCATCATGCACGTCATTGCCAATTACAATATTAGATGATGGTACTTCAATTTTTCATTTTTTATTTATTTTCGGGATATATATATATATATTTTAAGAAGAGTGAAAGTGGGAGCCATTAAAAATGCCAAATGGACAGTTTTCAATTTGTCTTGTGGTTAATAATATACTATATTTCTACTCTCTTTTTTTATATATAGTTTTAATTCCATATAATAGGATAAAAACACTGAAATGTGAGTTGTCTTTGTCAATGTATGTTTAAAAAGAGGAAGCTTATATTTATATGAGTATTTATTCTTTGTATATATACAACTCAATTTAACCACAAAAATAAAATAAAAATATCTTGACAAATAATGGATTTTGTTCCCAACTTAATTTCAATGTCTTTGAAAATTGTGTCGAGTCATTGTCGATATAAATATATATGACCACCACATTACGTGATGAACATACTTGTTTGACTTAAGTATTATACAAATAATTGGTTCAAGAGCTTCGACCTATGATATTTCCTTTTAAATTTGAATCTGATTTTGAGAATGATAAGTTCAACAAAGAATTCATATATGCCATCCATTTTGGGTATTTACCTAAGATATTTACATTGCTTTTATTTATTTTTTTAATTTTGTTTCATAAGTGAATAAATTATAAAAGGTTTCTCTTTGTGACAATTATGTTGTGTGATCAATCGAAACTTTTTCTTTCACCATTCTTAATTCTAACTAAATTTATTTTCAAGTCCAATCCAATTCTTTATAAGCTTGGATAACCCTTATTAAATTAAGATTAAACATAGGCTGTAAAATTATAATTTCAGCATAATTTGGTTGAGCTACTATTGTTAGCACTTCAACAAGAGCCAAATTATTGAATTCATTTAAAATTGAGTTAAACTTTATTTTTATTATTAGATGAGACTCTAGCCAAAATATTTTATATATTAGTTAATTTTAAGATGATCTTTCAATTCAGTCAATCCATTGAACCGAGCTATTATTATATACATCTAGTTTTTATCTTTTTCATAAGTTATAAGTGAAGACGATAAATCATCAATATTAGTTCTAGAAACGAAAAAATTAACATGTAAACAAAAATGTTAATGTTCAGTTTTATTTATTTGTTTTATTTATATATCACTTTCTGGTTGACATTAACAAACAAATCCCATATGATCATTTTTATTTGAAGTCAATAGACAATCGATCATTCAACTACAGAAACGAGATATTTTTAACTATTTTGCCACTGTAGAAGGAAATGGATTAAAGTTCAAAAGTAAATCAGTTAACTAATTTTTTTCGGGAATTAACAAATCTCTCATAATGAGAAATTTAAATAATGACATCATAACAATGTCATTCAGTGCTCGCATAAATTACTAGATTTTTTAAATTTTCTTTTTCTCTAATTTCAGAATATATTTATTCATAGTGTTTTAACATATATATATACGGTGGTCAAACACTAGAACGTTTCCACAAACATCCCAATGCGCATGAAGATAAAATGTGAAGGGAACAAAGTGACTCTCCAGAGATAGATCGGGGACCATCTTCATAGATTCTTTCCTTTGCATAGGATCTACCAAACACTGTCACAACCATGCATCTCATTTTTTCCTCCACATCTACTAAACCCCCGAGTTTGTCACAATCGGGAGTCTAACTATAATTATTTTAGGGTACATAAAATCAATATTGTAGAATCAAAAAATTATATCTAAATATATTATTATTTTTAAAAAAATATTAAATATTAAATATTTAATTTAAATGTCTAAATCATATTAAAATTTTCAAAATTTTCTAATACATTGGATCTTTAAATCTTTTCTCATAAATTTAAACCATATATTGAGATATTGAACTAAATTATTAAATTTTTGGGCATTTCATATGGAGGGCTTAACTGTACAACCATTATTTTAACGTAATAGAATTGTGATAAAATTATAAAATTGTATATAATCGTATAGAAGAATCGTAAGATTTTACCAATTAGATCGGGATTCTGACAACTATGACACACATTCATGTCATAATAAATATATATATATACACACTAGTAATTATTTACCCATATATCAAGTGGGCGTGCATATATAGATGTCACAAACATGTGCAAGGCTCATTAAATAATAATTCTAGGCTCAAAGTGAGAATTGGTGAAAAATAGTAAATGAATGAAAGTAATGTGACAACGGAATCAATTCAAAGGGGTAAAATGGGAATATGGTTGAGATTACTTTTGAGACTTTAAAGATGGGTTTTTCCAAATTTGGAATTGCTTCAATGGTTGGAAACTGTTTGGGCTCTTAAATTTTTCTTTGATAATGGCATAATTAGTGTAAGAAAATCAAGTTTGTTTTATGTGGACTAATGATGTGTTGATGAGTACTATGAATGAGACTTCACAATTGAGGGCATTTAAGGCCTATTTGAGCAGTTGGTGATGGATCATTTTCATCTACCTGAATAATTTTTATATATAAATATAAATATGTATCATGATTCGGTTTTACGCTATCAGTTTCGATCGTAATGCAGTTTCAATCACGTTTATGATAATAATATAACATATTTAAATAATATCAGTCTTAAAAAAAGTAATGAATGGATCTTGATGTTATACAACGATAATTATGAAAAACGTTATGAATTAGGGAATACTTAATGTATAGGACTGATACAGTTTTATGGTAGTTGATTTTGAGTTTCTATTGTTACCACTCCATGATACCTAACTGTAAATTCTTTCTCAACCTTGCAAATTGAAGCATTTAATGGGAATTTTGTTTGTGCATGTGTGAGAGAGTGAGTGCCTTAAATAGTTAAATGGGAGAGTAATAAATAAGTCTCCAACTACTACAACTAGTGGAAATTAATGTCTAGTATAAGGATGAACAACTTTTTCTCTTATTTTTTCTTCGAAAGAAGGAATATGAAATTGGTATCATATTACCTTTGTAAGTACAAAAATGGAAAAATAAAGAGTTAAATATAAAAGGGTAATTTATGTTGTCTTTTTTGAAATTTGAATAAAAAACATGTGGATAAATTATTCGATATTTATTACTCCATCGGTCTCAATTTAGTTATCCATATTTTGTGTTTCCTATTTTGCTATTTGATAATATAGTATAGTTGTAATTTTTAGTGGGGGCATTCCTTTTTGAAATTAATGAAAATGGATAATTTGGGAAATATATAATAATATTATATTGAGATTCGAAACTGGACAACTAATTTGGGACAAATAAAGTAGGCACAGTGTACAACTAAATTGGAACCGAGGGAGTACTTCGACCATTTCTTAAGCTCGTTCATCGACGACGTCTTTCATTACTATGATTTAAAAAAAAAAATTAGTCAACAGGTACTGAAAGAAAACATCAAATGTTTAAAAAATCTCGAATATTAGAGGAGGTGAAAGTAATAAATGTTGAACGATATATTCAAGTGTAATTTACCCAAATTTTAGAAGAGGAGAATTTATATAATTGACCAAAAATGGAAAAAAAAATGAAGACAAAAAAAATCTCAATTCTGTTTAGATATTGTACATGTGAATTTTCCCGACCCATAAAAAAGCCTCGTCCTGACCGGATAGATCCAAAAAAGGTCCGAGATGATGATCCGATCATTGTACCAACATCATAACCCGACCAACACGTCAGCCTTGTGGTCCATCCCGAGATTTGACTACCAGGCCCATCTTATGACCTGACCCGAAGAACATTCCAGAAGAAACTCGAAGATTCTAGAAGAGACTTGCAGCTCAAGATAATGGCATAGTATAGGGACAAAATAGCTGACATGTAAAGTAAGGACAAAATTCCAAAGTAGAAAAATGTTGCCCTAATGGGCCAAAGGCCCATAGGAAAAATGTATATAATCCAATGAAGAGTAATGAGAAGGGATCTTTTTGTGTTGTGCAAATCTTGTATCTACACAATGGCGCCGTATGTGGGAAGCTAGGTCATTTTCGCCGACCATCTTCCTACCTTAAAAAGCTGAGCAAAACCCAAATACCACCACCAGACCTTAAAAATCATATTCTCCATCCAAACCTGACCATGCCGATAACCAGATCCCAGTCAGAGGTACAGATCCCCGGCGACCGACAACCAAGTGCCCCACCAACGATCGAGCACCTCTTGCAGCAGCTCGTCGAAGTGGAGAGACGAAGCCAGGCCGCCGAAACACGAAGCCTGGCGGCGGAGAGAAGGAGCGAGGAGCTCTTGATGAGATTGAATCAGACGACTATCCTTCCGGTAGTTCCCGATCAATCGCAGATCCAAGAACAAGCCGAACCACAGGAGAAGCACGATGAAACCTCTCATCGACCAGGCGAAACCCCATCCGCAGGCAAAATTCCCGTCACCGACGAGCCTTTGACATCGCAAAAACTTCAGGAGATGATGGCGGAGTTCCAAAAGAAGATCATGAAGGATCTGAGGACCCGATCTACTGATGGCCAGGCCCTCCAGGCCTCTGCAGACTCGGTTCAGTTGCCATTCACTTTAGAAATCACCAGGGAATCTTTCCCCAAGAAGTTCGTCATACCCAGATTCACTCCCTACGACGGAACGAAGGATCCCGAGGAACATATTTACCAGATCCACCAAAAAATGACCATGTATGCCGAGAACGAGGCCTTGCTATGCAAAGTATTCTCGACCAGTCTCGTTGACGCGCCACTCCTCTGGTTCAGGAAGCAGTCGCCGAGATCCATTGGCAGCTAGCAGTAACTGTCCGACCTCTTCGTGGCCCAGTATTTCGGGAACAAGAGGCAAACGTCCTCCATCGACAACTGCGACCAGCACTCGGCCGTGGAAGCCTTCAGGATGACACTGATTCCGGGGACCAAGTTCCACCAGTCACTTGTGAAACAACCACCATCGGGAATTGGAGAACTCAATTCTAGAGCTCAGGGTCACCTAAGGATCGAAGATGAGGAGGCAACCAGATAGAAAAGAGCGGCATTGATTAATATGGAAATCAAGTCGAAGGATAAGGTTTCGGATACATCCCGACAGACGATTAATCGCAAGCGCTCAAATCCCCTGATCCCCGTTTCATCTCAGTTTCCTCCACAGCCCGAGAGACGTGACATATTCGAAGAGAAGATCACCCCGTTGAAAGTGACCCTTGCCAAGCTTTTTCAGGAAAATAAAGCTAGAGGGATCTTCCAGACTCCTCCCCCAATCAGGTAACCCCTCGACCAGAGGGATAGATCAAAGCACTGCGCCCTCCATAGTGATTTCGGTCATACGACAAATTATTGCAGGAACTTGAGGCGCCAAGTCGAGACAATGATAGCCCGGGGAGATTGAAGGACTATGTTCAAAGGGATGGTCCAAGAGCCCATAAACCCGCACAGAACAACTAACAGAATCAAGCCCCAGCTCACCCGGTCAGAATCATCAATATGATCCATGGAGGTCCCGATCCACGAGGCGACGAAGGGTCGGGATGATCACAAATGAGAAGGGCACATCATGTCAGCATGATAGCCGGGATAAACGAAGTCCACCACCGAACGAGGCAGTCTTAGATATTTTTCTCCCAGGATGACCTCCGAGACATCCAAGTCCCACACGACGACCCATTAGTCATCACTCTGATGGTCTCGGGATGTCTTGTCCGGAGGGTCATGGTTGACCCAGGAAGCAGTGCCAATATCATGACCAAGTGGGCTTTCGATAAATTGGAGATCGACCCGAGGGACATTGTGACTTTCCGAAATCTAATTGTCGGGTTTGACGGAAAGCAATTTGAACCCTTCGGGGAGATCAGCCTGCCCGTGTTAGCAGCCCAGAGAACTCTGTCCGAGACCTTTATAGTGGTGGACGTGAAGCCCCCTTACAATCTACTTATGGGAAAATGATGGATTCACATGATGCAAGGCGTACCATCAACTCTCCATCAAATGATGAGGTGCATCGGGCCAAATGGTTACGACATAATTGATATCAAAGGGGATCAAGTAGCGGCCAAGCAATGTTACGCCATCACTATCAAAGGAATGAAGAATAAGCCCGATCGAAAGAGGTCCCGAGAAGAGGATCAGGATCTAGACCCGCAACCCAAATAGCAACTACAGGATGGAGAGTCGGGTCCCCCGATCGTCGCAGAACCTCTGCAGCCTGTATCTGTAATGCCCGACCAACCCGACAAGGCCACCTACGCAGGTACAAGCCTCACCACAAGTGAATTAAATGAACTGATAACATTCTTACAGGATAATCAAGATGTCTTCGCATGGGAACATACTGATATGCCCGGTATCGACCCCTTCATTGCCCGACACACATTGCATGTTGATCCAAATATGAGACCTGTCCGACAGAAACATAGGCGAATGGGAGGCCAAAGAAACTAGATCATAGCTGACGAGGTGTCAAAATTACTCGAAGCCGGGTTCATCAGGGAAGTTCAGTATCCCGAGTGGTTAGCCAATGTGGTGGTTGTGCAGAAAAAGAACGAGAAGTGGCGAGTCTGCATCGACTTCACCGACCTAAACAAAGCCTGCCCGAAAGACAGCTTCCCCCTACCCAAAATAGACCAAATAGTGGACGCAACCGCGGGCTATGAGAGACTAACTTTCCTAGATGCCTACTTGGGATACAACCAAATCCCAATGGACCCGACCGATGAGGAAAATACCTCCTTCATTACCGAGACAGGTACTTATTGCTTTAAAGTTATGTTTTTCGGACTAAAAAATGCAGGAGCTACATTTCAGAGACTGACGAACAAGATATTTAAAGGAATGATGGGCACAGTGGCCGAGGACTACATTGATGATACAGTAGTCAAAAGCAGAAAGAAAACCGACCACTTGGGGCATCTCCGGAAAGTGTTCGACACTCTGAGAAAACACGGGATGAAACTCAATCCGGCCAAATGCTCCTTCGGGGTGTCTTCGGGTCAGTTCCTCGGGTACATTGTCAATCGATCGGGCATACAGGTTAGTCCGACCCAAGTGAAGGCTTTGGTCGAAACAAAAGAGCCAACCACTCACAAAGAAGTCCAGATTCTGACCGGAAGAGATGTAGCTTTAAGCAGATTCATCGCAAGACTGACTGAAAAAACCAAAGCCCTATCCCGATTGAAAGAATACATGCTCAAACCTCCCATTCTTGCGACACCTGAGCCCGATGATGTCCTACTCTTGTATTTGGCAGTATCATCAATGTCAACAAGTGTTGTACTCATCAGAGAGGACGAGAACCTCCAGATGCTCATCTTCTATACCTGTAAGGCACTGGCCGATCCTGAGACCCGATACAACAAACATGAAAAGTTGGTTCTATCCCTGATCAATGCCAAACGACGCCTCAGACATTACTTTGAAGCTCACCAGATCGTTGTCCCCACTACCACTTCGATTCGTGTACTTACGGCGAAGCCCAATCTCTCCGGAAGGATCTCTAAATGGGCCATTAAGATGGGGATTTATGATATAACCTACGTTCCCAGAATCTCGATCAAGGGGCAGGTCGTGGCCGATTTCCTATTGGAAGGATAAATCGAGGAAGCTGCTCAACCCATTGAGTTAGAAATGTGGAAATTATTTGTGGATGGCTCGGTGAGCGCCAATGGAGCAGGCGTCGGGCTGGAAATCCATACTCCCAA
The DNA here is from genome assembly GCA_963922005.1 of Cornus suecica. Taxonomy (NCBI): domain Eukaryota; kingdom Viridiplantae; phylum Streptophyta; class Magnoliopsida; order Cornales; family Cornaceae; genus Cornus; species Cornus suecica. The sequence goes on from OY998248.1 coordinate 35,554,550, forward strand.
CGGGACTAAGTTACAGGCCTCGATGCAATTACAATTCTCAGCCACTAATAACGAGGCAGAGTACGAAACAATCATATCGGGCCTGAGATTGGCCAGGAGCCTGCAAATATAATCCATATCCATATACAGTGACTCCCAGCTGATAGTCAGACAAATAACCGGAGAGTACGAAACCAGAGACCCCAAAATGGAATCTTACAGAGCGTTAGTACTCAAGGAGTTCGAAGGTTTTCAAAAGTTAACATTCAGTTAAATTCCTCATGAAGAAAACACCTCTGCTGATCATTTAGCTAATCAGGCATCTGCAGTTGGTGAGGATATGACCCGAGTAGTACTAATCGACTTCATCACTGCACCAAGCATTCGAGAACCCGACGAACTGATATGTCTAGTTTCCCGAGAGCCGAGCTGGATGGATCCCATAATTGACTACCTTAGTGTCGGGACGTTACCCACTGATAAGACAGAGGCAAGGAAAATCAGAATGAAGTTAGCCAGATACTCGATCATCCAGGGACATCTCTACAGAAGATCTTTCTCGGGTCCATATCTGAGGTGCGTAACTCCTTCCGAGGCAGACACAGTAATGCAAGAGATACACGCTGGAACATGTGGAAACCACTCGGGAGCCCGGTCTCTTGCCCATAAAATCCTATCCCAGGGTTATTTTTGGCCCTACCTGTCCCGGGATGCAGAGGAATATGTGCGTAAATGCAAAGCCTGTCAGATGCACGGTGACGCTATACTTCAACCACTGGAATTCTTGAACCCGACAATCGTTCCGCATCCTTTTGCCCGATGGGGAATGGACATAGTCGGACCACTCCCAAAAGCCATCAGGTCAAATACCCATGTACTCCTGGCCACCAGGTATGTTCATAGCGTCAGGATGCCTCCACTGACCACTCACTACTATCATCCTTTCTTTTCATCCCTTATTGGAGGTCGGGACGTTGTCACACAATTTCCTCTTAACATACGAGGTTAGGTTGTACCGACCCCTATTATCCTTCTATTCCTGAAGTTTATACGAAAACAGAAGCTCGGCCAAACCTAAGTCTAGGTTCAATTCTTTATTAATCAGTAGGATCCTGGTCAGGATCCTATAAAAATTGGGACCGACTTGAAGGGGGGCCAGACCCAAAGTCGCCAGTGCCAAGAGGAAGAAATGATGAATTGGAAACTTTAGTATGGTAAAATGGAATGAGGAAAGCAATATCTCCCCGTCCTTCAGCCCCTCACCAATCCTAAAGTCTTTATCCCAAGGATAATGTCTAACCTTCACCCCTTCGGGAACCCCGAGGCTCTTAAGTTGAGCGTCTTTCCTGTATTTGGCTGGGAGAGGGTTAGTACAAAAATTCTCCTCCTCCTCAACATCCTGATCCTGATCAATCCCAACATCACCCTCTATAACTCGACCCCCAGCGTCCTGAGTAACTTCTGGTGGACTAGACCTAGTGACTCGGGTAATCTCTACGGATGGGGTGCCTACTGAGGCTTCGGGATCAGTAATGGTCAAATCAGTGTCTGTCAGTTGCAGGTCACTAACCGACCTAGTGTCATCACTCCCTGACATATTTGATGAAAGGTAGAAAATTGAGAAGAATAACTTACAAAAAGGTAAAGAAGATACCAGCAGTCCTCCCTTTGTGTTTTTTCTCTGGCGAATGATTTGCAGAAACCAACAGCTGTACCAACATGTAAAGATAGGTGCGTCCGGTCAAACACTTAGCACCAGGGCTCAAAACACCCCACACAGTGAAATACTCAACCACGATCACTGGGATTTGCAGAAATTGGTGAGACAAACTGGGGATTATATGGATTTGAGAATGGATTTAAATTTGCACAGAATGCTTGAGGATATGGCTGAGAGAAAGTGATGAAGGAAGAACAGTCTGAAAATAGTGCAAGTGTGGCGTATATGAATGATATACAAGTTATATAGGCATGATATTTCAGCTACCCGGGTCAGGGCATCGGACCTACATGACCCGACCCATTTCACGCATACCTATGCCATCTCAGCCACAAGTTCAAAATTGCAATGATGGCGACAACTGCAGCATTAAAAGCGTTTCCGCGTCATCAGGCACGCGTCCCGCACACCAACTTCAAAGGATTTTTTGATGGGCCTTAAGATTCTTTCATCTAATGGGCCTATTAAAAAGAAGACCCATGAACTAAAAGAGGGCCTGTGTACATGTGAGTTTTCCCGGCCCATATAAAAGCCTCGTCCTGACCGGATCGATCCAAAAAAGGTCCGAGATGATGATTCGGTCATTGTACCAACATCATAACCCGACCAACACGTCAGCCTTGTGGTCCGTCCCGAGATTCGACTACCAGGCTCATCTTATGGCCCGACCCGAAGAGCATTCCAGAAGAAACTCGAAGATTCTAGAAGAGACTTGCAACTCAAGATAATGGCATAGTATAAGGACAAAATAACTGACATGTAAAGTAAGGATAAAATTCCAAAGTAGAAAATATTGCCCTAATGGGCCAAAGGCCCATAGGAAAAATGTATATAATCCAATGAAAAGTAATGAAAATGGGTCTTTTTGTGTTGTGCAAATCTTGTATCTACAGATATCCATGTGAATGTGTTTCTTCTCTCACAATTCATCCCATAACCAGTGGTATAAGACCTATTAACACCAAACAAACCTTTCATCAATCTAAAGCACTAGATTCATATTCTATAATCTCTCCACTAAACCTATATTTAGGTTAGATACAATGAAGAAAAGAAAAGAAAGAAATGACATACATACATACATATATATATATATATGGGTGAATGGTGTAAAACACTCTTATAGAAAATTTAATGTTGGTTCATTAGAACCATATAAACCGACACCATGAGAGAAGCAAGGAGGTCAACCTCTTTTCAGAAATGTGCAAAAAACTCCCCTATAATTTATTTTGTACAAATAAACCCATTACTATTCCAAAAGTTTTCACTTTGACCCCTATAACACTGTTCCGTTCATTTTTTTGGCCAAAATTCAGTCATGCGACTGATGCAAAACAACCCTATGATTTCAGAAATATGCAAAAAAATCCTCTAAATCACCTGAAAAGGGCTTGGAAGGGGCTATTTGCACTTTTTGCCAAGTGTAGGGCTGTTTAAAACTAATAAAGAAATTTTTTGCACATTTATGAAATTATAGGAGTGTTTTGCGTCACTCACCCATATAATATATATATATATATATATTACTGAAAGGGATTAAGCTTCTTTTCTTCCTCATTATGAGGGAAAGACCAACCTGGCCTGTTCTATATTACAAGAATCCAAGAAAAGCTAGACAACATAAAGTACCAATAGACATGCTCTTGCTTGGTCCCAATAATGCTAGTATGTGAAATGTGCTTACATCCACTTTTTCGTAACATTGTCACACAAATGATCCAAGTCCAAAAATTGCGAGATCAATTGCTGAAATCACAAAAACTTAAATAGTTATGTTGCGTGTTTGTACGTAGAGATGAAATAGAATGAAAATTTCGTTCCAATCATTCTTTTGTTCGATATATTTTAAGGTGCATGGAAGATAAAAATTGTCGTAACTTGAGATTCTAGACCTTGGGCCTTGATGAAATACTCACAATTTCAAGAAAATGTCTTATTAATTTAATTTCTTATTTTTAACACCAAATTGTGAATTTGAAAAATAAGTGTCAAAAAAATTGTTTAATATCTTCAATACATAATGGACACGTGATCAATTATTATTATTATTTTTTTAAAAAAATTGGACATATATATGTATATATATATTGAACATATTAAGAAGTGCCCTAGCATCTTCTTACTACACCACTGAAACTGTTCTTAGAGAAACCCTAACTAAATAGTGCACTAGCATCTCATGGTCCCAACCTCAATTAATTGTACTCAGCACAATAAAGTTGTGTCCAACTATTTCAGACTAGTCCTTCCCTAACATGATGATCAAAATTTATTTCATGTCACTGTCTATAATAAAAGTCACATGTCCTTAGTTATACACAACCTAACTATTTTAGCTATTTTTCACTCATTACACCATCAAATTGTTACTATTCCTATTCCTTATGTTCACAAGGAATATTTTTGAAGAATTTGTCTTAATTATATCTCAAATTGTTCTACTGTAGAGACAATGGAAATTTGATCCCTTGGCGTCATATAAGAGCACATTGTTTATAACTTTTTGTCTAAATAAAGGTTTCAAAAATGGTGTTCTCCCAAAAGTTCTTGAACTTCATATGTATCGAAAATAATTTTAAAATTCTATCAAACATACCAAAAAAATAATCTACGAATGTTTTACTTGGTTCATTCAAATTTAAAATTTACGTAAAAAATTGCATGAGATTTCATTACATACAAAAATGGCACAAAATTGAACATACAGTCGTACTCAGCTTAAGAAAAAAAATCCAATCTAATTGAGATTTGTGTGAAGTAATAAATTATGTGTGTGCATTAATTACTAATCACTTTTTTGTGAACCCGGATAAATTTTTTTTTTTTTTGTGAAATGTGAATGAAATTCAGGTTTACTAAGAATGAGTTTTCATGGAGTTGATTTTGACAGTTAAAACAAAGTCTTCCATTTCAATTTAAATATTCACATTTATTATTTAATTAATTTTAAAATAAATAACGTCAATGTCATTTTATTTGGTCAATTTACCCTTCAATTATTTAAGTTATAAAATATATAAATTACAAACATCACATCACTTGATAGAACCAAGTGTAAAATTAATTTTTCATTTACTATCACACCAATAAAAAATATCATCTTAAAAAGTTAAACTCCTCAAAATAAATTTATAATTTGGAACAAAGAGAGTATTTGTTTTCCATAAGTACTGTGGAAAAACATTGTAAATGATTCAGGCTTAGGCGTTAAGATAGGTTGTTGTATGGGTTAATATAGGGCTACAACCACAAGAGCTTGAAAAGAAGTGGTATTGGAAAGTCGTTTATATATATATATATATATATGCTCATATATAATCATAATGGTTGATTGATTGTGACTAAAAGCTTGCTTTATAAAATGGAAGACAGATGAGAGTGAAAATATACATATATATATATATATATATAAGATTAGAGTCTAGACTCTTCCTTTGATGCGTGTTGTCTTTCTAAAGTTTGTATCCAAACTTACCAAGTTTGGAAAGATTGTCGAGGAGTACATGAAGAGGTCTCTAACCTCTAAGTGATGAGGACAACCCCAATCAAACTCCAACCATTCATTCCCATTAGGATGCTATATATTATTGTAGAAACTATATGAAATTAACAATAATGCCTACATAGCTAGGTTAGGTGCTATTAGGCAACTCATCTTTCTCTCTCACACACTTACACCGTTACACGCACTCAAAAAAGGGAAATTTTTCATGTTGCATGCAATCACTAGCCTATAATAAAATATTGGGTTCATTTAACACTTTTTTTCTTTTGTCTTTTTTTCTTTCTTCAAAGCTATTAAGACAGATATAATTTTAAATTAACGTGTTATTATAAAACATTGGGTTGGTTTAACACTTTTTTATTTTTTGATTTTTTCCCCCTTCAAAGCTATTAAGACAAAGATATAATTTTAAATTGAAGTGTTGTTTGATAAAATTGCAATTGCAATATTATTTATATTTAAAGTGATGAATAAAAAATAAATATATATTTTTTATATTTTTAAATTTTTAATTCTCATGTATAAGCAATAAATTATGTCTCTATTATTTAAAAATTTACATCATTTTAACTATCACTTACTGTTTTTAGTAATATTTACATTGCGCTATCAAACATACTTAATTGAGTATTGAATTTATTTTGAATTAAATAATGAATTGAATTATCAAACAACATTTTGTATCTTAATTGAGTTTAAACATTTTGTTCCCAAGTGTTGGCAAATAATGCACTTAGGGAACCTTAAACTCTCTACCTTAATTTAGATAAAAATACTACTACTAAATATCACACCTTAAAAAATAAAAAAAATGCTATTCGAATATTTGCTTTACTAGCATAGCCACATTGGGATGAGTGGACGCAATCGTTATCAATTAACTTTTGTTTTATACGTATTAATTTTGTATCATTTTTTATAAAATAAAAATTCAAACTTCAAATTTGTTAAAAATAAATGACAATAAAATAAAAGAAGTCAGTCATAAACCTCTGAGGATAATTTAGTCATTTGTCAATCTAATCAACACCATGTTATATACTTAGGCAATGTTTGGTAACCAGTCTGGTCCCTTAACTAAAAGACTGTTTGGTAAGTAGTCTGATCTGATTGTCTCAGTCTGAGAAAAATGGAACCAGATCATTTATAAATATATTTTATTATTTATATTATTATTTATTCATTTATTTTTATTTTATTTTATTTATTATTTATTCATTTATAAATATATTTTATTAATTTATTATTTATATTATTATTTATTCATTTAGTTATTATTTTTATTTTTATTTTTATGTATTATTTAATTCATTTTGTTTATTATTCATTATTTGTTTATTCATTTATTTTTATTAATTTATAAATTTATTTTATTTTATTATTTATTTTTATTAATTTATAAATATATTTTATTAATTTATTATTTATTATTATATTTATTCATAAATATATTTTATTTAACTTATTATTTATATTTATTATTTATTCATTTATTTTTATTAATTTATAAATATATTTTATTAATTTATTATTATTATTATGTATTATTTAATTCATTTTGTTTATTTTTTTCATTTATTTTTATATTTTAGTTTATGAAATTTGGACAAAATACCAGACTAATTGGACCCATCAATTTGTTGGGTCCAAAAACACACAATTTGGTCTAGGTCCAAAAAGTGAGACCATGTCAACACAAACATGATTTGGTCTCTAAAAATCCAAACAAGACCAGACTAGTTACCAAACAAGACCTTAATGACAACTAGTACTGATTTAACTAAATCCCCACCAATATATATATATAATGGCATATGCTATTAATTTGGACATTCAATTGAATTCTCAAAGCTGAATTAATTTTGTATCCAGTCTACTTTTGCCCTAAATTGGCAACAAACATTAAATAATTAAAAAAGAAAAAAAAAAAGTGATATTCTCTTAATTGTTCAAGTACTACGCAAATCATTAACATGCAACCACTGGAGAGAGAGAGTCTATATGTTTTGGTGATGCAAATATTATATTTCCTCAATATTTTTCAATTTATGGTATTAAAGTATTGTGGTTCATGGGTTGCTATTAATATGTAGCTATCAATAATGGTGGTATTGATGTACTATGGTTCATAGGTTACTATAAATATCTAGATATCAATAATGGTGCCAAGCTAGCAATCCAAAAATGGAGGAGACAACTACCTAACTTTCCACAAGTGCAAAGGGGGCTCATTTGGGACTACGTGTCAAAGCCTTCTTCCTTGTTGGTATTCATTTATTTATTTATTAATATAGTTCATTGGGTATATATATATATATGCACACACATATGCCTATTAAGATAAACCTCCCTTAGTTCATTGGGATTATTTTTAAGAAGATAAAAATAATTGAAAACTAATTTTTTTAGATTATTTAAAAATTGCTATTTCATGGATAAAATATGCATAAAGTCAAACGCCTAAAATGCCTCGATGCACACTTGCTAAAACGGCTACAGCATAAGCAATGAAATCCTATATTGCATTTTGTCTAAATATCTTCTCTAGAAATCAGTTTCCATCTTCTATTTTAGAGCTTTTTGGAAGAAATAATCTAGACAAATTATTCATAACTCATAATGTAAACATCAATGTATCCACATTAAGTAATAAGAAAGACAAACTACATAAAAATATTTTCCTTTTATTTATTCAATACAATTTTCCTTTTATTTATTCAATACAAGGACACGACTCTATTTCATTAAACAGTCCTTACACGACATACTTTCAGGACAAAAAAAATAAAATAAAACACTGTCATTTGAATTCTACTACAACTTACATTTCCTGTATTAGTGTATTCAGTTAGAGACATTAATTAATGTTTTTCATTTAATTAATTAAATTTCAGCCAAATTATTATGACAGTGGTGTGCAAGTGTTAATCTATTTTGGAATTCACCCAAATATATATATATATATATATATATGGCAAGATGAAACAAATATTGTATATAATAGGATGTCTAGAGTAACAAAAGCTAGCCATCACCCTTTCAAAAAACAAAAGTAGCAGCAGCTAGCCATCAGTTTGAAAGTTTCCCTGGCAGTAGACAAACAGCAACCTTTATTTCTTTGTTACTAGCTAAATTAACATATAGCATCAAACTTGCTAAACAACAAAGCTTGCAACATGTAAAATTGCAGCAATATATATATATATATATAATTATGAGTTACACAATCAGCAACCCTCCTGGATGAACAACATTCCATCTCTAAGGAGCTGCCAAAACATGCCTCCAGCAGCTGCTCCACTGCACCTGGCTGACGAGTATATATATATATATATATATTGTAATAAACAACTTTGAACAAGTTGTCCCTCTCGTAGGGGCTGAAGCCCGAATCTTTGAATGATTTCCCGAATTCTGTGATTAGTAACAGCTTTCGAAGAACGAATTGAGCATCTCGAATGTGTGCTAAGCCAGTTGTTCATAAAAGAAAGTTGGGATTGATCACTTGAGCTTGATAACCTGTCATAAAACAAAATAAAGCCCTGTCATGAAATCACATCACAAGCCTAAAACATTGTAGTGGACATCATTTTAGTCTTCAAGAGAACAATGGGATTGGAATATTGACCTTAATAATTGCAATAAAATTTCGATTTTTATTTAAATTGATTGTTACCATTGATCAGGATATGAGTGAACTGTAGCAAAGTCGATGCTGGGGAGGCGATTATTCGCAATGAAGTCGAATCCCATATTGAAAGCAGGATTGAGACTCTTCCTCTGAGGTGTTGCTTGGCCATAAAATCCCTCTAACCCAGCTTCCAGCAAGTGATTTCTGTCTATGGACTTAACATGAGAAGCCATTTCCATTATCCAAGCCTAAAAAACATTCACATCAATGAACTAACTCAGCAATTAGATTGCACCATTAATGCAAATTCATATGAAATTAGATATAGCACATGACCGCTTTTTGTCACCAATTGTGACACTTATGAAGAGGGGCAATCCCTTATTGAGGTGGGTATGGTGGGTGGGCAATGATATATAACACAATAAATTTGCATTTGATATATATATTTGTCTATATCACATAATGCAGTGCCTGTGTTATTTGCATATGCTGGAAGAAATTTAAATTAACATTTAATGCAAAGGGTGTTCATGGTGTTTGGAATGACTAGTTAAAACACCTAATCAAGTGGATTGGTAAGAAATTTACTTATTCATTATTGAGAGGACCTATTAAACAACAAATAATTGAAAGCAAAATATTTGAACCTGAATGTTCCTCCCTGATGGATCTGATGTGCATCTGGGCTCATTCATAAGCTCCAAGCCATGATTGTTGGGTCATTTTTGTAAAGAACTCCAGTCATGGTGTTATATCTGTTAAGAACAGTCTGCAAAAAAGGTATACACATAATTTTTATTTTTCCTTAAAACAAGAGGCTGAAAAAATTTGTGCAATGAACAACTGAAGTTCCTCAGCATGAAATATTGAAAGAATTAGTTAACACTAAAAGTGAAAGACAACTAAAGTCTCAGAAAACCCAACAGATAAATTGATAAGATAAAAAAAAAATGTGTATTTTTGCTTAGCTTAACATGGTTCTTGTAATATCCCTTGACAATAGGGTTTCTAAAGAAATCATCATCAGATGTGAGGTACTGCCCTTGCCCTCTAGCCCAATCTACATACTGTTTCTTCCCTCCAAGGCTCTCATAATTATTCACTAAACTCAACACAAGCTTAATCCCATACCTCCTTGCCTCAGCCATCACAAAATCCAACCCCTATTCACACCAAATTTCAATAAAACAACAAAATGTGAAAAAAAAAAAAACAGAGAGAGAGAGAGGAGAGACCTTAAACATTTGCTCATTGTATGAGCCAGGGGAGTATTGGAGAGGTCTATAGCCACCATCACTAAAAGCCCAAGTTCTAGCAACAGTGAGGCCATGGTTTGAAGCTTCTTTGAAAGCAGCTGAGACTTTGCTTCTTTGAGAAGGGTCAGAAGCCACATACACCTACAACAGTAGGCATTGAAGCCATTGGCATAGTATGGACTACCATTTAACATGAAATGTACTCCTCTGGTTCTGATGAAACCATTCCCTGCCTCAACTGGAATCACAAAACATTGTTGGTGAATACAAAAAGTAAGGAAAATAGCCGGTACTAAAAGCTTCATATTTCTCTGTAAATGCCAAATTGTTGATAAAAAGTGGAGGAGAGCACCCTTACATGGTGTTTTCAGTCAACAGAATTTAACTCAGCTTTACCTGACTGAGGCTATTGAGAAGATCAACAATAACGTGCTTTAGCAGACACTGTGGCCTAAGAGACTATTACATTACCTGACTGAGGCTATTGAGAAGATCAACAAGAAGCTTTTGCAATTTCCAACTTGATCAATACCATGCATAAGGAAACATAATCACTAGCACACTAAATCACGAGTTTCCGTCTACCCAGATCATCTTCAGTGCAATTTGTAATGGGTGCAACTGACATACTGTGTTATAATGCTCGGATTGGTCCTCCATAACCGTAATTCTTCAGAAGTCCTTCATCTTGCCGCCAATTTTATTTTACCTTCACTTCAACCTGTTACATGTCATTTCCAGCTCAAAACTATGAAAACCAACCACTAGCAAAATTTGCAGCATGAAATCAGAATACTGCAGTATTTAGTGAGGAGGATAGCTGGAATTCTTTTTACACATAAAACACTCGATAAAAAAAATTAAAAAAAATGCCCGTTGGTACCTCCAAAAACACTTTTTTCTGCAAGAAATCTTCAATGTCAAGCCGTGCAGCTGTAGCTAGTAGTTTCAAAGCTTTTCCATCCTGTAGTAATTCAGAACGCACAAATTATACACACAGGCACGTGATCCCCACACAAACGCATATAATTTCCAATCTTCTTTTTCCGCTTTCAAACAATTTAGAATTATCAAATTTTCAATATCTTACATTCAGACATGACAGTTTTTTTTAAAAAAAAAAAAATCTTGCAAGATGCTTACCTATTTCTAACGATGCGAACGACAAGAGGGTAGTCACAAATTAAATAGATTCATAACATGCATTTTTTTTTTTGCATGTACAACTTGCATATAATTTGGAAGTTCAAGCATTCTCCAAGTTTCAAGTTGAGACTTTTCCTTTTTTTCAGAACCCAAGACATAGCAATCTTGTAGATTCCATAAAGGCCTAGTAATAGTACCACATGTTAATGTACAGTTTAAAAAAGCAGAGGTCCATATAATATTTAGAATTATTGTAGACGGGCCATTCTTTGCACCACCATGTGACCAATCATAGCCTACCAAGTGTTTAACCTATATATATATATATATGTATATACTCTCTCCCTGTCTAGAGACGGTAGCCGAAGCATTATACCTCCAAATGCCCAATTCAAACGTATTCTAGGACGAGATGCTGTAATTTGATTCTAGACAACTGCCCAGTGCATGCAAGACACCTGCATAGATTGGAGCAGTCCCAGAATGCACAGTAATGACCTGTGGGTGGGTGTTGGGGGAGGGGGAATGACGCGAAAATGTTCACTTGGGAACTGATTAGATGGCTGGAAGGAAAGGAGTGGAACTCTCACCGAAGTAAGAATCTAGCCACTCCAGCTTCCCTAAAAGGAAGGAACATTCTCCATTACTTCTGGATGATTGCTAACTCAATGCTGATGCACAAGCTACTTTGCAGTTTTAGAGTAACTCCACTACGGCCAACCCTACAAGTCCCGCATCTGCACCTTTACAGGCCTTGCCATGGACGGCTCTGCAAGCCTAGTGGAAGTTATAATAAAGACAATTGACCATGGTCCAAGAGGACTGGATTCTAGATTCTAGGGAACCTTTCGACTCTTGGTAAGTTGTCATCCGGACGCATAAGAACCACTTAAATTAGTTCATGTGAAAAAGTAACCCATTGAAGGAAGCTTAAACTTACCTATCCTATGAGGATGATCTTCTGTGAGTTTTTCTCAACAATAACCTCAACTTGAATAAAATCTTTTGCGGTTGGTCTAGTTTTGTAGTTTACAACGTTGACCTGTACAATTCAAAGATTGACCAACCAAAACTCTGTGTTAGATATAGCTTCTGTTTTTTCGAAACAGCATTAAGTGAATTTTAGAAAAATATCAACAAGAAAAAAGGAAAACTATGTCTTAAAAGTCACAGGAAGCTTTAGATTTTGAAACTTCTTGGGTATACCTGACAGGCATAAGGAACTTCGTCTCGGTATTGCATGAACATTTTTTCTCTGATAATTTCAGCTACAAAAAATCTTTCTGGGTGCTCACTAGAAATATCCTGAGTAAACAAGGAAAGCATTTTTTACATATTGAATTGTTCAGTAAAAAAAAGAAGAAAAAAGTACAGTATATTCATCCGAAGACGAGAGACATAGATTGTTATAAACTAGCAGGGCAAAAAAAGTATATTATAAATGATACTGGCTAGGTGATGAAAATTGAAGCCAAAACGCAAGAAGTAAAAGCTTCAGTAATTGCTAAACCTACAACCTTTAAGATTTTTCCCATCATATTCCTGGATGAATGCGAAGCTACGTACTCAAAAATTTATACGAAGAAGAAAATGTGGAAGGCACTGCGATCAGCCCATTCCTACCAGGCTTGTGATGCACGTCCTATTCAGTTTAGCAACACTTTATATAATAATTTCTTACAACATCCAGCAATATTTGATTTAAAAAAATTTCTCAAAAGAAATTTTAATAATAGGCAAACACTACTGTCAATGAAGCTATACTGTCCACTTATTAATTAGACGAATTAAATTACAGGTTACTAAAACATTTCTCAACATCTCCTCTTAATCTACCTTGTTAGAAGAGAGAAAGATGAAGAAAAGGGAAAAACTTGAGAGAGCATAACTGGTAAAGGGTAGTTCTAATTTGTCAGTATCATTATTAAACAACCTTCCTGGGATAAGAGAAGGGAACAAGGAGGATGAAAACCTGAGAGACACTATTTGCTTTAGTACTAAACCAACAAGAAAGTACAATTTTATTCCTTTGCATATGTCTCTGTCAGAAATGACTCAAAACTGATGGGGATTCGATTACAAATCAAAGTAGCCAATGAAAATTCTAGGGATATTCTAGGATGTCTATAATCTTCACGAAGCTTCACGATGCAACATTTAGCCACATCAATTTCACTTTTATATGATTTAGCTTCAAAATAATATCTAAAAATAACATCTAATCAAACTTATTCAATCAAGGTGAGCTTTTGAAGTACTAATTTCAGACATATGCAAGAAAATCACCAAAAATCCAGCCAGCAATCAACCTTATGCAACCCATATCAAGACAAAAGATCTAATAGTAATATAAAAGAGTGCTTAATCTATGCGTTTCAAGAGATAACAAGGACTAATTAGAAGATTTATACAAATTTTCCTATATTGAGCAGATGACATAAGTACAAGACTAACACAGTCTTCTTTCAGTCATGTACAACCAATATAGAAATTGACATGGTTCTTATGATAGACATTCAAATTGCTTCCTTCCTTTTATATCCCTCTTTTATATTTTCAATTTTCAGTGTCATTTCCATTATATCTTGTATTCTTTAGGAGCAATGTGTTCTTGCATCATGGTTGCAAATAAGCAATAGGTTCAAGTAGTTAACTACCAACAGTTGGTATATTGCTATACTGGAATTATGATGATTAGGTCATCATTTTTCAAGGAGAGTGAAGACAACAAGAACAAAAGTCGACACGTTACATACCTTAGGATAATAAGCTGGCCCAAGAGGAAGTTTTGATAATATCCAGTCCTTGACATCGTCCACTCCATGACCATATTTAGCACTCACCAGTATGACCTCATCTACAGCGGTGAAGTTCTCATACCACTGAGATATCAAATGTTAAAATTATAATACAACTCAAAAAGGGCCAAAGTTACACTATGTTGCAGAGTCAAATCATATGTTGGTGTAACCAGAGGACTGACCTTGGATTTGTGCTTCAATGAGAACAGTATTTGGAACATATAATTAGAGATAAAATGCAAAACACTCCAGATGCCAGTGGTTTTTCTTTCTTTTTTTTTTTTTTTTTTCACTTTAGTAGCTACATTAAACACTGACATTATCTACAAATAACTGCAGCTATTCAGGCTACACAGTAATAGATACTGACAAGTTCTGAAGTTTTTTTGCCATTTCACCAGGTTTGATCAGGTCCTTCTTATTCAAAACCAGTAATGTCGGTACCTTATATTTAGGGTTTCCCGTACCCTCTTCTAACACTTCATCAATCTAAAAGAAAAAAAAAAGTTTAGGACAAGGAGGCATTGTATTAGGAGAAATTTTAAGATAAAGAAGCACCTTTTGGGGAGCCTTACACACGCATCAACAACCACCACTACATAATCAGCATTAATGGCAGCACTTCGGACATTCTTCATCATCATAGAATCCAACTTGTGCAATTTCTTCTCAATAACACCAGGTGTGTCATAAAGAATCATCTACAAGTAAATCACAGATATGAGACATTATTTTAAACAGCATGATGTGATATTCCTTGAAGCATGATAATCCACACAAATCATAAATGGCAATGACATGGATGGAGTGGTATTACCGTATTCATCAGTTGAGAAATTATAAATTAGAATCTTATGGAAAAAAAAAATGCAATCAGAAACTCTGAGAGCCAGCAGGGGGCACATTCTGTGAAGCACAGATCCTTCTAAAAGAGTGACGTAGTATTATCTTGTTTGTCTCAAATGCTGACATTCCTCGGATATACGTGTCTGCTTCTTATTATTATAACAAAAAAGAAGAGGAACCTACCCATTACTTCTCAGATACTTCAACCACATATTTGATATTTTCAGATACTTAACACATATTTAACAAGTTTGCTCATTAGAATATAACTCTTTCAGAGCATATTCAGCACCTCTCGGAGTCGAGTTCTAATTTGATCAAGTCTTATTTTACATATTGGTTAAATCCCGCTGATTTAGTTATCTACACTTCATTATGGTTTAGGAGCCAAGTATCTTTGTAAATTATATGTTTTCTGCACATTAGCCATAGTAGAGGTCCATCAATCATAATTTGAGTCAGGTTATGCTGTTAAATCATCATAATCAGACATTAGGAGGCTTATACGGGGTTTTGCCGGTCAAACTATTGAGAATCTGAATATACAGGTCATGTCATGAGTATCAGATTTACTTGAGGGTTCGGATGTAGATTTTTAAAATGCTAAAAAAAATGGGGATAAAACTCACAGAAACTCAGGCTACTTAAACCCTATTGGGACAGTGTTATGCAATTCTAACCCAAAGTATGATGCCTACACTTCTACTTTACTCTTCTCTTTAGTTTTACGCACGTTAAAGCTATTAAGACTATACTTTGTTCAACTTTATTAACATTATTTGAAAAGCACTGACCTTTTTCCCATTCAACCTTGGAACCCTAATAAAAACATTTCTTGAGTTACCAACTACCACACCCAACCCCAGTATAAAGCACAACGTTGCCTTTCCTTTACTTTTCTACATAGAACACCAAGATGATAACCATTTCTCACATTATTTACATGTGCTAAGTAACATAACCTATTTCCCCGGGATTGTAGTTCAATTGGTTAGGCACCGCCCTGAAAAATAGCCATTTCCTGGAAGTTAACAATTCAAGACAAATTGGATCAGATTTTGCAGTTTTTTCTTCTGCAGTACCTCGACGTGACATGGGTGTGGCCCCTTCTAGAACTCCTAGAAGGATAGACAGCAATAGACCTTTCTTTCCTGAACCGATCAGTTGTTTCAAGGTATTCTATTATCAGCCTAATGACAGCCTGTCTTGGCTTATAGGAGTAGGACATCATAAACTTTTACCCTAATAGGCCACAAGGATGATCTGGGTGTTTCCTGACAAATTGAGTCCACCTAAATTTTTGCGGATGTTATTAGCAAACTACTAGAATCTCTTTCCTAGGTTTCGAGAATAGAGGGATATGTTGCTGAATTTCTATCACAGATAATGAAGTATGTGCAAGATGAGTTAAATCAGGCGACGTCAAACATAGAAAATTCCAAACCTGATACTCCGGGGTAGAACATATACCAAGGATTCGATGCCTTGTAGTTTGAGGTATCTGTAACAATTGAGAGCTTTTGTCCTATCATTTGGTTTGATAATGTACTCTTTCCAACATTTCGGCTTCCCAAGTAAAGCCACATATCCTGCACATGCCACATCAAGTTAAAGATCACAGAGAAGTTATAGAGAAACTTAGGGTGCCCTTTGGAAACTAGGGTTTTCGTTTTCGTTTTTTATCTCTTGAGAACAAAAAATTTTCTTGTTCTTGTCTTAATGGTAATCCGAAAACAAAAACACGTTTGGTTGTAAATTTTGTATAAAAAATTTTCGGGAACAAAAAAAAAAAAATTTTTTTTAGAGGTTAGAGTTTGGAGGTTGAAGATAGAAGTTAGGGTTTGGAGGTTGAAGATGAAGGTTAGAGAATCTGCAACAATTATTTTTTTTTTTGCTAAGAACAAACAGTGCCGAAAACAAAAAAAACACCATTTTGGTGTTCTCAAATTTTGAACTAAGGGTGAGAAAAACGCTTTTTTTACTGTTCACGAAAACAAAAACCATCAAAGGCTCCCAAACGCGTTTTTGTTCCCGTGAACAGTGGAAAAAACAAGAACAAAAACGGAAACACCCCTATCCAAACGCACCCTTAGTTATCATGCCTTGTTTTATCGGGATCTATTTTTATTTTCAATTTTCTGTCTTTTCTATTCTCCATTTCCCTTGCACTAATGATAAACCCTCTGTAAAAGTAGATAAGAAAGAGATTGAGAGAAACCCGTTAGGGTCTTGAACAACCTAGAGGGAGAAGAGATATATTGTTATTATAGTTGTTATCTAGAACTAAGATACATAGGCCTATATATAGGCAATAAAAGAGTAAGGAAACATAAGTTAGGCAATCATGCCTAACTATTAGGCTACCTAACAATCTCAACTAACATTCAACATATTAAACATGTGCTTCAACACTCCCCCTCAAGCTGGAGCGAAAATATCAACTAAGCTCAGCTTGACTATAGACGACTTCAATATGGATGATCCCAATAACGAAGCACGAATTACAGACACACTTCAAAGAGGATCCCAAAAACGAAGCATCAATAAAACTCCGGGAGATACGGCGAATGTGAAGAACAATGCTACCGAACAAAATACGATGCTGAGAAGCAGGGCTCCACCTGTACCGACAAAATCGGTAGTATAAGGAAACAGGGCTCCACCTGTACCGACAAAATTGGTAGCGTAAAGAAACAGGGCTCCACCTGTACTAACTTCCAAGTTTGATTCTGGTGACTTCATCTTGTCATTCACTACATTCTTCCATTTCGTACCATCAGTACTCTGCACTGCTTCTTTGTCTGTGTACATGACATCATCGTATGTCGCTGGAATGGCATAAACTACCTTCTCTCTCTTCTGGTCAGTCTAATAACTGATTGGTCACCGGTGCTGGAGATGAAACTTCCTCCACCTCATATGAGTTCTCTTCCTGGAGATCTCTTCTGGTCAGTCTGTTATTGACTGATTATCGATACTGGAGATGGAACACTATCCACCTCAACCTGAGTTGCTGACTGATCACCAATACTGGAGATGAAACACTATCTACCTCAACTTGAGTTGCTGACTAATTTCCCGGTACTAGAGATGGAAGTTCCTCTTTATCTCAACCTCAGTTGTTGACTGGTTACAGAACTGGAGATCTTTCCCTCAACTGAGCCCTCTCTAGCTGTTGATTCTTCTTGATTATCATTTCCACCTTCAGGATGATCAGCTGCTATAATGGTTACTGGAGATGGGACTTCTCTTCACCTCCCCTCAGCTGTTGACTGGACTACTGGTACTCGAGATGGTATTTCTCTTCATCTCCCCTCAGCTGCTGACTGTTGACTATCAACATCAGTTGCTTACTGATCACCGGTACTTGGAGATCTCTCACTAGAGACCTCTCCCCCAACTGAGCCCTTTCGCTGTTGACTGGTCACCGGTGCTTGAAATGGAACCATAGATCCTCCACCTCAACTGAAAACTTGTAGATGAATCTTTCTAGGCCGCTACTACCTGACTGACACCTTCTAAGTCAACCTTTCCTTATTCATGTGGTTGAAAGCTCCTTTATCTCTAGACAACACCTCTGGATCACCAAAATTGAGGAATCGACACCTCTGAGCCGATTAAAGAACTTGTAGACGACACCTTCTAGGTCGTTACTTCCTGACTGACACCTTCTAGGCCAGCCTTTCCTTGTTCATGTGGTTGAAAGCTCCTTTATCTCTAGACGACACCTCTGGATCGCTAAAAAATGAGGAATCGACACCTCTGGGCCGATGAAAGAACTTGTAGACGACACCTTCTAGGCCGCTACTTCCTGACTGACACTTTCTAGGTCAACCTTTCCTTGTTCATGTGGTTGAATGCCACAAAATCTAGAAATTCATAGATTCAAAAGGAAGAAGAAGAGAAAGCTTAAAAAAGAAGATATTTATGCTCCAGTTTGGCTATAGATGACTTCAGTATGGATGATCATAAAAACGAAACACCAATAAAATTGCAGGAGATACGGCAAAGTTGATGAACAATGCCGCTGAACACAACGAGGAGTGAAACTGTCAATCCCATGTTTCAACAACTTGTTTCGCTTTGTTCATATGGAAAATACACCAATGTGTTAAAGTCTCGATGCTCTGCTGTGAATTATTTAGCTTGGCCAACTTTTCCACCAAAAATTTGCGGATTGAATGAACTGCCCATCGTCTCTAATAAAAGGCCGCCGAATTAATATAACACAGGCAGACCTTTGAAAGAGAAGCAACCACCTTTAGAACAAAAATGTTAGACTCAATAAGCCGGGACTTTGTCCCAGACACCAAACCAACAAGAAGATTCACAATATCATAGGTTGCCACAAGCTCCACTTGTTGTTCATCATCCAACAATTTCTCAAAAGCGAAAACAGTAGATTCCAATGCTGCATCTGATTCAGATTCCATTAGAGATATAAAGGGCTCTATGCATTCAGAAACAATCGGCATTGCTCTGACCTCTGAATTAGCAAAAAAAACATAACAGAGTTATGCAGCCCTTTTCTTCGATTCCACGGAAGAAGTGGATAACAAGATTTTGCGAAGACTCTGGACATGATTCCCTTCCACTTGGGTCATCGGAGCAGCCTTTGAAGAAAGAGAATGAGAGATTATTGATAGCAGCCACAAGAAAAGCATTTTCTTAAGAATTAAATAAAGCCAGCTTGAAGGTGGAAGAAATCTCTCAAATAATATATCAGTCTCCAGAGACTGAAGAAACCTCTCATGGGATTGGTAAAAGCTTAACAGCAGGAAACATTGACACAAATGATGTTGAAGGAGAAATTCCTGCAGGGACCCAAATATAACAATATCAAATTACTAACTGATGTTGAAGTCACCTCTAATCAGACTCACCTATATGAGAAATTAGAAGGCGAAACTGAAATCATCAAAGAAAAACAAGCTGCCCAAAAAACAACTTAAGTCAAACACACCAACACTCCCCCTCAAGGGGGAGAGGAGAAGGGCCGATCAAAATAGATGATCTTTAGACTCTGATACCATGTAAAAGTAGATAAGAAAGAGAATGAGAGAAACCCCTTAGGGTCTTGAACAACTTAGAGGGAAAAGAGATATATTGTTGTTATAGTTGTTATCTAGAACTAAGATACATAGGCCTAAATATAGGCAATTGTACATGTGAGTTTTCCCGGCCCATGAAAAAGCCCATCCCGTCCTGATCGATCCAGGAATGACCCGAGATTGTGACCCGGTCATTGTGCTCGTGTCATAACCCGACTAATACCTCAGCCCCGTGATTCGAGACGCATCTTGGCCCGACCGTCTTATCCATTTTTGCCCCGACCCGAAGAGCATTTTTGGAAGGAACTCGGAGGTTCTAGAAGATATTTGTAGCTCAAGGCAATGGCATGATAGAGGATCTGCATAGCTGACGTGTAAAGGAAGATATCATGTAAAGTTGAAAATGTTGCCCTAATGGGCCAAAGGCCCATTGAGAAAATTGTATATAATTCAATGAAAAGTAATGAGAAAAGATCTTTTTTTGGGTGTTGTGCAAATTTTGTATCTACACAATGGCGCCGTCTGTGGGAAGTTAGGTCAGATCACCGACCATCTTCCTACCTCCAAAAAAGCTGAGTGAAACCCAGATACACCTTCCATACCATCCTCACTGTCCAGATATAACGATGCCGGTAACCAGATCCCATTCTGAAGTACTGATTCCCGGCACCAGACAACCAAGCGCCCCACCATCGATTGAAAATCTCCTACAACAGCTGGTGGAAGCGGAGAAACGCAGCCAGGCCGCCGAGGCAAGGAGCCTGGCGGCGGAAAGAAGGAGTGAGGAACTCCTCGCAAGATTGAATCAGGCAACTATCCCACAGATAATTCCCGATCAATCACAGACCCATGGTGAGGCCCAACCACGAGAGGAGCATGGTGAAACATCTCACCGGCCAGGCAAGGCCCCGGCTACCGGCGATACTCCAGTTACCAACGAATCTCTGACGTCGCAGAAGCTCCAGGAGATGATGGCAGAATTTCAGAAGAAAGTTATGAATGATCTGAGAGCCAGATCCACCGATGACCAGGCCCTCAGAGCCTCTGCCGACTCGGTTCAGTCGCCCTTCAATGTGGAGATCACCCGAGAACCTTTCCCAAGGAAATTCGTCATGCCCAGATTCACTCCTTACGACGGAACGAAGGATCCCGAGGAGCATATCTACCAGATCCACCAGAAGATGACGATGTACGCCGAGAACGAAGCCCTGCTATGCAAAGTATTCCCGACCAGTCTTATCGATGCACCGCTCCTCTGGTTCAGAAAGCAACCACCGAGATCCATTGGCAGCTGGCAGCAATTGTCCGACCTCTTTGTGGCGCAATATTTCGGGAACAAGAGGCAGAAGAAGACCATCTCGAGCCTCTTCACCATGACTCAGGAAAAGGGCGAATCCCTCAAGAGCTTCTTGTCCCGATTCAATGTCGAGTCATCCTCCATCAACAACTGCGACCAGCACTCTGCCGTGGAGGCCTTCAGGATGGCTCTCATCCCGGGGACCAAGTTTCACCAATCACTTGTGAAGCGACCTCCCTCGGGAATAGGAGAACTCAATTCCAGGACGCAAGGCCACTTGAGAATCGAAGAGGAAGAAGCAACCCGACAGAGGAGAGCGGCACTGGTCAGTGTGGAAGTGAAATCAAAGGATAAAGCGTCAGACAAATCCCGATATGATATGAATCGCAAACGCTCGAATCCCCCGAGCCACTCTTCATCTCAGTTTCCCCCTCAACCCGATAGACGTGCAAAGCTTGAAGAGAAGATTACTCCATTAAAAGTGACGCTTGCCAAGCTTTTCCAGGAGAACAAAGCTCGAGGAATCTTCCAAACTCCTCCCCCAATCAGGCAACCCCTTGACCAAAGGGATAGATCCAAGCATTGCGCCCTTCATGGTGATTTTGGCCACACGACCAACGATTGCCGAAACCTGAGACGCCAGGTGGAAGGAATGATAGCCCGAGGGGAACTGAAGGATTATATCCAGAGGGATGGTCCAAGGGCCAACCCACCAGCACAATATAACCAACGGAATCAGGGTCCTGCTCACCCGGTCAGGATCATCAATATGATCCATGGGGGTCCCGATCCACAAAGCAGCGAATGATCGAGACGCACACAAATGAGAAGAGCACATCAGATCGCCACGATATCTGGGATAAACGAGATCCACCACCGAACGGGGCAATCTCAGATACTCTTCTCCCAGGAGGACCTACGGGACATCCAGGTCCCGCACGAGGACCCACTAGTCATCACTCTGATGGTCTCGGGATGTCTTGTGAAGAGGGTCATGGTTGACCCGGGAAGCAGCGCCAACATCATGACCAAATGGGCTTTTGATAAATTGGAAATCCACCCGAGTGACATCGCGACTTCCCGAAACCCAATCGACGGGTTCGATGGAAAACAAGTCGAGCCTCTCGGGGAGGTCAGGCTACCTGTGACGGCGGCCCAGAGAACTCTGTCCGAAACTTTCGTGGTGGTGGACGTGAAGCCATCGTACAATCTTCTTATGGGAAGGGGATGGATACACAGAATGCAGGGGGTACCGTCAACTCTCCACCAAATGATGAGGTGCGTCGGCCCAAATGGGTACGACATAATCGACATCAGAGGGGATCAAGTGGCGGCCAAGCAATGCTACGCCGTCACCATCAAAGAAATGAAGGACAAACCCGATCGAAAGAGATCCCGAGAGGACGATCATGACCTGGAGTCCAAATAGCAACTACAGGACGGGGAGTCGGGTCCCCCGATCGTGGCAGAGCCTCTGCAGCCGGTGTCTGTAATGCCCGACAAGGTCACCTACGCAGGTACAAGCCTCACCACTTGTGAATTGAATGAAATGACAACATTCTTACAGGACAATCATGACGTCTTCGCGTGGGAGCATACTGATATGCCCGGCATCGACCCCTCCATAGTCCGACACACATTACATGTCGATCCAAATATTCGACCCGTTCGACAAAAACAAAGGCGAATGGGGGGCCAAAGGAACCAAATCATAGCCGACGAGGTGTCAAAGTTGCTGGAAGCCGGATTCATCAGAGAGGTCCATTATCCCGAGTGGCTGTCCAATGTGGTTGTTGTGCAGAAAAAGAACGGGAAATGGCGAGTCTGCGTCGACTTCACCGACTTAAACAAAGCTTGCCTGAAAGACAGTTTTCCCCTGCCCAAAATAGATCAAATGGTCGATGCTACTGCAGGCTACGAGAGGTTAACCTTTCTGGATGCCTACTCGGGTTACAACCAAATCCCGATGGACCCAGGGGATGAGGAAAAGACCTCCTTCATTACGGAAACAGGTACCTATTGCTTTAGAGTTATGCCTTTCGGACTAAAAAATGCAGGAGCCACCTTTCAAAGACTGGTGAACAGGATATTTAAAGGGATGATGGGCACAGTGGTCGAGGCTTACATTGACGACACGGTTGTCAAGAGCAGAAATAAGACTGACCACTTGAGACATCTCCGTAAGGTGTTTGATACCCTGAGGAAACACGGGATGAAGCTCAATCCAGCAAAATGCTCCTTCGGGGTGTCATCGGGACAGTTTCTGGGACACATAGTTGATCGGTCGGGCATTCAAGCCAGTCCGACCCAAGTAAAGGCTCTGCTCGAAACAAAAGAGCCATCCACACACAAAGAAGTTCAAATCTTGACCGGAAGGGTCGTGGCATTAAGCCGATTCATTGCAAGGCTGACCGACCGTTGCCGACCCATCTTCCAGGCGATCAAGGCAATGAAGGGAGAAGTGTGGGGACCCGAGCAAACTAAAGCCTTGTCCTTATTGAAGGAGTACATGCTCAAGCCTCCCATTCTTGCAACACCCGAGCCCGATGATGTCCTGCTCTTGTATCTGGCAGTATCATCAGTTTCAACTAGCGTCGTACTCATCAGAGAGGACAGGAACCTCCAGATGCCCATCTTCTACACCAGTAAGGCACTAGCCGATCCCGAGACACGGTACAACAAACAGGAAAAGTTGGTCTTATCCCTGATCAATGCCAAACGACGTCTCAGGCATTACTTCAAAGCTCATCATATCATTGTCCCCACTACCACTCCCATTCGTGTACTTATGGCAAAGCCCGATCTTTCCGGAAGAATCTCCAAATGGGCCATTGAACTGGGAATTTATGACATAACGTACGTACCCAGAGTCTCGATCAAAGGACAGGCCGTGGCCGACTTCCTCTTGGAAGGGGAAACCGAGGAGGTCGATCAGCCCGATGAGTTGGTAACGTGGAAGTTATTCGTGGACGGTTCAGTGTGCGCCAATGGAGCAGGCGTCGGGCTGGAAATCCATACTCCCGACGGAACTAAGCTACAAGCCTCGACGCAATTACAATTCTCAGCCACCAACAACGAAGCAGAGTACGAGGCAATTATATCGGGACTAAGATTAGCCAAGAGCCTTCAAATTCAATCCCTATCCGTGTACAGTGACTCCCAGCTAATTGTCAGGCAAATAACAGGCGAATACGAGACAAGGGATCCGAAAATGGGATCTTACAGAGCGCTGGTGCTCAAAGAATCAGAAGGTTTTCAAAAGTTAACATTCAGCCAAATCCCTCGGGAAGAAAACACCTCGGCCGATCACTTGGCGAATCAGGCATCCGCCGCTGGTGAGGACATGACTCGAGTAGTATTGACCGACTTCATCACAGCACCGAGCATCGTAAAGCCCGATGGGTTGATATGTCTAGTTCCCCGAGAACCAAGCTGGATGGATCCTATAATCGACTATCTAAGTCTCGGGTCTATACCGACTGATAAGGCAGAGGCAAGGAAAATTAGAATGAAGTTAGCCCGGTACTCGATCATCCAGGGCCAGCTCTACGGAAAATCTTTCTCGGGTCCGTATCTGCGGTGCGTAACTCCTTCCGAGGCAGAGACAGTAATGCAAGAGATACATGCTGGAGCTTGTGGAAATCATTCGGGTGCCCGGTCGCTTGCTCATAAAATCCTGTCCCAGGGTTATTTTTGGCCCTATCTGTCCCGAGATTCGGAGGAATATGTGCGCAGATGCAAAGCCTGTCAGATGCACGGTGACGCTATACTGCAGCCCCCGGAATTCTTGAACCCGACAATCGTTCCGCACCCTTTTGCCCGATGGGGAATGGATATAGTCGGACCACTTCCAAAAGCCATCAGGAAGAATACCCATGTACTCCTCGCCACCGACTATTTCACCAAATGGGTTGAGGCCGAGGCTTATCCTTCCATAAAGGGGAGCCACGTAGTTGAGTTCATATGGAATCACATCATCTGCAGGTTCGGGGTACCTCGGACCATCATGATGGACAATGGCACCAACCTGAACTGCGAACCGGTCAGGTCGTTTCTGGCCCAGCATGGAATAAATCAAAACACCTCCTCTGTGGGGTACCCGCAAGCCAATGGACAGGTGGAAAGGACCAATTGTTCCATCTTCAACACTCTCGCAAAGAAGCTCGAGAAGGCTAAAGGAGCATGGTTGGAAAAGTTGCCGGAGGTACTATGGTCGTATAGAACCACTCCCCGACAACCGACCGGTGAGACACCTTTTGCCATGGCGTATGGGGCGGAAGCCGTAATCCCGACGGAGTATGCCGTCCCGACGCTGAGATCGCTGGCCTGGGATGAGAAAACAAATAATCAACGCTTGTCTCACGAGCTCGACCTACTGGAAGAAAAAAGAGAAATCGCCGGGATAAGGCTGGCAGCTTACCAGCAACGGGTCAGGAATCACTTCAATAAAAGAGTAAAGAGGATGGGATTCCAAGTTGGCGACATGGTCGTCAGACGAAAAATTGGACACGTGGGCAAACTCCAAGAGCCATGTGAGGGACCCTACACCGTCACTGAGGTAGTTGGGCGTGGTGCTTATCGACTACTCAGGAACTTTGATAATCGAAGGGAGCCTAACACACAGAATGCATCCCGACTCAATAGGTATTATCCCTAGGGATACTCTATTTCAATTACTGTAAAGAAAGGTCACTCGAGCCCGAAAGATTACAATAGAAGTTCAATTTCTTCCCGATCATATCTAAGCATACCTAAATCGTCTCCATGATTATGTAAATTTGAAAACCTAAGTGTAGAATCTCTCCATGGGCCCAAAGCGCCCGAGAGATCTTCACAGACCCACCAGAGGTCGGGTTTTATCTCAAAACCTAAGTGTTGAATCCTCTCTATGGGCCCAAAGCGCCCGAGAGATCTTCACAGACCCACCAGTGGTCGGGTTTTACAAAAATCAGTTTCAAACCTAAGTGTTGAATCTCTCCATGGGCCCAAAGCGCCCGAGAGATCTTCACAGATCCACTAGCGGTCGGGTTTTATCTGAAAACCTAAGTGTAGAATCTCTCCATGGGCCCAAAGCGCCCGAGAGATCTTCACAGACCCACCAAAGGTCGGGTTTTATCTCAAAACCTAAGTGTTGAATCCTCTCTATGGGCCCAAAGCGCCCGAGAGATCTTCACAGACCCACCAGTGGTCGGGTTTTACAAAAATCAGTTTCAAACCTAAGTGTTGAATCTCTCCATGGGCCCAAAGCGCCCGAGAGATCTTCACAGATCCACTAGCGGTCGGGTTTTATCTGAAAACCTAAGTGTAGAATCTCTCCATGGGCCCAAAGCGCCCGAGAGATCTTCACAGACTCACCAGAGGTCGGGTTTTATCTCAAAACCTAAGTGTTGAATCCTCTCCATGGGCCCAAAGCGCCCGAGAGATCTTCACAGACCCACCAGTGGTCGGGTTTTACAAAAATCAGTTTCAAACCTAAGTGTTGAATCTCTCCATGGGCCTAAAGCGCCCGAGAGATCTTCACAAATCCACTAGCGGTTGGGTTTTATCTGAAAACCTAAGTGTTGAATCCTCTCCATGGGCCCAAAGCGCCCGAGAGATCTTCACAGACTTACCAGCGAACCCAAGGTGCCCGACTATTATGGTCTGATGGCATCAGTAGTCCTACCAAGCTACAATTCAAAATCCCAATTATTATTAATGAAGCGTCGGATCATGCATATTCCCGACAAAGATTGAATAGGTGAATTCACTTATATTAAAAAGGGCCCCAGTGGCCAAGGCTGATACAATAAAGCTTTGATAAAGTTGTTGCAAACAAAATAAAAAGCAAAAATCTAAAGGAAAAGCCCTATTCTTCCACCGGAAGATCCTCATTGCCACCTGAGGCTTGGTTCTCGAGGGATTGTGCTTGGGGCTCATCTAGGCCACAATGACAAGGCGGAGCGGGCAAGGGACCCTGAAGGAACTCACCAAATGCCAGGTCCTCAGGTTCCGCCTCGGGATCAGCATACGGAGGCCCCACTCCTATGCTGAGATCAAGGTCTTCTATGGTCGGGATGTATCGGTCACCCTCAGGCTTTTGAAGCTCAGTTATGCATTCCCGCCAGCCCTGCTCGTAACGGTACTTGCTTGTCAGCACAAAACGAGCGATCATCTGGTTGCCTCCCTTATGACACATTTCTACCCGAGATCTCTCCACGCCTAATGTATTCTCAACCTCGACCTTCTCCTCAAGCAGCTGCTGCCCCGAAGTCTTTAACTTCTCAATTTCTTCGGTCAGCGCCTGCACTTGAAGAGTTAGGGCTTCCCGAGCCTGGACTTCTCGGTTAGCCATCTGTTCAGCCTCCCGAGCCTTACCCTCAAGGTCGGAAATCGTTGCCTTGGCGGCTGCAAGCTCTAGGGTCGCCGCCTTGGCAAATGCGAGCCCTTCCTCTGCTGCGACGGCCCCGTATGTCAAGGACTGAATCTTCTTGTTGGCCTTCTTAACCTGTTCCAGAGCCTTGACGCACCCGGCTTTGTGGACTTGAACATCCCGATTCAGGGCGTTAATGACCCGGGCATCATCCTCAAGCTTGCAATTATACGCCTGTGTAGCGTGAAGCATCTGAAAGTGAGAATGTTAGCACAAAAGATAAGGGGCGAAATAGAAGCCAAATAAACAAGTGTAAAGAAATTATTACCCTCATTGCAAGCTCGGGCCCTTCCAGAGCAAGGCTCATCCTATCATACCGCCCCATGGCCAACCTATCAGCCGGGGTCCATACCCCCAGGGCCATCTCTCGAAGAGCTTCAGGGTTATCGATCGTCTGGTCCGCCACCGCCAGATGTGGATGACCCTTTCGAGTATCCAGCTTGAATCGGGGGCCATGGGGAACGTGCCTCCCACTCTCAGCGGTTTCTCAATCTCCCTATTATCCTGTTTCCTGACATGTTTAGAGATGGCAGTACGCAGCTTGGAAGGTCGGGATCTATCCTGGTCCTCGTCATCAGAGCCTAAGTCCCGGGCATCCGACACTAAGGAGGGAGCACCCAGTGCAACGCTTCGGCTGGAGCTGGGTTTGACTGAATGATCTGCCCGATGAGGACTCTGACTCACACCTCCCAAGCTCGGGACCAGGACATGGCCGTCCCCGACCTCGGCCGCATCCGATGCACCAGTTTGCGGACCTTCGGTAGGCGGAGGCAGGGGTGTGACGGGATGACGCTCTGCCGGAATAGGAGGAGGTGGCGTGACAGCAGGCCCTCCGATGGATCCTGCCGGTTGTCTGCTTGCTGGATTCTCCCTAACTGGGGGAACATCGGGATTTTCGGGGACGGGAGGGATATCAACCCCACAAATAAAAGATGTAGAGCCAGTATCAACCTTTCTGGCCCTCTTGATCGATAGTTTGGGCAGGCTAACCGCCTTCCTTTTCTGTTGATCCCCACACATTTTTCTCTTCAGCTTTTTAGTTCCCGATGACTTGAACTTGAGTTTCCTTGACCCTGACGTAGTCGCAGCAGAACCCGAGATAATCCTCAGTGCTGATTCTCCCGATGCAAACTCCTGCAATACAGATCCGGTCAGGCAATTCTGGCTATCCATTAAATCCTGACTCCATACTTTGGCATGCAACAGTTCAAATCGAGACAGTATATACCCGACCTCCCTTTTCTCCCGAGGAACTTTCAGGAAATCCATCACTTGCGTACCCAACTTATCATTGCACATTTCGCAGTGGCAAGAGGCTCGGGTATGAAAACTCTTAAACTCAGGAAGTCGGGTGGGCTGGAATACATGGTAGACAGGGATGTTCATAGCATCGGGATGTCTCCACTGACCACTCACTATTATCATCCTC
The DNA here is from genome assembly GCA_963922005.1 of Cornus suecica. Taxonomy (NCBI): domain Eukaryota; kingdom Viridiplantae; phylum Streptophyta; class Magnoliopsida; order Cornales; family Cornaceae; genus Cornus; species Cornus suecica. Next base: position 35,583,629 of record OY998248.1, read on the forward strand.
TCTTTCCATCCCTTGTTGGATGTCGGGACGTTATCACACAACTTCCTCTTGACGTACGAAGTCAGGTTGTACCGACCCCTATTATCCTTCTGTTCTTGAAGTTTGTAGGAAAGCAGAAGCTCGGCCAAACCTAAGTCTAGATTCAGTTCCTTATTAATGAACAAGATCATGGCCAGGATCCTATAAAAGTTGGGACCGACTTGAAGGGGGGCCAGACCCAAAGTGGCCAAAGTCAGGAGGAAGAAAGGGTGAATGGGAAACTTTAGTATAGCCAGGTGAAATGAGGAAAGCAGTATCTCCCCATCCTTCAGACCTTCCCCGATCCTAAAATCTTTGTCTCGAGGGTAGTGCCTAACCTCAACCCCTTCAGGGACCCTGAGGCTCCTAAGTTGAGCGTTTTTCCTATATTTGGCTGGGAGAGGGTCAGTGCAGAAGTTCTCCTCCTCCTCGGCATCCTGACTCGTCTCGACATCATCCTCTACTGCCCGATCCCCTTCTTCCTGAGTGACTTCCGGGGGACTAGACCTAATGACCCGTGTAATCTCTACGGACGGGGTGCTCACCGAGGTATCGGGATCAGTAACGGTTAGGTCAGTGTCTGTCACTTGCAAGTCGCTAACCGACCTGGTATCATCGCTCCCGGACATATTTGACGAAAGGTAGAAAATTGAGAAGAACAGCTTACAAAAGGTGAAGATTCCGGTTGTCTCCCCTCGTACTCTTCTCCGGCTAAGTGATTTGCAGAAACCGGCAACTGTATCAAGATGCGTCCGGTCAAACGCTTCGCAGCACGGATCAAAACACTTCACACAGTGTAAAAGTCAGTTAGGATCGCTGAGGCTTGAAGAAATTGATGAAACAATATGGAGATTTTGTAAGTGAGAATGGATTTGATTTGCAGATAATGCTTGAGTATGGCAGAGAAAATAATGAATATGGCAGAGAAAATAATGAGGAGCAATCCAAAAGTGGTGCAAGTGTGGTGTATGTGGGTTATATAGATAGGAATGACGCTTCAGTCACCCGGGTCGGAGAATCGGATCGACGTGACCCGGCCCATCTCGTGCAAATCTATGCCATCTCAGCCACAAGTTCAAATTGCAATGATGGCGGTAGCTGTAGCATTAAAGGCGTCCCGCATCATCCGGCACGCGTCCCCTCATCATCCGCCACGCGTCCCGCGCACCAACTCCGAGGACTTTTTGATGGGCCTTAAGATTCTTTCACCTAATGAGCCCATTGGATGCAGGCCCATAAGCTAAAAGAGGGCTTGTGTACATGTGAGTTTTCCCGGCCCATGAAAAAGCCCATCCCGTCCTGATCGATCCAGGAATGACCCGAGATTGTGACCCGGTCATTGTGCTCGCGTCATAACCCGACTAATACCTCAGCCCCGTGATCCGAGACGCATCTTGGCCCGACCGTCTTATCCATTTTTGCCCCCACCCGAAGAGCATTTTTGGAAGGAACTCGGAGGTTCTAGAAGATATTTGTAGCTCAAGGCAATGGCATGATAGAGGATCTGCATAGCTGACGTGTAAAGGAAGATATCATGTAAAGTTGAAAATGTTGCCCTAATGGGCCAAAGGCCCATTGGGAAAATTGTATATAATTCAATGAAAAGTAATGAGAAAAGATCTTTTTTTGGGTGTTGTGCAAATTTTGTATCTACAGCAATACAAGAGTAAGGAAACATAAGTTAGGCAATCATGTCTAACTATTAGGCTACCTAACAATCTCAACTAACATTCAGCATATTAAACATGTGTTTCAACACGATATTGCTTTAGCTTCCATAATGAAGTGCATAGCAGGTAAGCAGTATTATGCAAATGCGGAAGCTATACAATGTTGAACATAAGAATCTCCTTGTTCTTATTCTTTTAGTGAATGAATCTAAGTATAGTAATAGTAATACTTTATCAACCTAGATTTTTGGACAGCTACACTTATTATTAACCATGTCAATCTAGGGATTTGATCTCATAGATTTTAATTTAAATTTGATTACAAGCAAATGCCATTCTATCTCATAGATGAGTGCAACATCTCTTTCCAATCAAACACAAAATTATAATTAGTTCATGAGGTAGATTGAATTATCGTTGTAGTAAGAAATAAAATTATTTAGGAATAAAGAAATTTCAATGCAAATCAATAAATTAGGAATAAAAATTAGGAATAATGCCTAATTGTTACCCACAAATAACATGTACATATAGGTTATTGAGTAATGTGTAAAAAGAAATTTAGTTTAAAAAAATTGAATGAAACAAATATAAATTTTGATGTACTTCTCTCTTTACGTAGTTAAATTAACTTCTAAACTTGTATATATATAAGATTAGAAATTGAGATATCATAGTAAAAAGTTATTCCATATTAATAAATAAAAAAATCAAAATTTGAAATGTATTTACAATGATGTATATATATATATATATATTAAAATTTGAAAGATGTTGTTATTCTCAATTCGAAAATGTACTATATATACGTATGAGAGTTTAAGATTGAGGTATCTAAACCTTGAAAAACTTTTCAAGGCATTAAAAAAGATTGGGATCAATTTGAAAATTTTAAGACTCGCCCAACAAAATTTGAGCTCAAACTCTACAAGCACTTCAAAATAAACGGAAATTAGAAAGAAAGAAAAATTAAACGATCAATTATTTTCTGATTATGCTTGAATAGCCTTTACTTTCTACTTTCCCCCCTTAATTTAGGCTCAGTTCCAACGTAACAGCTATATATGAAGCTAACAAGATGTGATACAGCAGCAAGACCTGTTTAGTGTGTCTGTGGAAGTTGCAACTGCCAACAAACACAAGGATATGAAGAGAACCAATGGCAGCCAGGTTCATTGCCACCACTAACCATATCAGATGTCTCTCATAAGTAAACTACTCGAGCAAACTGGGTCAGGCAGACATCTGCATTTCAACACCAATTCTATATATATATATCAAAAGATAATTGTAACAGACAATTTGGAACATACCTTTCCAATAAAGGAAGCAACAACCATCTGGTCCAAAAGCAAATTTTGTTTCACCAACCAGATAAATATGATCATACTGTTGAACATTTTCAGAAATAATAGGATCTAGGAAATGTGGCCCTCTCATCCATGTTCGTGATTTCTTGCAACAAGAATGTGTCCACCTCTTGGTCACCCCTCACCAGAACCCTACAATCACCATAGCACAATACTCGTTACATTCTCACAACAGAACTAATGAATCATGGCAATATAAAAAAATCGTCTTACCCAAATCGCCATGGATAATCATCTTCATGGTTTACATATAGTTGACCCAGCAATCAACTTCGTTCTTGTTTGTATTATGTAGCTCTCAAATGAATGAAAGAACCACAAAATTACACGCAAAACATGAATCTGAAGATAAGGAAGCATCGTTCCAGCTTTCACTAATCCTCAATATCACAAGGCAGAGAGCCCATTTCCTGGACATCAAATTCTGGTCTAGAAGCTAGTAAATCCAAAATGTTGTATACATAGTCACCTTCGGGGTGTGATCGATCACCAGCAACAAATGCAGTAACCCGATCCTTGACCTTAATCCAAGACCATCATGGCTCCTTGATCACACCCTTTGACTTCATTAGCTTCCTTATATCTGCTGCTTCTCGCCACTTCCCTTTGGCAGAATAAATGTTAGCAAGGGTAATGTGGGTTCCCGCACAATTTGGATCCGATTCAAGAATCCTCTCTGCAGTGCATCTACCATGTTCCACATCACCGCGTTCCCTACATGCTCTTAGCAAAGTTGACCATACAATATCATCCCGTTCAAATGGCATAGTTCTGATCATGTGCTCAGCGTCACTTAATCTTCCAGCTCTACAGAGTAGATCAATCATACAGCCATAATGTTCTTTTGAAGGATTGATTCTACACTCTTCACTCATAGAATTGAAATAGTGGAATCCGAGATCAACAAGTCCAGAGTGGCTGCAAGCACTAAGAACTCCAAGCACAGAGTGTAATACCCGTATTTTTATTATTTATATTGATTGGGTAAATTTAATTTAATTAATTAATTATAAGTTAATTAAATGGACTATAATATATTTTTTAGTTAATTATTTGGGTTTATTAGCTAATGGGCTATATTATGTTTTTGGGCCCATCGGAAGGATTAAATAAATAAATATATATTATATATATTTATATAACTAAAATAAACCCTAAGTTAGGGATACGTTTCTGTCAGACTAGTCGAGGGAGATAACAGAATCGCAGTCGCGTAGAAGAGAGAGGAGAGAGAGCATCGAGCAGCTTACAATTCCTGCGTGATTTAGCCCAACGATCAGGCAAGTAGAATGTTATTCTCTTCTCCTTTGTACCCATAACCCTAGCATCTACGTATTTTAGTTTTGCATTATTTTGTGTATTTATATAATTATATATTATGCTCATATTCATTCATGTTCCACAATCAGTGTATAGATTTGTAGGTGATAATCTATAGAAATTAATACAGTAATTGGTTGGTCTGTAAATTAATTATTTAACATGCGTATATATATTCTATTAAATTACAGTTGAATTCGTATATCTATCGACACGTATAAAATTGGAGCAATAGGGTACAGTTGATTACTTGTAGGATTTGTATAGTGGGTTTGTGATCAGGAGGTGATGGACACCTATTAAAGGTAACTGAAGACTTGTACCTATCTAGCATAGTTCTTTTGAATTTAATTTATATATTATACTAATTATATAGGAATCAGTTGGTGATTATAGTCTTGACAATGGTCAAGTATGCGACTATGTATATAGCTTTATAGCTATAGATCATTACTGAACTGTTGGTTATATAGTTTTGGATCAGTTAATTGTTTACTAGAGCACTGCTACAGGTACACTTATCGATATATGTATATCTATATGTATATATATAATTTGGTGTCTAGAATTAGCCTTATTGTACGGTCACCTGTGTAGGCAAGGTTGTGGAGTTAGGAATAAATTTTATTGATGCTAAGAATGGGTCATAATTTTTGACTTATTTTAGGATAATTACTGTTATGGTTATAGCTATTGGGTGAAGTAATTGAGTAAATAATATATATATAAATAAATAAATATATCCTTATGTCGACGTTGAGATCAAATCTAATAAATTCTCCCGGACACAGAATAAATAATATTTATTATTTATTTTGTTTTACTTTAATGAGGAATGGAGGAAACCACGATGAACTGACTAATAAGCCAGTCTCATCTGTAACATAGTCGACTAGTCATGACAATGATAAGTTGTCGGGTACGTGGTTATGGTTAGGCATGGATAAGTTGCCTATTGGAATGTGAATTAATTATGGTTGCACTTTATTTGATTTGCCTATTGACCAGTGATTTTGATTTTGGTTGCGCTTTATTTGTTTTATTTATCGACTTGTTATTTGATTATGATTGTAATCTATTTATTATGCCTATTTTCTGGAGGATATATATATTTAAGTGTGGTACTTATAGGAATTATAATATTACTCTTATATTTATAATGGGTAGATGATGGGATTATTGGTACTCTGTTTGGGATCATGTAGAGTCTACTCTGCTCGTTGGTCTGACCCACCTTTGTTGTTTCAGGTTCTCGGCAATTTCAGCCACATGGTTGAGGTCGCTTATCATTCATTCACAAGTTCATCCATTTTGACTTCAATTCAGTGTAGGGACCCAATTTAGTTATATTTTTTTTAGACACTTGTTTTCATTAAGGTTTAGGGGTCCATAGATATGGATTCCCGAGTTGTACCCTTTGGGAGTTTTGATTTCTGAATTTATTTATTCATGAGATTTAAACTTTTGAGACTCTGTTATTTCTTAAATATGTCTTTTGATTCTGTGTTCATTTATTATCGGGTGTTGATGCGCCCTAGTTTTCGGTATAGGTCTGGCCAACCTATGCACGAAAATTAGAGGGTATCACACAGAGTCTGGTCTTAAACCAGCCCTCAGAATTTTCTCAAACAAATCAATAGCTTCTCTGCTGTGCCCATGTTCAGCATATCCATTAATCATGGCTGTCCATGACACAATATCATCATTTCCTGCCACATTAAAGATCCTTGAAGCTTCTTCAATACTCCCACACTTTGCATACATATTGATCAAAGCACTATGTATCATAGCTGTATGTTCTAATCCAACAGACAAGACATGAGCATGGAGTTGCTTCCCTTGCTCAAGAATGGCTGAATTTCCACAGACACTCAACACACTAGCGATAGCAAACTCAGTTGGCTTTGGTCCTTCCCTTCTCATCCATGATAGGAACTCGAAAGCCTCCTCAGCATAACCTCCTTGGGCATACACAGCAATTATAGTGCTCCACGAAACTATGTCTCTTTTGGTCATCCTATGGAACACTATGGACGATGAATTCAACTGCCCACATTTTGAATACATGGTCATGATGGAATTTGCCACTGACAAAGATTCCATAAGGCCTACATGTAAAACATGAGCATGCAGTTGTTCACCCCATTCAATTCTCCCAAGAATGGCGCAACCAGATATGACAGCTGCAAAAGTGTATTCATTAGGACTTACTTCTGATTCCCTCATTCGCAAGAATGCGTGATCAGCATGCTCCTCTTGGCCCGTTTGGACGTATGTGGTAATTATTGTTGTCCATGAAACCACGTCTCGTGTCCTCATGTTTTCAATCAAGCGCAAACCATATTCTAGCTTCCCACACTTGTTGTACATAGTAGCGAGAGTGTTAGCAACATGGGAGATAGTATCGAAGCCTTTCTTCATTGTTTGGGTGTGGATTTCCCTCCCATAATTCAAAGCACCAGTATTAGCGCATGCCTTCAAATGTGTACGAATCATATTCCACTACTTTCCCCATTTCAGAAAAATACATCAACGCCTCCTTATTGTAACCGGCATGAACAAGCCCGGTTATCATTGCAGTCCACGAATGTACATTCCTAACCGGCATTTCCTGAAACACTCTACAGGCTCCCCAAATTTTGCCACTTTTCGAATACATATCCAGAAGGGCAGTCCCAACATAAACAGAGTTCACCAAATCAGTTTTTACAGAGAACCCATGTAATAATTCTCCATGTTTGGTATTGGTGTGAATTCCACACGCTTTAAGCGCCGGACTAAGTACAAAGGGGTCCATTCGGAGAGTAGGATCAACCCACATTTTCGAAAACAAAGCCAATGCTTCTGCTGAATCAGAGACGCGAACATACCCAGAAATCATGGTGGTCCATGAGATTTCATCTCTGTGAGGCAATTTATCAAACACTTGGCGAGCATAATTTAGTTGGCCGGTTTTGACTAGTTCCTTCAATCGAGAGTTGATTTGGAACATATAACATATCTAGTGGGGCAACATCATCTAATAGGGGTCTGCTTTTCTCTAAAACTGGAGGCTCTGTGAATTCATTATAAGCAACGGGGGTTGATATTGTATATAATCGCCTCACACGAGGCCTGATTGATACAACCATCTACAACGGTCGATAGTGTGGTTCGTGCCGCGGTGGAGATGGTGGTGCGCAAAGACAGAGCAGCGGTGTTGGAGTTGGGTCGAGCCGGTGGTGATGGTGTGGCGCGGTTGTGGAGTTGGTGATGGTGTAAGATGGTGTTGATGGATTGGTGAAGATGAAAATGATTTGGGTATGGTAGTCTGTGTGAGAGATAGATGAAAATGAGGAAGCCCTAAAATCTGTCCCCACAATTTTGTTTTAATTGAAAACTCCCCAAAACATGAGGATGAAGCGGATCTCAGAGAAGCAAAGTCTCAGCTGCTTTCAAAGAAGCTTCAACCCATGGCCGAACTTGGGCTTTTAGTGATGCTGCCTATACACCTCTCCAATAATACTCCCTTGCCTCCTACAATACCCATGGCCGAACTGTTGCTACAACTTGGGCTTTCAAATAAGGCCTCTCTCTCTCTCTCTCTGTTTGTTTTTGTTTTTGTTTTTTTATTCTTTTTGAGCTTTGTTTTGATATTATGTTGTTTTATTGCAGGAACCGTGTTAAGGTAAGCAAAAAAGACACATTCTTTGATTTATCTTTCAATAATTCATGTTGAGGAATTTTTAGTTTCTCATTGCACAAATTCTAAGCCTCTTCTTCGATGCGATATGAGATTTTTTATTTTTTATTTTTTAAAAAAAAAAAGAAAAATAAAAATTATTTGTGTCTACCTTTTTTTCGCAGACTGTTCTTAACAGATATAACACCATGACTGGAGTTCTTTACAAAAATGATCCAATATGAATTTAATATGAATTTGCATTAATGGTGCAATCTAATTGCTGAGTTAGTTCATTGATGTGAATGTTTTTTAGGCTTGGATAATGGAAATGGCTTCTCATGTTAAGTCCATAGACAGAAATCACTTGTTGGAAGCTGGGTTAGACGGATTTTATGGACAGACAGCACCATATGGGTTTTATTTTGTTTTATGACAGGTTATCAAGCTCAAGGGACAACTTGTTCAAAGTTGTTTATTACAATATATATATATATATATACTCGTCAGCCAGGCGCGGTGGAGCAGCTGCTGGAGGCATGTTTTGGCAGCTCCTTGGAGATGGAATGTTGTTCGTCCAGGAGGGTTGCTGATATTGTGTAACTCATAATTAGATATATATTGCTGCAATTTTACATGTTGCAAGCTTTGTTGTTTAGCAAGTTTGATGCTATATGTTAGTTAGCTAAGTATAAGTTGTTTGTCTTTCAATGTCTGCTGCCAAGTAAACTTTCAATAACTGTTTTTTTTTATATATATTTGGGTGAATTCCAAAATAGATTAACACTTGCACACCACTGTCAAATAATTTGGCTGAAATTTAATTAATTAAATGAAAAAAAATGAGCTTGAGTTGAAAGCATATTTATTTATTTTACCTTCTTTTTATCTCGAAAAAATAAAATTCTTTTCATAAAGAAAATGAGAAAATAAAATTCTTTTAATCATGAGATAATGAAGGTTTATTACTTATAGTTATTTTTATTATAAATAATTTTAAAATCATTGTGATAAAAATAATTAAATATATTAAATGGAATCAATGTCAAATGGATTTATCCTATGTCCACCTACATATGTATACAAAATATGATGAGGGCCCATAGCTTTGTGGAAACATTATAATGCAACCCTTTGAGGTATTTCTACTGACATCAATTTATAACAAAATTTAATAAATTATACCGCACACTTTTTGTGAGAACTTTTTATAGTAATAATTTTCATTCTCACTAATAGAGGTGAGAAGTTGTAATTTTTTATACCATTAAGGACTTGACATATAAATAGACCTCCTTAAAAGATCCATTATATTTATCAGTTAAAATCTACCGTCAAAAAGTTTAAAATATCTGCTACCTACATATATATCCAATACTACTTCAAATCTTCCTCATTTCTCTATCTAATACCATTTGAATCTTCCTCAACTCTTTATTCAAAACCATTTAATCTTCCTCAACTCTCTCAACACTGCATGTGAAATAAAGCTCACATCATTTAGCCTCTTATGCTATATTGATTAATTCTGATGTGGGCATGACCAAATGGGCCTAACTGTTTAATGCGTATCGTCCCAAACCCATTGTACCAATGTCCTATTTGGATCCGTTTTTGTTGAAATCTAGAGTCTTGTTGGGGTATATGGAATTGGAATCGAAAGCTAGAATCTTAAGTATTACCTAATTATTAATAAATAGTTTAATTTAATTTTTAAGGAATTATATATATATATAATACAATAAAAATATAGAACAAAAATATTAAGATTTTTGGTATTTAATTGTAATTTAATAAGTTTGAGTCATATATTGAAATATTAAACGAAATTATTAAGATTTTAGGTTTTTCGAGGACCTAATTCTTAAAGTATTATTTCACCCTAAAGAAATTTAGGGCTATTATCAGAAAACCCCTCTATGGTTTTCAAATTGATCAAAAAAATCCATGTGGTTTCAAAAAAAACCCTATGGTTTCCAGTTTAATCAAATACCCCCATGTCCTCTATAAGATTATGAAAATAACATCCAAAACTCTAATTTAAATCTCAATTAAACTCTAATTCCTTCCATTTTCACTCATTTACTCCAAAACTCTAATTCCTTTCATTTATCACAAACTAACTTTCAATTTAAATCACAATTTCAATTTCAATTTATAATTATATATATATCTCTATATCGTTATATATATAATCATATATACGTACTTATTTATATATATTAAACTACCACAACAGCCCAAAAATTTGGAATTCATGACTGATTAACCAAAAAACACATCCATTTCCTACTTGGCACAATGGAACTGAACCAAATTTACATGCATATGCTTAGCAATCACTGTGTGAAAGACAGTCACTCCATACAATGATCAGGCATGTTTTTTAGACACAGGACCAGCTCAATACAGCATTATCTAATTATAATGAAAATGTAATAATGATAGTATTTGATATTTCTAGGATTAAGTCTCTTACCAAGACTGTTTGGTTTGGTTTTCTGAAAACCGGTTTCAGAAATCTCAATTATAAAATGATTTGTTTCGACAGTTCTCTGAATTTTTTTTTCACTTCCATGAACTTTTGAGAACTGTTTTCAGAAATATAAACCAAGCTGAACTAACAATCTAATGTGCGTCGAGCAAGAAAAATCATTGTTCTTTTTTCCCGCGATGGGAAAGATGTATTGCTATAAAGGAGAGTGCGTACAAGGATTGAAGTGAGAGCATACCCTCACTGTACAATAGAGGAACAGAATAGCTCATCATCATTATCCTTGCCTTAATCCCATATAAATCGGGTTGGTCAAAACCATCATAATCAATCAAATTATCAAAAACTAATAAGACCCTTGCAAGATGAGAATATAAGAACAGCCTTTATGGAGTCTTCTGTTACTTGCCCTCTAAATATTCCACATAATAGAACTAACTATCATTCTAGAGAAGAGCTCTTCAGATTTGAATTCGGCAACATACCCGATGAAAAGTTGCTGCAGAGAGTCATCCCAGTAAGATCCCCCCAAAAAAATATGTAGAAAACAGCACCATAGATCTTTGGCAAATGTACAGTTGAAAAGTAGAGGATTAATTGCATCTTTCTTCACTCTGCATAAAATTATGACATATTGAGTTAAGTGGTAAACCACTTTATTTTATTTTTTTATTTTTTATTTTTCAATATCTTTGGAATTTAAGTGATAAGCCACTTTCGTAGGTAGAAAAACTATCGTTATACTCGCTAGAATCAATTCTCTATGGGAAAGAAAGGAAAAGCAATGGTGACCAACTTTTTCTTTTCAGGTACTTTCTATTTTTTCTGATTCTCTATCTTTTTTGGCTTTCACAATGTAATTCACAAAAAAAAAAATTAAATAAATAATAATAGAGGTTTTGTTAAAACAAACTTATGTGGAGTTAAATAGCTGACTGACATGATTAAGCATGTTCATAAATGATCAGAAAATATGACAGATCTAGTCACTGACCTGTATTTGATGTCTATTTTTGCGGTAGCAGCATAAGCACCTTCTGTTGGAAGACAAAAAAACACAGAAATATTGTTTAAGCTTTATATAAATCACACCACTCAAAGTATGCTTATTTTCATTTTTTTTGCAAGGATCATCACTATAAAGACTATCAAGAATCATGAGTATCAACAGTTGTCACTCGATATTTACTGGAAGTGGATAGGACTCGGTTCAAGGCTGTCTAGATTGTGATATCTCTGTTCTGACAAAATTCGAGGTAGGTCACCAACACAAAGCGACAACTAGAGCTTTCCACTTGCGAGTGACGATCATACCTCCAGATGAGGTTCAAATACAAAGTGCTCCCATGTCAAGCGGCCCCCCTTCATGTCCATGGTGGTTTGCAACAGCAGCAGCTTCGCCTTTCTTGCCTTGCTTTCTTTCCTTTCGACTCTTGCCATAGTCAACTGTTGGGTATCTGAAACAACAACGCTCAGAATTGTTAAAACATAATATAGATATTACTGACATTTATATGCCTTCTAATGCACTAAGTGTCTTTGATAACAGGTCAATGGTCATCCCTTGCCAACAATAACGAACCACAACTTTCAGAATACACAGGATATCCATGATCCAATTAAGGAAATAAAATACTTCAGTTTTTTTCTACGAAGTTTTACAAAAAAATTGCTGTTGTTCAAGGGATGCATCAAATTTTCAGATTCTATCAGCCAAAAGATTGTGAGAAGCTTATTGAACAGCTGGTAAACCAAAACCATGACGACATTTATCAATCATATCTTGTCATTTACAAAACACTAAGGTAAAACTCAAACGTAGTAAACCAGCATGCCCATTTATATAATTCTACATTGTATAAAACATTTGCAATAAAACATATGTTCCAATATTCTAACCAACATGGTAGAATAGTTTATAGCCTGTGGATAGCAATGAGAATAAAGATAAATAACATTAACACAGTCTCGTCTACAAACCAAAATCCAAGCTTCCACATTTTTCACTTCATGTAATGCAAGTAACTATGTCATATCCTTAATCAACTTCTTTTTTTCTCTATCATATTATCATGTAATCTATTACTGTATGCAACGAGGCATAGATGGCCCTACACTTGCATATCAAATTTTTAGTAAACTAAAAAACGTTAATGATCATGTGGAAGGATTAAATATTTAAATCACACACGAGTAGATGAGTGGTTAACACGGTATCAGAGCAAGAAGTCCTATGTTCAAATCCCACCGTCACACAAGTTAAAAAATGTTGTTTCACGTGTGTTGGACCAAAAAAAATAGGCCACACGTGATGGGCGAGTTAAAGGATTAAATATTTAAATTCCACCCTCTCTAAAGTAGATGGGTGGTTAACAATTAAACAAGTACTTTAGAAGCAATTCTCCAGTTCATCCATCCTGCTTCTGTTCAAAGGTCAGAAGCCTTCCGTTGCACCAAGTTTTGTGCGATCGACCTATGAGAAAGAAAAATCAGTCTTGGGTATCTTTGGCAATGAATGACCACTTTTTCCAATACAACTACTAATTTTATCGAGTTGCAGCTTTATATACTACTTCATTCCAAATCAGAGTTGCCACCGGTTCAACTTCTGCCTGTCTGAACCGTAGACCACAAGCCCAAAGCTCGAGACTTGTAGAACGTATGCCAAATTGGAGTGGTGGTCGTGTGGGGGCCCATGCGCGTACCTTTTGGAGGGTTGCACCTCTTTGCCTTTGGTGGAGCATTTGGTTGGAACACAATAGGCATTGCTTTGAAGGGGTGGAGTCCACAACCGCTTCTCTTGAGGATGCTTTTATTTCTTCTCTTGTCTATTGGGTGGAGGGTAGATATTGTATATCGATAGATGAAAAAGATTGATTTTTTGGGTTCGCTTCGTGCTTAGGGCAACCTTTTTTATTCTTGGGATGCACTCCCCGCTTGAGTGCTTTTAATTCAATACAATACTTATAATAAAAAATAAAAAATAAAAAATAAATTAGAGTTGCCACCTAAGAGCAGTACTGGCAGCAACTAAAAGAACTGGAAAGTGGAAGCTTATTGAACAAAGAAGACAAAGGTACAGGAGTCTCGGAAGAATCAAGATTAACAAATGCTTCCATCTCATCTTCCAATTATTGAAACAATTATGTGATGTTTGTTACTACTGATTAAATTCCAAGGGGGGAACAACTAGCTGTAGACACTTTTAAGCAAAATTTCTCCATTTAATCAACAAAAGTAACTTCTTGCTTTAAACATAATTATAAAATCTAAAACCTGTTATCTAAAAAACATAAATAAACCCAGAGTGGAACAGTCTTCGAGAAGCATACATTGCAAATTTAGAGGAGGATCTCCCCGCAACTGTTCCACAACAAGCCTTGTACTTCTTCTTGGAACCACATGGGCAAACCTTGTTTCTGGGTATTTTCTGTTGCACGAAAGAATGATAGACAAAATATCACTTTAAAATGAAGCTACAATAAAGAATAAAAATAGTTTCGATTAGCATACTAAAACTAAATGACTAATAAGCTGAAAACCTTTTCATCCTGCCATGAACTATTATTATCAGAAGTTTTTTCCTTGTGAAAAGATGTTTCTAGTTTGCACGCCTTGTCTGAAAATACTTCCTTGCTTGGTTCCGAGTTCCCTTCTTCAATGTTGCCTAGGCACTCACAAAAACGTTGAACTGATATGAGGAAAACTCGAAAGCACTTGACTACAAAAGCAAGAATAAGGTGGAACATTTGTAGGACTGACGCTTCTTCTGAAAAGACCAACTCGTAAGAGACACACTTCTCCAACTAGCAAAAAATTAATTACACCTATAGTATGAAAAACAAGCTTCTCATATGGAAATAAGCATGATTCAGCATCAGCGACAAAGCAACATAAAACTGTCTCCAATGTGAAAGGAGTACTAACCGGCCATTACCATGAGAGGTATCTGCTGGACTAGAAAGTTTATCACTTTCAACCAAGTTATCTTCTGTTCCTTGTTCTGCTATGAGAAATTCTATTGCAGCATCAACATCACCACCCACTTGCAATAAAACCTGGAATAGAATCGGCATACAATAAAATACATAAACAAAACAAAATTTCTTCACATGCATTATGCATGCTAAGTATTATACTAAACCAAAATAAGAGAGCCATATTTTAAACTCCATCTAACTACCAAAAGTGCAGACATGAAAAGAGATGAGAATAATATGCAAGTTTTTTTTTTTCTTTTTTTTTTGGTTGCAAGATCTCACCTGTTCAACTTTTTTGGCACTTTCACATCCACTTCCAGTCATGACTAGTTTGATGGGTTCTTCATGCATAAAACTCTTACCAGCTTCCCCTTTAGGCTTGTTGACAGCGGCTTTTGCTTGATGGGATGTTGCTGAAAGATCAGCATCAGCCTTTCACATAACTAGAGTTTATCAGCCTTACACTACCAACTAAGTGATCAAATTTGCAACTAAGATAGCAAAGCTGCGAGAAGGGATCGCATACTTAAAAATGATAACTAACAATAATGATGGGAACCTTGATTGTGATTGACCTAGCTGGTCCAAGGCAAGTGTCTTCCTTTAACCGAACACTATTGTAATGTTCCCCATCGTGATAAGATCTGCAAAAGGATTAACAAGTTGACTCGCCAAACAAATTTTTTGTTTCTTTGCCATAAAGCACAAACACGGAACCGTAGAGAAAGAAAATAACTTGTATCTTAGAAAAAAAGTTCTGGGCAACAGGGCTGTAGCACTTCTAGATAATTCTAACCAAATTCATGCTGAGGTTTATGTGGCTATAATATTTTAGGAGTTGCAGCTTGATGTGACTATAATATTTCAGGAATTGCTTAGCTAACCTGTCTTAAAAGGCACCTAGGCAAGCATCGCGATTGTCGGTAATAATGTTTTTATAAGGAGAAAATGTACAGAAAAGAAGAAAAAAATAGTGAAGACATAAACCAAACCCAAAACCATTTAATATAAAGTCGTGTTACGTATTTAATTCCTAATTTCTGCTATTTTTAATCAAAATAAAGCAGGGTAATTAGATCATTTCAGAAGTGTTAAGCTTAAGACTCATTACTATTTTATGATTAATAATCTATTTAAACTTCAATGAATCAACTGTTCCACGTAATTGCCCTGAAAATTTCATTTCAAAATTTGAGGATGGATCTTGGTGCAATGGTAAGGTTGATCAATTGTGACTTGGATGTCAGAGGTTCGAAACAAGAAACAGATCTCCACATACGTAATTACATCTCTCCCACGAGAGCCTCATGTACTGCACCGACTAGCCCTTTTTGTATCTTTTTACCAAGAAGTTGCAACTTAACATAGATGGCAAGCGGGTGATAGACTTTGAAAAAATAATAAAATTCTTCACATGTAACCGCTATAGTGAAGTGCACCGCTTTCTGTAAATAAAGCTAAAGGAATCGTCAATACCCTTCCACCATTATTGATTAACAATTAAATGAGGGCTAACACAGAAATGACTATATTTATATAATCATAAAGAACAGCTCGAAAGAAACCATGACAGCTACAAAGACAATTTCAGACTGACGTATGTCCTTATTGTTTCTTTCTTCAATGCCTACATGGAAATTACGAGCCTCAATTACATGGTATAAAGTTGCCAATTTAGGTGGAAAAAATGTAAACAGGACAGTCAGTAATCACGTATTTCTTCAATGCCAAGTTACATGGAAATTACGAGCCTCAATTTTTAGGCTCCAAAGTATTTTCTCACATCTTTTAATTTTCTCTTTTTCTTTTTTCCCTTTCTGCGGAGGTAGCTTTGGGCCAGAACAGGAGATGCACCAAAAATGGCATAAATACTGTTATTGGAACCATTTTTAAAAAGGGATACAGAAGAGTTTTTTTTAATGTAAACCTTCTACATCATCGAGCACATTATGAATGGATTCTCATAAAACTCCGCCACTCGACATTGCAGCTACTGCTTCTTTGGCTGCTTTAAAGAGCACGAGAGAGGAGTCCTCTTTTGTTCAAGATTTAGATTCTTAAAATATGCAAGTTGGTGCATAGCTATTTTAGGTAGGGATGGCAATGGGGCAAGGCGGGGATCGCCTCCCCCATCCCCGACCCCGGTTAAATTTAGCACCCCCATAACCGCACCGCCCCCGTCCCGGTTACCGCCCCGCCCCGCGACCCGGTTAAATCCAGTTGATCTAAAACCGAAGCACTCACACATCCGCTGAATAAAAAAAGTAAACATCTATTGAAACCCTAGGAGAGAGAGAGAACTCTCCTTTGCTGACGAAGAATGGAGGGAATCACAAGGTGTTCTCTGAGAGGGTTTGTAGATCATCAAACTGACCCTTGCACTATGACAAATGATGCCTTAGATTTAATTTAAAAACTAAATAAATTGAAGATCAAAACATGATGATACATATATATATAACTATGTACAGGCAGTGACGGATCTAGGGATCCGTGTCGATGGGGGCTAAATTATTTTTTTTTGGGTTTTTGGGGTATAAATGACATATATTTATTTCTTTGGGGTTTAAAACAAATTTTTATTGGGGGCTTAGTTGTAAAGAAATCTAAATTCTATGGTATCTAAGGTAAAAAAAAAAATCAGTGGGTGCTAAACACGAAATATCCAAAATTTTAGGGTAAAATATTTTTTTTAAAAAAATTCATGGCCCCCACTGGTCATTAATCAAATCCGTCCCTGTATACAGGCACAGAGCCACTAAGGCTCCAATGGGGGCAGTTGCCCCATTCAAATTATTTTTTTTTGGTATTTTTTAGTGATAATTTCTGTATTTTGAAGAAAATATAGACAAAAATTGACATTTGACCCCATTCAATTTTGAAAAAATTAGGCTTATTGCCCCTCTTTGCCCCCATTCACAAAAATTCATGGCTCCGTCCCTGACTATATATGAGTGTGTGCTTGTAGAGAGAGAGAGAGGCTGCGCAGAGTGAGGGTGAGAGTATTAGGGTTCTTATATTGGTATTTATATGAGGGAAATTATTTAATATATAATACATATAAGGGTATTTAAGTAAACTACTTCTGTAATGTAGTGTATATAATATTTCCATACTGTTTTGTGGAGGTGACAAAAGCTACCTAATTGTGGTCTCCAACAACTATCAAAGCTACTTTAAAAAAAAAAAAAAAAAAAACCTATCAGAGCTAATAAACGGGACGGGGCAATTTTAGCGTGGCGGGGCAGGGGTCCCCCATACCCGCCCCCAAACCCAGCCGGGGATTTTTTTCTCCCCCCATTTATTTAATCGGCCCCCCAAACCCGCTTAAATTGGGGCGGGCAGGGCGGGTATTCTTGCCATCCCTAATTTTAGATAGTTCATACTTGTGTGAAAGTGAGCTTTCTCTTTACATGTTTCAATATACTTTACTCCCTGGGAGAAAAAAGCTTCGCCCTTGATGTTGTACACCTTCACACTACAGATCCTACATCTCCAATATATCTATAAAATCTAAGAAATCCCCTATTCAACTAGATAATTCATCATCAGCCGTGCCTTTGTTTAATTTTTTTTTTATAAGTATAAATTAAAAAGCTCTCAAACGGGGAGAGCATCCCAACTACAAAAAAGGACCCCTAAGGTCCCAAAAAGCCCAAAAACTCTAATTTCTCATCTAAAGATTTACAAAAACGGCCCTCCACCCAATAAAACAAATTAGAAATATAAAAATCTTTAATAGCCTCTATGGGGGACTCAAGACCCTCAAAATAACGTCTATTACGCTCAAGCCAAATGCCCCACCCAAGGCAAAGGGGGGCCACCCTCCAAAACGAAACAACATTGGGCCCAACACGCATGGATCTCCACAAGATCAACACATCATACACCGACGCCGGCATCACCCAATGCACCAAACAAGCCGAAGAGAAGAGACCAACAATCATACGTCAATGGGCAATGCAAAAGGAGATGATAAACGGATTTACCCTTCTTCTTGCATAAAAAACACCGGTTAACCACGATAATGCCCCGCTGCCTCAACACATCCAAAGTGAAAATGCGACCCCACGCCACCGACCAAGAGAAAAAACCACCTTGAAAGGGGCCTTAGAGCGTCAGACCGCCTTCCAAGGAAAGGCTTCTTCTGCCTTAGGCGAAAGGCACCCAAAAAACGACGCAACCGAGAAACGCCGTAAGGAAGAAGGGGTCCAACTCAAAGCATCCTGCCTGACACCCACAGTCTGAGAGTACAAAAGCTCCAACAACCCAGCAACCTCCTCGAGCTCCCAGTCCTGGAAGGGAGGCGTAAACACGACATCCCACACAAGTCTACCGGTATCAAGGCGATAACAAACGGCTACAGTAGCATGACGGTCACGAGCAATCCGGAAAAGCTAGGGGAAAGAAAAAGCGAGGGGCCTCTCACCACACCACCAATCCGTCCAAAAATGAACATAGCGGCCATCGCCTACCCTAAAACTGAGAAAAGGAAAAAAAGAATCCAATCCCCGTCAGATGTCCTTCCACACTCCCACCCCTCTTCGGATCCGAACCTCCCTAGAGCACCAACCACCACTATTCTCCCCGTAACTGTAAGCAATCACCCGTATCCATAAACGGTTCCTCTCAATGCCAAAACGCCAAAGCCACTTTCCTAAAAGCACTTTATTGAAAGGAATTACTCGTCAAATACCCAGACCCCCCTCCTGAAGGGGACAACACACCAACTCCCATCGCACCAGGGGAAGCGAAGAACCCCCCCCCCCCCCCCCAAAAAAAAATAAAAAATACCCGCCTCTAGAGCCTCTCAATCCTCTGAGCCACACTACAGGGAATCTAATAAAGAGAAAGAACATAAGGAGGAAGGTGGAAGGTGGGTCAACCCTCCTGTCATGCCTTTATTTCATGGAGATGGGTCAACCCGTGAAGCCTGGAGCCTTAGGTGGTCCCCTAAAGCCCCAACCAATAGAAGGCTCCAAACTGTTGCTATTTTCATATATTATAACTTTCTTTAAATTCTAGTTTCTTTCTATTATTAGGCCCCAATCAACACATGGATTTAATAGTGGGCCCCAAAGATTTAAATCTCCCCCCTCCCCCCTCCCCCAAGTCAATCCATGTTTTCTTTTTCTCCTCTGCCAATTATCATTACAACGGCCATTGTTTTTGAACATATAATTATCAATTACTCGTTGAATTGCTTAAACTTTCTATTTTCCCTTGTTAACTTATACTTTTTTTTCCTTTTACTTATTTCCCACATATTTTCCTCTCTCTGTACATGATCTCCCTTTGTCTCCTTACAACTAATTTTTTCGCTTCTTCACACTAAATAATTTTCAATAACCATCTGAAGATACTGAATGTACTTTTATTCTATTGAAGATTTCATTGGAGCATTAGACCCAGTTTTTCAACCAAAAAAAAACCATCTATTTTTGTTATTAAATTTTTGAACTTCAATAAATTTCTTATGGGAAATTGTATATTTGGTTTTTGATTTGTGACCATTTTCGTTTATATAGGTGAATATGTCTACCAGAAAGTATGATTTACAGATATGAAAACTTGAGAAAAAGCTAAGAATATGTAAACTAATTCAATTTATTGATAAAGTTGTTATAACTAATAGCCAAATATAACAAAAAGAATTAGGTGATAGTTCAACAAATTTAGGCCACTTTCCTAAGTCAGCTTGTATTAAGCTGCCCCTGGGGTCAACCACCTAAATTCTTTTTCCCATTTTTCCCCATTTTACAGTATATCTTCTATTAGATTTATTTTTTTTAAAACACTTTTAATCACTTCCCCTGCGTGTTCATCGGCCTCTTTGTCATTCCATTTTTGTAGCTTAGTTATGTCCTAAAATCTATTTATAGCTGTTGTTGGAGCTTTGTCCCCCATCAGATCCGAATGGGAAATACAATGGGTATATATGGCTTGTTAGCCCCACCTAACAGATTAAACTTTTCGGATGGATTGTGAAGCACCCAGCGTGTTACAGTTTGCCTAACTAGTCCTTGATCGAATGTCACGCCAAGCACCTGGCCCAGAGGAGCGGATGTAGGGTAGCTCAAACAAAACGAGGCGTTGCAAATTCGGGTGTAGGAGAATGTTGGAGGTTTTTTCCACATCGGATCCAAATAGAAATAAAATGAGTATGTATGGTTTTAGTGCTAGCCCCACTAAATGCTTAAGCTTTTAGTTCAAATCGTGAAGCTTCTGACCTATTACACCTATAAACTTCATTACCACTACTTCATGATAATAAAATAAAAAATATATATATCCTTTAAAGGAAGATCGAAGTGCATGCTACAAAAAATTTACTCAAATCTCTCTTCCACAATTTACATTTTTCCTGAAAAACAAATTATTGAATGCAGCACCAAATAATGGGAGGAAAATGAACAGTACCGCACTTGGAATATGCTATACTTACAAGTGGATCATTCGAGCTTCATGGTCTCCAAAATTCCGTATGTACCAACGAGGTGACTTGTTCTGTAAAATGGATGCCAATGTCTAATATATTTAGAATATCTTAAAATGGATGCAGCAGTTATGGCACCTCAAGGCACCTTTAATTTAGTATAATGTTCTCAAAGAATTCGACCATGTGATCTAACAAATAGTGTAAGCCTGCAAGGCTTTAGGACTATCATAGATAAGCTTAATAGAGAAAAACAGAGGGTAGAAATGTCAATATCATATAAGGATATGTGCTGGAGAGAGGCACTTCTGAAAAGAGTAAAATAAGATCTTACTCGGTGAATGCATATATTAGTATGTGTAACAAGAGAAGCTGCTTGCAATTCCATATGTCCAGCCCATGTGCCATCCTTCTCCATTGACTGACAGTATTCGTCGAATGGTACATCATCTTCAATAAAGGGCTCATACAACTCGCGGTTCTTCTGTTAAATATAATTCCAACATCAGCTTTACTAATTTGTTTGGATTATCAATTAAAAAAAACTAATTAAAGTAGCAACAGGAAATTATTCAATCGCAACTCATTAATCAAAAAGTGACCTAATGCTTCCAAGATAGCAATGTGTGGAATTGCATACATTATAATATACATTACACTAAATAACAAATACATACTGAAAGCGATGAATCGGGTGGCAGTATATTGCAGGTCGAAAGAAAACTAGAATAACCTTCACAAGACTTGAGGGGTGAAAGAAAACTTTAATTAAAAAGAAGCAATACTAATCCCCAACTCAACTTATTATTAGGAGAAATCAAAACTTATCATTATCAATCCGAGTGATATGTTTAAACATCTAATGCCTCTTGATGCAACAAAATTTCTACTTTATAATGAGAAAAATAAAAGGACTTGGAAAAATATACCAAAATGTATTGCACCACCATATTCCTGTACTTTTCATGCTCCTCCTCATTGCCTTCCAGCTGATCTGCTAATGCTCTGCATATAAACAGGAAAATCTAGCTAAAGATCCAAGATGACACTTCAGAATAACACTAATGGCATATATTATTCAGCAAGCAAAATGAGGTTATCGACCAAGCACAGACCTGAAGAAACAATTACCATCTGCTGTCACTTGGATAATCTTTAAACCCAATGCGTCAAGCTGAGCACGAAATTCAGAAATGTCGACAGGCTTTACATGCTTTTTAATCTTTCCAGCATACAATAAACTCAGTCAGACAATTTTTTGGATTTAGGAATCAACTAACAATGGAAGCTTTAGTACTGGATTCTAGTAGAGAAATATACGACTACAGGTAAAACCAGATGGCAGAGAATTGCAATTATTTTGTAATTCAAAAGTCAAAACACAAGCTTAACTCCCTTATGTTGTCTATATCAAGCCTGAAATACCATTGATTACATCAAGGATAGCTCCTGCTGGTCATTTAGTGCATTCGATTCTTCCTCTCAATAGTCCTTCAATCTAAACTAATCAAATTAGGAGTACCTGACTACTGCCATTAATTATCTCTGGTGCACCAAACCATCTCAAGCGCGAAATGGTTAATTTGATCCACTCGTTTCTTTCTTTTTCTTACTATTCTCTCCAGATACATTCAAACTTTGATAATTTGTATCCAGTTCATGCTACTTATACATGCACATCTCAGCAATAACAATTGGTACTTCACAATGCTATTTAAGCCATAGAGTACCCTGCTCTCTCATCTTTCAAATCAACAATTTTTTTTTTAAGATGCTTCTTTTCTCTCTCAACAACAGAGCAACAGTCTTCCTACCAGAATTATTTTAAACTTAGGGTGATTCAGTTTTTCTGGTTGAGTTGAGTCATTTTTATATGTATGTACTTGGTTTTTAAAAACAACCTAACTACTCTAAGTGTTTAAACTATTAGAGAGGATGTAACTATAAGATTTAAATCCTTCAACATGCCCCAGCGTGACAATTTTTTTGGCCCAACATGGGTAACAATTTTTTATGTTGGTGACAGTGAGATTTGCACATGACATATTTGTCTTTGATACCATGTTAACAACACAACTACTCCAAGGTAGAGAGGGTGTACCTTTAATATTTAAATCCTTAAACATTTTTGTCACGGAATTGCCAAAGGAGGAGAATGTTAGGAAGAAATGTGAAATGTTGGCATATGTCACGACCAAAAGTTGTGTCTAAGACTAACACTATCACCACTTCCTACTTACCATACCAGATTAAACCATAAAATAACAATATCAGACTGCAAGAAACCGAGATACGAGAACAATTAAGTAACAATAGCTATGGGACTTTGGGCTCAATGCTGGTTAGACCACTTTGAGTTTGTGAATCCTACTAAAAGGGTAAAACGACCAAATGGGGAGCGCTTGGGGGAAACAGGAAAGAACGAATGCGACCCACGACGCCGCGATTTTCCACATATGTCCCACCCCAGCTTCACGGATGAGAGGCTCTGATTCTGTGAATATATAGAAGATATTGTATCAACTATCAACTCGACTCCTCAACTGGGTCTCATGCTCTCTCATATGACCCCGAAGGAAATTTTTAGGGAAACCCAAGGACAGAACAGAAAAGGTAAGATAAAGCAATCTCAAGACGGCAGGTAGCTAGGCGCATGTAGGATAAGTAGATACTACTGCCTAATTGGGATGGAGGGAGTATCTATTGGACAAAACGAGTCCAATAAATGCTTAATGATTTTACCTTTGTACTCTTCTTATGAGCATTCATACACTTGACCATAAAGATAGATCAGGTGAGCCTAAAACAGATCCACCCATGAAGTTTCTCATCCAACTTCCACAAACAGCTCGCCCCAAAGTAGAACACAATTGATTAAGATCTAAATTTAGAATCTACACATTTGTTGTTATTATAAGAGTAAGCAACAGCTAACGTCAAGCTTCAGTTCATGAAATTGAAAACTAACGCCAAAACGTCTCATGAGTTTCATGAATGTTAAACTCCTGTAATGGACCGGCCCAGCAATATAAAGGCCGAAAAATAATTTTTCAATCGCCTTATTTGCTTGGATTATATGTTATGATATTCCTATGACGCCTCCATTAATTCCTTTCCCAGATTGCTACGGCGTTTGTACACTTCTTATATATGGATGGTGCAATGTTTCTCAGTCTTAATGTTAATTATACTCATTAGAAAATTTTATAAATCAATTCACAAAAACTAAATACTAAATGCACAATCAAATTATGAAAAAAAAACATTCAAAATCAAGAACCCAACAAGAAATTACTGATAAAGATGAATTTATGCCTACAACATGGGAGTTCCCAACAAAGAAAATTACTGAAATTTCATCAATCAATTCTACGAACTGTGAAAAACCCAACAATAAATAAGTACACCAAAGCAATCAATGACCTTCAAAAGTTAAATTCTATTGTGGGGTTATCCTATAATTCACACTAAGACATCAGTGAGCTAAAAAAAAAAAAAAAAATTGTCTAGAGTGGGATTGCATTACATTAGTTGAAAAAATCACCAATCAATCGTGTGTGTGTGTGTGAATATAGGGGTGATATAATTATGGGTGGGAATTGAAGAGAGACACTTACATGGGGTTGTTTTTGAGGTTTGGACTTCTTATGCTTTGTTTTCACCATAATTGAAGATGATCTCAACAATTTATTGATGATTCAACAAAAGGGTTTTGATGAGAAAGAGAGAGAGATATAATTGATGATGGTTTCAACAATATATTGATATGATTCAACAAAAGGGTTTTGATGAGAGAGAGACACTTCTTCCCTAAACCTCGTTTTCTCGAACAGGGTTCATGCGGCCACTAGAACCCGTGCCTCAATCCTGTGCAACCAAGGATGCGAATCTGGTCCCACCAATTCGGCTAAAACAAAATATATACATATATGTGTATATATATTTTAGGGTTACACCCTTGAGGTTTAATTAAATAATAGGTAGATATAAGGTTTGGAGAGTGCATTTCAATTGCCTGATGTTTGAAAAAATTGACAAAGACACCTTCAACACCTATAAAATATTCATAGTACCCCATAACTTTGAATTTGCAATATAAAAATTTTTTCCTTTACTTTCTTACTATTTTTTACTTAAGTTGAATAAACTAAAATAACCATGCCTACATTTTTATTTTTTAAACTTTTGTGTTGTAGCATTATTAATCTTCAAGTTAATTATTTTTTTATTTATCATAAGTACTTTTTATCATATTCAATATATACGTCCCTAACACAATTTTTTGGTTTGCTTCTGTGTGTATAGATTTTAGTATTTTTTTAACTATTAACGATTACTTTTAAATATAACTGTAATATTTGTTAATTAGCTTTATTTATATAAATAATTTGAAATAAACAGTTTTCATTTAGAATAGTAATCTCTTCTTATATTTGGTAGAGTTGTTAGACAAATTTCAATTAACTAAATTTAAATAAAGGTAATATATATAAGGGTTAATTTCAGTAAACCCCCCTATACTATCCAATTTAATCAACTAACTCATATTGTGTCCACTTTGCCCCCTATACTATTCAATTTCATCAAATTGCCCCCTCAGCTCACACTTTGACTCAAAATGCCTAAACTACCCTCAATCAATAGTATAAAGGGGTTTATTGATTCAACCATTTAAAAAAATTAATTATATTTTTCACAAAAATTATAAATTCAGAAATATATATATATATATATTTTTCACAAAAAATCATATTTTGGAACATGAAAAAATCATATTTTGCGGAAAAAAAAAATTCTGAAAAAAAATCATTTTTTTCCGAAAACCTGCAACATATGAAAAAAAAAATTCAAAATTTTTTTTGCAACAAATCATTTTTTTTTCCGAAAACCCAGCAACATATGAAAAAGAAAAAAATAATTTTGCAAAAAATAATTTTTTTTCCGAAAACCTGCAACATATGAAAAAAAAAATTCAAATTTTTTTTTGCAAAAAATCATTTTTTTTTGAAAACCTGCAACATATGAAAAAAAAAATTCAAAACTTTTTTTGCAAAAAATCATTTTTTTCCGAAAACCTGCAACATATGAAAAAAAAAATTCAAAAATGTTTTTGCAAAAAATCATTTTTTTTCCGAAAACCTGCAGCATATGAAAAAAAAAATTTGCGAAAAAGTATTTATTATGTTCCAAAATATGAATTTTTTTCCGAAAAATATACACTGTTATGTTCCAAAATATGATGTTTTCCGAAATATATTTTTTTTGCAAAAAATATATACTATTATGTTCCAAAATATGATTTTTTTTCAAAAAAATTTTGTTTTTGCGAAAATGTATTTATTATGTTCCAAAATATGAATTGTTTTTCGAAAAATATATATTATGTTCCAAAATATGATCTTTTCCAGAAAATAATTTTTTTGCAAAAAATATACACTATTATGTTCCAAAATATGATGTTTTCCGAAATATATTTTTTTGCAAAAAATATATACTATTATGTTCCAAAATATATTTTTTTTCGAAAAATAATTTTTTTGCAAAAAGTATATATATTTTTTTCCGAAATAATTCATATTTTGGAAAATAATATGCTCCCTCCGAAAAAAAAAATTTGAAAAATATATATATATATTTCTGAATTTATAATTTTTGTGAAAAATATAATTGATTTTTGAAAAATAATTTTTTTTAAATGGTTGAATCAACAAACCCCCTTATACTATTGATTGAGGGTAGTTTAGGCATTTTGAGTCAAAATGTGAGCTGAGGGGGCAATTTGATGAAATTGAATAGTATAGGGGGCAAAGTGGACACAGTAAGGGTTAATTGATTAAATTGGATAGTATAGGGGGGTTTACTGAAATTAACCCTATATACAATCTATTTTATCATTAGTAACTAATGATTTTTACAAATTTTACATATTTGTCACACTTAAAAATAATTAATAAATAACTTAACTTTTTAGCACAAGGTGCCAAATGTAAATATTATGCAACCAAATGGAACTTTGTCATAAAAAAAACATTTTAAGTATCAAACATTCAAATTTGTTGCTAAATTTTTTATTTTACTCAATAAATCAAAAAATTATTACAATAAAAATTAGTACAACAACAAAAAATGTCACTAAAAGTTAATTAATTTGCACCAAAAATAGTTTGTATTTAATTTTGTTTTTGTACGAATTATAATTTTGTCACTAAGTTCAAAAAGTTTGCAATTAATTGGAACTTTGTTGGAAAAAATTTTTTAGATAACAAGCATATAAGTTTGTGGCTAAAAAATAAATTTTAAAGAACAAATTTTTTTTTTGCAAAAAGCTAATTATCTACATCAAAATTTCATGTTGTTACATAGAGGGGTATATGCGTTATTTTATTATTCAATAATTTTACTCATTTAATTAATTCTTTAATTTAAGGGGCATATGCGTCATTGGAATGTCTTTGTCAACTTTTTCAAACTGCAGGGGGCAATTGAAACGCATTTTCCAAATATTGCATCTACCTGTAATTTACTCAAACCTCATGAGGTATCACTGTAAATAATCCTATATTTTATATATAGTATAACGTCTACAATGCATTTTTTTTTAATCTCTATAGTAGTTTTTCACTTTTATTGAAAAGTTGTAGTTTTACTCGGTTTCTAATTCTAGAATTTTTTTAAAATAAATATTAATCATTATTAATTTCTTTCTAAAGATAACCGTTTCACTATCTCAAATTCCTTTTTTTTTTTTGGACATGTTGAAATAAAATATTAATCGTAAATAATAAAACAATATAAAATAAATAAAACAGTAAAGAATCAAGAACACGCATGATTTATCGTGGTTCGGCCAATTTGACATACGTTCACCAGAACAATCTTTATATTTCGTTTATCAATGAATTATGGTTACAATGATATATATACACACCTAATTCATATGTACAAGAAAAATATCAAAATCACCATTTACCGTACCTTGGGGAGCTACGCCCCCTGAACCCCCAACAAGTTAATCGATGCCCCAGCCCTTTTGAACCCAGGGCATGTTCATTCCTGAATTATGAGTCATAACCCAACATGATAGATAGTTGTTATATTTTTTTATTAAAAATAATTTGAATTATTGTTTTATAGACGTGTATATCACTACATCAATATCAAAATTATTATTTTTTATTCACTTATATGTAGAGTCAAATACCAATATATATATACAAAAATGTCAAAAGGTTATTAGAACCATATTATTAGCACAAGATTATTTCATATCTTATTGTTAAATAATTGTTATATGCAACTTCTAGTCAAATCTTATTTTATTGTTGATTAATTGCAATATACTATCTAAAGGACTGCATATGTATGGAAAACTTTTTTTTGAACTATTTCCTTTTTATATTGAAGACACTATGGGTCGGTTTGGATAGGTTGTTTTTTGTACTATTTTTTCACTGTTCACCCAATTTAAGAACAAAAACATGTTTGGCAAATAAATAAGGTTGTTTCTTTCTCTAGCACAGTAAAAACAATTGTTCCAAAATTCACCCAATTTCAAGTACATATTTGAATTGTTTTTGGTGTTTTATTACTGTACAATACCATACATAAAAAAAACGTATCTTACAAACTCTTTTCTTCACATCTCAGAAACTATTTTTCCTCTCTTCTCTGGCCGCCTCTCTCGCATCTCCAGAAACCCTAGTTGGTCGCCTCTCTCGCCTCTCCACAAAGCCTAGCTCGATACCTCTCTCGCCTCTCCACAAAGCCTCACTCTCCAGACTCACCTTCGGTCTACGACAAGCGTTCAAGGTTCGTTCTCTCTCTGCGATTTTCCGATTTCCTCTTTTTACTGTGTTCGATTTCGAATTTGGGTGGAAATATATATGTATATGTGTATATATGTATAGCTATGTATATACATATATGTATATGTGTATATATGTATATGTATATGTGATAGATCTATTCTTCTTTAATTTCTGTAGTTTCAATTTTGGGATTTTCTGAATTGAAATTAGGGCTTTTCGGCTGTAGGGTTCAATTTTGGGCTTCAAATTAGGCTTCTCTTGTTCAAGTTATATGCATTTGATTTAGTTTCTTGTATTGATTGAGAGTAAATCCATAAAAGACTGATTCCGTCAACTGGTAGTAGTGTATATCTTGAAATTTTTAATATGTAAATTTTGAGTCCCTGTTGCAAATACATACAAATTTCTCTTGATTGTGTTATCCCCTGTATCCCCCTAGAAACTAAGAATTCTGCTACATACTAATTGAAAATGCCTCAAAGTTATATGCTTTGAGCCACAGTGCATATATAAACATAATAGAGATTTGTATATGTATATATTAAGATATATGTTGTGCCTCCTCAAATCTCAATGATGATAAATTGGACAGTCAGAATTTGAATTTGAAGTTAATAGGTATCCAACAATCACCAGAAATATATACATAAACAAATGATTGAGTAGAAAGATTTTTAAATTTTTCTTTGCTTTTCACAAAATTGGATTTTTTTTCTTCTTTAATTATGTAATATTCATTGAGTTGTAGCTGGGGTTTTTCTTTTTCTAATTAAGACAGTGCCCAAAAATTTATGTATCTGTGAGTGTTCTACAACCCTCTAATCCAAGCTGGGTGGCTCAATAATACATTATATATGACATGAAATGAATGTACTCTGTTCTTTTATGGTTTCATTCTCTCTGGCTCATACAAAGATTTTCTGCTTTTGTCATTGTCTTTACCCTCTCCTTTTCATGGATCCTCTCTAGCTCTCTTTTTCAGTTTCTATTGGGATTTCTTTGCCCACTATGTGCAGTTGTTATACACCTAACAAGCTATATGAAATTTCAGAAAACAAGCACTGAAAATGAATTAGTTACAGAATTGGCATATACAGACCTCAGTTTCAAGCTTGGATATATAGGCACTGATAACAAGTACTTGTTTAGCTGATATATACAGACCTCAGTTTCAAGCTTGGCTATATAGGCACTGATAACAAGTACCTGGTTAGCTGACTGAAAAGTAGTTACAGAATTGGCATGACTCAATTAGAATACAAAAGTTTGTTTTAGGATTTAAAGAAGAAAGCATGTCTATCTGTGAATAAAGTAGCTCTATGGTCTTTGAATTAAGTCATATACTTTGAGTTTGGTAGGCAATTGGTATTGCAGATCCTTAGTTTCTCAAGTCAGGCTTGAGAAATATCCATTTGTTTGTGTATAATTCTTTTATTTCTCTAGTTACTCTTACATTTTGAAATAAGAATTTAATCCAAGAAACTCGTCATCATTATTAGCTTTAAACCTCTTGAAGCCTATGATATAGTTTTGGTTATATGGTTATACTCTACTTGTGTAAATGTAGATGGATAGCAATGTTTCACAAGCTACTGAGATTGAAAGTACGCCTGGGGGGGTGGGAGATGACAGTAAACTATGGCGTAAACCTCAATATGAGATGTTGTTGAATCTATTAGAAGACCAAGTCAATCTTGCTCATGGGACTGGAAAGGGTACTTTTTCCAAAACATGTTGGGATAATGTGACAAATGTCATGCAAGCTGAGTTTGGAAATGAATACGTGGGTCAGAAAATTAAGTCAAAATTTAATAGGGAAAGACCTCATTGGAGGAAGTTTAAAAGGGTGAAGGATAACACATGAGTTGGTTTTGACCCTACTGTTGGGTTGGTGACCATGGAGCCTGAACTTTGGGACAGTTTGGATAAGGTACGTAGTAATATGAAAAATCATATGATTGTCTCAATTGAATATGGTGAATTATTATTATCTCCGAATTAATAATTAATATATTTTTTTTTAATTAGAAAATTCGCAGGATCAAGAGCAAATTTAAGGATAAGCCGTTCATATACCATAGACAATGGAGCGTCATAGATGAATACGGTGAAGCTACGGGTGACTTTGCCATACCTTCCACTATGAGGCCGGAATCTGAACCAAAGTCCTCCACCCGTCCAGTAGATGATGAGATTGATACTGACGACTTTGTGCGGTCTGGAGGCCCAAAACGCAAGAAAATTAAGGATGAGTGTTTTATTAAAGCCATGTATGATTTCATGAATGTCATTAAGGATATGTCACTTGCAAGAGATGAGAAATTTGAGAAATCAACCCAGACTGTCGTTAGTGCCTTTAACAACTCTGCTACAAGGTCAACTCCTACTGTAGAACCTCAGAGTAGTCATAATGATGAGGTGAACTCCCCCCCCCCCTAAGAACACGTACAATCATTTTATGTAATGTGTTGAAATCTTAGGGAACCTGGAGGGCGTAAGTAGTGAGCAATATGCTAAGGCAGTGATTGCATTGGAGAAATCTGAGGCATTCCAGCATTT
Source organism: Cornus suecica (assembly GCA_963922005.1). NCBI lineage: Eukaryota > Viridiplantae > Streptophyta > Magnoliopsida > Cornales > Cornaceae > Cornus > Cornus suecica. Next base: position 35,614,945 of record OY998248.1, read on the forward strand.
CTTTATTACCGTTGCAGATGATAAGAAAATTGCTTGTGCCAACAATCTCGCTTAGGATTATATATGTTTCGTGTTATTTGGATGACTGTATTGTGATGGTGTTATTTGCATGACTGTAGTTTGGATTTATTTGGATCCCTGTTGCTTTGTTTTTATTTGGATGACTGTAACTTAGATTTATTTGGATGACTGTACCCTGTGTTGAATTTGGATTCATGTAATACCGTGTGTTATTTGGATAATTGTAGTCTCGTGTGTTTTTAGATGATTTTCTTAGTGATGACTTGTTTAAAAGTGTGTAATGTCATATTTTTTAGATTTACTCTTTTTTTATGATTAATTAGTGTTGTTGTTATTAGGTAAATCAAGAACAATATGAGCGATGAACAACGTTACCTATTGAACTCCTATTGGCAACTGTTAGTACCTTATGTTAATGATGACTCTAAAGAAGAACATAATTGTCATGGCATGTGTTTAATGATGGAAGAGTATATGCAAGAGATGGATTATGAACGAGTTTCGTGTAGGACTTCGATGTTGAGAGGTTCTGATTATGTTAAACTACATAGGCATCCTGATAGATGTCATGAAAACTTGCGGATGCAACCATTTGCCTTCGAGAAATTATGTGACAAGTTAAAGGAATTAGGGTTAACTGATACTAGAAGAGTATCAGTAATTGAACAAGTTGTGATTTTCTTACAAACCCTAAGCCATACAAGAACAAACCGGGTACTAGCTGAAAGATTTCAGCATTCAACTGAAACAATAAACCGACACATACACAGGGTAATTCGAGTGGTACAACTTCTTGGGAATGAACTCATTGTCCCTCCTGACATGACTGGACATTCTCAACATATTTTGAGCAAAGGGGCAAGGTTCCACCCGTTCATGAATGTTGTGGGTGCAATAGACGACACCCATGTGCCTGCCCATATAGAAGCCGACATGGTATATACATATAGAGGGAGGAAAGGGTATCCAACGCAGAATGTTATGGCATGTTGTTCATTTGATATGTTATTTACTTATGTCATAGCAGGCTGGGAAGGGTCGGCTAATGATTCCCGAATCCTAAACGAATGTCTTGCGCGGGAGGAATGGATGTTTCCTAAACCGCCACCAGGTAAATACATATGTTAAACCAATATATGGTGTGTTTATTACAAATGATAATTTAGTATCCTATTCTAATATATTTATTTTTATTCTGTAAATAGGAAAATATTATTTGGTCGATTCCGGTTATGCCAATCAACCGGGATTTCTAGCCCCATATCGAGGACAACGATATCACTTGCCCGAATTTCAGACAGTTACAAGGTTTAAAGGGAAAGAAGAAATGTTCAATTACATACATTCTTCACTGCGGAATGTAATTGAGAGGTGCTTTGGCATGCTTAAGCAACGGTTTCCAGTGCTTAGGCTAATGCGTCCGTAAAACTTTCCCACTCAAGTCCAAATTGTCATGTGTTGTTGTGCTCTGCACAACTACATAAGGATACTTGGACAATTGAATAACATATTTGATGGGAGAGAATTCTAGAGTTCGGGTGAAGGGGATGGGGCCCAAAACGCGGGTGAAGGGGATGGGGCCGATGAAAATGATGCTGATGATGTCGAGGTATTACAAGGTCAACTCGGCACCCAATATATGCAGGCGTTTCGCAATGATATAGCTGAGGCCGTTTGAGCTAATCGACGCGCTTAGGATATGTTATTTTGTATGACTCTTCGTATTTGTATGACTCTTCGTATTTGTAGCATGTACCATATTTATATGTGATCCATTTATTTTTCTTACTTTACTAGTACTGGATGACTCTAATATAATTTCTGATGGATTGTGAAAAAATAAATAAATAGACATGTACGGAGTTCATGGCCATGGGCCACCTTGTTATTGTGGCAAGGGACCGATGATTCTTTATCAGGCCCACACAAAGGCAAATTACGGACGATACTTCTACCGATGTCCAGATTGGGAGGTATGATTTAAGGTTACCATTTTAATCAAAATTTCAAATATATATTTTGAAGTTTATAATTGGTTTCCTTTCATGTGCAATTGTAGGATCACCGTGATTCTTTTATATGGGTGGATAGACTAAATGCCGAACATCAAATCAACCATGAACCAGAGGATAGTAACACTGATTTGGGCAATGTTGTTGCTCATATACAACATGAATAGAATCGGCTAAAGTACATGCTATATGCTGGTTGTATCTGCCTCAGTTCGTTGTTGGTTCTTATGTGCATTCTCATTTTAATTGTATTTATTGTTATTGTACTGAAATGAAGAGAACCTAGTCATATGAGATGATGTTGTAAAATATTGTTCACATTTATGGGGTAATATATATGTAGAATATGTTGGGTATTTATATGTATAAGCGTGTCAATATTTTTTATGCCGTCATATATTTATTGGTATTAATTTTATCAAAACCAATATCTAAACATAATTCTATAATAATAATAAAAAAACTATTAACCATAAATTTTTTAGTAAACTTTTTTTTTAAAAAAAATTCAACTTGTCAAACGTGTTTTTCTGTTTCTGTTCTCAAATTTTCTGAAAAAACAAGGTCTGCCAAACGTGTTTTTTTTTTTTTCCAGAAAAAATTTCGGAGAAAATTTCGAACCAAACATGTTTTTGTATCCGGACTACCCTAAATACAAAAACAAAAAGAGTTTTGATTTTCAAGAGGAAAAAAACAAAAACAAAAACTCTGCTATCCAAACGGACCCTATAAAAGACTTTTCATTCAACATATAAAGTTACTTCGTTCAATAAAGAATTTGTTATAAAAAATATTAATTTCTATAAAATAATAATTATGATTAATATTGATAACAAAAAAATTAAAATGGAAAAATCAGACTTTCTATCGCTTGAAGATTGATTTAGGTGTCCCCATGGTAATCTCAAATTAATAATGAAACTATAATGAGAATGTTTTCATTGGAAAAAAAAGTCGGGTGCGTTCACTAACGTGGAACGTTTCACGTTTCACGTTCTCACCTACCAAAAAACATAAATAGAAATAAGAAACATGTTTAATAAATTATTTCTGTTTCCCAATAATGTGAAATGTTTTCCATGTTTCTCTTAAAAATGAGAAACATCAAAAAGATGTTTCACATGTTTTTGTTCCAATAATGTGAAATGTTTTTTTTGGATAAATCTCAATTACACCCCCTCAAATTCAAAAAAATATATATAATTCAAAAATAATATATTTAAATTTGAAATATATATAAAATTCAAATATATATATATAAATTACGAAAATAATATATAAAATTCGAAAATAATATATAAAATTAGAAAAAAATATAAAAATTTGGAAAACAATATAAAAATTAGAAATATATATATATAAATTTCGAAAACAATGTATAAATTTCGAAAACAATATATATATTTTGAAAAAAATATATATAATTCAAAAATACATATATAAAGTTCGAAAAAATATAAACTTCGAAAATATATATAATTCGAAAAACATATATAAAATTCAAAATATATATATAAAATTTGAAAAAAAAATATAAAATTTTAAAAAAAATTATTTCGAAAAACAAAATTTGTAAAAATATATAAATTTATAAAAAAAAAAAAAGAAAATAATATATATTGGTAAAATGTCACATCTTTTCTAAGAAAGTGAATCAAACTACTTATCACTAACATCAATTAGTGGTCTTCTTTTATATATAATTTTTACAAAATATATATATATATTTCGAATTTTATAGATTGTAACTTCAATTTCTGATAGTTGAGTTTAATAGTTTATTTAATCTAATTTATTTTACTCAAGTAAATGCTAAAATAAAAATTATAAAAAAAATTACCAAAAATATATGTGAAACAAATGCATTTACTAAACATAATTATTTGTTTCTGTTTCAAAAATTACAAGAATAATTATAATTAACAAACGTCATTTCTGTTTTTCTGTTTCTCGTAAGAAGAACGTTCTTTTGTTTCTGTTCCTTCGAAAAACAGAAACGAAAAATGTTCCACGTTAATGAACGCACCTTAACCTCCAAGTATGATATTCGATTATGATTCCAAAGAAATAATAATTAATTGAGAGTGTGTGTTCAGGATCCATTAAGTCACGAACTTGTGCCGAAAATTTGCCGGAAACTGGTTCATTTTTGGATATGGGTTGGGCTTGGATTTTGTTGAAAGCCGAGTTAGATACCTTAATTTGGAAGCTCTATACAATTGACGCTCAGTCCAGCCCAATTGTAGCCCATATAGTCTCTCACTCTCTAGTCTCTACTAATAGTATGTTATTTTTCTTGATGAAATATATATATATTATATTTATATTATTCTAAAAGTGTAAGCCCCTTGGATTATTTATCTCCACTTTAATATAATATTTTAAATTAAAAAATATATATTTGTTTTATTATTTATTAAATCTATTTCATTAAAAAATATATATTAAATTTGTTTCATTAAAAAAGTGTGACCCTTGGATTATTTCTCTCCACTTTAATATAATATTTTAATATCACATATGATTTCCAACCAAGATTAAAAGAAATTTAGCATAAAAAATTAAAGGTAATTAATATAAAAAATAACGGAATTTCTTAATGGGTTATTGATATCACATATTACATTAATATGAAGGAACAAAAACACATAAACGACTAAAATAAATGGATTAGATTGTTCATACAACATCAATAAAATGTAAAAAATAATAATCTAAATGAAAAATAAAATACCAGTGTTAATACCAAAATACTTTGTTTTCCATTCTTGATGATAAATCTTTTGTCTGAATGATTGGGATTGCTGATAAATGCGAACTCTCTTTGCTTCAAACAAACAATTATTGATGAAGAATCAATACAAACACAAATATATATCTATACTACTATTAAATGTACGAAGGATTTCTTTTATTTCTAACATTTTTTCAGTTTAAATTTTATTATTAAATACACATGGTTTCTCCTCTTTCAGACACTTTTAATAATTTTGGATTTGCCTCAGACACAACGTTTACTTCTTCATGCCGTTTCGCTTCAATGCAAACAGTTTCTTCTTCAACGGTGATGAAAAATATAAAATTCGTGGACGTGGAACTTATTGTTTCTTCTCATCATCTTCTTAATTCTCATCTTTTTCTCTTTCTCACCATCTTCTCTTTCTCACCATCTTCTTCTTCATCTTCATCCTTATCAATATCAATTTCTCTCACCATCTTCTTCATCCTCATCAATTTCCAGTCTTTCCTATTTAGAGGAGGTCTGGTTTAACATTTCTAAGACATTACAGATTCCTCAAAACCTCACGGAGGCAAAGGAAAAGTGTTGGACGCCTTTTCCCTAATTGGTATGATCTTACTTATAATCTAATTTTTATCAATTGTCAATTGGTACTTGTTAATTTAAGCCTTTTTGCCATTTATTTTTATTAGTATTGTTGTTATTTACCTTTTCAGATTTTGTTAGTGGAAGGATAGATCACACAAACCTTGTGAATTTCATGTATGTCTACATGAGCAAAAGTACATTTTTTATGTAACACTATAAAAACGTGTTTTTAATATTATGTGTTATTTTATTATGAAATCTCACTCTATGTAAAGGTTTTTTTTTTTTTTTTTTTACCCAATTTCAGTGAGACTCATTCCTTTAAGTGTTATCGATTCTGATATAGTTATGAACTGTGTTATCAAATTGCATTACGTACTATGATGCTCATAACCATACGATGTTTCGTCGTATGTAGACATGACAACGTCTTTTCTTCTTTTATTTATTTATTTATTGTGTTATAATGTTCAGCAAGCCAAGTGCTACTATTTTTTTTGGATATGTTTTCTCTTCCCATAACTCCTCAGGTTCTTGAATGGTACATAGTAAGAGAATCTTTGGAAAGTTCCTATCATATCAAATTCTGCAATGAAATCCCAAGAACACGCTATGAGAAATTATATATAGATAAACATGAGACTTAAAAGTCTCCCTCCTCAAATACACTTGTATACAGAGACTAGGGGAGATATATCCAAATAAATTATTTATTTTATATATTTATTTCATCTATATAAATATGTTATTTTGATGAGGGCTAGTTGCAGTCGCATATGCTGTAATTTTCACCGTCGTATTTTTTATTGGTTAACACAGATACCCAAGCTTAAGACAAAGCTTTATTGAGACAGTTGAGACAATATTTATTGATACACCTAAGACCACATTTATTCATACATTTTTTATATGATGTTTTGTTTTTAAAAAACTAAACTTCCTTATAAAAATAATAAAACATATTATTAATAAATATTTATGTAAAATATATATTCATGACATAACAATATACATATACTATTCTATATATATGGGATAAAATATTCTAAATTATCGTGTGACAATCATGCCAAAAAAGTTTGAATACTTTTTCCAAGATAAAGATGAAAGTGTTTAAATTAAATCTGAACTTTTAATAATAATCCATCAACAAAAGAGGACACTTAAATATATATTTTGTATAAATATGTATTATTAATAATATATTCTATTACTTTTATGAGAAAGTTTAATTTTTATATACAACTACTCATAGTATATTTATGCATAAATGTTGTCTCAATTATAACTGAACTGCGATTTTGAAATTACAATCCAGGTTACTGCAATTAACAGTCCTCATTTTGATATGTGTGATTGTGTCTCTATAATCATGAATCATTGGGACTCGAAATAATTAGTGGCACTTAGATCCCTCTTTTGATATAAGTGATTGTGCTGGCTAGACATTTTCTCATATTAATTAATTAATTAGAATATGTATATAGATACATGTTTGTATATTAGTTTCAATGAATTACTCATCATTTAAGTACTCTTGTATGTAAATTTTTTTTGGTTAATCTTTTTGTGTTCACCTTTTTTTTAGAGTCAATAAATACATCATAGGCTTTATTTTATTTCTTTTATAATTTCAATAAAAACCTCACGATATATACAATATTAAATATAGGTTTCTCTTTCAATTGATTTTTTGTCTTAATTTTTGGTTGTCATTATAATTTTATTTACTTTAATTCCCTTTAAGTTTCAATAATTACGAGTAATTTTATTATTTTTCTATTACTTTTCACATATATTTTTTCCTTTTAGTTTTGCTTTCATTAATATGTATTAATTTTTTTCACTTTAATTCCCTTCAAGTCTTTTTGCTTCCTCACAAGGATAATTAAACAACCGAAAACCTGATTTGATCACCAATTATTTTATAGTTGAGGTAGTGATAGATGCTCCTTATGAAGACGTTTTCGATGAGAAACGGGATGTCAAAAGGATTAAATTTTGAGATTTTGATTGATATAATGGATCATGTTACATGTTTTCTTTTTTTGGTTAACCAGACATGTTTCTTGTTTATTGACTATATATTTTTTTTGGTGGTCGAAAATAGTTTACTCACGCTCTAAGGAACACATTATAACAAGACCACAAGGATATAAATTCTGCACATTTTTTTTTGTGAAGTACTGTTATTTATAACATTCACTAATTGAGCTATTTATATATTGTTTCAACCTATGCTAGAGCAAGGAAAGACTATAAAGTGCACCGACACTATTAAAAACGTATTTATTCATGTGTAGACTGCAGCAAAGCAAATATTTTTTTAATAGGAAACCTTATTAGGGTTATTTCCAACTATTAATGACGGTAAAATCAAGATATTACTAGTGTATTAGAGAACACCACAAACTTGAAACCTTAACTCACTCAATTAAATTTCAAGTTCTCGATAGCCACATAATTTTAACAAGTCATTAGAGCTACACCTTTGAACTATGTTGCGAAAGACGTCAAACAAAATATCAATATGCGAGATAATATTTAACCGGCCATCTTCCCGGTTTAACAGCTGCATACAAGAAAAAATTAACTCAATTGCCAAAATGCATAGCTTACTTCTCCATAAAATACATAGCATGCGATCAAAATTCAAAGACCAAATTACAATTCACACCAAAACTTTTAAGACCTCTGATTATTTCTCCACGTGCCTTATACTAGTATATATATAAATGGATAGATGTACAAAATAATTAGAAAAACTGAGCTTGAGAGAGAATCTGCATGGTTGATGAAGAGAGATGTTTGCATTTGAAAAGAGAAATAAAATTTGAAGGAAAGGAAAATGCAATGTCAATTGAAATGTATCTAATGCCCATAAAATCAAGGTTGTAACTCCTTCAAGAAATTTTAACCATCATTTAATATTAGACATTAATGAAAATGTTTTAATTAAAATGAAACACACACTATTGGTATTCCTGAAACATAACTGATGTATAAATTCGATTGGTATTTCTAAACTTTATATGATGTAAATTGATATATATTATATAATCAAATATGCACTAAAATTCTTCCACCTTTTGAGATTCTAATATATTCAACCGTTACATTACTACCTTGATTTGGCATAATAAGATTAGTAATAATAAGAAAATTTAAGATTTGTTAATCACGTGACAAATAATATACAAATAAGACTTGTTTTTGTAATTGAATCTAAACTACAAAGAAACCGTATATTAAGAGTTATAATCATTATGACCACAACTTAATGATATTTTTGAATTGGACTCTTTTAATGACGACAATATTTATTTTTGTAATTTTGTAGTATATATAGATGTAGATATAAATTTACATATAGACATAAATGAAATAATAGTAAGCAATATTTAAAATATTAATAGCCTTGTAATTACAAAATATATATAGAGATAGAGATATATAGAAAATGTAGATATAAATATAGATATAGGCATAAATGTAATAATATTAAACAATATTTAAAATATATATATAGCAATATACAAAATATATGAAGTGTCATTACATTTTCTCAAAGGCTTTATACAAGTACTAATGATGGTCTTAAATTAAATTATTTTAATAAAACAAAATTATATTTATTTAAAATATTATATTAAAATAAGGAGAAATATTTCAAGGGACTTACACTTTTAGAATAGTATAGATATGTTAGCCTAACATCACGTATCCTATACTATTGTGATGGGCTAATCTCTCTAAAGGCATAGAGTAAATCTATAATCTATATCTATATCTAATATCTAATACTATTGTGAGGGGCTAGGATTATTTCTATATATATTTTTAAAAATATTTAATTATTATGTATTTATTGAAGTGTAACTCTCATAGTATTTCAAAAGACAGATGTAAAAGAAATAAGATTATTGCTAATGACATCAAATTTCTAAGAATGTAATATTTGAAAACATTAAAATTTTAAATAAATGAAAGAGTGCCTAATTATTATTTAAGATATATATATTTTTATATTATTTTCATTTTAGATAATTAAAATATTATGTTTAAAGTGCACCAATAATTCTAACTACTAAAATTACATTTAAAGTTTTTTATAGGATAAGCCAAAAAAACTATCTATCTAATGAAATATTAATTAATTAATCTATATATATATATAGAAGAATGGCAGTAAACACCCTTGAAGTTTGAAAAATGTGCAAAAACCCCCCCTAATGGTTTAAAAGCACCCCTCAAGTTTCAAAAAGGGGCGCTAAATACCTTCAAACACCTTTTCCGGTAACGGAAAAGGGAAATTACTTTTATGCCCTTATTTAAACTGTTTAAATTAAATAGGATAAATTGCTTAAAACTCCCCTCAAGTTTACTCTTTTTTCCTACTATACCCCCTCAACTATGAAATGAGCTTAAAACCCCCTAAAGTTTCATAAAGGTTGCACCATGGGCTTGCCCTCAAATGTTTTTACCCTTTTACCCTCCAAACTTTTTGTATTTTCACCTTACCTTTAATCATATCCTTACTATTATATTTCTTAATTATTTAAATTACAAAAATATGATTTCTTTTAGTTAGAATATTAATTATGTCATTTACCTTTAATTTATTAGAATAAATATACTCTCAAATTTTAAAATTTTTTTTTGTAAGTTTTAATTATTTTATTTGTAAATTAATATTCTCATCACTTAGACCCTTGAACGATGACATCATCCTGATTTGTTTTTAAAATCCCTAAACTACCCTCAATGTCTTATCCTTATTTTGTTTGGAAACAAGGATAGTGTTTTTATCAATTAGACCCCCTCCCATCATTTAATAATTTAATTTCTATTAAATTTTCAAAATATATATAAAATTAAAATATATATATTAAAATTTGAAAAATATTATAAATTCAAAAATTAATATAAAATTAAAAATATATATAAATTTTGAATTTTTTTTTTCAAAAAAACATATTAAATTTCGAAAATAAATATAAAAATTGCAAAAAACATAAAAAATTTGAAACAAATATATAAATTTTTTAAAAAAACATATAAAATTAAAAAATATATATTAAATTTCGAAAAAAATATAAAATCGAAAAAAATATAAAAAATTATAAATTTTGAAAATAAATATAAAATTCAAAAATATATATATTAAATTTAAAAAAATACTAAATTCGAAAATAAATATAAAATTAAAAAAACATTTAAATTTTATTTAATTTTTTTTTTCTCTCTCTCTCACACACACACCTCTGCACACAGAGACGCACACATATACATATATACACACACATATATATATAGATCTATACATATATATATACACACACACACACACACATATATATATATATATATCGCCTCCGGCGGCGCCGACGGGGGAGGCGGTGGGAGGGGATGGTGTAGATATATATGTATATATATATATATATCTACATGCGTGTATATATGTATATGTGTGCGTGTGTGTGTGTGTGAGAGAGAGAGAGAGAGGAGGGAGAGAGAGATAATGTTAAGTATTGGTGTCACTGAATGATTTTCGGAAAAGTGAGGGTCAGTTGGCGATTACCCAAAACTATAATTATAAGTAATTAGGTCAGGGAAATTTTGGAATTTAAATTTTTTTTAAGTCATGTGATATGCATGTGACCGAAAAAATTGTCGGAACAGTGTCGCAGGGGTGCAAAGTGCTCAATCTGAGGATATTTTAGGGGGTTATTTGCACAAAGTGAAATTGAATGGGGTTTTCTGCACATTTTTCAAACCTCAGAGGTGTTTACTGTCATTCTCCCATATATATATTGTAATGTTTACAAAACTATCTAAATAATACTTTTTTAAAAAAACTGAAAAATTAAAGTATTCGGTATAATACTTTGTTATTATAATGGGTTGCCAATTTGCATGGAATGAAACACACGCAGGAGACCATATATGAATATAAGAAGACTACGGGTCATATATGAGAGAGAGATATGGTCATATATGAATATAAGAAGACTATGAGTCATATATGTAAATATTAACTCTTATTTATCACATGGGATATCATGCACACTCCCATGAATTTAATGGTGCACCAACAATTAAGAATGATGAGAGAATGTACTACAATATATATCTAAAATTTTTGTTACATAAAATTAAAAAAGAAAAAATTTCTCTCTATTTTATTAAGGAGTAATTAATTAATATGGATATCTATACATATATTCTGTAATTCTTATAAAACTATCTACCTATCCTATCTTATTAATTGTTAATTGTTTGATCTATATATGGTTCTTACTTACAAACATTTAAGGCATTTTGATTGTTTATATATTTTTTGTTATGTTCTAAATTGAAAATGATGTAATGCATAAATATAGTTATGCTACAATTTTCATTAGTTATATATGTTTATACAATTTTTAAAATAACAAAATATCCATAAAGAGGGCACTAAAAGAAAATAATATTTGTTATAATATATTTGAAAATGAATAAAAGTTTATTGAATTTATTAAACCCCTATACATTTTCTTGATCACTATATATTTATTACAACTTTTCAAATTCTAAAAAAATAATAAATAGTGCATTAAAAGTAATCATTATTGGTTAAACACAATCAAAATCCTATGAAAGAGCATTGAATTTATTCAATTGTCATATTTTTAGAACTGTTGAACTCTTTCTTTAAATTTCTAAACCTATACTTGTAGGGCGGTTAAAATTCTATAGATTTTTTTCTTTTTATATGTAATCATCAGTGTTATTTGGTTTCTCTTTTACTAAATTTTTTTATGTTATATTTTTGCAGGTTTGATTTGTTGTTCAATTGTTTATTTGAAGGTATGCATAATTTAGTCTTATCTTTCTTCTTTTTCTCTTCATTCTCAATTTGATCCATTTTTTTATGACTAAAATTGTTATTTCTTCCATATCTTATGTTCACCTCCTCACTGTCGTGCACCATCCCACCAAATACAATTTAAACTCATCCATCATCTGTCTACATCTCTATCCAAATATGTAATTCATGATAATCTATGTCATCATCAACCAAAACCAAAAGTATAAACCTTTCTTTTTCTTTTTCTTTTTCTTTTTATTTATTTATACATTTTCTTGCTTGAATTTTAATGCATGTAGAAACTAAAGATTCGTATTGAAATGCCTAAAATTAGTTTTAGATAGATGTAGGCTTAAAATTTTATTGCATAAACTTAATATAGGATGAATGTAAATATTTTTGTATAAATTGTTTTGATAATAATCACAATATATTTGTAAGGGGGTGATTGGCGAAAGAACATGATAGGCGAAATGGTTCTCATTGGGATATGGCCCAATGATTAAATTATCTGGGATATGTACCAAACTTTAATTATCTGGGATATGTCCCAGGCTTGGTATATTTAGGAAAACTGGCCCAGGTAAGAGATTATTTGGGAGATTGGCCCAAATAATTGATTACTTGGGAAAATTACCCAAATAAGGTTTCACGCGAGAGCTTGCATTATACAGAGGGAGGTATGAGGGGCTGATGTGTTTTATAGCTCGCATCAGAAACTCATAACCCTATATGCTGCTCGCGTAGTGAGTACTATTCGAAATCTAGGGGAAATGCTTAGGATGAGTAAATAGTGGGTCGCGACCTTATTTACACCGTCCCAAACAAGAGTACCTTGGAGAGGCCGATAGTATTCAGGGACATGACCAAGGCATGCATGATTGGTCATGACCCAACAAAGCTATAACAACATCCTTGGTTAAGGATAAATAAGATCCGCGATGAAATAGGCGCGGATCATAGGGCATGATGCACAGCATGATCCATGCATGAGATTACACGAATATGTTTCGCGTAATCAAGTGCGAAATGACACTGTGCAAGGTATTTATGGTGCACTATATAAATCTGTGCATAATATTATGCGAATCCATTTTGCGTAGTTACGTGCGCGAGATGATACTGTGCAAGGTATTTATATCGCGGATTGATACACAGGAACCATGTCGCGAGACAAGTGTTGACGTGGCAATACAAATCCGCGAGGATTACTAAGCACTTGCGTCTATAAATAGAGGTGCGAAAGCTCATTTCGAGAAGAGGATTTTTTCGGAGACTAAGAGAGAGAAATTCCTAGAGAGAGAGAGAGTATTTCTCAATCACTTGTACTTTCATTTTCTCTTTTATTTCTATGTAAAACAAATCAGAAAGCAATAAAAATATCAATACTGTTACTTGGTTGACGAACTTGCGTAGAAACTATCTTCACATCAACTAATTCATTCGAACCCCCCTACATTAAAGGCGACTCCGCTGGGGAGAAGATGTCTTCTGCGCAAGTAGAGCCTCGTCAGACTCGACGGAGAGGTCGTCCACCGACCAGGTGTGCTGAACAAGTTGAAGAAGAAATCTCGGTACAAACACTAGAAAGTGAACCGATCCCACCAGTGCGAAGGCAACGTCATCGCGCGAATGTTGGTGCGGATCAAGCAGAAATCCCTCTGATGGCAGAGCCAGTGCAGAATTCAACAAAGTTGCCATCAGTTCTACTACAGACTCTTCTCAACATTCAAGAAACGCAAAAGGCCATACTTCACTTCATGGAGGCCTCGCGCATTTCAGCACCAAATATTGAATCGCCAAGAATAGACAACCAGACTCTTCCAGAGGATTCGGCACAAGAACTTGCTCCCGAGTCAGTAAGAATTGAGCCCTTGGAGAAGGAGTCGTACATCACCAAGGAGCAGCTGCGAGCTATCCTAAACGAGGAATCTGAAACAGTGGAAGTGGAAATCGCCCCACCATACCATCCTAGTATTATGTCTTTGCCTTATCCGGAGAACTATGGGGCACCAAGCTTCCATCAATTTGATGGCAAAAAGGGAAATGCAAAAGAGCACATAGTTAGGTTCGTGGATGCCTTGGGACCTCACAGAAACAATGAGTGTCTAAAACTTAGAGAATTCTCCAACTCTTTAACTGGAACAACATATACATGTTATACTGGCCTCGCTCCGGCTTCAGTAACCAGTTGGACGGATATGGTGCTCAGATTCTACACCAAATTCTTTCAAGCTGACGAGGAGGTCTTAATGATTTCACTTACAAGGCAAAGACAACACTCTGGGGAAGAGGCGGCAACTTATGTCAGGAGATTTCGCGAAGCTGCTTTGCAATGTCATGAACCAATTTCCGAACTACAATTGATCAAAACTTGTATAGAAGGAATGCTGTGAGAGTACATAGTGCATCTGGTCAATCATGAGGTCAAAACTTTTTCTGCACTTGTTGATAATGCTCGTAGATTGGGAGAAGTTTTGGCTCCCCCGACGCGACCAAATATCAGAACTAGGCGGATACCGATGATAGCAGCTACGCAAAACGAAAGACCCAGGGAAGAGCGCGCTGGGAGATCTAAACCACCCCCTTTACCCTTCAGTGAAAAAGAGGCAATTGCTTTGCTGAATCAATGGATCGCAGATCATGTCATATCGCTACCTCCAGTGCAAAAGGTACCATCGAGAGAGGAAAGGATGAGAAGCAACTATTGTCCCTATCACAGGAGTATTCGATATTCGCTGATGGGTTGCTAGGCGTTTTGCGGTTTGGTGCACCGAAAAATAGCATCGGGATATTTAGAGGTGGCGAATAATGTAGTTTATGAGCCTTTCCCTGCACATGCAGCTGTAGTGACTGCCTGAGACAGTACTAAGGATACAACCAGTACCACCAAGTATGAATGCCCACCAGCGTTTGAAGCAAAAGAGAATGATAAGATATATGTTTTCTTCAATGAGGTCCGAATACAGGAACAAGTGAAGGAATTTTTGAAATAGCAAACAGTTGCTGCTCTTAATCATACTATTGTGATTCCTCAGCATGAGAAGACCTCTAGTAAAATCACATTTTATGAAGAAGACAAACAAGTGCCATTTTCCCATAATCGACCTATTGTGAACGGCCGAGAGATGAAACGAGCTTTCTTGGACGGAGGAGCGTCAGTTAATTTAATATCGCTAGCCACTTTGTGAATGATTAAATTTCCTGAAACTAAGATGGTGAACCACACCATCGCAGTTACTGGTTTCAATGGAGACCAATAAGCCACTATGGAATTCGCGACATTAGATCTCAAAGTTGGGAAAATAAGGGGACCCACCAAGTTTCATATCATTCAAGGGGAACCCTCATATCAGTTGTTGCTAGGAAGACCTTGGATAAATGCGCATGGAGTGATACCGTCATCCTATCATCAAGTGATGAAAGCCAATTGGAGAGAAGGGATTATAACTGTGAAAGCATCCAAGAATCCATGTTGCGTATCAGAAGCCCATTTTGCAGATGCAGTTTATTTTTCGGAATACAGTGAAGAGGATGGACCCGGTGTTTTTGCCACACCGTTACCAAAATGGAAAGGATTGGATGATGGAAATTCAACTAAGCGGAGGCTCAAGGAGGTGAGCACGGTTAAAATGCCCGATGGGCGAGTGGTGTACAAATTATGATGGGATTGGGGGTCAAAAGCTTGCGCAGTTGGTACTGACCCCGGGAAAGAGGAGATTGAACAAATAAAGCTGGACGCAGACCCTGAAGTGATGAAAGTGAATCCGCGACCAGAGCACGGTTTGTGTGAAGTAGACATAGGCGATGGTACAGATCCGCGACCTACCTTCATCAGCAAAATATTGCCATAAGAGACTAAGAACACTTTAATATAATTGATTAAGGAGTTCCGGAGGATGCGGAGAAAACTTCTTTTCGCACCCCAATAGGGAATTTCCATTATACAGTCATGCCATTTGGGATTAAAAATGCGGGAGCTACATATCAGCGTGCCATGACAGCTATATTCCATGACTTGATGCATAAAATTGTGGAAGACTATGTGGACGATTTAGTGGTGAAGTCCAAAGCCGTGCAGGATCATGTTGGTGATTTGAGAAAAGTACTGCAAAGATGTCGCGAATATAATTTGAAGATGAACCCCCTGAAATGCGCCTTTGGAGTACCAGAAGAAAATTTCTTAGGATGTGTCGTACATCGGCAGGGGATTGATAGGGACCCGATAAAGGCTAAAGCAGTATCGGAAATGGCTCCGCCGACAACTCAAAAAATATTGAAAACTTTCATGGGAAAGATATCCTACTTGAGAAAGTTTATCCCAACATTAGCAGAGGTAACCCACTCATTAATTTCCTTGTTGAAAGAAAAATCTGTATATAGCTGGGGAGAATAGCAACATAAGGCTTTTAAGAAAATTAAGAGGATTTTAGCATCACCAAAAACGATGATAGCGCCAGAATTCGGGAAGCCGTTGATTATGTACCCTACTTCTACCAATAAGTCTATAGGAGTTCTGTTGGCCCAGGAACATGAAGGGGAAGATAAACTTGTTTACTATATTAGTCGGGTATTGAAAGGACCGGAGTCGCTATATACATCGTTGGAAAAACACTGTCTCGCTTTAGTATTCGCAGCCCATAAATTCAGACATTATTTACTAGCACATCCATTAGAGCTAATCACAAAAAGTGACCCCATACGGTATCTGCTCACGAAGCCCATACTCAGCGGAAGAACTGCTCGATGGTTATTGGCATTATCTGAATATGAGATCACATGCTCTAGACTGAAAGCAGTAAAAAGTCAGGCCTTGTCAGATTTGCTAGTTTTATTTCCTGGGGGAGATGAACCCAAGGTAGAAGAGATAGGAGTGGCAAGTGTGGCAAAAAAAGCGGAATTCACTTTAGAATTCGATGGTTCATCCATAGAAAAAGGAAGTGGAGTTGGTTTCGTACTGAGGAATGAAGAAACAAAAGAGGAATTAGTCATGGCCTATAAAATTGGTTTTTCTTGTACCAACAACATTGCCGAGTATGAAGGATTAACGCTGGGGTTGATGATGGCTCGACGGTTGGGGGCAAGAATACTTCATGTTAAAGGAGATTCCAAGTTGGTCATTAAGCAGATTAGAGGGGAGTATGTTGTCAAGGAACCTCATCTGGTGTCTTACACAACCCTTATCCGTCAGATGATAGAACGTTTTGAGACTGTGAGTTTTCAGCATGAGTTGCGAGAAGGTAACCGATGATCCGATGCATTGGCCACATTGGGCTCGCGACTACATTTCCATGGATCAGAATCTTCTGTACAAGTAGTGCGAAGAACCAACTCTATAATCAGTAACGGGAGAAAATCAGAAGTATATGAAGAACATGATTGGAGAGCACAAATAGTACAAGCTCTACTAAAAAATGATAACAATGCCCTGAGACGAGAGTACCAGATCATAAAAGACGTGTTATATTATAGAGCGGCTGGAGGTATTCTAGTCAGATGCGTGGCAATAAACAAAACAGGAGAACTGCTACGGAAGGCTCACAAGAAAATATGTGGTCAAGCAGATGTCAGTCTCTATCGAATTTTGCAGCGAGAAGGTTTTTTTTGGTCAAGTATGAAGGATGATGCAGTAAAGTTACAAAGTAGCTGTCGGAGCTGTAATGCATATCCATCCGCGAGCGAGGGTAATGTAGCAGACATGATAGACTGGCGGAATAAATATGTGCATTACTTGAAAGAAGGGATTTTGCCTGAAAAAGATCAACCACGGTTCAGAAAATTGGCCTCGCGATTTGTCTTACAGGAGGGAAAACTGTTCCGAAAGAGCTTTGAAGGAAAACTGATGAGGTGTGTAAGTGAAGAAGAGGCAGGAGAAGTATTGAAACAGGTCCACGTATTTGGTCATCAAGGCCCTAGAAAATGTTTCAACAGATGTTATCATCTGGGTATTACTGGCCAACAATGGAAAGAGACTGCAGTGATTTTGTCAAGAAATGTCATGTGTGTCAGGTGCACGGAGATCTCCTCCATGCTCCTAAAGCTGAATTACACAGTTTGGTTACACCCTGGCCTTTCCACACTTGGGCACTGGATATAGTTGGACCAATCACGCCACAAGCTCAGGGACATGCATGGATCTTAGTGGCGACTGAATTATTCACAAAGTGGGTCGAAACTATCCCACTGCGACGGACGATAGCAGACAATGTAGTTCGATTCATAAAGGAAAATATCATTTGTCGATTTGGGATACCAAAGGCGATACTGTCAAATAATGGGACTCCTTTTGTCAATAGTAAGGTCGCGGATTTGTTGGGGAGATACTCAGTCATTCATCACAAGTCCACGCCTTACTATCCAAAAGGAAATGGATAAGCTGAAGCCTCTAATAAAGCATTAATTCGAATCTTGTCCAGACTGGTGCATGATAATCAAAATAAATGGGTGGAGGAGCTTCCAATAGCACTATGGGCGCATCGAACCGCATACCGAAGTGCGACAAACATGACCCCTTATGCATTAGTCTACGGAGCAGAAGCTGTACTACCTACAGAACTAGAGGTGGATGCTAAAATGCTGGCAGCTAAAAGCAACTTGGAGGACAGGCTACTGAAGATAGAAAAATTGGAGGAAACAAGAGTAAAAGCCTTTGCAAATCAGGAAGAGTACAATAAGAAAGAAGCAAAGTGTTACAACAAAAGGGTACGGTACAGATGGTTCAAGAAGGGAGACAGAGTGTTGAAAGTAGTACCGGCAATCATGAGAGGACAAAGGATAATAAAATTTGAAGCTAAGTGGGAAGGTCCGTATGTGATTATAAGTGAAGGCATCAGTTGGTATTACATGATGGAGCATGAGGCCACTCACGAGAGGGTTGGACCTCTGAATGTGAAATGGATTATATTGTATCAATCATAAAGGCATTGGAGATTATGGTATGAAAATACGCTCCAAATAAAGAAAAAACAGCAAACAAAACATCCTGTGTATAAAGCATGTCAAAGTTACTATCATAATACAAGGATATACAAAAATATACATATATATAAGTGCATAATACAAATGATGGGTTAGAAAAGGTTTCGAGTGATGGGATCTGACAACTTGAAACCCTCATGCTCCTTTAAGTAAAGACGAGCCTGCTCGAGATGCTCAGCTGAAGTCTGAAGTTTCCTTTCATCCTCCTCAAGCAGTGCTAACTGTTTGCGGGTCTCTGTAATCTCTGTCTGTTTTCTTTGAAGAGCATCGCGACCCCCTAGCTCGACAAGATGGTGATCATAGAGCCTCTGAATGACAGCCAGACGGGTCTCCCGCCAGGATACATCCATCCCAACCTTTTTCCAGTCCTTTATGCGAGCATGACATCTTGGAAGAGTATCTGGGACAAGATCCTGAATAGCAGTCTCCGAAAGAGTCCTGAACACATCTGCAACAAGCTGAAGATGGACCGTCTGCAAGAGTGGCTCATGAACTTCCATGTGAGCAAAAGTCTCTGGATGAGTTACCTCTATCAGATCTAGCACCGGGATGTTGCGAGGATAACAGAACCACTGATGCCAAGGTACTGACACTAAGGAAGTAGCATCATAGGCAGGAGCCATGGCAGGAACGCGAGAAGATGAAGCATGATCGTGAGAGATAGTCTCGCGAGGATTTGTGGCAACGGCGCGAATAGGCTCGCGAGGGTCTGGTACGGTGTCGTGAGAAGGAGATAGAGGTGCCTCTATATGTGTCTCAGAAGGAGTACCTGGAGGGAATACTATTTGACCCTCAGAAATCCTCCGAGCATCATGAAGTAGCTCATCAATCATCTCTTGAGCTTCGGAGTTTGTACCTGAAAAAAAACAAAGGGGAGGAAAAAGACATGGTAAAATCACATTTTTTGCATTAAGAGTCAAATAAGAATGACAAAGTGATAAAAGCAAAAGTACCTCCCTCAAATTCTGGGAGAGGGGTACCAAAAATGGATCTCTCAATGCTAGGATGATCCGTGAAGGTTGCAGCAACCTCGGATGCAAGATCACCACCAAGAGGCTGCAAATGCCTATCATCAAAATATGGATCCTCTGCTTTATCATCAACAGTCTTTGGAGAAACAGGGATGAAAGGCAGTTTGGGAGAGACCTCGCGAGATAGAGTGGTCTCCCCAACTTCGTGATCTAAGGATACCTCGCGATCCACTTATGGAGTGGAGGTCGCGGAAATAACACTATCGCGAGATGAATAGGGAGTGTCATCTTCTTCATCTTCAAGGGTAGGCTGTGAGGGCTTGCTGAATAATGAGTTAATGGTGAGGTGGTCCTCATCATCAGATGATGTTGCGATAGGGTGAGAGCCATCTCCTGGAGACGCTAGAGCATGCAGAGATAAGGTCTCGCGAGGGCCTAAGAAGAGAATAAGTAAGAAGTATAAGAAATAAGAAATCTAAAGCATAAAGTAAAAGTAAAGATTAGAAGCTCACTATGGGAGAGAGCTGTCCTGGGTAAGTCAGAAAGTATACTGGCAACTTCTGTCTCTTTAGCCTCATCTTCAGTCCTCATATCCTCAACCACGCGAGCGACAGTTTCCAGCAAAGTCGAGGTTGAATCAGCCTTCTTTTTATGACTTAATTTAGCCAAAGTAAGCCTACGCCTTTCGGCCAAGGAAGCCTCTTCTAAAGCAAGGTCCGAAGCACCAGAAGCTGGAATGTCGTGAGAAGATTTGTGTTTGTGAACCAAAGGAACTTCCTCTGAATCAGGATTCTCTTTGGCCACGTGAATTGAGGAGGCTTTGGTGAGTTTTCGTTTCCTCTGTACGAGAGGCACATTATCCAGTACTGCTGCATCAGAAAGATTTTTCAGACAAGTAGACAAGGGAACATGTTCCAGAGAATCGGTAGAAGCACTAGTAGTACCTGTAGCCTGAGCACTAGAACGCTGTAGAAGAGCAGGGAAGTTAGTACCAAAACATGAAATTATATAAAAAAAATCAGTCAAAGGAAATTAGAAATTTACCAAATGACTCGCGATGGGTTCCTCACGAATGACCTTCTCGCGGATGGGCTCCTCGCGATTAGGTTGTCTCGCGAAAGGAATCTCCTCGCGGAGAGACCGCTTGCGAGTTGTTGTCTTGGGTTTCTGAGGCTGTGAAGGTTGAGCATGATGTTTTGGTGTAGTCTTGGCCCTAACCTTGTGAAGCTTCAAGGACGGGTCTACAAGGAAGATTGGAACTGGAATAGGGACAGGGGGAGTTTCAGTCATGAAAATATGAAACCTCATAAGTTGCTCCTTCCAAAACTCATGATAGGCGGCAGTCACTCCACCTCTACGAGTGCCAGGATGAATAAAAATAATGGTAGAGAAAATGCGAACACTCCTTTCAATAGACTCGCGATAAGCAATAAAGCACCTGTCGAAATTATCATCGAGATATAAAGGAAGTGGAGGGGGGATGACCTGATCAAAGCCTAACTGTCTGGCTACACGTGAAGGGTTATAGGATGTGATAGTATCAAATGTTTCGCTGAATATGGACAGGTGACATTTATGAGTGATGGCCGAAAAGATAAGGTGATCATCTACCGATATATCATACGAAACTATCTCCTCATTTGGGTAAAAGTATGGAGAATAGAAACCCTCGAGAGGAGCGGCATATGGACGCCAAGAAAATTCAGAAAAAATATCAATGAATGAAGAAAAGGCTTGTATGGATGCAAGAGAAGTCCAGCGGGTAGCCCGCGATTTCAATGGGATAGGGACATTGGTTTTTGAAGAATGAGGAGAAAGAGAAGTGGGAATGGGAACGTAATTGGGGAAACGCTCAAAAAGAAAGAGGGTAAGGAATGTACCTGAAATATGGGTACTAATTTCATACCTACCTAATGAACGTGCAAAATCATTTGCAAGAGTGTCCAGCTGAGAGTATAGGGTGCCAAGAAAAAGTGGGGCTAGGGCAATGCGCATACCTCGCGAAAGCATGCCTGCTAGAAGGAACACCATGCGACTGGGGCCATCCTCTGGCTTTCCTTGAAAGATGTAACGGTTTAGCCAATATGCAAGGAAACCCGCGAGCTCCAAAGGACCATTAAATTGAGGTCCGGGAGCTGATTCGCGATCCTCACCAGGGGTTGGATTTCGCGAAAGAAGTGGTGGCACCAAGCAACATATGACAACTTTGGGCGACTGAATATGGCCTGCTCCGGAAGAAGTACACCTTTATCAAACCAGTTTCCTCGCTTGCAAGCATACTTGCCACAATCACGAAGTTGATTAAGGATCTTCTTGTCTTCTGGCTCAACTAAAGGCGCCTTGATGGGGCGCGAATCCAGGACAGGGAGCCAAAATAGAACTACCACATCCTCCAAAGTAGGTGTGAACTCACCCCAGGATGCAATAAATATATGAGAGAAAGTGCTCCAACGCGAAACTAATGTATTCAGTGCATTCACATCGCGACGAACATAAAAATATGAAAATAGCTCTATGGACTCAAGAATTCCAGCCTGTGCAAGAATGGCGCGGTGATGGTCTTGGCTGAGAATGTGGCTAGACTACATCTTCCAGTCTGTAATTGGGGCTACATGTCCCTCGTACTCAATGAAGGAGAAAGGCGCATCACCTCTTTCGATAAAAAAACGAGGCACAGAAAGATGAGGGACAAAGGCAGATTCTGCTTCATTATCTGGATCAAGAGTAAAAGGTTGGCTCGCGATGAGGGGAGAGGGAAGTGCTTGCACAGTTTCCCAGAAATAATCTTGAGCATCAAGAAAGGGTGTTTTCCTCCACTCTGAAGCATCAGGAACAGAGGGAGCAACCCCATAAAAAGGTATTGGAAGCTTTGGTGTGGAAGCTTTTATCATGGTGAAACAAAACTAGCGAATCGTTTTGAAGCAAGAGCGTATGTGCGAAAAGGAATGGGATGCGAGAAAAGGGATGCAAAATAAGAAGCTTGGAAATAGTGCTCTGAGGAAAATATAAGTGTGAGAGGTAAAAATGACACGACGAAAATATATAAGTGATGGGCGCGGAAACCGAAACAACGCATTAAATGTGCGAGGAAGGCCGAAGGTCGCATGGCCAAACGCATGAAAAAAGCAAAAAGGACAAGGTGAAATTCAGAATATGAACATGCAGAAAATTGGCTGAAAAACAGAGAAGCATAAAAGGCAAGGTTGCGGATTGGAAAGAGCGGTCGCGGATTGGATAGATATGCGCGAGATGTGGTAAAACATATCTCAGCCGCAAGGGAAAAGACAAAAACTGGCCACAGATTATTGCACTCTAATACTTGGTCAAGTATCATAGTGCAATGGGGAAAAATGTAAGGGGGTGATTGGTGAAAGAACATGATAGGCGAAATGGTTCTCATTGGGATATGGCCCAATGATTAAATTATCTGGGATATGTACCAAACTTTATTTATCTGGGATATGGCCCGGACTTGGTATATTTGGGGAAACTGGCCCAGGTAAGAGATTATTTGGGAGATTGGCCCAAATAATTGATTACTTGGGAAAATGACCCAAATAAGGTTTCACGTGAGAGCTTGCATTATACAGGGGGAGGTATGAGGGGCTGATGTGTTTTATAGCTCACATCAGAAACTCATAACCCTATATGCTGTTCGCGTAGTGAGTACTATTCGAAATCTAGGGGAAATGCTTAGGATGAGTAAATAGTGGGTTGCGACCTTATTTACACCGTCCTAAGTAAGAGTACCTTGGAGAGGCCGATAGTATTCAGGGACATGACCAAGGCATGCATGATTGGTCATGACCCAGCAAAGCTATAACAACATCCTTGGCTAAGGATAAATCAGATCCGCAATGAAATAGGCGCGGATCATAGGGCATGGCGCACAGCATGACCCATGCATGAGATTACGCGAATCCGTTTCCCGTAATCAAGTGCGAAATGACACTGTGCAAGGTATTTATGGTGCACTATATAAATCTGCGCATAATATTATGCGAATCCATTTCACGTAGTTACGTGCGCGAGATGATACTGTGCAAGGTATTTATATCGCAGATTGATACGCAGGAACCATGTCGCGAGACAAGTGTTGACGTGGCAATACAAATCCGTGAGGATTACTAAGCACTCGCGTCTATAAATAGAGGTGCGAGAGCTCATTTTGAGAAGAGGATTTTTCAGGAGACTAAGAGAGAGAAATTCCTAGAGAGAGAAAGAGTATTTCTAAATCACTTGTACTTTCATTTTCTCTTCCATTTCTCTTTCATTTATATGTAAAGCAAATCAGAAAGCAATAAAAACATCAATACTGTTACTTGGCTGACGAACTTGCGTAGAAACTATCTTCACATCAACTAATTGATTCGAACCCCCCTACAATATTATATTAGACTTTAGTATTATAATTTTATCAATCATTTTTATTTTTTTTTATAGAAATAGTGATTGTTGATTTTTTATTTATTTATTAACTGTTTAAAATGAATTGTATTTGTTAAGGTAGTAACACCATTATTAAATTCTCCTCTTTGAATATATTTTTTCTTATAAAAATACTATAAAGCAAAACCCTTAGTTCTAGAATTCTATTAATTTTTTTAGGGTCAATACATTGAAATTCAAATTCAAAAATAATATTTTTGAAAAATAAGTATGTCAAAAATTTGTATGATGTGTTGATCAAATAAATATTTATTCACTTTCTTAAACTTTTTTTTTATATATATTTTTTGTTTTAAAAGTTACGTGCATCGCACGTGCTATTATGCTAGTATATATATATGTGTGTATGTGATGCAAAATATTCTTACTTTACTTTTGGTCTATGAAGTATAAACACGGGACACGAACACGAACATGGACATGACAAATTCTAAAAAAATAGGACACGACATGCCTCCGACACATTTATAAAAAACATATATATATTTTATATATATACATATTATATTGCACAAATACTTCATTTATCACTTAAACAATGCGAACCAAATAAACTTCTAAACAAATAGGTTAAATGAAATGTATGACATGTTCAAAAAATTTCATTTCACTACAATCTAAGTAATCAAATGCATCTCCCCCTAACATTTGACATCTTAGTCTCTCTCCCATTATATTATATAATTTTTTCATTGAAAACAAAGATTGAAATGTAAACTTACCAAATCTTTGACTTTTTGTGGTATTATGTTGTTCTTGTTCATATAATAGATAAATGAATAGGCGTTCAAATTCATCTCACAAGATAAGAAAGAACAAAGATGTTCAAGTATCTTCAAAACCAAATATTGGATTAAGGGTGTTGAAATTCCATAAATGATATACCAAGTTACCAGTTTCATAAGTTATATATCTTTCACAGAATCAACCGACCCATCGGGTGTCCGACACGCGGACATGCACGTGTCCTCCGCGTGTCCAATATAAAAAAATTTCAGGAGACGTTTTTGGCGTATTAGACACGTATTTTTGACATGTCCGCGTATCCGACACGGACAGTGTGTCGAACACGAGTACGACGACCTTAGACAAAGTGTTCGTACTTCATTGCTTTTGGCTCAAGGATGGCATATGTGAAATTGAGTTTAGATAATAGAATTGAAATATGAACGGGAATATATTCTAAGATCTCGAATATATTACAAAATAAAGTTGAATCACTAGTAAATAATAAAAAAATGATAATATTTATATTTTCAAGTCTTCACGTTTACATTGGCTCATGTGGGAGTATGTCAGTATCTTACCATTCAAAAAAAAAAAAAAAAAAGTCTTCATGTTTACATTATATTCAAGATCTTAAAAATTTGTACATTATATGTTGCAACTCAGTGTAGATTAAAGCATAGTTATGGAGCGCTTCAAATCTTAAACTTGATGTGAGTCCTAAATTATTCCTCATGACTTTGATTGTTTCACCCAAAATGTAGTTAAGTTTCACATGTTAAAGAATTATATATTTTATTTCATTATAAAGAAAGAAAGAAAAAAAGAGTCAAAATATAGATGCGTTTTTTTTCCACCTCATTCGAATAATCTTTATTAAAGCTCTATAACTTTATTTATACACGTGCTTTATGGGTTTTTTTTTGGCCCATCAAGACTTAAAGTTGTTTGGAATCAAACTCCTAAATGAAAGGAACCCCCCACCCCAAATCATTCTCTTTACCCCTCTTTCTTTTTTCTCAGTAAATTTTAAAAAATATGAGTTAATAAACTAAATAAACAAAATTATTTGAATGTTAAAAAAAAAAGTATATGATATTTATGATTTATAGTGATTTAAAAAATAATTTTAAATTATTTTTTAAATTTATTCCATGCCATTATAATTGAAATATTACACATCTAAGTTGGAAAGATAAAAAAAGAGATATTATGTAATTTCAAAAAAGCATAAATATCATATACTTTTTTTTTAACATTCAAATAATTTTTGTTTATTTATTTTATTAACTCTTATCTTTGCCGACGTTAAAAAAATACATTTGATTATAAAATATAAAAACTAAATAAAATATTGATATTTAAAAAACTTAATTTAATTTGTTTTTAAAATTTATTTCATGCCATTATAATTGAAACATTACATATCTAAAATGAAAAGAGAAAAAAGAGAGGGGTAAAGATAATAATAAGGTGGGCAGTCTCGCCATTTTTAAAAACTTCTCCTCGTTTCCGTTTTTGAATTAAGTTTTTGGTTACTTTAAAGTGCCACATGTGAGCCATACAACGTGCCACGTGACAGCGGATGAAGAATCAGCGGAGAGGATTCGAGTCCCTTTCTGAATGTCCATCATTCATATTTAGTGGGGTTTTTGACTTGAGCTATAAGGAATTCTAGAATAATCTTTTTAGTGGGTGGGATTTTAAAGTTGGGCTTCAGACTTTGGTGATTCGAACATTCTTTACTGGGCCTAAATTTATTGGTATGTACACAAAACAATCCCAAAATGCATATGCAAAGTGATATGACACTCAAAAATTCAATATTGGGAAATTTATTTTGGATTAATGTTTTGGTATTGGACAAGGTAACCCAATCAAATTCGGGACACAGATTGAGACAGGTTTGAGTTGCCTTTCCAAATACTAGCTAGGTAGAAGGTCATTTGCAAGGGTTGGTGGGGGATTCCTTCTTTTATAAATCAAATGCTATACACACACACATATATATATATAATTGACCAGTGCTTATTTTAGACTCAAATCCATATATTCAACTCAACATTCAACAATCAACATGAACATAGTTGGATTACTCTCTAATGGACTTGGTTTGAACAACTCCAATAATGACAATAAAAGTATAATCATACTGATCATCCACCATTGTTCCACAGCATGGCCCGCTCAGGGCCAGGGGGTCGCCTTGGGCCTCCGCCCCAAGGGCCCCAACTTATTTATCTATTTTTGTAATTTTTTGAAAAAGAAAATTAATATTTTCATAAGTCTTAAATATAATAATTTTCTGCATCCAATTCAAAACAAAACATAATATAATTATAGAATTTAGGGTATTGATTTGTCTAAAAAAAAGAAAATTAATTTGTTTAACAGTCCAATTCGTACTAAATCGTAATCCAATTTCACAATTTAGACCCCCACAATTTTATATTTTACATACTGTTACTATAGACTCAGAAAAATAATAATAATAAATTTTTAATCCAATGAAATTAAAATTTAATCCAAATCTAACCATTATTCTAACTAGGGTTAGAAGATTTTTATTGCACTTGCACAACGGTAAGAGACTACACTTAGGGCTCTCGCGATTGCCGCACTCGCACGACGGCAATAATTTTTCATATGACTACACTTAGGGATTTCGTAACTACCACACTCACACTAGAATAAATTTTCAAGACAACACGAAGATGAAGTTGTTTTAAATTTTTTACATGATATTAATATATTTAATGTATTATTTTAATAAAAAAATTATATATATAATTTTTAAACGCATGAAACATTACGTACAAATGGCCTCAAATTTGATCTCGCCTAGGGCCTCAATATATTTTCGGAATTTCGGGCCGACCCTATTCCACAGTCGTGCAATTGGTTATGGTCGCAATGGAGATAACATTCAACATATTCAAAAAAAATATTAGTGTTAAAAGCAAGTATAGAACGAATATCGATAGTACATAATGGCCCGGGACGGATCAATCAATGGACTAGTGGATGCATTGATTTTTTTTCTTTGCATTATTTGCATATAAAATTTGATATTTATGCACAAAAAAAAACCACCAAAATTGCACAAAGCCCCCACTAAAATTAAAAAAAAAACCATCGGCACTATCTCAGATAAATTTACGAATTCATCACTGATAATAGTATCGAAACCTTGCAAAAGTGTTACGAATCAAGCGATACGTAACATATACTATAATACGGCGAATCATAATAGTGACACTACCGTATACTAATTAATAAGGTTCAAATTTACATTATCATATATAATTTCGATTTTAACATAAAATAACATATACAAAAGGATATAATTTGTTTCAACTAAAATCAAAACTTTAAAAATAAAATGAATCCCAGAGCTAACAATGTTCACCCAACCCAAAACCAAACCCCGGGGACATCATATAGCAACTTTAAAATTGAGTCAATTGACAATGATTGAGCGGTTCAACTTCAAACCAAAGTAATCAAAGTAGAAAAATAAAAGTGGAGTTAAAGAGATGTGAAGGAGCAACAAGAAAGGTACATTCATGTCTTGCATCTCAGCTGTGAGCAAAGTGGGCCTCCATATTAGTGTTGAAGAAGACTCAAGGAGACAAACACTTAATTCACTGAAGAAGGTGGGTAAGTCTCAATAAGTTACAAATCTACAAGCAAGGCACAACCACCATTTAAGTGAATGAACATGAATTGAATCAACTATAACAATATTCATCCCTTTCCTTTTTCATTCTCTTCGAACTTTATTTGATACGCATAGATATACTGTTATATATTGGCATATATATATAATATGACTACTTTGTTATATTAACTTGTCCCACATTGGAAGATTGAAAAACCCACCTCTATATCCTCACCTATAAATATAGGGTTTCTCCTATTGAATTGTGTACACAGAAATAGAGAGAGAGTTAGGAATAATATACGTTTATATTATTTCGGTGATACAGGCGTGAATATACACAGTGTGTGTGCGTGTGTGATCTGCGAATCACCCCCTTGTAATCCTCTCAGTGATTTTTTAGTGAAAAGGTGCTCTCCGTGGACGTAGGCTTATTTGACTGAACCACATATATATTCTTGTGTCGATTGTTTGGTGTTTGTATGCGTTTTCTGATTTGCAAGTGTGCACGGCTTCGTACATAGGGTGTGCGAACCCTAACAAGTGGTATCAGAGCCCCAGATTGAAGCAAATCACGAAGCCCGACGATCTGGTCCATATCTGATTTTTTCGAGTGCCCTAAATCAGAAACCAACCACACTAGGAGCTTTGGCTCGACGAGACGAAACCAGCAGTGTCAAGCACATCGTCGGAACGTTACTCACGCGTCCCCACGCGCCGCCTGAAGTTCTGGCCAGTTTTTTGGCTCCGTCGAGCAGCAGTTTCGGTTCGGCGTGATTTTCCGGAGCATCGTTTATTGGAACGAGGCTTATAATATATCTACGGAAAGAGAATTTGAATCCCGAAGTTTTGGCGCAAGAATCAACCTAATCAGAGCAGGGACGCGCCCGCACGCACCCAGAGAAGGTACTGACTTCGTGATTAAATTTCTGTCTTTTGTGCGAATTTGTTTTGGCCCGTTTGGAGTCATTTTTAACCCGTTTTGGACGCGGTCAGAGGCGTTCTTAAGGTTTTGAACCGCCCCTGACGCAACTGTATACTCAATTTTTCACTCCGAATATCTCTAATAGGCTCAGTGGGAGCTATGGGAGAAGAAAAGACAGTAATGATCGACAAGTTTGATTGTACAAACTTTACCTATTGGAAGATGCAAATTGAGGATGTGTTATTCCAGAAAATTTTGTATCAACCGCTAGAAGAGACGAAGCCAGATTCGATGAAAGAAGAGGAATGGAATATCATAGATCGAAAGGCTCTTGGCACGATCAGATTGACGTTGGCAAAATCTGTTGCCTTCAATATCATGAAAGAGAAAACTGCAAAGTCTATCATGGAAGCTCTTTCGAAGATGTACGAACAGCCGTTTGGAGCAAATACATTACATCTTATCAGCAGATTGACGAATCTGAAGATGTCCGAGAATGCGAATGTTGGTGAACATCTTAGTAAGCTTAATGACATTTATGAGCAGTTGGAATCAATTGAAGTAGTGTTTCAAGACAAGGTGAAATCAGCTTTTCTCCTTAATCAATTGCCAGATAGCTGGAACGCCACAGTGGCTGCAATCAGTAATTCTTCAGGGATAGACCCGCTGAAGTATGATACCGTTGTGAGTATGGTACTCACAGAAGAGATCAGAAGACAGTCGTCAGACTCTTCAAGCAGTGGCACAATATTGAATGTTGACACCAGAGGCAGAGGTTCGAATAGACAGAAAGGCGGAAACCAAAGGCGTGACCGTTCCAAGTCGAGACAGGGAAGATCACAGTCTCGAGGTCCCAGAAATTCCAAAACAATCGAATGTTGGAATTGCGACAAGACTGGTCATTTAAGGAACCAGTGTAGATCCCCGCAGAAGGTAGCGGATGACAAGACAGAGACAAATATTGTCTTAGAAGAAGCAGATGATGCACTGATATGCTCTTTGGAGAGCAAAACAGAGTCTTGGGTTTTGGACTCTGGAGCATCATTCCATGCCACCTCAAGTCGAGAGCTCTTTGAGAGCTATGCACCTGGAAACCTCGGCAAGGTTTATCTAGGTGACGATCAACCCTGCAGTGTTGTTGGCAAGGGTGAAGTACATATCAGACTCAACGGATCAATATGGAAGCTGAGGGATGTCAGACACATTCCAGACTTGAGGAAGAACTTGATCTCAGTAGACCAGTTGGCGAGTGAAGGTTATGTGACCACTTTCAGTGAAGATAAGTGGAAAGTTTCCAAGGGAGCTATGACTATAGCACGAGGAAAGAAAACATGTACGCTGTACACTACCACCAAGGCTAGCACATTTATAGCAATTGCAGAAAGCAAGGAATATCATAATTTGTGGCACCAGAGGCTAGGTCACATGAGTGAAAAGGGACTAAAGGTTATGCTCGCAAAGGGAAAGCTACCAGGTCTAAATTCAATTGATATCGACTTCTGTGAGGATTGCGTATTCAGTAAGCAGAAGAGGGTTAGTTTTCAGAAAAACGACAGAGAACTCAGAAAGGAGAAACTTGAGCTAGTTCACACTGATGTCTGGGGGCCAGTAAATGTCTCATCTATTGGCGAAAAGTTCTATTTCGTCACCTTCATCGATGACCATTCCAGAAAGGTATGGGTTTATTTCTTGAAACATAAATCTGAAGTGTACGGTGTGTTCAAGAGTTGGAAGGCTATGATAGAGAATGAGACGGGTTTGAAGATCAAGAGATTACGGTCCGATAATGGTGGAGAGTATCAGGACACCGAGTTTAAGAGATTTTGCTATGAGAACGGTATCAGATTAGAGAGAATTGTTCCACATACACCACAACAGAATGACGTAGCAGAACGGATGAACCGAACATTGACTGAGAGAGCCAGAAGCATGGGCATTCAGGCAGGGTTACCGAAACAGTTCTGGGCATAAGCAATCAGTACAACAACGTACTTAATCAATGGTGGTCCATCAGTACCATTGGAGCACAGAATACCAAAAGAGGTCTGGAGCGGTAGAGAGGTAACACTTTTACATTTAAAAGTTTTTGGTTGTGTTGCATATGTACATGTTAGTGACACTATGAGGGGTAAGCTTGATCCCAAGTCACAAAAGTGTATTTTCATTGGCTATGGCGGTGACGAGTATGGTTACCGCATGTGGGATGATCAGAACTGAAAACTGATCCGAAGCAGAGATGTAATGTTCAATGAAAAGGTTATGTACAAGGACAGACACACAACAACCTCAAAGCCTACAACACATAGTGATCCTGTGTGTGTTGAGTTAGATGATGTTCAAGACAGTGAGAGTACTCAGTCAGATGAACATATTGCAGATGGAAATACTCAACAGGTTGATACACCGCAGTCTCCGACTCCTATTCCTGTACCTATGAGGTCTTCACGTCAGCATGTGCCGAATCGGAGATACATGAATTATTTGTTGCTCACAGATGGAGGTGAACCAGAGTATTTTGATGAAGCATGCAGTGCAGCAGATGCGAGCCAGTGGGAGCTTGCGATGGAAGATAAGATGAAGTCCCTTATTTCCAACAAGACATGGAAGCTAACCGAGCTGCCGGTAGGAAAGAAAGCTCTCCATAATAAATGGGTCTACAGAGTCAAAGAAGAACATGATGGTTCTAAGAAGATTCAAGGAAGCGAGAATCTGGCCGACATGTTGACCAAAGTGGTGACAACAGAGAAACTGAAGTTGTGCGCAACTTTAGTTGGTCTTCAAGCTTGAAGACAGAAATGAGGACACCGAACACTAATCATTAATGAAGTTGATTGATGAAGGCAAAGTCGTCAAGTGGGAGATTGTTATATATTGCCATATATATATAATATGACTACTTTGTTATATTAACTTATCCCACATCGGAAGATTGGGAAACCCACCTCTATATCCTCACCTATAAATATAGGGCTTCTCCTATTAAATTGTGTACACAAAAATAGAGAGAGAGTTGGGAATAATATACGTTTATATTATTCCGGTGATACAGGCGTGAGTATACACAGTGTGTGTGCGTGTGTGATCTGCGAATCACCCCCTTGTAATCTTCTCAGTGATTTTTTAGTAAAACGGTGCTCTCCGTGGACGTAGGCTTATTTGGCTAAACCACATATATATATTCTTGTGTCGATTGTTTGGTGTGTTTGTGTGCGTTTTCTGATTTGTAGGTGTGCACGGCTTCTTACATAGGGTGTGCGAACCCTAACATATACATATACATATATATAACATTTCGTATAAGCCATCGTGATTGCTATCAGTAACAAGTGACATACCTAGAATTCTATACCAGTAGGAGCGTATTTTTTAAAAAAAATTAGTGGGGGCATAATCATAAATATAATAGATTTTGGAGTATAAAATGTGGGAGAAGAAATTCAGTGGGGGCCACCACTACATAGGTTCTTATTGTGATAGTGTTAATTATTTATAACAAACTCGAATAATGTTGGTGGTAAAATGTGCATATCAAACGAATAATTGTAATAAATAACTGTATCGCAGTATTAACACTTTTAAAAAATATTATCCAACGAATAATTGTAATAAGTATTATATATATATATACACATAAAATAAAGATACAAAACTACAAACAACACACAACAACCATGTAAGGTGCATGAACATGAATTGAATCAACTATAACAATATTCAGCCCTTCCCTTTTCATCCTCTTCAAGCTTTATTTGATACGTGTGTGGTGTGATATATATATATATATAGACATATAGAGAGAGAGGGCTCTTGGCTAAGAAGTTGATTATGTATATACTGACAAAGTAATGCTACAACTAACTATGTGACTTTTGTTAGACTTCATCAATACCAATAAAATTATAAGGGTAAAATTGCATTAACCTTTTCTGGAATTCGATTTAATTAGTGATGGTGATGATTATTTTTATCATTTATTTCGCTGCATATTTTGAAATTTAATGCATGATTGGTCAATGAAATTTTGCATAGAAACTTGAGTAATAAAAACTATTTAAAACAATTTAATCATCATGTTCAGTAATTAACTATATATATTAATTTGTTTCTTCTGAGGATAAAAGCCATTAAAATCAGTCTAACATTAAAACTTCCACATGTGGTATTATGGGCTTCATCTATAAACTGCTAGACTTGAGATTTTATTATGCCAACTTTTAGCTATTTTAATGAACATAAATGCAAACTTTTTATCTTTGAAATTTTTTTTCAAAAAAGAGAAAAAATAAAAACTAAATGTATTAACCTAAGAATAGGAGTTTTGATGTCCTTGTTCACCACAAATTTATGAATATGGAGTGGATTGAAGTTTCAGTAGTAAGAGACTATGAATACATTGATTAAAATCATTTCCATTTATATATCATTTTTTTTTATTCATGTTACTACTACCAACCTTTCAACAACTATTTATGTGAAGAGTAATATATATTAGGTGGATCTAATTAATGATTGCATATGCTTATGGTCCAATCTAATTTTTCATTAGCTAATTAGTGAAACAAGAACTCTAATGATCAATGGAAATTGGAGAGTGACATAAACCAAAACCTCTTTTCTTCCATAGGTCTGTTATATATTTTCACTGCCATGAAAAGTGATCAATTCATAGTTGGAAGATATATACATATATTATCTTTTTCACATATGTTTTCGTGTTCTTTAGTTTCTTTTTCCCCCTTTAAAAAAATCTATTTATTGTGTGCAATTTAAATTCACGACTTCGTTTGATTACCTTTAAATCTTAGTAATAAATGAAAAACCGACAAAACAATATATATATTGGCGTGTATATATATAAATACTAATAACATTACTGTAACAGATTTATGTTATCAGTCTTAAAATGTGACCGTGAGTATTTGTTATTTGTAATTATATTCATTCTTCCATAAAAATATTGACACTTTCCCATATGATAAATAAGGTATCAAATTATACGACAATCTTTTTTATACATACATGTACAAAAATTATCCATGGAACTTGCTCCAAAATAGGAGGTCAAGGGTTCAAGCCTTAGTAAAGGTAGTGTGTGAATTTCTCATCTTTAAAAAAATAAAATAAAATATAAAAAAATCTAAGAGAATGAATGAACTTAGAAATGGACATTGTCATGGAAGTGCGTGATTAATTTGTATCTTTGAAAAACTGTTCTCGAGAATTTTGAGAACAAATAACAGTTTTCTGAGAATAATAAAAATGAGTTCATTTCTGAAAACACAAATTTTTATAACTGAATTTTCAGAAAATTACTTTAAAAAAACTTAACCAAGCCAAAAATTTTTTTAATTTTCTGATTTTTAATTTTCAAAAAATAAAAAACTGTTATCAGAAATACAAACCAATCAGACTCTTGAAATCCAAACTTCTGTAACATAAATCATAGGGACTTGAACAATAATCGTAGACTTTAATATAAATTCAGTATTTTCCATAACCAAATTTAATAATTTAATATACACAATGGGTGATGCTTAATGTCACATGAGTCAATTTTCATCACGAAATTTGGCCCTATGATGGCACTAAATCAGACTTGCAACACTATCTTATGACTTGGCTCAGCCAATCCACACACTTATGCGTTGACACCGCACTAAGGGCCCGTTTGGGAACTTGGTTTTGGTTTTGGTTTTGATCTTGTGATTTTTATTTTAGTGGTCTTGGGTGGTTTTAGGTAAATCTAAAACATATATATAATGTTTGGTAAGGAGTTGGTCTTGGTCTTGGTATAATTATATATATATACTAATATGTATTAAAAATATATAAATATGAAAAATATATATATAAAATTGGAAAAAAATATTAAAATGAAAAAATATATATATAATTAAAAAATATTTAAAATTCCGGAAAACATTTGACATTTTTTTTTTTCAAAAAATATATATATAATAGAAAAAAATATTTTAAAATGTGAAAATTATATATAAAATTCAAATAATATATCTTAAATTCGAAAAAATATATATAATTCAAAAAAAATATAAAATTCTGAATAATTTTATTATATACTGAAAAAATTTAAAAATTTAGAAAAAAAAAGATATAAAATGGGGAAAAATAATGTTTTTCCGAAAAATAATTTTATTGGGGAAAATTATTTTTTTGGGGAAAAATTATTTTTTTCTGAAAAATTATTTTTTTTCCGAAAAAATAATTTCATTCCCAAAAAATAATTTTTTTCAGAAAAATTAATTGTTTTCCAAATATTATATATTATGTTTTTCAAAATAATTCATATTTTCGGCCATATATATATATAGAAAAGTCAAAATTGGTAGGGCAAAACCATGATTTTAGTGGTTGGTTTTAAAAACCCAAAACCAAGTCCAAAACCCACCAACCAAACATGGTTTAGTCTTGAAATCAAAGACCAAAACCAAAACCAGACCCAAAACCACCTATCCAAACATGCCCTAAATTTTTACACCACACACACACACATACCAGTATGTAATGCAATAAATGAACAACACCCACAATTTACAGAAACCACAATCAATGGTTTCCAACCTTTTACTATAAAATACAAATAGTACAAGGATTCATTCACTCAGGACACACTGCAGCATATACAAGCACCCTTTCTGAATTTCGTGCCTATAAAAATGCTATACAACAACCTATATAAGCAAAATACAAAACTGCATATATCTAATGTGGATAACAGCCTCATCCACCTAGGTTGTGTTGGCACTAATCATAGGCTGTCAATACTAATTACACAATTGCACTCTCAACTATAGATATGTCTTGGCACTCTCCTGTAATGTCACATGCCTCTTGGGCGGTTGCATACAGTTTTGTGCCCAAAACTGCACAAACTGCCTTGTCCAACCCTTGTTCTGACCATCCTTGTCTTGCCCAAGTGTCTGAGTCAAGTAGCACCACCACGAGCTATCTCAATGTTAAACATATGTCAACAATGCATAATGTTTGCATTCGCTGAGCCAACATCTATGCCTCAACCATCTCATGCTTTCGCGCACATGAGAGCTCATAAACTCGTTAAGCTTGACCCAAGTGCCTTCACCAGCTAGCATGCACCGCGTCATGCCATGTCTTGGCACATAGGCATGCCGCGCCATGCCTATGTCTTGAATCTGTTATCACCAACATTTGCTTGCTTCAGTGTCACAGCTTTGCCCAAAGGCAAGTTGGTCTAGCCAAAGCTTGGTGTGCACATGGCTTGCCAAGCCAAGTGCATTGCATGCACATTAGTGCATGCCAAGCTGAGGCATCACCTTGCCAAAGGCAAGTCAGCACACTTGTGGGCATGCGCACATAGTGTCACGCCCCGAATCCGAAAATCCGGATAATGACTTAAATTTAATTAAAATTCATAAAAATATCAAATGGTCAAACTGGTCAACCGACATTGTTTATAATTCACTAGCGCGGAAGCGAAATAGAAATAATAAAATCATATACAAATCCCGAAATCAAATCAAATTACAATACGAACACACTAGTCCAAAGCCAAACAAGTACAAATCATAATAAGCACGCAATCTCCATTATTACATAAAGATGTAATTATTATAGGTTCAAATTCCACAAATTTCCAATAGCTCACGCATCATCCACCAATGGTTCTTTTCCTGAAAAATGTTAAGGGGTGAGCACAAACGGCCCAGTAGAGAAAAATCATGAAGCGTAAGATTCCGCAAGTATGTAAATTAATGAATACGTATAGGGTCAAGTCTCTACCCTAGTCCAATGTCAAGATATAAATGCATAAGGAATCACAATATAAACTCATGTAGAACAATTTAAATAATACCATCAAAATAATTTAAAAGTTCTATAATCACAAAATTAAAACCAATACTCTCAATATGAACTCAAATCCAACTATCACAACCGAAATAGCATCAAATTCAAAATCATCAAATGGGAAAATTATGTCGTGAAACAAACCCTAGGACATGAACTACCTGTTCATCTGCCTAGTCATCTTGGGGCTACTGACCCTACGGTGACGTCAACCAATCGCGCGATAATTCGAGGACTTGCACCCCGGGAGCTCCTTCGTCCCCCCATTGCTCACACCACACGACCATTTCCCAAAATCAACAACCAATCCACCATTCACAATTCACAATTCATAAATGTCATTCACATGCGCACATAAGTAATAAATATATCCGCACTCCATGATCCACCTAATAAAATTCTATCGTGGCATGAATCAATGCATTTAAACACATTAATGCAATTTCACAACTCATGTCAAACATAGCACAATAAGATGATGAATCTATATATAAACATTAAAATGCATAAATGAAGATTCTTAAACTCACACGATACCCCAATAAATCCCTACCTCAACTTGATAAAATATCCAGTAAAATACCAACAATCAAAACAATATGGTTGTGTAGAGAATGAATAAACGGACGATTCTCCCTTCACGCCTTCATTTGTACCCTGTTATGCCCGAAACCAATTAACACATATTAAATAATTTTTATATACATAACCATAATTATTTTTATAATAATATTTTCCAATAAACATTCTGATATATATAAATATCTACTCAAAAATAATCGGGATTAATAGACAAAATTTAGCTACTTAATTAAGAATCGAAAAGTTCGGCTTCGAATACTACCGTAAAACGGACAGCAGGTAATCTATGATTTTTAGAACAATCTACAGGTTTGATACAAATATGAAATTTACAGGATACACTTCAAACTTCTACGTAGATCTACTGTAAAATGTTCATAAGCTTTAATCAAAGGACAGTGGTCCAAAATAATTATAAAAGACAGCTTTCCTAACAGTTCCGAAAACTAAACACCCTTTACTCCAAGATTTTTACAAACCTATCCATGAATTATATGACTACCTAAATCTCCATATTTACATCTTATATACTCAAGATCAGGTGATAAAATTATAAGTACAAAATTAGAATTATAGATAGCTCAAATCGGTAACACAAGTTCCGGTTTTAAACTACGGTTAAAACTGAACAGTTACTACTCAACAATTTTTATTACCAGTATAAATTAACTTAAAATTCTTTATCTTCAGTACATATGTCCTAGACATATACCAAACGTTATAATAAAAGTTTCAAGATTTATAAGAATACGAAACCATATGAAACAATTGGCTAAACCGAAACTGAAATCGGATCAGCAAGCAGTAAAATATCACTGGACAGCGTACTTCCGTGATTTTTAGAAACTTTAATATTTATCTAAATGATCTGAAATTTTGAGAGATGATAATAGACATATAAAACAACATACTGTAAAAGTTTCAAAAATTGATAAATAATTTAACATGGTCTATAAATTTCTCAAACCGAGTAAAAAAAAACGGTCTGCAGCAACAACAATATCCGAATAACATGATTTTTTCCTAGATTTTTAATTAACTCTCTACTTATCTATAAATTCTGAAATATTCAGGAACATATAATCACATACCTATATATGATCTGTAAAATTTTCATAAACTAATTTTGATCCGTACATATATTATAAATTAGAGATCTAAAGCCTTGATTTTCACTAAACATGTAAACTAGCAATCTGAAATTTTTGAAAAATCAAATCAAATTAAATAATATAGATCACATACCGTAATTGGTATTAAACTGAAGATCGGAACACGTAGAACAACTTCCTCGTTGAGCACAAAATTGAATCCCCACTCTAAGATGCCCAAAATGTAGAGAGAAGAAGATAGGAGAAAAATAGAGAATGATGAAAAAATTGGTTTTGCTTGATTGTTGAGAATATGCAAAAGCTAACCTCAACACATCAATATAATGGCTGAAAACTTTCATCAATAATGTCATAAAGTGATGTCAATATAATAGATGTATGATTGCACCTTTAAATGATGGAGGAATATGCTTTTGGAAAGTTGAAGATAAAAATAAAAATAAACATGTGGAATTCGGTCACACATTTACATATAATGAATATATTGCAAAAGTTACCCTCATCTTTATCAAACTCAAAAGTAACCCCCACATTTAATTAAAATATCAAAACTACCCGGTCAACGACAAAAATGAAAATTTTACAAAACATAGGAATGAACCCAAAAACTCAAATCATGGAATCCTTAATGCACGTAAACACATGCAATGCCACGTAATGCACAAGATAAAAATATATATATATAAACCGAAGAAAAATAAATTATTTAAATTAACCCTGTCATTACACATAGCTTGCCAAGCCATGCGCGCTAGCATAGCCCACCGTGTTAGCACCGAGTCATACTCACCAACTGTGCCACCGAAGTATGTCAAAATATGCCAACAAGCTTTCCCATACGTGCCCTAGCCAAGGTTTGCCAAGGCCTTGCTAGGTGGTTGGATGCCCACGAGAGTCGGGGACACACCCCTCCCTATATATGTAGAAAATACTCACAGCCTTGTGACTAGAACAAACATTAGCCATGCTCGAGGAGTCATAATGGTTTAAATTTTTTTTTTCCTAACCTCCAAATCCAAATCTTTTTTGGCAGATCATCTTCTTGAGTCCTAAGGTTACTTCAATTTAATTCATGTAATTCTCCAACACCTCTAAACCCTACTTCCAAAGTTGGACTTATTTACAAAAATGACACTGTGTCATCCTTCATGTCACACTGACATGCCACATTACACTTTGGGACATCATCGGGTAACACTTAACCATTATACATAGGGTTGCACACGGTACGGTTCTGTTTCTTAAAAATAGGAACCGGAACTAAACTAAATGGGTAAGGAACCGAACCGAACTGGAACCTAAATTTCGATTTGGTTCCGGTTCCTACTATCCCATTTCAAAAAAATAAAAAATAAAAAATAAAAAATACCAAATATAAATATATATATATATATATATATAATTATAAATCTAACCGAATAGAGTATTTCAATTTTTTGACTATTACAAATCCAAAATAAATGCATAATTAGTGGAATAGTACTATTTAAATAGTACATCCCCTAATAAAAAATTTGCATTTCAAAATTGCAAAACAAAAACATCCTTAAATCACTTGTATCTCAAAACAAAAAATAATCGCATCCGGCTTGCAATCCTAATGGCATGTCAAGTCGTTGACATATAATCTACATTAGATATAAATCAAAAAACAAAAAACCAAAAAAAACACTTTAGCATTTGTCAATGAAACAAAAGGAAGTGTTAAAAGATAAGAATCACTTAACCAATTTGTAGAAGAAAATGGGAAAGTACCAAAAAAAATGGACTGTTAAAGTTTTTGAAAACTTATATAACTGCATTAGATGGACAGTGACATTAGATGGAAAAGTACAAGTTTGAAACTGCAGTGACAAAACTTTAACAAGCTCTATTTAAAACTGATATATGAATTGGACAATGCCAAACTTTAAAACTGCAGTCGTAGAAACTAATCAAAACTCCTTGTCAACTCTCTTCTACCTAACTATAGTATCACTGCAATAGTGTGTATCTATATATATTATCAAAACTTAAGTTAAGTTAAGTTTGCCCTGTTTATATATAGTATATACTAATACTGTATTAGTGTGTGTATATATATATATATTATAAAAATCGGTTTCGGTTTCAAAGAGGCGAGAACCGGAATCGAACTGAAAATTACAGTTCTTTAATATTAGGAATCAGAACCGAATTAAACCACCGATTCTGGTTCTGTTCATTCCGGTCCGGTTCTCAGTTCCACCGGTTCTTTCGTGTAACCCTAACGATACACTCACAAACAGATCTTAAAATAAAAAAATTACACATTTTCAGAATCTATATTAAAAAAATCCGAACAATTTTTTTTTTAGAAGTGTATATCACAAGCGTGGCAAAAGAAAATGGTACTATATGATTACTATTATTTATTAGTTGTAGGTAGTACTCGCCCACTTCAAATGCAAGACACTATAGGGACCACAGCCAACGATAATCAGCATCATTGCCATCATTATTCTAATTAAAAGAAAGATTCCAAGAGTAAAACAATTAACCATGTCATAAAAGATAAATTAGAAAAATGTTTATAACATATATATATATATACATATGTATAAGCATTATGGGAGAAGCCAACAAAAGGTTAGAGAAATCAAATTAATTTAAAAAAGAGAGCATAGACCTTTTGTGGAGCTAAAGACAGCAATGATATGCTTCTTAATTTTGCAATTTTGATATGCAATCTCTAACCATACAAAATTACAAATATTGAAAACCTATTTGACATTTGTATAACCAAAACTCCAATTTAAAATGTTGATACTCAATTCTGCCCAAAGATTAATGCTTGTGACATACATTAATTTTCAATCAAATTGGATCACATAAGGCCCTGAAATCGTATTTTCAATTCCATTATTGAATATTTCGGAATATTTTTCGTAAGGTCTATAAGAATTTGGAGTTTTTAGTGATTAGGTTTCATCCTATGCAATTTTCCTATGAGATAGTGTATTTTGAACTTCATTTTATGTTAACACGACTCAACTTTTCTTTCGTTAATTTTATTTTACTAAAATCCATCATTGTTAGGGAGATTGTACGCCATTATAATACGAAAGATTCAAAATTTTGAATATAAATTATTGTTCTATTATAAATGGAGGCGATATAATTAGAATTCCAAATGAGTTGAGCCGAGTTTGGTCGGGCTCGATTCATTCATTTGAATGAATTATGTTATTTACAGTAACACAATCGAAAAATAAAGTTATGAACAAACTCTTTATTATTTTAAATTATCACACTCAAATATTTTGATAATACATTTTACTCGGGTTCAATTTCAATTCGTGTTAAAATAATTTAAATATTATTTAACATGTATATCCGTCTTAAGTTAACTTACATAAAAGCTATAAAACTCAGGTTTATAAACACTTTCACAAACTCATGAAAATTACAAACTTACAAAAGTTTTATATATAGTCGAAAATAAGCTAAGAAAATTCATCACACTCAATTATAATAATCCTTAAAATTGATCGATATACTGTAGGCCCCGTTTGAATACGGAAAAATAGTTTTTGTTTTTTTATTATTCACCGAGTTCAAAAACAAAAACAAAAACAAAAACACGTTTGGCAAACGCGTTTACTATTCACTTTTTTTTTCCAAAAAAACTGTTTTATGTGAATAGTGTATAAAAGTGGTAAAAACACCAAATACAACTTTTAATTATTTTTTAAATTTTTTCACTGTTTAGGATACCACCTCCGCCACCGCCCCCATCACCCCCGCCACCAGTCGCCGCCGCCGGCCCCCACCACCTCCGGTTGCCGTCGGGCCCCGCCGCAGCTAGTCACCCATCACCACCGCCCCCGCCGCCACCGGTCACCGCCGACCACCACCACTGCCCACCAATACCATTTTATTTTTCAATACAAATTTTCATCCAAACGCTTTTTTATTTTTAATTTTTTGCTGAAAAAAATAAAAATAAATATAAAAACGATTTTTATATTTGAAGACATAAAACAAATATAAAAAACAGGCTATCCAAACCCATCCATAATATTTTTCACTAATTATTTAATTTGTAACCCATACTATACATGAGCGAACATTATATATATATATATATATATGCACATAACACATGAATCTTGCTGAATTGACGCTGACACTAGCACCCCGCTCTTCCCCTCCGAACCGTCGGATCAAAGGAACCGCGAAAACTTTGCAAAAGTCATACGTGTCAGATCTGCTTCCGACACCTCCTTTAAGCGCCTCTCTTCTCTCCGTACTCACTTCACTCACAAGACCACTTAGACACACACACACACACATATATATATATCTTTGTATATATGCATACAATCTTATCTCACATTTTCTCTCATTTTAGTTGTTGTTATTTCATCTTCCATTGGTTTCATTTCTCTGGAGATGCGTATTTGGTATGTTCTCGAAATCTTATTTGTTTCATACATATATATGTATATTGTTCTACAATACAATCAGGATATTTACTAGTAAATATTTTCTGGGTTTGGTTTTGTATTTTGAATTGAAGCTCTCTCTGCATTGAAGATTAATGGGTGTGACAGATTATTGCTGAACTATCCAAGGTAATACTCAGGACTTTTTCTTCTATATAATATGAACTGATTGTTAATATTGTGAATCTAAATATGGGTTTTTTTTTTTTTTTTTTTCGTATATTGAAAATTTTCTCTTAGTTTTGTTGCTTGAAGTTTTTATCTTGGATGTTTAGTATCAAATTTAATTTGAGTTAGATACAATTCTTTTTTAGTTCTAATAATGTTGTTTAGGATATTGCTGTGTTGTTCCTTTCCTATGAGACACAGTCTTTGCTTATAAATTTGCTTGTTCATAGATGAATCAAGGTTAAAGATCTGCATTCTATAATGGGGTTTCCTCATATTTGCTTATGAATTTTAAATTTCTTTGCAAATTCAATGGAATCCTATAACTTTAAAGAGCGTGATCTTCTATTTTTTATTTTTTTTGGTGAGGGTGTATCAAATGATTAGGAAAAGAATATTGAGATGCATGTAAAGA
This sequence comes from Cornus suecica, assembly GCA_963922005.1. Lineage (NCBI taxonomy): Eukaryota > Viridiplantae > Streptophyta > Magnoliopsida > Cornales > Cornaceae > Cornus > Cornus suecica. Next base: position 35,659,451 of record OY998248.1, read on the forward strand.
AAGTGTGTGATTTTGTGTGTTTTGGTATGATTGGTGAGCTTATGGGATCCATGGCATTGTGCTGCTTCTGATTACAGTGTATGGTTGCAATTGTTAGTGACACAATTACACCGAAACTAGGCCGAACAAGGTCAAGTCAGACCTGTGATACCCTGGTTGCCATTGCAATTAATTCTCATTTTCCTATCTAAGATTACAATTTGACACGACTTGATGGTCCTGGTAGGATTGCAAAGGAACCAAGCTGTTCATGATAATCTGATTGAGCTCGACTCGTTAAAATGATCCAAGCTGTTAATTTTCCTTTTTTTTAAAAAGAGAAAGAAAAAAAAAGTAAGTCTCGAGTTCTTCTACTATTCAGTCAAAGCTTGAGTTATCATAAGGCTTGTAAGCATGCGACTAATATTTTTCATTTCTTTGTCTTTTGGACCGAGTTCCTAGATGCAGCTGAAATGGTAGAGTGTTGATTTAGGGTGTCTGATCTGTTACTTATGGATAATGCTCTTCCGAGGCTTCAATGATTTGATAATGCAGTTATCATAAACTAAATAAGCTGCTGTTTTTGAGCCTCTAGATCTGAATATGTTTTTTATTATACAACAATAATCAACAACAACAATTGTTGCTGATGCAAAACCTAAAACTGAAGTTCGTCCCCATTTTGTGCAAGGTTTTCATCATTTAAATTTTCTACATGCTTTGATCCAGAAGACTTGATGCAATGATGGATCACAAGACATGGCTCTGGAAGAAAAAGCCCACAGAAAAGGTCTCGGTTGCAGCTGACACAGTGAATACGAAGGGAAATGAAGAAGAGGTAAATGAAGAATGCTTTGGTGATTTTCCCCGCTTATGTGTTTATGTTGTTAAATTTAATGTACCTTTGTCTACATATGTGCCGTCTGTCATTTCGTCAAATTAAACTATACCATACTTCGTTTTAATATTAGCTATTGTTACATAAACATGCTATTCTGATATATTTATATATAAACAGATATCACGCATACAAATATATATATTGCAATAATTAAAGGAAACTGACCCGAAAATACAATAATTGCAGAAGAACAGAAAAATCCAAGCCCTGTGTGATACCACAGTTTCCTTAAGGCAAAATTGTTCCCTCTACGGTGCTTAAGGATTCTGAACAAATGCCTCCCAAGATAGAACGGATTTCGGAGAGTATTTTTCTGGGGCGGGCGGCGCGCGCGCGTGTGTGGTTAGGCTAAGACTTGCATGGTTCATGCATGGTCTAGCTCTCTTCCCATGCCTCTAGTTATTCAAGTCACCCATTTAATGCAACCATATATAAACACCTTTACACTTCACTTTATTTCTAATGTGGGACAACCATCCTTACCCAAGTTCAAGTGGGTCACTTTGAGAGATAATTTCTCATTCAATAATTAATAGTTTTGAACATGTAATTATACCAACTTGATCTCCACACCAAGGATAACACATTAGTGCTTGGTCCCGTTAAATTCGGAGTTCGGGTCCCATAATTATTTAAGTTCAAAGTTGGGTTTAATTACTGTTTTTTCCAAACTATTTCCAACAATCCCCCACATGAATGGAAATTAGCAGTTCAAAATGCAGATGAATATGCAGAAACTAGTTCGAGTATAATGAAAGGTTACTGTATCAGGATAAGTAGCCTTAGAGCCTTGAACTTTCCCTTGTGAAAGACTATCGGATTTACTGGCTAATCAGTGGACATGATGCCTTGAACTGTCAGCTGTTTATGTAAACCAAGACAATAGACTTCACACAGTTCCCCTTCGAACACAGTTGGTTCTCACGTTTGTGTCCATTTTGGCCTTGGACACCACTTGGTTTCATGAGTATTTGTCAGAGAATTCCGCCTTAAAAAATTCTCCTAGAAGCGGCCCCTTCTACTCACATAGGTGATTCTATTAGGAGTTCTTCCTCACTTGGATTTGTCCAAGTCATAGACATCATTAAAAGCATAGCTTACCCTAAAATATGCACTGTCTCATCATAGGAATGGGAAGGAGTTTTGTTTTAATCTCCACAGTGCTTTTAACTAAGTCACGCACAATTCAGTTGTCCCTTTGAACCTAGATCTTGGGATCTCCAGTCAACTAGGTTGGGTTGCCATTATGGTGTCTTTTAACCCAGAGGCTTCAAGCCCATTCCCCTCAATGATCTTTCAACTTGCTCTCTTGCTAAACCTTTAGTTAACGGATCCGCTATATTATCCTTAGACTTTACATAGTCAATGGATATTATACCATTTGAGAGCAATTGTTTTACGGTATTATGTCTACGACGGATATGTCTAGACTTACCATTATACATGTGATTTTGAGCCCTTCCAATCGTAGATTGACTATCACAATGTATACAAATAGCTGGCACTGGATTCTGCCAGTTTGGAATGTCCTCTAAAAAATTACGAAGCCATTCTGCTTCTTCTCCAACTTTGTCCAATGTAATGAATTCAGATTCCATTGTGGACCGAGCAATACATGTTTGCTTTGAGGACTTCCATGACACAGTTGCACTTCCAAGAGTAAAAATATATCCACTAGTGGATTTTGAATCATTGGAATCAGATATCCAATTAGCATCACTATAACCTTCAAGTACAGTTGGATATCTACTATAATGTAAACCATAATTTTGAGTATACTTCAAGTATCCCAAAACTCTTAGTATTGCATTCCAGTGACATTTACCTGGGTTATTTGTGTATCGACTCAGCTTACTAACAGAGTATGCTATGTCAGGTCGAGTACAATTCATAACATACATTAAACTTCCTATGATACGAGCATATTCCAATTGTGAAATACATGCATCTTTGTTCATAGAAAGTTTAACGTTTAATCCACAGGTGTTCGTGTTGGACTTATCCCATAATTCTTAAACTTATCACACATTTTCTCTATATAGTGAGATTGGGATAACACAAGTCCTTCTGATGTTCTAGAAATTTTAATTCCTAAAATAACATCAGTTATGCCAAGATCTTTCATGTCAAATCTACTCTTTAGCATTTGCTTAGTAGAATTGATTACATCATTATTACTGCCTATAATAAGCATGTCATCTACATATAGACATAATATGACATACACATTATGATAAGTCTTGACATAAACACACTTGTCACATTCATTTATTTTGAACCCATTTGACATCATGACACTGTCAAATTTCTCATGCCATTGTTTTGGTGCTTGTTTTAGTCCATACAATGACTTTACAAGTCTACACACTTGTCTCTCTTGGCCAGGAGAAATGAACCCCTCGGGTTGTTCCATGTATATTTCTTCATCTAATTCACCATTTAGAAATGCTGTTTTTACATTCATTTGATGTATTTCTAAACCATTTAACGTTGCTATCGCAATTAGCATGCGAATGGACGTTATTCTAGTAACTGGTGAATAGGTGTCAAAATAATCCAACCCTTCCTTTTGCCTATAGCCTTTAGCTACAAGTCTTGCCTTATACTTGTCAATTGATCCATCAGCCTTCATCTTCTTCTTGAAGATCCACTTACATCCCAATGGTTTATTGCCTGGTGGAAGATCTACCAGTTCCCATGTATGATTTTGCATAATGGACTCAATTTCACTATTCACATCTTCTTTCCAATAAACTGCTTCAGGTGAAGACATGACCTCCTTATAAGTTTGAGGTTCATTCTCTACCAGATTGATAACAAAATCTGGCCCAAAAGACTTAGTGAATCTTGCTCTTTTGCTTCGTTTAAGTTCTATAGATTCTTCGTCTATAGGTTCCTGACTATCTTGAGTCATATCACCAAATGACCTTTTCTGTGAGCTTGAAGCTGATGTCATTTTATATGGAAATACATTTTCAAAGAATGTAGCATTCCTTGATTCGATTATCGTATTGACATGTACATCAGAAATCTCAGATTTATTAACAAGAAATCGATATGCACTGCTATTGTGGGCATAACCAATGAATACACAATCCACGGTTTTAGGTCATATTTTCATCTTTTTAGGTTTAGGAATTGCCACATTTGCTAAGCACCCCCACACTTTTAAGTATTTATAGGAAGACTTATAGCCTTTCCATAACTCATATGGGGTTTTAAAAGTTTTCTTTTGAGGCAATTTATTAAGAATGTAATTAGCAGAAAGTATAGCTTCCCCCCACAAATTTTGTGGTACCCCCGAACTTAACAGAAAATCATTCATCATTTCTTTTAAGGTTCGGTTTTTCCTTTCAGCTACACCATTCGATTGAGGTGAGTAGGGAGCTGTAGTTTGGTGAATAATTCCATGTTCTTTACAGAACTCCTCAAAAGGAAATTCATACTCACCACCCCTATCACTTCTTATAGCTTTGATTTTTCTGCTAAGTTGATTCTCAACTTCAGTTTTATATTGTTTGAAAATATCAATAGCCTCATTCTTGATTCTTAGCAAATAAACATAGCAATATCGAGTGCAATCATCTATAAAAGTAATAAAATAATTTTTTCCTCCTCTAGTTTCCAAGAACTTTAGATCACATATATCAGTATGCACTAGTTCTAGAGGCTCACTACATCTTTCAACTTTTTGAAAGGATTTCCTTGTTAATTTAGATTCTACACAAGTCTCACATTTATGATTTGGGTCAATTTTATATTTAGGCAAATCATTTAAATTAATTAATCTACGTAAAATATCATAATTAACATGGCCTAATCTAGCATGCCAAATATCAAAAGACTCAAGCATATAAGCAGAAGAAACTGTGTTATTAATCTTATTAGCTGTGGGTACAACAGTCATTACATTGAGCTTAAACAACCCATCACTGAGATATCATTTTCCTACATACATCTCATTCTTATCAGATACAAAGACTAATTTAAAGCCATTTTTGCTTAGCAGAGATCCAGACACCAGGTTCTTGCGAATATCTGGCACATGTAGCACATTATTCAAAGTCACCTCTTTTCCAGAAGTCATTTTCAGGATCACTTTTCCACTACCTTCTACCTTAGAAGATGAAGAATTACCCATAAAGAGTTGTTCTCCATTTTTCATAGGTTGATAAGCAGTGAACATCCACCTATTGACACAGATGTGACGAGTAGCACCAATGTCCACCCACCACTCTTTGTTATTGCCCACCAAATTGCACTCTGAAACCACAGCAGCAAGATTCATATCGCCTACATCAGTTGCAAGTCGATCTGCCTCAGTCACATTCGCTTGGGGTCTAGTGTTCCTGAAGTTCCTTGGCTTTCGACAGTCTTTAGAGAGATGTCCCAGCTTTCCACAATTGAAGCACTTGCCTTTGAACTTCTTAGATCCTTTACTTGGACCTTCATCACTGAACTTTCTCTTTTTAGTCTTTGAAGATGATCCTTCCTCCACAATATTTGCTTTTGACTCCATAGGATGCCATGCACTACTTTTCTTTTCAGACTTACGATTGTCCTCTTCAATCCTCAGGCGAACTATCAACTCTTCAAGAGTCATCTCCTTGCGTTTATGCTTCAGGTAGTTCTTAAAATCTTTCCAAAGTGGTGGTAGTTTTTCAACTATAGCCGCCACTTGGAATAACTCACTAAGAGACATACCTTCTGCATGAATGTCATGAAGAAGCACTTGAATTTGTTGCACTTGGCTGAGTACAGTTTTGGAATCTAACATTTTAAAATCTAAGAATTTGCTAACAATGAATTTCTTCATGCCAGCATCCTCAGTTTTATACTTTTTATCTAATGATTCTCATAATTCCTTTGCAGTTTTCACACCACTATATACATTATACAGTGTGTTATCTAATCCATTTAGGATATAGTTCCTGCACAAGAAATCAGAATGCTTCCATGCATCCACTGCAACCAGTTTATCTTTATCAGATTCATCCTCGGCCACTGATGGAATTGCTTCCATTAAAAATTTGGCTAGATTCAAAGTAGTGAGATAAAACAACATCTTTTGTTGCCAACGCTTAAAATCAGAGCCATTGAATTTTTCAGGCTTTTTCCCATGTGGGACAGAAATTGTAGTTGGATTACCAGTAGTCATTTCTGTTACAAAAACAGAAATCTACTTTATGTACTGTTTAATTATTCCCACACAATAATATAATAACAAATTTACACTTAAATAATTAAACAACCAAGAAATATATATATAAACAATTTCTAGAATATATATATATATATATATATATATATAATCGAATATATAAAAGCTATATATATAATTTTATATACACAGAATATAAATATATATATATCAGAAAACAATATACACAGATTATAAATATATATATATCAGTAAACAATTTAACAGAATATATATATATATATATAAAATCAGAATATATGTATATAGATATAACAGAATCAGTATATAGATATATATATATATATATATCAGTATACAGAATCAGTATATATATATAACAGAATCAATATCACAGAAAATAATTTCAGTATATATATATATATATATATAACAGAAACAGTATATATAAATATCACAGAATACACAATCAGATTATCTATATATATATGGCAGGACACAATTTACGAAATATTTATATATAACAGAATTTAATGTGTTCTGAAAACAGAATAAATATATTACAAGAATATATATCTATATATATATCAGAATACTATGTAACAGAATATATTATATATAATCCAATTTATATATATGCTCAGAACATATACAAAAACAGAATATATGTATATAATTCAGAATGCAACTAACAAAATTCACTATTATACTGTATGTATATATATATATATATATCAGAATGTAAAATCAGAATATATATATATATATATATATATATATATATAATAGAAATGAGTACTATACGGAATAAATAGTAAAACCAATAAACAACAGAGAACAAAAATCTGTGGCTTAAGAAAAATAGATAAGTACTACAGGAATTATAGTTATAACAGAAATCAACCAGTGACTAAGAATACAACACAATTCTGACAAATAAGAACAGTAAACAAAATTTCTGAACAATATATATATTTGTATACAGATGATACGAAACAGAATTGAAGATATATAGCCAGAACCAGAACACTATATATATGTACAGAATAATATATATATGCACGCAAATAATATATATATATGTACGAACTATATATATAATCTGGTAGATTAGAAATAACAGTAATATGTGTATATACTGTATACAGTAATACAATATGTAGAGAGAATATATATATATATATACAAAATATATTTATACAAATATAACAGAATATAAATCCGAGCCCTGTGTGATACCACAGTAACGGATGAGCAGAATAAAAAGTGTATGTTATGAATGAACTGCAACCTATATAGAGGTATTACAACTGTATTGGTAACCATTCCAATGAGTGCTGAAACGCACCACGACCACGGCCCGGACCGGGCGGGCCGCGCGCGCGTGTGTGGTTAGGCTAAGACTTGCATGGTTCATGCATGGTCTAGCTCTCCTCTCATGCCTCTAGTTATTCAAGTCACCCATTCAATGCAACCATATATAAACACCTTTACACTTCACTTTATTTCCAATATGGGACAACCATCCTTACCCAAGTTTAAGTGGGTCACTTTGAGAGATAATTTCTCATTCAATAATTAATAATTTTGAACATGTAATTATACCAACTTGATCTCCACACCAAGGAGAACACATTAGTGTTTGGTCCCGTTAAATTCTGAGTTCGGGTCCCATAATTATTTAAGCTCAAAGTTGGGTTTAATTACTGTTTTTTCCAAACTGTTTCCAACAGTCTACATATGTGCCGTCTGTCATTTCGTCAAATTAAACTATACCATACTTCGTTTTAATATTAACTAGTCCAGTTAACTTGCATATTCATGTATTCGAGTCCAATTATCTTACATATATATATTTATACAAGTGTATCTACGTTTTTGCTTCTTTGGAATTTGTAAATTGAAACTTTTAGTGAATGAGTTCTAGTGAAAAACCTAAAATCCGGAGCAAGTTCAGCAACCTTTTCTCGAAATGTTCCCGTGGAGGTAATCATTGGCTTCTACTCCATCTTCGAAGTTAGTTGGAAGCTCCCACAAGCAATGGTTACCCTTTACTGTCTTAAGTGAGAGTCCAATTCTGAAACGAGTATCGGGCTTTCAATTATTTAATAGCGTCATGAATGTATAGAGAAGTAAGATGTAAATAACCTGCCTTCTTGAACTTATGAGATTCTGCGTATTACTGGACTAACAGTTGAAATTGGGTGATTCGTTATCACCGAAACTAAAATTACCGTCTTGAAAGCAAGTCCAAAGGCTCAGGAGCATAGTATGAAAAAACACCCGATACGAACCGGAACCGGTCGGTTCATAACGGTTTCTTGGGCCGCCATTACCGGTTCGGATTGGTATATCGGTCGGTTCCGGTTCACACACCCGAACCGACTGATACTCACCGAAACGGCTAGTTTTGAGGTCGTAACGCCGGTTCCGGACCGGTTCCGAGTGGTTATAAACTTTACGTATCGAATTTTGAAAAAAAAAAGAATCAAATTGTAATTTTTCAATTAAATTATGCAATAATAAAACACTCTTGAATTTAATATAATTCACACCTAAAATAAAAAATAAAAAATCTTTTTTGGAATCTCTTTAAAAAAATTGTAAATATTGTGCATTGAAGTGCTTTAAGAACAAAATTTAATACTATGGAATAGTTTCAAAAGAAGATCAACGACACCTTTAATTTCATTAATAAATTATTTCGTGTACTAAATGTCCTTAAAAAATAAATAAAATTAACTTAAAATTATCAAAAAATCATCAAACTTTAGTTGTGTTGTTAGAAGTATCATATCAGTACATTTTAGCCACCGTGTGCAAGTTTTTCAAATATTCACAATTAGACTTGTCAATGGATTGGATTTTGACCCGAATTCGATCCGAATCCGATCCGATTAGCCGGATTTGGATTGGAAAAAAAATCCGATAACCCGAATACGATCCGAATCCGGTAATCAGATTCCTTAACAAATTGGATTTGGATTTGCCTAATCCGATCCGATAATAACCCGATCCGATTAATTTTATATATACACATATATATTATGTTATTAATATGTAAATATTAAATAATATACTTAATTATATTTCAATTTTGTTTTTCGCTTTTTCATTTTTATATTTTTATAGTCATGTATTATAAGCATTGATTGTAAAATATATAATTTAGTGTTTAATATTCTTAAAAAATAACATAAAAATAAAAAAAAAATTAATATTTTTTTGTATTTTTTTTTACTTAATCGGATCGGGTTATCGGATCGGATATCCGAAAATTAACAAATTCGGATTTGGCTCAATAAAGTAAAAATCCATCGGGTTATCGGGTCGGATCAGATCGGATATAAGCTTATCGAGTTCGGATCGGATCAGGACAGATCCGATCCGAATCCGACCCGTTTACAGGTCTATTCACAATTGCGATAGCCGAAACCGTTACGTAACCCCGATACTGACCCGGTTCCGTTACACCGATACCGAAACCGATACACCAACCGAAACCATTTTTGCGAACCATGCTTAGGAGTGTTTGAAGTTATGCTTTCCAGATGATTATAATATGCAAAGTAATATTACATTAAAACTGCTCTAATTGAACAAATTAGCTGGCCAATTTGATTTAATCAGCGAGTCTTGTTTCGAGACGCTTCAACGTATTCTCTATCATCTGTTGCATAAATCAAGTTCCCTATATAGTTATATGAGAAAATGAAAATCAAAAGATGATGTTTATAGCTTCTTATGAAAAGTGGATAAACTTGTCCGAAGTTAATTATAAACTTAATCCTGGACTCACTTCATATGCTTTAGGTATTGCTAATGTATTGCTTCTTTAGATACGAAGAGATCAGACAGAAAAAGCAGAATTGGAAAGAGATCTGAAAATTTCAAATGAAAAGCTCTCTCTGGCTCTCTCTGACTGCAACGCCAAAGAGGACGTTGTGAGAAAACACGCTCAAATGGCAAAGGAAGCTCTTGCAGGTGTTGAATTATGAACTCACGATGTATTATATACTCCCACTCTCACACACTTTTCACATGGCTTGGTGTTCGAATTACCGCCATTAATGTTTGCATGTCAAAAATCTATCTATTAGTTTCACAAGTTCACTGTAATTGAAAGAAAGGTAGTAAGCATCCGTTTTAACCATGAAATTGTATAGGATGGGAGAGAGCAGAAGCAGAAGCATTATCGTTAAAGCAAGAATTCGATGAAGTTTTACATCAGCGAGTAGCTGGTGAAGCAAGATTAACTCATATGGACGCGGCTCTGAGTGAATGTATGCAGCAGTTACGGTTTGTTCGAGAAGAGCAGGAGAAAAGGATTCATGATGCTGTGATGAAGACATCGCGAGAATTCGAAAAAAGAAATCTTGCTTTAGAGCAAAAGTTATCGGAGACCAATAACCAGCTTTCCAAATTAGGTGCTCAAAATAGTCAGCTCAATGATGCTCTTAAAGCAAAGGAAAAAACTATCAACAACTCAAATGCTCAGAGGACTCAGGCGGAGGCGGATATTAGTGCCCTAATGACTAGACTAGACTCTACAGAAAAAGAGAATGCTTCTCTTAAATATGAGGTTAGGGTGCTTGAAAAGGAACTTGAGATACGAAATGAGGAGAGAGAATTTAATCGTCGAACAGCTGATGTAGCACACAAGCATCACTTGGAAAGTGTGAAGAAAATTGTGAAATTGGAATCAGAATGTCAGAGGCTCCGTCTCCTTGTGCGGAAGCGGTTGCCAGGTCCTGCTGCTCTGGTGAAAATGAAGAATGAAGTCGAACTGCTGAACAGAGATCCAGCTGAAATGAGGAGGAGAAAGTCTAATCCTCCGTCTCCAACTGCTTCAATGGACTTTTCGGTTGACAATGCCCCTGATACTCCCAGCAAAAGAATCAATTTTTTGACCGCGCAAATATGTGCCATGGAAGAAGAAAACAGAAATCTCAAAGACATTCTAAATAAAAACACAAATGAACTCCAATTGTCTAAGATACTGTATGCTCGTGCGACCTCCAGATTGTCTCAAGTTGAGGTCCAGCTTGAAGAAACATCTAAAGGTGAGACAGCTATGGAAGCAACAACAAGTCTACCTCCACAACAAGAATACTCTCATCCATCAACGTCTGACATGGGCAGCGATGACAAAGCTAGTTGTGCTGAATCATGGGCTTCTGCTTTGATTTCAGAATTGGAGCATTTCAGAAATGGAAAAGTAACAGCAACATTGTCGCGCAATACTGCTGGAGTTTCTGACATGAATCTGATGGATGACTTTGTTGAGATGGAAAAATTAGCAACGGCATCTTTGGATAATCCAATCGGAAATTCTCATCTTACTTCAGAAAAATCTCTATCGACGAATTCATCTGACAGAATAAATGGTGATGACATCTCACCAGATAAAAAGAGCAATGAGCAGTTCCAGCCAAATTTGAGTAAATCAATATGTAAAATAATTGAGCTTATTGAAGGGATCAGTTTACCATCTCCAGACTATGGTTCCCGAGAAACGTTGGCTGGGAAGGATGGTAATTTTTTCCCATACAAGAATTCAGAAGCAACTACAGCCTACACGGTTCGTGTTTTCCAATGGAAAACATCAGAACTTTGTGCTGTTTTACAGCAGTTTGTTCAAACCTGTAAGGATTTGAATACTGGAAAGACAGATGTGGAATGTTTTGCAGAAAAATTAAGTGTTGCTGTGGATTGGATTATGAATCACTGCTTTTCCATTCAAGATGTTTCGAGCATGAAGGATGAAATTAAAAAGCACTTTGATTGGGACGAAACACGAAGTGAGAGTGAGGTAGAAGGTGGAATGATTAGTCGACTTTCCGATGCAGATAAACTACGTTTTCCCAAAGAACAGTTGTCTTATCTAACCAGTGTTTCTGCTTCACACCATAACTGTCTTTTCCAAATGGAAGAACTTCAGCCTGATGTGATGGAAGATAGCAAAAGATTGAAAGATCGGTTGGCCAGCGTGGAATCCGCAAAGGAAGGCCTGGACGGGAGACTGCAGTCGGAGATAGATAAGAGCGAAGCATTGATGATTCGACTTCAAGAATCGGAAAAAACTATTGAAAGCTTGCAAACTGAGTTAGCAACGTTGGAGAAATCAAAGGGAACAATTGAGGATCAAATTCAGTGTCATAAGTCGGAGAACAAAGACCTTGATATGCAGCTTGCAGTTGCTAGAGTTGAATTGGAGGATGCCCGCCAGAAATTGTCATCTCTAGAAACAGAAATTCAGAATAGAAATGAATGTCCTGAAGAATCGAAGGCTACATGTCTTGACCTACAAGTCCAGCTAGAAAGGTACATCTTACTCTTATTTGTTTTCGTGCTCGTAGAGATAGCACCTTCTGTTTACATTGTTGACAGGTATCAGGAGTCTCAACACTCTTTTTTATTTTCAGTGTGACGAAGAAGGAAACTCCAAATTATGATATGGAGCAGGAAGAAAAGCAACTTCGAACTGTAAGTTCCTATCCTTAATTTCTATCATAAGCACAGAATGCGTATCTATTGATGATACATGTAGTATTGATCACACTTCCTTGAGACCCTTTGTTCTTGTAGAACTTTGCATTTAAGTTTGCATTAGACACATAATATGTTTAGAATAGCTTTTGTGTTCCTTAGGTACCGATAAACCTATGCTTTTGAGAATATTAGAAATCCAATTGTAAGAAACAAACAGATTGCCTTAGGGAGTTGAAGAAAAGCGTAAAAAGTATAATACAATTTCTCTCTGTAGCAAATCTTATTGACAGATCAACAGAGTTTTACTCATCCTTTTGGTTGATGAACACAGGAATCAGTGAAGAAAAGAACTTAATCATTTTAGAAAAGAAAATGTAAGCAAAATATCATACATTGAGGTTTTTTTTTTCCGTATAATAATCTAAATCACTGACTTCTATAGTATTTTACTTCAGACTCTTGCGATTATTGGCATTTACTTTTAAATTTTGATCAGTTAAGTTAGGTCTTGTCAAAATGAAATGTATGTGTGAAATCGGGTTTTTTAACGAACATTGTAGGATCGGGAGATTACTGCAGCATCAGAAAAGTTAGCAGAGTGCCAAGAAAACATTCTTAAACTGGGACAGCAACTAAAAGCATTGGCAGCACCAAATGAAGCTGCCTTCCTTGACAAGTCCAACTCCACCCTCACTAACACAAGCACCACGGTGACCACTCCCAAGACGAGCATCAGCAGGCGCTCCTCTCTCCTAGACAAAATGCTGGCCGAGGACAATGCTGATTCCGGATACCTAAAGTCCCCCATGACTAAGGAAGTCATATGCATTTCAGACCCCATAAAATCGCCTACTCCTCAAGATGGCAATCCATTCTCCGCCTTCCAAGCTAGCGAGACAACGGATCCTCCAGAAGCGTCGCTTAATGTGAACAGGCTTAAACGCAGTGGCAACGAAGCTGTATATGGCTCTTTGGCTCTTGTGGGTAGTAAGAAAAAGGGAGGTAGGGGGTTCTTGAAAAAGCTTTTGTGCAGAAGGAAGAAAGGTAAATAATGAGTGAATGTTTCACCCTTTCGCCACGGAAAAAGTACAGTAAAGTGACAATAAGCTTTGGCATGCATGGTTTTGTTGTGATGAGAGTGAGTGTAATAATGTGGTTTGATTTTTTTGGTGGGTAGAGGCGAGAGAGCTGTATGTTTTGTGTGTGCTGGTACTGTATATATATGTGTGTGTGTGAGAGAGAGAGAGAAAAACTTGATGAGAATTTAAGTTTCATCTTGAATGGAAAAGGCTATGCTTATGTATGTATATGCATACTGGAGGGTTGAAAATTTATTATTATTACTTTTAAATTTTTTCCTAGACGAACAATTTCATGGAGACTTGAACCTTCAACCTTTTTGTAGATGTCCCATGTTTCTCATTTACTCATTGAAATTTTTTGTTGAACTTGCAAGTTAATTATACAAATCACCTTCAAGATAACAAAATATCCACCCAGTTATTTCATGGTCACAAGTAGGGTTGGCTAGTCATGCAACACTTCCACATGTTTTTTTTTATTTAATTTTTTTTCTTTTCTCAGGTGCAGACACATAGTATTTGCTATATATATATATATATATATATATATATATATATATATATATTGTTCTATATAAATGAACATGGATTTATGAAAACACAAAAATAACAAAGAGAGCAGCATGCAATTATTCATAAAGATAACTGGATTGTCGGTTGAAGATTTTGTTGGCTGGTCATTCTGTCCGAGTGACCTGCATAGAAACAAATTCTAAAATTTTCTATGATTGTATATGTATATTTTCTCTGATAAAAAAATAAAAAAAAAACTTTGTTTTCAGATAATGTTCTTTAATGATTGTCTACAGAATAGTTGTCTGTCCCTGAGTTTTGAAATTTTATTTTATAAAACTGAACCAGACAGTCCAAACTTTTATTTAGTTCTCTTGTTTTTTAAGAGTAAACCTCATGAGAAATTAATTTAAAAAAACCCTTTAATCTAACCTTGCCTTGGAACCTGAAAAGCTGATTATACAAATCATAAAAAAATATAACATAATAAATAAAGATAAAGAGGACAGGCTTTGTAGTTTATACAAGTTTCTTCTTATATATGATATGATGTTGTGGTTCTGAGTAATATTACTAGCAAACACAGAAGTACATTTTTTTTTTCAGTTTTTGCTCTAATGGAGTTGGGCTCTTTGGCTCTTGGGGACTTGATCTGTAGAGCAATAGTTGACTGGCCTTGTGAGGATAGGTATAATAACAGTATTATTAAACTATGACTAAAAGAATATGTGCTACACCTAATTTATTAAAATTATAATGACAAAACAACATTAATAATAAGCAAATAACAGTCTAATTGCTACTGATTTGCATTGATTAATTATATATCTCCAATTTTATTAAATGTTTTAAGGTCACAAAAATAGCTGGTCTCACTTTTATTTCTCTCTTTATTTGACTCTATACAACTACAGATTAAGGGCCCGTTTGGTTCGTGTTTGTGTGCTGTGAAATTTAAAAAATAGAAATTCATGTTTGTGTTTGTGGAGTATTGTGAGTCTAAAACAGAAACATATTTGGTATTGATGCTTTTGTTGTAGATATATACACGCATATATATATATAAATATATGGTATTTTGAGGCAAAAAGTGGTGGTGGTGGTGGTGGTGGTGGTGGTGGTGGTTTTGAGATTGTATATATATATATTTAGTGCACAGTACAAAATAAAAAATAATAAAAAATTACCTTTTTCTTGTTTGTAAAATTTGTACATTTTTTTGAAATATTTTTTACTATTCAAAACAAAGTACAAGCCAAACGTGTTTTTATTTCGTAAAGTGCTACCGTACCAAATAAAAAACAAAAAACATTAAACAAAAACACATACCAAACAGGGCCTAAGCGTAGAATATGAGGCTCACACCAATGGTTACCATTAGGCATTCGCTCGCGTTTGTAGAAAATTATATTAGATCTTGATCGTTTTGGGTTGTGGGCATGGTTCACCGTCGCAGTATCGGTTTCGGTAACGGTCGTGGTACCGGTATAACGGACTCGGATAATATCAATATTTAAAATAAATATCGATAGTAAATAACAGTATTGACATTTTCCAAAATTATTACGAACCAGACGATACGTAACGTAAGGGATTGATATGGTAAACCATTGTTCTGGGGCGTATTCCTAGCCCCAGTGGGAGTACAGACTAGGTTATTGGTTGTTAGGTACCCGGAAGTTTGCCACGGGTAAGTTTGGGAGCCTAAAGGCAATTTAGGAACTTAGGAACTAGCATGCATGTTACGAAAGATAGGCGTAGATAGTCAGTTTGGGAGCCTAAAGGCAATTTAAGAACTAGCATGCATGTTACGAAAGATAGGCGTATATTGAGGTGCTCCTCAGCCCGTTATTGCAAGGAAACAAAAAAACATTTGTAACTTGAATTTACATCAACGCTACTTAATCTATATATATATATGTATACATATATATATAATATGGATATATTATTTAGTTTGATTGATACATCCAAATAATTCGGTTCCTCTACTGTCCGTCACACCAAATCAAACACAGTAGCAAATTGCATCATAAAACAACATGGTAAACACTCATGTGACATAAATGTGTACAACACAAGTTCTGAATTTGAATAAAATAATTAAATTTACCTCAATTCTACACATCCAAACAAGTTAATTACTTCTTGGTTAATAAAAAAAAAGAAACTAAATTTTTTATTTGTTTGACTGTGAAATATCTCTTATTTGGTTGGATGTAAAATATTTTTCAAGTATATATATAAACTTGGGTAATTTGCAATGAGACCCCTTAAACTTTAGGTCAATTGCACGTAGAAATTGATCAACGCAATTTCGGTCCAACAGTCCCCTGAATTTAGGGCCGCAAATGAGCCGAGCCGTTCGTGAGCAAACTCGGGTTCGGTTCGTTAAGAGTTCGGCTTGTGCTCGTTCGTTTAGTAAACAAACTGAGCCTGAGTATAATTTTTAGGCTCGTTTAGTAAACGAGCCGAGTTTGAGCATTACTAAGTTCGGCTCACCAAGCTCATGAACAGACTCGTCTAAGTTAAGTAATAAAATTATCTCATATGTGACAAAAGAAAATGTTCAAATTGAATAAATTATGAAGATTGTTGTGAAAAGATTATAAGAATTATATGGCCATAACATAAAAAACATTCATAAAAAATTATACTCGTGAAAATATGTTAAAAACAGACATGCAATAACTCAATCCAGACAGTTATTGGCAAGAATAATATATGTTGCAACTGAAATGAGTCATTCGTGAGCAAGTTCGGGTTCGACTCGTTAAATCTGGCGTTCGGCTTGAGCTCGTTCGTTAAGCAAATGAGACGAGCTTGAACACATTTTCTAGGCTCGTTTAGTAAATGAACCGAGCTTTAATATTCCAAAGCTCGGCTCGGCTCAGTTAGTTTTGCAGCCCTACCTAAACTTTCAGTGTTCTTGCAGTGACAACCCCAGAGGGTTTTTTGGTCTTGAAATTACTCTTCTACCATTTGTTTATTGTAAAATGTTGTTGGTTAAATTAGAGGATCAAACTGTCATCTTCTTACCCAAATAATTTTAATTAATTATCTAAACTAAACTAAAGACTTAATTAGAGTAGAAAACTTAAAATTTATACTAATATTAAAGTGCTACAAGTTTTATATAATTATTCTTCATTTTTAAATTTTATTTTAATTTCAAAGATAATTATACTTAAATTCTACCTCATAGTTGTAGTTGACCTAAGTGGTTCGTAATATTTTATTCAACTAAACTCTTGTGTCAATTAAACTAATCTATATTATTGTTTATCAATGTAGCTTGTGTTAAAGATAAAATAAAGTCAACAGTGAGGTGTATAAAATTCTCATGGTTTTCTAATCATATAGGCTTTTAATCAATTCCAATATCACATATATTAAATTAAAGACAACGGATCTGAAAAAAAATTGTTGCGACTCGGAGTGTGTTTATTTAACTTTCAATGGTTGTTTTATATGATTTTAATAAATTATTATTTGAATAAATTTTACATTCATTTTTTTCTATAAGATAATTTATTTAGGTAGTGTTTGGGGGAACTTCTTGAGGATAGAAGTTCTTCATTAAGAATCCCATTGTAAAAGTGTGTTTCAAAATAAAAAGTTGTTTGATGAACCTATCTACATCTAAACGAATTTGGAAATTGATAATTTACAATATTACCCTCAATAATTATTAATGGTGGTTCATTAAACTTATAAAAAAATCACCATGTGCCTCATAGAAGTAGTATTATTTATCCTTCATTTATCTCTCTCTTCTCTTTTATTTTTAATTTTTTTATTAGATTAATGAACAAGAAAGAAATAGTGATAGAAAGAAGGAAAATGATTAATTACTAAAGGTTATAATGAATTATGACATATTTTACGTATATGTATATAATCCTAAAGATAGTTATATGTATATCATCCTCCATATATATTTATTTTCATATATGTAAGAAATATTATGAGTTGTGACATATTTTACTTTGATTTAAATTGATTACAATTTAATAGTGTAATAAACAAGAAATGATTGAATGAAGTAAGAAATTTTTATGATTTACTAGTATGAAACCAATAGAGTTTAGAATATTTGAATATAAAAAATTGTTGAATGAAATGAAATTAATGGAGTTTAGAAGAGATAAGGGTAAGAAGTTAAAAAAATATAAGTATAAGGATAATATAGGTGTTACCATTTTTTACTTTTATAATTCCTAGAAGTGACGAAGTAAGTTTTAAAAACAACTATTTCTTACTTTTCCTAAAGGACTTTAAAATGACCAAATTTTTAGGGAAGTACATTTGAATATCTTCACCAAACGGTTGCAATTTCATAAAACAAACTTTTGAAGTTTGAAAGTCATTTTAGAGACTATAGAAAGCCCCTCCCAAATGGGCACTTAATACATGTATTTTGAGTCTATCCTCTCTTTTTGGTATGTATGTTGTGGTTAAATTTTATTTTTGTATATTTTTGTTTTTAATTTTTATATTCTAGTGTAGAGTGTTTTAATATTTAGATTTCAATTTGTTAATAAATTTTTATATAGTACTTAAACATGTAATTTATTTAATAATTTTTTTGAATTAGAGTGTTTTAGTCTACTTTTTTATTTGTTATAAGAAACTTAATTTCACTAATTCTCTATGAATCTTATATTATCTGTATATCATATAATTTGATAAGATTTATATATGAATAATAAAAAGTAATTTACTATTTTATATTCTTTTCGTCTATTCTTATTAATTTAAATCGTTATTTAATATTAATAAAATAAAATATATATTTTTTATTACCAAAAATATAAATTATTAAACTATTTTTAATTAAGAATGTCAATCGAAATTATATCTTAAATTTGTATTACATGTACATTTTACTAGTGTATATATATATATAATAAGGTTTTCATGTTGGGACATAAAGGTAATTTCAATACCAAAATATTTGTTTTATGTAATAAGTGAGATAAATTAAGGGTTTTCTGGACTTTTCACCCCTCCAGGGGGTGTCACTACAAGAAAACTAAATTTTTAGGGAATTGTTGGACCGAAATTGAGTTAACCATTTTTTATGTGCAATTGACCAAAAGTTCAGGGTGTTTCACTTCAAATTACCCTATAAATCATAATTTAAGTGTTCACATTCACTATTCACTCCATTCCAAAATAAGTAAAATCAATGCTATTTTATTTGGTTAATTTACCCTTTAATCATTCAAGTTATAAAATATATAAACTACAAACATCACATTACTTAATGAGACTAATGATAAAATTAGTTTTTCATTCATTATCACACTAATAAAAATTAGGAAAAATTATACAAACTATCCCTGAACTATGACCTAATTGCACGCGGTACCCCTTATGTTTCAATAATATCATAAACTACCCTCAAAACCACATCCGTTGTAACACTTAGCCCATTCTGTTCAAAGTCAGCGCCAGAATTGGTCAATAAAGGATGTTTTTGTAGTGAACTTCCATTTTTGCCCTCATATCATTGCATGTTCCAATTTTGCATACAAAATTACTTAAATACCCTAATTTTTTTGAATTTATATATAATGTTCCAAAATATGAATTTTTTTTTCGAAAAATAATTCTTTTGCGAAAAAGTATATATTATGTTCCAAAATATGATTTTTTTGCAAAAAAATACTTATTGTTCCAAAATATGAAAAAAAAATTCAAAAAATAATGTTTTTTGCGAAAAAGTATATATTATGTTCCAAAATATGAATTTTTTCCGAAAAATATATATTATGTTCTAAAATATGATTTTTTTGCAAAAAAGTACATATTATGTTCCAAAATATGAATTTTTTTCCGAAAAATACTTTTTTGCGAAAAATATATATTATATTCCAAAATATGATTTTTTTTGCAAAAAAGTACTTATTATGTTCCAAAATATGAATTTTTTTGCGAAAAATATATATTATGTTCCAAAATATGATCTTTTCTAAAAAATATTTTTTTTGGCGAAAAATATATACTATATTCCAAAATATGATTTTTTTCTGAAAATAATTTTTTTTCAAAAAATATATATTATTTTTTCCGAAATAATTCATATTTTGGAAAATAATATTCTCCCTCCGAAAAATAATATTTTTGCGAAAAATATATATATATTTTTTAATTTATAATTTTTGGGGCAAAATGGACACCGTGGGGGTTAGTTGATAAAACTGGATAGTATAGGGGGTTTCTTGAAATTAACCCTAAAATATAATATAAAACAAGAGCTTTTAAATAAATTCACGCACAAATCTGACTGGGGCTGTTCTAAGAGGTAGTAACTGATATTATTCAAACGTTAAGAGTACTCTCTGTAATTATATCATAATTCAAGAATAGTTTATGTAATTTTCCTAAAAATTATTATCTAAAAAAGTTCGAATCCTCAAAATGAATTTGTAATTTGGGAGGGAATACATATTACATTTATGATACATATATACATACATTATCAGGAGTGTACTTGCCTTAGATCTACACCGTTCGTTGGATACTCTCCATCATCCCCATAAATCATCACGTGAAACATCCAAATCAAGACCAACAAAAGAAAACGAATAGAAATTCGACACGTCTCCCCACCTCATTGGAATCACACAATATTCCAAAGTTTTATCACCACCAAATCAAATCCAATTAATACAATCAAATCACTATTTGACCCACGACCATTCTCTACCGTCTGATCAGTCTAAAAGTGGTCCACGAGGTTCTTCACATCCCAAAGCACTTATCCAAAAAGCTGAAAACTTTAAGGGACTGTTTGGTTGGCTTGTGTGTGTGGATTTTAGAGATGTGTGTGACGTGTGGTGATAGAGATGTTGATACTGTGGTGGTCCCGTCCACAGGATAGAGAAAAAGATTGGATTCGAGATCTTTTGGGCCAATGGAGTTGTGCCACGTAATGGGGCATGTAATTATCATGATGAGAAAGATATAATATAATATATATATATGCGACATAATTTATGTGAGGACGTTTGGATGGGAATATGGTATGAGACAGTGTGAAAGGTGCAGATAGTGAAATGTTTGGTTCTTTGACCAAGGTAAATATTCTCTACGGTCGTGCCCATGGTAATACTGTTCGTTGATCTTTACTTTTAAAGGGTCTCTTAACTCTTAAAATAAGTATTCTATTTTACAAAATTATTTTTTTAAAAAAAGTTACCTTAGTCCCTTATTAGTTGTTCACTTTATTTTTTTCAAATTATTTATCAAGAATTTTAATACAATATAATCTTATATTTTTAATTTTTTTTTTATTAATTTTAAAAAATAATGAACTCCACTAAAAACTACAATTATATTTTGATAAAATTCAAAATACAAAATAATCAAAAACATATTGAAAAATAAAATTTAGATAATTAATTTGAGACAAGAGTAATAAATTTAACGGTATTTTGTTGGTTATATATATATATATATATATATATATTATTGTGGTGGGAATTTCAGAAGGGGGTTGAAGACATGCATTGAATTTAAATATATGATTGGACTTTTTTTGTATTTAAGTTTTGGGACAGTATAAATACACTCTCTTTAATAGTTCAATATTGTTTTATTAATTTCAAAAGAACATAGTTTCTAAAAGATAATTTTGTACCTCTTTTTTTCAAAGCTTGGTGTGAAAAATTTGAGTTTGAGAAGGTTTTTTTAAAAAAACAGGGGAAATAAAAACAAAGAGTACACTCTTTAACAATCATTTATATAATTATTACTACTTACTTGTGTTTGAAACATAGTCTAACAAATTTATTTAGAAAATATGTGTTATGTTGTGAAATAAATGATACTTCCTCTATCTCATTTTAAGTGTTTATTTTGGAAAATTCAACTTTTTAAGAGGATAACTTTAAGGTTTGTATTTCAAAAATTAATTTTCTGTTTTTAAAAATTGAATATCAGAAAACTATAAAAAAAATCTGTTTCGTTCAGTTTTCTGAAAATAATTTTCTAAAAATTCAGTTACAAAATAGTTGTTTTCAAATAATTTATTTTTATAATTCTCAGAAAATTGTTCCCTATTCTCAAAATTCTTGAGAACAGTTTCAGATATACAAACCAAAGCAGACCCAAATATTTTTTATTGTATGGGTAGTGTATGAATTATTAGTTTTACTCATAGTGAAGTCCATGATAATGTGATGATTTATAGTGTGGGTTTTTATTAATTTTAATGTATGAAGGTTAAATTAGTAAATTGATAAAATAAAATATTTTTATATTTTAAAAATAAATACTTATTTTGAAACGAATAAATTCATGAAAGTTGACACTTACATTTGGCCGGAAGGAATATCCAACAAAAAAAAATGCCTGTGTGGAGGTCTTCCGCATCAATTATATTGTTTGATTCACTATGGGTGTGTTTGGAAAGCCTGTTTTTTGTATTTGTTTTCTGTCTTCAGATATAAAAACTGTTTTTGTATTTGTCTTTGTTTTTTCAGGAAAAAACTAAAAAAAAAAAAAGCGTTTGGATGAAGGTGTTTTCACCACTTTTATTTGGTGAAAATTGTATTTTATGAATTTGGTGTTTTCATTGTTTTTACCACCTAAACAGTGAAAAAACTCAAAAAACAACTAAAAGTTGTATTTGGTGTTTTCATCACTTTTACACACTATTCACAGAAAACAGTTTTCTTGGGGAAAAAACAGTGAACAGTAAACACGTTTGCCAAACGTGTTTTTTTTTTTAGTCTTGTGAACAGTAAAAAAACAAAAACAAAAAATAGGGTATCCAAACGGACCCTATGTTGAATATTGAGTGCTTCTGCTTTATGCGAACCAACAATGCTTGGTTCTTACTTATGAGGTTAGTTTAGGGTTAATTTCAATGAACACTTCTTTATTATTGAATTCAATCAATTAATTCTCCTATGTCCGGATTTTCTCCTATATTTTTCAATTTAATTAACTAACCCCTCTTATGTCTGAATTGCTCCATATATTTTTCAATTTCAATCACATTGCCCTCAATCCTCAAAAATATATATATATATAATTCGAATAAAATATATTAAATTTCAAAAAATATATATAAAAGTCGAAAACAAATATATAAAATTCGAAACAAATATATAAATTTTGAAAAATATATATTAAATTTTGAAAAAATATACTCTCTCAGTCCCTATTTAAGTGTCCACATTCACTATTCAATACATCCAAAAATAAGTAAAGTCAATGTCACTTTATTTAGTCAATTTACCCTTCAATAATTCAAGTTGTAAAATATATAAATTACAAACATCGCCTTACATCACTTTGTGAGACCAATGATAAAATTAATTTTTCATTCACTATCACATCAATAAAAGTCATCATCTTAAAAAGTTGGATTCCCCAAAAGAGACTTATAATTTGGGACAAAAAGAGTATAAAATTTGAAAAAAATATAATTTTTTTGAAAAACATACTTAAATTTAGAAATAAATAAATAAAATTTGAAACAATTATAAAAAATTCGAAAAATATATATATAAAATTTGAAAAAATATAAATTTTGCAAAAATATATAAAATTCGAAAAATATATATATATTCGAAAAAAATAGATATTTCAAAAAATATATAAATTTCAAAAAATATATATATTTTGAAAAATAAAAATAAAAAACATATATAAATTTAGAAATATATATATATATATATATATATTTGGTAAAATATCATATATTTTCTAATGAAGTGAATCAAACTACTTACCATCAACATCAATTAGTGGTCTTCTTTTATATATATTTTTCTGAAATATATATATATTTTTATTTCAAAATTTATATGATGTTTTTGAAATTTATATGATATTTTCAAATTTTATAAAAAAAAATCAAAATTTATATATGTTTTTGAATTTATATATTTGTTTTCGAATTTTATATATTGTTTTCGAATTTTATATATTATTTTCGAAATTTATATATTGGTTTTGAAATTTATATATATTTTTTCGAATTATATATATATTTCAAATTATATATATATTGTTTTGAGGATGAGGGGTAATGTGATTGAAATTGAAAAATATAGGGGACAATTAGGAAATAGGAGAGGTTAGTTGATTAAATTAAAAAGTATATGGAACAATCCGGACATGGGAGAGTTAGTTGATTAAATTCAATAGTAGATGAGAGTTTATTAAAATTAACCCTTAAGTTTATTCTTCTAGCTCATATAGTTCAATATAATTAAGTCATGGGACAAAAGTCTTTTTAACGAAATAATTGATGCAAATTCTTTTTTTTCTATAGATTTTATGTTCATGCTCAAAAAATAAAATAAAAGTTAGTCATGTATTTAATTATATTAGACCACATTGTTAAGGATAATCTTTATCTTTCTTAGAGAAGACCCAACTTTGTGCTCTATGAAATTCAAGAATAAATTGTGGTCAAATTAAACTTGAGAACTTGCTTGGTTTGTACTTTTAATAATAATTTTTAAAAACTTAGAAAATAAGAAACTGTTTCCAAAGAATTATAATAAAAGATTATTCAAAATTATGTTTTTAATACTGAGTTTTCTAAAATATTTTTCAGACAATTGAATTAAACAAAATTTTTATATAGTTTTAAAATTTTCCATTTTTAACAACAATTATTTTTAAAATAATAAAATTACCAACCATTATAATCTCTCTGATAACAGATTAACTATCCGCAAATGCAAAAATAACCCTACCATATGGACCAAATCACTACAAACTATCAATGAAATAAATAAATTTAAACCGAATTATTAAAGAGAATTGAGATACTGAATACATACCAGGTTTATATTGATAAATACAAATATATTTGAGTCCATCATAACAATTGATATGTATTTACTATCTGAACTCTGTTTAATAATTGGGCGACTTTGTAACGTTCACAATAAATTCCTTGGGTTAACTGCTGTAATTCACAGCAACGATTGAAGCAAGCATTTTTTTTTTTCAAGCATTGAAAATTAAAAGGTTGAAGTTTTAAAAGTAACACACATTAATTATGTTCACACCAAATTTACTAGGGAAAATTTATTTTGCCTTGAGTGAGAACAATATTACCGTTTAACACCATATGAGAAAATTAGCTTTACTAAATACAATTAGATTAGTCTCATATTTTAATGATCAAACAAAATCTCTACGCAATTTCAATTTTAGATTCACGTATTAATTTTCTTTTTCCTTTTCTTTTGTTGTTAGGGCCACATCAGCATGAAATCGTTTGGCATAGGATTTATCAAAAAATAATAATTCATTTGGCATAGGGATGACAAAATTTCCTGTCCCGGTGGAGAATCGCCCCGCCCTACTCCAATTAAAACAGGTTTAAGGACTCAATTAAATAAATGAAGACGAGTATGGGGGAGGGAAAAAAAATTGGTGGGATTCCGGGGTGGGTACGGGGAAGGGTCGCGCCCGTCCTAATTTTGTTGCCCCGCCTCGCTTATATAATAAATTATATACTTACCCTTATTAATTCATATATATCACACTTATATACATACCCACAAGTAACCTTAGTATCTTAATTTATTTATTTTCATCCCATACCAAATTCTAATTTCCTTATCTCTTCACTATTTCGGTATTAATCTCATCTCGATTATGTAAAAAATTACATGTATTACTTTGATATTTGTACAATAATATTAAGTTAAAATTTTTAATTAAGAAGTTAAATATTATTTTCATTTGTATAAGATTTTTTTTTTTTAAAGTGAAAAATCGTCCACCCCGTTTAATAACCGATTATGGGGCGGACATGAGGGTGACAAAGTTAAATGGGAATAGGGATGGGGAGTGCGATCCCCGCTCCGCCCCATGGCCATCCCTAGTTTGGCATCAATGAAAAAGTGTATTGTTGAAATTCTTTTATGAGCAAAATACTCCCTCCGTCTCACAATAGTTATCCAATTTGGACTTTTTAATCTTTTACTACATCTATCACATATTAGTTGTTCACTATTGCAATTTTACTTGTCCCAAAATACTTGTCCAGTTTGAATTTCAATGCAATTTAACCTTCCACTTTCCTCAATTACCCTTCTTACACTAACTTTAAACAAATACCGGACCCTATCATAATACTATATCATTAAGGGCAAAATTAGAAATTGCACACTAGTCAGCCCAAATCAATAAAATGTTAAAAAGTCCAAATTTGACAACTATTGTGGGACAAAGGGAGTATTGATTTGGGTTGACTTGTGTGCAATTTCAAAATTTGCCCTTAATGATATAGTGTTATGGTGGAGTTTGATATTTGTTTAAAGTTAGTGGAAGAAAGATTGCATTGGAATTCGAACTGGACAAGTAAAGTTGCAATAATAGACAATTAATATAGGATAGAGGTAGTAACATTTTTAGTTCATATAAAAAGGAGTGTAATTGAGATAATTAAAACATGGGAAAATTGAAACACGTCCATTAACAAGTATAATGCTTCGTTAAAACATAACAACTAGAAGTAGACTTATAAATACGATTAACTCATGAAAAATAAGTGCATGGTATTTAATAATTTATTTTTGAACCAAACAAACACTTAAAAATTCATAGCAATGTAGTTACAAATAAAAAAAGTTCTATTTATGTATAATGGAAAGATATATGCCTTCCAAGTACATATGCAAGAATATAATCTCCTCGTTTATATATTTAAATTTTGTTGAAAAAAATAAAAAAAGTAAAGATATTATTTTTTATTAATTTTTTCTTCTATAAGTTGGAAGAATACTTATGTATGTTGTCGAATATACACAGAGGCAATCCAACCATTCTAAATAGTAAATTTATCAATTAATTAATTTAAAATTTTAAAGAATAAAATTTTCATTAAACAATTATTCATGACTCCACTAAACCACCACAACCAATCCTCACTACCACCCCTACTATGCCACTACCCCTCCAACTCTACCACAAGCATCCCAACACAGTTATGACCTCTCAACCCTACCATTTTCTCTTGGTTAACTTCATTTACATCCCCTGAGGTTTGTTCTATTTTTACTTGAATTTTTTTAAATTTGTATATTTTCATTTACACCCCCTATTTTTTAATATTCTCATCACTTAGACCCCCTGAACAATGACATCAGCCTGAATTTTTTTTAAAATTCCTAAACTACTATCAATATCTTATCCTTATTCTGTTTGGAAACAAGGATAATACTTTTATTAATTAGACCCCTCCCATCATTTAATAATTTAATTTGTATTAAAATTTCAAAATATATATAAAATTTGAAAAAATATATATTAAAATTTAAAAAATAGGGATAACTTCATTTACATCTCCTGAGGTTTGTCTTATCTTCACTTGGACCCCCTCAGATTTGCATATCTTCATTTACACCCCATATTTTTCAATATTTTCATCACTTAGACCCCCTAAATGATGACATCAGCCTGAATTTTTTTTAAAATCCCTAAACTACTCTCAATGTCTTATCCTTATTCTGTTTGGAAACAAGGATAGTGTTTTTATCAATTAGACCCCCTCCCATCATTTAATAATTTAATTTGTATTAAAATTTCAAAATATATATAAAATTTAAAAATATATATATTAAAATTTGAAAAATATTATAAATTCGAAAATAAATATAAAATTAAAATATATATATAAATTTTGAAATTATTTTTTTTTCAAAAAAACATATTAAATTTCAAAAATAAATATAAAAATCACAAAAAACATAAAAAATTTGAAACAAATATATAAAATTTTAAAAAAAACATATAAAATTCAAAAAAATATATTAAATTTCAAAACAAATTATAAAATCGAAAATAAATATAAAATAAAATATATATGTAAATTTTGAATTTTTTTTAAAAAACATATTAAATTCAAGACAAATATATAAAATTAAAAAAAATCATATAAAATTCTAATAATATATATTAAATTTCGAAAATAATTATAAATTTTAAAAAATATATAAAATTTGAAAATAAATATAAAATTCAAATATATATATATTAAATTTCAAAAAAAAACTAAATTCGAAAATAAATATAAAATTAAAAAAAAAAAAATTCTCTCTCTCTCTTTCTCTCTCAAACGCACACACCACACACACACACACACACATACACATATACACACGCACACACATATATATATAGATCTATATATATATACACACACAGATATATATATATATAAGTCGCCGGCCGACTCCCACCGCCTCCCCGTCGGCGCCGCCCCCTCCCACCACCCCCTCCCCCCTCCCCCGATGGATCTATATGTGTGTATATATATGTGCATGTGTGTGTGTGTGCGCGTGTGTGAGAGTTAGAGAGAGAGAGAGATATAGAGGAGAGAGAGAGAAAAAAAATATTGAATAGATATTGGGGTGTTTGGTTTGAGGGTTAGATTGATTCTAAAGGGTGTTTGGTTTAGGGTTTAAATTGATTTAGGGATTAAATTGATTTAAGGGGTGTTTGGTATAAGGGTATTTTAGACATTTCACACCATAAGGGGTGTAAATGAAGATATGCAAACCTGAGGGGTCAAAATGATGATATGACAAACCTCAGGGCGGTGTAAATGAAGTTATCCCTAAAAAATATTATAAATTCGAAAATAAATATAAAATTAAAAAATATATATAAATTTTGAAATTATTTTTTTTTTCAAAAAAACATATTAAATTTCGAAAATAAATATAAAAATCACAAAAAACATAAAAAATTTGAAACAAATATATAAAATTTAAAAAAAAAAACATATAAAATTCAAAAAAATATATTAAATTTCAAACAAAATTATAAAATCGAAAATAAATATAAAATAAAAAATATATATAAATTTTGAATATTTTTTTAAAAAACATATTAAATTCAAGACAAATATATAAAATTAAAAAAAATCATATAAAATTCTAATAATATATATTAAATTTCGAAAATAATTATAAAATTCAAAAAAATTATAAAATTTGAAAATAAATATAAAATTCAAATATATATATATATTAAATTTCAAAAAAAAAAACTAAATTCGAAAATAAATATAAAATAAAAAAAACATTTTTTAATTTTCTCTCTCTCTTTCTGACGCACACACCACACACACACACACACACACACATATATATAGATCTATACATATATATATAGAAGTCGTCGGCGCCGACCCCTTCCCACCACTGCCTCACCGTCGGCGCCGCCCCCCTCCCACCACCACCTCCCCCCTCCCCCCTCCCCTTATTTTCGACCGATGGGTCTATATATATATATTTATGTATAGATCTATATATATATATGTATATATCTATATATATGTGTGTGTGCGTGTGTGTGTGTGTCTGAGAGAGATAGAGAGAGGAGAGAGAGAGAGAATAAATATTGAATAAATGTTGGGGTGTTTGGTTTGAGGGTTAGATTGATTCTAATGGGGTGTTTGGTTTATGATTTAAATTGATTTAAGGGGTGTTTGGTATAAGGGTATTTTAGACATTTCACACCATGAGAGGATGTAAATAAAGATATGCAAACCCTCAGGAGGTCCAAGTGAAGATAATATAAACATCAGAGGATGTAAATAAAGTTAACCCTTTCCTCTTCTTTTATAATAGATACAAATATGTACTAATATATACAATGAATTTCATACAAATGTCTCTAAAATTCTTAAAAATCATAAAAGAAAAAGTGTATTTTAGAACCTTCACTCCTCAAAATATTAAAATTCATTTCCAAAATTAAACCTATGATTTAATGTTTATGTCCATTTGTCAAATTATTAGAACGGGTAAAATGAGACACGATATGAATTAAAAAGGGTTAGGGTTGACCATAAAATGGTTCAAAATGTATAAGGGTTGATCCGAATACTATACGAAAATATTAATGTCGGGTTAGGGTCACACTCGAGTAATTCGAACAATCCGTTTGACACGATTGTATTTGTATTTATATTTTTTTTCCTTCTCTTTAATTGATTATATCAATAAGTTGTAATTGAGTTGTGCCAAATTCAACTTAATTTTATTAATAAATAAATTAAATAATTCGCTTCAATCGTGTTAAATTTAATTTAATATTTATGATAAATAAATTAAACATATATTAATCCGCTCATTTCAACTGACACCGACACGACGACCCACGGAAATAAATTGCAACCCCTACAAATTGCCAATGATTTGGTACGAAGACCTACTAATAAAGTCTCAGAAGTTAGATAATTAATAAACTAATACCTCTCACACCCTTCTCTATGCTTATATAGAGCAAGAAAGTGGCACTCACAAAACAGAGCTTTATATCAAGCAAGAAAGTGAAAGTCTGAAAGATGAGACACTCTTAGAGATAGAAAGTGTGTGAAACAGAGAGAAACAGAGCACCACTCAATTTTCTCTATCTACAACTTTTAAGAGAGTGTGTGTTTTAAATTTTAATGGCTTTTGCTGAGAGAGAAACAGATCACAACTCCATTTTCTCTCTCTACAATGCTTTCTCTCTCTAACATCTCTTGCAATGGCAGACACGTATGACACCACCTGCTCTTCCTCCCCTGAGCTCGACGACATCTCCCTCTTCCTCCACCAATTCCTCCTCCGGTCATCTCCTCCGCCGTCCTCCTCCTCCTCCGCCGCCGCTCTCATGGTCCACAATGCGAAACACCTCAATAACTACTTCTCACACACCCATTTGCCCCAATTTCAAAACTCGTCGGACCCACTCGCCCCTGACCCGATTTTGACAGCCCAGGCGTCCTCCGCCGCCGTCTTCTCCTCTTCCGGAGACCATTTAACCGCCAGTATCGCCAATGTGTATTCCTCCTCCGGTGGAATTGGAGACACTGACGCCGACGAATATGATTGCGAAAGCGAGGTAGTTATATGCTGGTAGATACATAGGTGTATATATTTGTTTATGTAATGTACCTACTCCAAATTGTTCTTTATGGTTGAATAATTTGAGAAATTTACAGAGTATATAGTAATGGTTTTTGCTTTCATAAGAGCGTTTGGCGGAGTGTGTGTATATGTATATATATGTACATACTCCAATTTATTTATTTTTGTTTTGTCCTCGTTTTGAATTATTTAAGAAAATTGAGGGTATGTGTTGGTTGAATTATTTAAGAAATTACATTTATCTATATATATCTGTATACTTCAAATTGTTATCTGATTTTTCATTGAATTAGGGCTTTTACTCATTCACTTGAATTATGTTTGGTTTGATAGGAGGGTTTTGAGGGTAAGCCCATGACAACTCGCAATCCTTCCAAGAGAAGCAGAGCTGCTGAAGTTCATAATTTGTCTGAAAAGGTTGGGTTTGTATGTGAACTGTGTTCTGAGTTTTTATTGATAAATTAGTGCCAATTTTCCCTTCTTTTTTTTTTAATTTTTGTTTCTCTTGATAATTTTTTTTGAAAAGGATGGACGTGTATGTTGGAAGTTCATATTTTGAATTTGCTATTGATACATTAATGTAAATTTTCTGATTTTGGGTTAGGCTATATATTTCTTAGTTTTCAATTTTTGTGATGTGGGTTCTTTTGGGCAGAGGAGGAGGAGTAGGATTAATGAAAAAATGAAAGCATTGCAAAATTTGATACCGAATTCGAACAAGGTAAATTATGATTTTAGGTGATTTCTACAATGTTTGACTCTTTTGATGATGAAGTTAGTTGGTGATTGAGTGAATATTATGGTGTTTTGTTGGTGATAGACCGATAAGGCATCGATGCTGGATGAAGCTATTGATTACCTTAAGCAGCTTCAGCTCCAAGTACAGGTATGTTGTTTGCTTGTGAAATTGTAGTGATTAATTTTAGATAATAAGCTGAAATTACCTAGGCGACTAAGGAAAATAACATAGATGGGGGTTGAATAGGTTTTTTATGAATTTATTGACAAATTAAAATTTAATTGTGGAATAGTTAATTTTAATCAAATTCCTCTACTGAGCTAAATCATGCAAAGATTAATCTAAGTGCAGAACATAAAACAAGAGACGATACACGATATTTTTATGTGGAAAATCTTGGACAATGCTCTAAGTAAAAACCACGAATACATTCTGGTATTGAGGCATTATGAATTAAGAAGTTTACAAACTCTATGAAGTTATGACTTATAAATAACACTGATTTGCCATTTCTTACTCGACGTTTGGAAGTCTTGAATCATTCGCGCTACCACGAAGCTCTCACTCCGATCTCCGTACTCTGACGGTTTCGTTTCTCAACGGATCGATGCAATCACATTGCACAAGGTGGTGTGATGATTTTACAGCAACCGGATCATTCAATTGTGCATAAAGATCTCACGTGTGGAGGCACAATTGAATAATCTCCAAAAACTAGAGAAACCCTTGATATAGAATGATCTAGCGATCTCTTTTGTTTTCTCTCTCTAGACGGATCTGATCTATGAAAGTATCGCAGAGATCTCACAAAAGCCACACCAAAATTTGTAGAGAATCCTCCTATTTATTGAGAGAAGAATCGTATTTTGAGTAGTCTTGTTTCCTTCTTGGACTATGATTCTTCCCTTGTGTAATCCTCTTGTAATTAGGAGTCAATTTCTACAATCTGATGTAAATTAGACGTGCTTGGATGTACTAGAGTGAATAACAAGTCAAAGGAAGTTGAATTGCGATCAATCTCGAATTCTGAGATTTTCTGCTGATTCCTACGCCTACCCCTACGCATAGGAGTAAGGGTTACCTACGCCTATGCGTAGCTGGGCCTACGCTTAAGGGTAGCCTTGGGCGTAGGTGGGCTTAAAATTTGACTTTCTAGGCATCTTTTGGTTGCTGTATGCGTAGGTGGGCGTAACAAAAATGATGAAAACTATTTTTTTCAAATTTTCTTCCATTTGAACCCCGTTCATTTCTCTAACATGTTTCCCAAAGTTTTGGCTTTGAAAAATGTATGTTTTGCCCTCCAGAATGCATTTTCGTAGTCTAAACTTGTTTTATCTTGTATTTTTTAATACTTTAATTTTGATTTGAGTTTGACGAAGCTTGTCGATGCCTTTGCTTGACCACTTTAATAAGTGTTCTTACAATCTTTCCCTTGGCATTTTTGAGACAAAACCATATTTTACAAAGATATCCTCACGAACAACAATATAACATCTATACTTATGAACACCAACCCATAAATATAGACATAAACTATTACCTTGATCTCATGACTATCTACCAATCCTGCAACCACAACACTGAAAAATATATCGTGAAAAGTGTGGAAAACACATATAATGATCATAAGAATAACACAACAACAATGAATGAATAATGATCATCATAGTATAAAATACTTTTTCTCCCTTGAGAATATACTCTCCCTCAATTAAAAAATCTCTATCCCTTAACAAGATATCTTTCTCCCTTAACTAAATAGCTCTCCCCCTTTTTGTCATTGAAATGTCAAGCAAAGATAGTACAATATAAATAATTTAGGGAGATGTAGGGAAGTACTTGAATATCACTTCAAGATATAAGACTCTAACAGACCATATCCAGATTCTCAGGTAAACATAAATCTCTACTATGCATGACCCTAATATTAATGCATGAATGCAAAATGTCATGAATAAAAGTAAAAAAAATATTTTTAATTTTAGAAATTTGTGAGTAGGGCAGTAGAGACAATGAGCTAATCATTAACACATCATATTCTCAAATCTAACTTAGCCATTATACACACAGTCGTAAAGATAATTAGCACTCATACCTTGTATACTCATGAATGAATAAGTCAAGTTTTGCATAGTATTCATATGTATATGAAAATCCTCACATGCAAGCACTTATGTAAGATGAAAGCAAAACGCATTAATTCTGATAATCTCCTCACCAACCGTGATGATAACTCAGTCCATAACTCAAACTAGAAGTCAAATCTTTAATTCGGACCTTACTACTAATTAATAAACAATATTTTAGCAAAGAGCATACTAGTATTCACATGCTTTATAAGATGTCCTTGTAACAAGGATTCCGCCAATGACTCCCAACCAATGGTTTAGGGCATTAAGTGATAAAGCACTTTTTAGATATTGTACCTCGAACATCTTAGGCACGATCCGAATCCTAGCAGTCTCAAATTAGAGTTAATCACTTCAGTTTTTTGACGCAAATACTCACTACTTCTCGAGGCACTGAGATCCGGTTACTTAGCAAAAATGATCATTGCTTTAAAGGGCTTAAATAATCAGATTTTAAATTTTCTATTTTCTTATTTTTTTTATTTTATTTTAATATTATCCCAATATTCATGAGCATGCAATATGTATTCAAAAGTACAGATCAATCTAACTTAGATCATGAACCTACATATCACTTTGAGTTAGATGAGAAAGATTAATAGTTTTAGTAGACATTACGATCATCTCTAAAGTTAAACAAACACCCAAGATTAAATTTTTTTTTTAACATAGAATAATCATGCTAAGTGAACATCCTAAATCCTTAGGTTAGGCTAACACCTTTACTTCCCATATGCATAATAAGACAAGTAAATATGAGAATAAAGTGAAATATGACAACCTTCATACTCTAACCAAACTCATCATTTCAAAAATTTTATTTTATGAATTTTTTTTATAATGCATGCATGAAACTATAAACTAAAAATGCATGTTAATGTACCAATTCTAGGAAAAAATGATGCAATGTGTTCCTAGAATGATACACGTGAAGATAACTATTCTAAAGAAAACATACCAATAAATTTCCTAAGACTAACATGCTTTTGAAAATCTAATGGTTTTGTAAAGATATCTGGCAATTGAGAATATGTGGATATAAATTCTAAAGACACTATACCATCTTCAACAAAATCTCGAATGAAATTATGTTGAATATCTATATGTTGAACATGATTTTTAGAAATATTTATCGCACTCGTGTTATTACAGAACACAGTCATTGTGCCTTGTGATGAACCATAATCCTTTAACATCTTGCGCATCCACAATACTTGAGTACAACAACTACCAACTGCTATATACTCAGCCTCTAAATGGAAAGGGAAACACAATTTTGCTTTTTGCTATGCGAAACAACTAAGCATTTACCAATATAGAAACACCTCCACTAGTACTTTTTCTATCGTCTACATTACCAGCTCAATCAACATCAGAAAAAAATAATATCAATATTATTTCCTGATGGGTACCACAGTCTATAATTCATAGTCCCTTTTACATATTTAATGATTCTTTTTACCGCAGTAATATGAGACTCCTTAGGACTTATCTGGTAACGAGCACACAAATCAACATTAAAAGCTATGTCAGGTCTACTGACAGTCAAGTACAACAAACTCCCTATCATACTCCTATAAAGTGTAGGATCGACATCTTTGACTTTAGTATCTATGCTTAACTTAACACTTGTACTCATAGGAGTGCGAGCATCGTTAGCCTTTTCCAAACCAAACTTCTTTACTAATTCCAAGGTATAACGAGTTTGGGAAACGAAAATCCCATCACTTAATTGCCTAATCTGTAGTCCTAGAAAGAAGTTCAATTCACCAATCATGCTCATCTCATACTCATGTGTCATTTGATCTCCAAAATAATGAGGAAGCCGGTCAGAAGTGGAGCTAAACACTATATCATCAACATAAATTTGAGCAATAATTATGTCACTCTCAATTTTCTGAATAAATAGTGTTTTGTCCACTCCCCCTCGGGTAAAACCCGTTCCCAATAGGTAGTCAGTCAATCTTTCATGTCAATCTCTAGGAGTTTGCTTTAGCCCATATAGAGCTTTTTTAAGCTTATAAACATGACCAGGACAATGAGGATCTTCATATCCTTTGGGCTGCTCCATATACACCTCTTTATGAAGAATACCATTCAAGAATGCACTCTTCACGTCTATTTGATACAACTTGAATCCAAGATGACATGTAATAGCAAATAAAATCCGAATAGATTCAAGCCTGACCACTGGGGTGAAAGTCTTGTCAAAATCTATACCCTCCATCTGAGTATAACCTTGAGCAACAAGCCTAACCTTATTCCTAACAACTGTACCATTTTCATCTTTTTATTCTTGAATATCCACTTGATACCTATCACATTTATGTCCTTCGGTCTAGACACAAAATACCACACATCATTCTTAACAAACTGCTGAAGTTCTTTTTGCATAACATTTATCCATTCACTATCTTGAAGAGCTTATTTGACATTTTTAGGTTCTAAGACAGATGTATAACATGCATAAGAGACTTCATTCCTAACCTTTCTACGGGTTACCATCATCTGATCAAGGGATTCTATAGTAGGTGTAGGCTGAACATCACGAGATTGATTAAGGGATTCTATAGGACTAGAAGAATCATTATGAATCACGTTATCCTCTTCAGTATCAATAGGAGAATCATTATCTAAAGGAAAAAACGGCTCACTATCTCCCTCCTCTATAGATATAGGTGACTCATCAACACATGAGTCATCGACCACTACATTGGCATATTCCATCATAGTTTGAGTTCTAAGGTTAAAAACCCTATATGCCCTACTTGTCAATGAATAATCCAGAAATATTCCCTCATCACTCTTAGACTCAAGCTTCCCGATATACTACGATCTCTAAGAATATAACATTTTGCTCCAATTTTTTTGAAATATTTCATATTCGGTTTCTTGCCATTCCACAGTTCATAGGAAGTTTGTAAAGTGTCAGGCCTAAGATAGACTCTATTTAAGGTGTAACAAGTTGTGTTCACCGCCTCGGCCCAAAAATACCTAAGAACATTCCTACTATGTAACATAACATTAGTCATCTCTTGAAGAACCATATTCTTACTCTCAACCACCCCATTTTGTTGTGGAGTACGTGGTGCTGAAAATTCATGCTTTATCTCTCTTTCATCACAAAAACTTCAATCTCTGAATTTTCAAACTCCTTTCCATGATCACTTCTTACTCTAGTAATGGGATAATTCTTCTCAGTCTGAATTTTTAAACATATACTCTTAAAACTTTCAGGAGCTTTAGACTTTTCCCTCAGAAATCAAACCCATGTATATCTAGAGTAATCATCTATCATGACAAAAATATACTTTTTTCTTTCTTTGCTCATGGTCCTAGTGGGACCCATTAAGTCAATATGCAACAATTCTAAAGGTCTAGAAGTACCAATGGTATTTGTCTTCCTGTGCTGACATCTAATTTATTTGCCCTTTTGATATGGTCCACACACAATCCCTTTTCCATAACTAAGCTTAGGGACACCTCTGACAATTTCACTTTTAGTAATTTTCGTTAAATCACGAAAATTAACATGTCTCATTCGTTGGTGCCATATTTCAACTTCATCAAGTTTAACTCTATTGCAAGATAATTCAGAATTAGGAACAATGCAATAACAGTTATCAGACGAACGCATGCCTTCCATAATGCAATTTCCAAAAAAGTCAGTAATAGAACACTTTTCATGAGAGAAATTGACATTATGGTTGTTATAGCATATTTGGTTTATATTCAGCAAGTTCACTTTTAGATCCTCAACATAAAGCATATATTCTAGTCTACGTAGACCAGAAACCACAATGGTACCTTTCCTTAGAACCTTAGACTTCGTTCCATCACCAAAAGTAACTGTCCCACCATGACAATCCTCGAGAAAACCAAATAATGACTTATCTCCAGTCATGTGCCTAAAACATCCACTATCTAGATACCACGAGTTAGAATTACGTGCTATAAGTGCAGTATGAACTACAAAGCAGTGTAACTCATCTTTTCTGATCCATGCCTTCTTCAGCTTCGGAGCTCTACATGTCAACTTAGACAAATTCTTTATCTCTTCACTTAACACTCTAATTTGATCTTGAACACTGTCTCCTTGTTAAGTTATTTGTTCTTTCACCTATTTTAAGGTTTTTCCTTAGCTTTGAACACAAAGGTCGAATGTGACCTGTTACTTCATAGTGGTGACATATATGAACAAACCTTTGAACTTCATCAGTCGAACTCTTATGATATCTAGAGGTAAAGGAAGGCTTGCTTTCAACAGTTCTTCTGACATAGGATTGAGCATTAGGATTCCAATTCGAATTACCTTGAGAAGAACTAGATGCTACATGGGAAGTTTTTTCAAATGTGGTTTTCGAAACGACATTCGAATTATGCGTTACTCCATCAAAACCCAGTTCTTTTGTATTTCCTACAGATTTTCCCATACTCAATATCTTATCGAGCTTAAGTGTTCCATCATTTACGAAGAGTTAAGTTAGCTTCTTTCAGTTCCTTTTCCAAATTCCCAACTTGGTAGATTTCTCAACTAACTCATGTTTTAGAATGATTAATTCCTTATTGAGATCATCTACACTCTTTAAAGCCTTATTCCTTTCTTGTTCAGACTTGGTCAACTTTTCAGATAATTTAGCCTTTTTGGTATGTATGAGATTTAATGTTTGAGAACTATTGACTAGTTCGCCTCTTAAAGATTGTAATTCTTTGTCCATGCTAAGACTTTTAGTCAATAGTTTAGTGTGATTTTTGTGAAGTTGTGTGGTCTTTTCAAGTAATTTATTATAGGACGTTTGAAGCGAGTCATCACAATCTTCATCACTCTCAGAACTTTCATCTCCTGATGTTACATTCAGTGTAGCAACCTCTTCACCCTTCTCAATATGCGATGCGAACACAGTGAATTTCTCAGACCCATCTCCTTCCTCCGAGTCTGTCGCATCACTAGCTGATCCATCATCAGATTCATCATCCCAAAACTTTTTAGCAAACATGGCAATATCATTCAGATTCAACTCACTTTCTCCATCAGACTCAATAGGATCCTCCCTAGTGGTTTTAAAGGCTATGCTCTTTTCTTTTGTGCCGCTAAACTTCTTAGGGGAATTTTTGAACATTTCCATCTCATAGGATTTTAGGTTCCCTGCCAACTCTTCAAGTTTAATTTATTTAAAACTCATGATTTCAGAGATGACAGTAATCTTAGAACGAAATCGTTCATATAGAGACCTAAGAATCTTTTTCACTATGGTAGTCTCAGGAATGGGCTCACCTAGATTGTAACTACTAGTTACTATGTCAGTTAGTTTAGCCTTAAAATCAGCATAAACTTCATCATCTTCCATCCTGAGCTGTTCAAATCGTGAATGTAACAGTTGGAGTTTAAACTGTTTAATAATTGAAGTCACTTCATAAGTAACTTGGAGTATATCCCAAGCTTCTTTGGCAATTTCGTACGTAGAAATTCTTCTAAACTCACTCACAGTCACAACATTGAATAATGCGCACAAAGCTTTTGAATTCCAATTTGCACTGTTCAATTCAGCAGAAGTCACTCACTCAATGGTTTTGGTTGATTTGACGTTGCATCCATCACAGTGGGAGGTGAGTATCCTACCTCTACGGCAAGCCAAGCTCTCTCATCTAGAGCTTTCAGAAACGTTCTCATCCTCGCTTTCCAATAAGTGTAATTCGAGCCATTAAATAAGGGGGACCTAGATACGGAACCACCTTCACAAGGTATTTCCATCACCTAAGTTTAGAATCTAACCCTAGGTATTGAACCTAAAACGGGGCAACCACGCTCTGATACCAATTGAAATTACCTAGGCGATTAAGGAAAATAGCCTAAAGGGGGGGGGGGGGGGGGTGAATAGGCTTTTTATGGATTTATTGACAAATTAAAATTTAATTGCGGAATATTCAATTTTAATCCAATTCTCTAACAAGCTAAATCATGCAAAGATTAATCTAAGTGCAGAAGATATAGCAAGAGATGACACACGATATTTTTACGTGGAAATCCTTGGACAACGCTCCAAGTAAAAACCACAGATACACTCTGATATCGATGCACTATGAATCAAAGAAGCTTACAAACTCTATGAAGTTAGGACTTACAAATAACATTGATTTGCCTTTTTCACTCGACGTCTGAAAGTTTTGAATCACTCATGCTACCATGAAGCTCTTGCTCCGATCTTCGTACTCTGACGGCTTCGCTTCTCAACGGATCAAATTGCCACGAAGCCTCCTGCTCTGATCTCCGTACTTTGACGGCTTCGTTTCTTAACTGATCGATGCAATCACGTTGCACAAGGTGGTGTGATGATTTTACACCAATCAGATCATTCAATTGTGCATAAAGATCTCACATGTGGAGGCACAATTGAATAATCACAAAAAATTAGAGAAACCCCTGATATAGAATGATCAAACAATCTCTTTTGCTCTTTCTCTGCACACAGATTTGATCTATGAAAATATCGCAGAGATCTCACAAAAGCCACACCAAAATTTGTAGAGAATCCTCCTATTTATAGAGAGAAGAATCGTATTTTGAGTAGACTTGTTTTCTTCTTGGACTATGATTATTCCCTTGTGTAATCCTCTTGTAACTAGGAGTCAATCTCTACAATCTGATGTAAATATGTATACTAGACATGCTTGGACGTACTAGAGTGAATAACAAGTCAAAGGAAGTTGAATCGCGATCAAACTCGAATTCGGGATTTTCTGCTGATACCTACGCCTACTCCTACGCATAGGCGTAGGGTTACCTACGCCTATGCGTAGCTGGGTCTACGCCTAGGCGTAGCCTTGGGCGCATGCCTTGTGCGTAGGCGGGCGTAAAATTTGACTTTCTAGGCATCTTTTGGTTGCTGTATGCATAGGTGGGCTTGACAAAAATGATGAAAACTACTTTTTTCACTTTTCTTCCATTTGAACCCCGTTCATTTCTCTAACATGTTTCCCAAAGTTTTGGCCTTGAAAAATGTCCGTTTTGCCCTCCGGAATGCATTTTCGTAGTCCAAACTTGTTTCTTCTTAATTTCTTTTGTATTCTTCGATACTGCAATCTTGATTTGAGTTTGACGAAACTTGTCGATGCTTTTGCTTGACCGCTTTAATTTTCCTAAACCTACCCGACCTCATAATTCACTCAACATGGTTATCGTCTAGAACATGCCACAAATAAACAATACTAACAAGTGTTCTTACATAAGCTGTTGCTAGTTTATTTCCTAAGCAGTTGGTAGTTTTTGCTTGTTAAAAGTCTAGAGAAAGATAGCATTATTGTCAGAAGATATGTAGAAATCTCTATGGAGATTAGAATTGCCAAGGGCGAAGATCTCTGCTGTTTGCAAGGTTGTGTCAAGGAATGCTCAATCTGTTTTTCATACTTCTGTTTTGAATGTTCCTATAATTCATTTGAGAACTCTCACTCTGTCTTGGGTTTTGGTGCCAGAATGTGGTTGTAGATTTTTAAATTTAAATGAAGAAGCTTATGAGGTTGAAGATCCAGATTAAATAAAACAAAGTCCTACTGAGATTGGCTCATTATAAGCATATGCTGCAAGTAACAGTTGATGGACATTGAGAAATTGGTAGCAAGATTGCTAGGTTAAATGCTCAAAGATCCTGATGTAGCTGAAATAATGGACAATGGGAGCCATTTTGGGAAACCTGGCTGCAAGTAATGGCATGATGCACAATGATAAGCTGCTGCAAGGACCGAAGCCATGGGAGGCTCTTTTTTACCAAGGCTTTAAATTTCTTGAAATTAGCATGGTGGGATGGTTCATAATTCAGAATTTGCCAAAGGAATATGATTTTTTTTTTTGTGCCTAAACCTGTAGATGTAGATGTTAAGGTTTGCACTAGCAATTTCTTGTAAAAATAATTTCTTACCCAAGGTTCATAGTGCAGTTTTCGGGTTTGTCACAGTTTCCTTCTGTTTATATTTCTCCTTCTAACTTACTTTATATCATACGAGGTACACATTGTTTTTTCTTAAAAAACAATTAAGCAAAATAAATAGAGTGCCTGCCAAATAATATTTAGGCAACTTATCTGATAATGTGAACATTTTTAGGATTTATAAGTATCTCGAATTATATTATTGAACTGTCTTGGTACAAAATATAGTTAGGAATATACTTGAATTGATGTTTATCTCCATAATTTTACCATATTATCTTGTTATCTTGGAGCTTCCTGGCTCACACTTGTATTGCTGTTTTAGTTTTGCATCAGTCTTTTCTCTTGGAGATTTAGCTTTCTTATTGCTTTATAGTTGAATGCACTATTATTATCCATGTTCATTTAGCTTTCTTATTGCTTTATAGTTGAATGCACTATTATTATCCATGTTCATTTGTGGACGGAAATGAATGTTTCAGATGTTAACGATGAGAAACGGATTAAGTTTGTCCCCTCTGTGCCTATCTGGAGTGCTGCAGCCAACTCAACTCTCCCAAATGAGAATGGGCCTTTGTGAGGGAAATGAATCCCTAAATATGAACTTGACGGGCGCACTTGCAATGAACCAAGAAACCCCGAAGAACACCGTGTTCAGTCTACCCAACCAATGCTGTAATCCACACCCGCAATCTGTAGCCAATTTGTCAAATATTGTCAATTCAGGAACTCTTTACGGATTGCAGTCGTCAATTCATGCTCACTTCAGACCCTTTCCGCCTCACAAATTATCTGAAGTAAGTTCAACACGATCGCTATACATACTGCAATTTAGATTAAGGGAGTGATATACCAGCTATTTTTTGTTTCTGCAATGTGAAGGAAAATTGCAGGATAGACTTGTTGCATCGTCAGCAACTGAACGTGGATCATCGAGGTGAGTTGGCCAAGGTTGCACCATTTTCTTCTCCATGAACACTACAAACATTTTGCTTAGTCTTGGACCGATAAGTCCGCTTTTGTTGCATGTTTCACATGTCATTTAGTGTCTATTGTCAAGAAAAAGAATAGATAAAACTAATACTATGTGTTCATTTTATCCTGTTATGATCACTATTTATGTGCTGAAAGAATTTAATATGGGAGGCAAATCTACAATGTCGGTTCCCTTCGATACACAAGCATCTGGTTCAAAGGACAATACCCTGGAATCATGCATCCGAGGAAGAG
This sequence comes from Cornus suecica, assembly GCA_963922005.1. NCBI lineage: Eukaryota > Viridiplantae > Streptophyta > Magnoliopsida > Cornales > Cornaceae > Cornus > Cornus suecica. Next base: position 35,702,506 of record OY998248.1, read on the forward strand.
ACCGGGCTGAAGCCGCGATTCTAAACAATCTAGACTGCAACTCAGTTCTTTCGCTCCCGTTGAATGGGTAAACTTATACATCCCTTGGCTATGGATAGTTCTCTTATTTCGGCCACTATATGTGTGCCTTGATTTCTCTTGCATTTGGGTTTTTCTTAGATTGGATTCTAGAAGACGCCCACCGAACCATGACATCAAGACAAGAATGAAAGATTGAACTGTTGAATCTCAAATTCGATCACAATATTGATAACTTATTGAACTTACTGTACTATTAGTGCTCTAATGGGAAGAAAGCCTGAACATTGCTGGTGTAATTTAGATTGAGGGAAAGGAAATGTTCATATAAACTCTTCTTTTGTGTAAGGACATTGTCATATATATATATATATAGCCAGCATTACATTCCTATAACTTAGTGCTTGAACCTGTATCATTTCCTTTATAGGTGGAACTACTAAAGTTTGATAAGTAATTAATAATGATTTGCTCTTTTTTTTTATGTTCCATTCAATTGACTGATCAACAAAATTCCAGAGTATGAAAATAGATGGTTTAGGAGGGTTGTCTCAATTTTTAATTGTTGAAAAATAGAAGAAAAACTTGCAATTTAAATACTTCGAAAAGAACAAAGTAGAAAGGAGATTATATGATGCATTTATGGAGAAGCTCGAATTCAATGGATCATGTTATCTAGGATTGGATAAGTTGGTCGTTAAATTTTGAGTCGTTTTTCTAAAGTTTAGAAAATGATTGCACTTTTTATTTATTTATAAAAGACGTATAATTTGCATGAATAATCAGCGTGACATTTCAAACTTCAACTTTCTATATAGCATCTCTACAAAGTATAGTTAAATAGAACACATGGCCTCCTCGTTTAGAATCTTATGCAACCAAGGGGGGTTCAAAAGCATTTTCACATATATATATATTTTTAAGGCAAAAAAGAAAAGAAGAAAGTTAAGAGATGTCTCATAGTTAATGTTCCACTAATTTTTCATTCTCATCACCATTAGATATTGAAGAACAGGAAAAAGGAAAAAATGAAAACATAAAAAAGAGAAACAAAAGAGCTACACTAATTCTCACCACAATTAGACACAAAACAATGGACAAGATAAAAGAAAAAAAAAAGGGGAAAGGTTGTTAGTATAATGATAATGAGGATAAATATACATTAGATATTATTCATGGGCTATTTAGGAGAGAGAGAGAGAAAAAGAAAAGAAAAAGCAAGGTGGCATTACTTATGTTTGTTATTGAATCTCTTTTAATAGAAACTAATAAATATATATATAAAAAACACAAGGTTATAAAGAAATCTTCTACTAAAACTCTAGTTCCTTCGATTTTTTTTTTCCACCTATTTTCTTAGATTTAAGAATTGAAAAAAAGCTTCTAGACGTTATCAAGAGATCGTCTACCACTCTAGTCGACCATAAATACAACAAGAAAGTATTGGAGTTGTGTCAGGTTTATATTTGGTCTCTTTCTCATACAAATCCATAGATTATATAAAGCTGGAAATGATTTTTATCTAATTTTGTAACCGTGCTTAGACGCATGGAATTCAAATAGTTACAAAATTCAGTCTAATTCGGTTATGTTGACACCCAAAAATTCCGGTGACGTGACGTCTTACCACTTGGTATCAAACTGGTGGAGGGCGGAAGAAATCTCAAATTAGAAGAATGACATCTGCCAAACATGTCTTATGATATGCCAGATACAAAGTGTGGTGGAAGAAGGAGTTGTAGTGTAGTTTCTATAATTAAGGGATTAGTGGAGGTGATTACACTTTTAAAAGAGATAATGTGTTATATATTCAACGTACCATTAGTGAGATGTTATAATTGTAACCACCAAGAGATCATTAGATACATGGAAGCCTCTAAACAATGAAAAAAGAGGTTACAAAGAAAATGGTCTCTGACAGTTATAAACAATAACCGAGAGTTAAGTAGTAGTTGTTGACACCCATATTTTCATGCCATATGTCGGTCAATCAACCTATGTGAACATGGTCAGAAAAGTTTTTATAGACAATGACCGAAAATCAAGGAGTTGTTGGTTTTATGAAGTGAATGAATCTGGCCAGTAAGTGAGCCAAATTCATTAAAGGAGTTACCAAATAGAAGTGACAGAGAGAAAATATGCAAAAATTAAGGGATATGGCCGAAAATCAAGGAGTTGATGGTTTTACGAAGTAAATGAATCTAGCCAGTAAGTGAGCCAAATTCATTGGAGGAGTTACCACCTATTGACCATAGCTTGAAAGGAAAGAAATGGGGAAGCACGATTCTGGCAGTTACAAGGGGCCGTTCTGATTCAAGACAAGGAAAACACGTGGCAGGGTATGAAGAGAAGTTCAAGACACATGACAACATCTTAGATAAGAAGCAAGAGGTAGTTACCAAGTGTAATATGATTCTTGTATAAATAGAACACTTCGAGGAATTTTGCAGTCTCTCCTGCAACACACAAACAAACGCAATACTTTGCAATTTCTTACAATTGTAATTCATTCTATCTACAATTTGTACTTTCATTTCACTAATGTCAGTTCAAATTATTTGTTTTATTTTGTTCTGAATTATTATCTTGTAATCCATATTGCAAGAAGTGATGTTTTACTTGTCTTTTAGTTCATGTCATTCAATTCTCTACAATTTCATTTTCATGCAACTTCTTTCATTTCATTCTCAGTCAATTGCAAATTCCTTTTTTTCTTGCACTAGATTTATTTATTTGAACTTTGTCCTTTAAGTCATTTTAATTAAGACAAAAAGAACCCTTGAAATATAAGTTTTATTCTTTTATTTCACAATCGCTTGATTCACACCCATCACTTCCAAAAGAATGTGCAAAAAGAAGAGTTGCACATTCTTTTGGCAAGTTCTCGACTCTTCTAGAGTCTGGCACGCCCACGCTCCTACCAGAAAACACCCATTTTTGTGCAAATAGGTTCTAACAGTTCCTTTGTTTATTTCTACGAAGATAACTTTCATATTTGATAAGTCCATATAAATTATATAATCATATACATACTTTATTCCCAAATTTATATTTGTTAGTAGGTAAATAAATATTTAATTTAATATTTTATTATTACATTTATGTTTTTATTTTCCATACAAGTATGGAATGATAAAAGAAAATTAAAAGAGAGAAAAACAAGAGAAAAATAGGAGGAAAAATCAACTTGTTCCGAATCTGTCATTCCCACCGCATTAAATGGAGGATTTCTCCATTCTAATAAAGAAGAGAATATACGTGTAAACAGATTTATATATGTGTTTGTGAGCAGGAACGTAGCCAAAAATTACCGTTAGGGGGGAGCGGGGCAAAATGATATTATACAATTAAATTTTAAAATACATTTTTACATATATACTACTGAAATTAATTATATATATATGTCCTTAATAAATATAATCTAAAGACAAAAAAACTACAACCCAAATGCCTAAGAGGGAAAAAATAATACAAGAAATAAAATAAGTTAGTTTTGGACAATTGTTTTCCTTTCTCATATTACGTAATTATTGTTCTACACATTCTTGTCATCATGGTACCACAATCGCGACGTACCTAGAAATTAATGAGTGGGGGTATAATTCTATTTTTCTGTAATTTTAGTGGAGGCCTTATGTAATCTTAGTGGGGGCTTTTCACTAATATAGAGTTTTCTAGGAACAAAATTGCAAAGAAAAATACTTTTAGTGGGGGGGCCACTAGTATGTCCCTGATCACAATAACTTTATTGTCTTTCATTTTTATATTCGAAGATAATAATATTATTTTAATATTTTATTGGTAAATATTATCGCTATAAATTGTTCAAGAAAAACATTTAATTATTTTTTATTATACATTATTAATATCATTGTTCTAATTTTACTAGAAGTCAATCTTAAATTCAAATAGTGGATGTGGTTATATGTTTATATGTTAACATGGTTACAATTGTTGTTTTGAATTTTAAATAATAATGAACTTGTATTTTAAAAAGTAAAATATTTTAATGTATTAAGATGCTTAAAATTTAGAACTATTATATGAGTTTTAAGTGACAATGCATAAAACTATTTTTAGATTCTCAACTTTTGGTTAAATATTTTAATATTATCTTGGAGGGGCCAAATAGAATTTCTTAAGGGTATATTTATAAAATAATATTTTTTAGGGGCTAGCAGTGAAATTTCTGAAAATTTTGGGAGCCTTAAATGTTACTCAAAATAATTCAGCATGGCAAGGCTGAAATTGCACGCATAATTATTGTAAGAGATGACAGAGAGCAAGTAGCCATGTAGCACTTTTATAGAGGCAAGGGGAGACCGGAAAGAGAGGAATGGAGCAGTGTGTGTAAGCTACATAATCCGGTATCTATTATCTTAATTCTCTTGTCATAATCTATAGTTTTTTTTGTATTTTATTAACACTAATGCTTGAACCCCAAATCCACAAAATTATGAATGTTGCGCTTTATGGTGATATTCGACAAGAAGCCTTTGAATTTATCGAAGATCAAATCCAACCCGTAAGTTCAATCTGACAAAAGTTCGAACGAAATATATTATATGACAACATAAACTGTTTTATTAGAGTTATCGAAAATTGGATTCCTCTGCCAAGTCAAAAATACGTGTAGCTAATTAATCAACTTTAGTTGAGGAGGAAAACACCATTAATGAAATAAATTTCTCTTAATCTTTTATTAAATTCTATGTGTATGGTTTTAACGTTTCTGATTTTGGCTTTATAGAATTAATTATTTTAAATTCCTTTACTTATAGTAGTTAAGAATTCTTATTATAATTAATATAGTTTGAATTTATTACTTTTAAAAGTAATATCTTTGATCATATGTGATCCATTGTATTGTATCCATATGATGCTTAGACTTTTACACTTTATAGCAAAGGAAAATCTATTTTTGTTGACACCCTAAATGAGTCAACACATGGCAACGGAAGCGGACCGAAACTAGGCCAAAAATTGGGCAGAACTGGGCTGGAATTCGAGCCTAAATTGAGCTATTTTCGGGCTGGATTTGGGCCAAACATGGGTTGTGAATTGGGCAGCAAATAGGGCTGCGAAAAGGCTAGAATCGGGGCAGAATTTGGCTTGAAAATGGGCCGAAAACTGGGCTGTTTCAGGCTGGAATTTGGGCATAAACTGGGTTGTTTTTGGGATGGAATTTGGGCCTAAACTTTGGGCTGCGAAATGGGCAGAGGTTGAGCTGAAATTGGGTTGCGAAAATAAATTAGAAGATGGACTGAAAATGAGTCAGATCATGAAGTAACCTTGTTGATTAAGACTAGAAGATTACAAAGTTTGTGGAGTATTGAACACTTTTGGAAAAAAGATATAGTTGAGTTGATGAAAGTGTTTAGATAGGATTAAAATTTAAGTTATTTTTATCTTTTATTTATTTATTTATAGTTTATCTTTAGGTTAGTTTTATGTTATAAATAATATACGTAGACTTCTGTTTTAGAGCTCCCCGACCAAATACACAAATAATGTTATTTCTCTGCGTTTAGGAGCCCTTTTATCATTATGCAATCATTTATTTTACCAGCACTGTTCCTTTCAATTCATTTAAATTCCCAGTCATTTATTTGTTTTCTTTCAATACCAGTCTTTTTAATTCCCTGCAATTGCACTTTCATTTCTCCTCAATTCCTTTTTATATTCTTTCGATTACCCAAAAGTCCTCTTTGTTGAAACAATCAGAACCCATTCGTGTGAGTTGAGTTCTCTTTCGCACAAATCGCCTGATTCTATTCCACATGTTCGTGTGAGCAAACATATTCACTGGCCGAATAACAAGGTCGATAATAATCATGATTTTCGTAGGATTCCGAATAATAATAATAATCATTGGCCGAATAGTAGGGCCGATAATATTCTTCGTATCCGTAGGGTGCGGGCATGCCAGAATTGTTCAAAAGGAACGAATCTTGTCTAGATTCGTTCCTTTTGAACATGTGGAATAAAATCAGGCGATTTGTGCGAGAGAGAACTCAACTCACACAAATGGATTTTGATTGCCTCAACAAATAGGACTTTTGGGTAACCAAAAGAAATCGTGAAAATGAAAAGTGCAATTGCAGAGAATTGAAATATACTGGGAATTAGGTAATGGAAAATAAATTGGTATTGAAAGTGCAAGTTGCATGGAATGTAAAAGAAACGATTAAAATAAAATATAATGAAAAACTGCCATTGTAGTAGGGACAATTTGTATTTGGTCGTGGACCTCTGTAACAGAGGTATACATATATTATTTATAGCCTAAAACTAACCTAAAGATAAACTAGAAAGAAATAAATAAAAGATAAAAATAATCTAAATTCTAATTATATCTAAACACTATCATCAACTCAACTACATATCTTTTCCAAAAGTGTTCAATACTCTACAAACTTTGTAATCTTCTAGTTTTAATTAACAATGTTACTTCATGATCTGACCCATTTGCAGCCCATCTTCTAACCCATTTTCGTAGCCCAATTTCAGCCCAGTTTAGGCCCAAATTCCAGCCCGAAATAGTCAAGTTTCAGCCTAATTTCCAGCCCAGTTCTGGCCAATTTTTGGTCCGTTTTTGTTGCCATGTGTTGGCTCATTTAGGGTGTCAACAATTTTATTGGCCTAAAGGTTTTTAGTCCAAGGATAATTCCTTAATTTTGATGATAACAAACCTCTAATGATCTAATTGTACTAATAGTTAAAATGAGGATTTGTCTAAGCTTTCATAACATGAAAATTATACAAGGATCATAATGTACTATTAGTGCTCTAATGGGAAGAAAGCCTGAACATTGTTGGTGTAATTTAGGTTGAGGGAAAGGAAATGTTCATATAAACTCTTCTTGTGTATGGACATTGTCATATATATATATGGATCCGGATCCTCTCCATTCATTCTCTCACTACCATTCACAAGTCGCCTGTGTGGTGGCTTACGTGGCAAAACAAATGGGCCCCAGTAGTTTGACCTAAAAAAAAAAAAACATGTATTTATACACAACAGTGATATACAGTGTTCCCCCTCTTCATTTACACTGTGCATATATTCCCCCCAAAAGCTCCCGCCAAAAGAGATTTTAATGGAACTGAAGTCAATGGATAGATTGGTAAATACACAATAAGTCAAACTTAATAATTAGTATAATTCAATTTGTTGTTTAGGAGTTTCATTATTGAACACGCAGAGAGAGCCCAAACCCTTGAAAAACCCCCAAATCGCACCTCAATCTCCCACACCTTTCTCTCAGGTATGAAACATATATAGATTATCTATTCATCGTTTGGTTATGTATTTTAGTATAGTCTGCTGTTTCACCTTTGCCTCATATAATTAATTTGTAAACTCCATGGTTATAGGAAGTATGTATATCTTTGGGTTGTCCTTATTAGTGTATTTTTTTCCCCTTTTCCTCACTTATATTTCTTCCATCTTGTTACCCTAGCTTGAATGTTCGGTTGTGTGAATATATTTGTTACCTTTGCCTCAACGGAATCGAACATGTAGGTCAGTTAATATATGTGATTTATGTAGCATTTAATATGTGATTGTTCTAGTCTGTATTTCTGCATGTGATGCATATCTATTTGCTAGTGTTAAAGATTATTGAAGTTATGTTTTTAGGTAGTTGTGCAGTAAATCTGGAATAAAATTGAATATATGATTACTGCAAAATCATATATTAGTATAGATTAGTTAGTTGATCACTAATATAATAGTTGCAGAGGATGAGTTCTTGAGCATTTTCATCTTGTGCGATTCGCAGGGGTCCTTTAGAAATCGTATATGTGAATGTGATGAAAAAACTGCCATATATATTTCCGAGACAAGAGAGAACCCTGGAAGGTTATTTTGGACTCTGCACAATGAATAATATATTGTGTTTTTGAATATGTAATAGAATGCTTAATTTATCTTAAGCTTGACTGAAATTGTATTGGTATGAGACTGAAATTGTTTTACCAGTATTGGCTGTGGAATGTACACATATTGATGACCAAATGATACACTATGTTAGTGCAGTTTTTTTAAGAGAGTTAGAACCAGGTTGCTCCAATAAAGCAGTTGACTGTCCAATTTCTCCATTATGCAACAATATTAATACCAATTGCAGGCATATTTATACCAATTGTAGCAAACGAGCAAATAGTAAAGCAGTTGACTGTCCAATATGTAACAAATATGCATCTGTATGGGACTGAAATTGTATTACCAGTATTGACTGTGGAATGTACACATATTGATGAACAAATGATACACATGTTAGCGCAGTTTTTTTAAGATAATTAGAACTAAGTTGCACCAATAAAGCAGTTGACTGTCCAAATTCTCCAATATGCAACAATATTTATACCAATTGCAGTCAATGAGCAAATAGTAAAGCAGTTGACTGTCCAATATGTAGCAAATATGCATCTGTATGAGACTGAAATTGTATTACCAGTATTGGCTGTGGAATGTACACATATTGATGACCAAATGATACACATGTTAGTGCAGTTTTTTTAAGACAGCTAGAACCAGGTTGCACCAATAAAGCAGTTGACTGTCCAATTTCTCCAATATGCAACAATATTTATACCAAGTGCAGGCATATTTATACCAATTCTAGCAAACGAGGAAATAGTAAAGCAGTTGACTGTCCATTATGTAGCAAATTTGCATATGTACATCCAAATGTAGCACCTATACACCTTATCCAAATATACTCTTGAATCTTAGTATTGAGGCAAATCTATATGAAATATATTTCAAACCAAATTATAAACTTTAAAAAATAAATATAGAAATCGAAAAATATATATAAAATTCGAGAAAAATATATAAAAATAAATATATATATATAATTAAAAAAATTATAATTTCGAAAATAAATATAAATTTTGAAAAAAACATATAAAATTCGAAACAAATATATATTAAATTTTGAAAAAGATTATAAAATTCGAAAATAAAAAAAAAGTTCGAAAAAAACATATAAAATTAGTAAATAATATTGAAAATATAATTATATATATATATTAATATATATATATATATAAATGTATAAATTTCGAAAACAGTTATAATTATTCGGAAAAAAATAATTTTTAAAAATATCATATTAAAATGAAAAATACAGTACACTATGCAAATAATTGTTTTGTGTTCCGTAGTTGAAAATGGAAAAAAAGCAAGTTGGTAGTAGGCAAATAGTTGTGCAAATAGAAGAATAAAAAAAATAATTAAGGCGGCACACAGTGATATTTAACATAAATGAGAAGAAAAAAAAGAAAAAGTAGTCCCGAGAACTTGTCTGCCAAATCAAGAAAATTCAATTACATGATAAGGCCACATGAACAAAATAAAAAACTCGGCAAATCCATATTGCTTCAATTCCCAGCTACATTCAGCTTGAGGTGATCAACTAGTACTAGCAATTTTTCTGTCAAAACTTCGAGATGGTCAACTTTCTCACGTATAGCATCAACCTTGGCACTCATAGCATCAACCGATGCCTTTATCTCACGCAACAAGGAAGATTGATCATCCATCGGAGCACGTCCCTTCGCCTCAGTATAGTCGGTTTTGGTCGAACGAGTAACCCACTTGCCGTTATGCATCTCAAATCCCATTTGCCTGAGGGTCGTGGCGGAAAATATTTCATTCAGTGCATCAACTTCACGACATTCCTCTCCCAACAAATCTACATCATAAGCCATGAATATCTTTGTCATTGGAATGCCATAATAGCATTTGTTTGTCTTTCCCCTGCACTTCAACATATGACTAAAAACAATGTGAGCTAGGTCAAGTTTTACGCCATTCAGAAGGCACCAAATGATATATACTTCCATGCGAGAGACATCCGAGTGGCTGCCGGATTTAGGCATGATGTTATACATAATGATATTGTGAATCACCCGTGCATCCAATGTCATTTTCGAAGCTATTATGCGGTCATCAGTAGTAATTGTGGGATCATTGCACAGCTGCCTCAGAGCTTCAATGGGATCGAAACCAGCTACATTTGCCCACTTGTTATTGCAATAGAGAGAGAATTCAAAATGTTGGAGATTAAAGATATCTCTCAACTTCTTTTTTGTGAGAACAATTTCCTTCCCTTTAGCATACGAGGTCAACTTTAGAGGTTTCCCACCATCTATATGAGCATAGAATATCCGAACAAGTGTTGGATAACATGGAAGTTGAAGGGAAACAAAATCACCCCAACCTATGCCATTGATGTAGTTGTAAGTATCCAGCCTCAATTTATCGCATGTTTCTTTTGTGAGTACTTTGCCCTTCGACACTTCATAGTTAAGGAAACTACTTTTATATACAGCCTTCGTATGGGGATTCCTAAATAGTACATTATCGACTTCCATGGGATCAGTTTTTCCAGATTAAGACGTACGAGATTTCTTACTTGGAGTCATGATGATTATTTTGCACTATATATCTGCAGAATTTACAACAATTGAAGAACCGATTGTATAAATTTCGACTGATTATACGGTAAATGAAAAATGATATACTCGTTTAAATCCTACATTATTTGAAGAATTTGCTTAAATCCTACGGTATTTGAATTATTTAAAGCAATCAGTTTAAAATCATCCGAGAAACCATTTCTAGGGTTTTCGAAATGGAGAGGAGAAGAATATGATAAACTTGCCTGATGTTGAGGTCAGAAATGTGATGGAGAAGGAAACTGATTTGCCCTTGGAGGAAACTTCTGCAAGTGTTGACGAAATAGTTGGAGGCGTTTGAGGATGCATAAGTCGGGAAGGGGATGGGGATGACATGAAAATCCTGTCGCTTTTATAATTAGGGATTTCAAATAAAGGTGTTGCTGCATCTGGTTATAATAATTTTGTATATCATTATGATTTTCGTTGTAACACTGCTACATTAGGATAGGGGGTATAAGTGATACATTTGGATGTAGATCTTCTTCATTTGGCATCAATTTTGCTACATATATAACAGTCAACAATTTTACTTTGTATAGTGCAATTGGTTTTACCGAAGGTACAATTGGAAGTACAGTTGCGACATTTATGTTTTTCGATTTTATTTTAGTATTTAGTACTTGTTAAAAGGATTTTTTAATTATAATGGTTGGCATGAATTATATCCTTACACCTCGGGAGTTCAATTAGGGTATATATAATTCAGGACTTTTAAAAACATAATGAGGTTGCATTTGGTTCAATGAATAGTGAACTTGGCTGTATAACTGTTGCATTTGGTTAAACCAATGCTGCATTGTTTGAAACCCTAAAATAAAAGCTAAAATAGGGTGTTCATAGGGTTGCCCTATCTTGCTTCCGAATTTGGGATTTATTCATTTAGTGTCTAGGACAAAGTTTATGAGGTGAGAAAATTTTAAATTTTTTTGCTATTTTCAAACATGTTTGCAATGCTATTTGGAAATATATTTCATACAAATTTGCCTTAAAACTAAGATTCATAAGTGCATTTGGATAAGGGGGTAACGGTGCTAACATTTGGTAGGAGAGATGTTGCATTTGACATCTATTTCGCTACACACATAACAATCAACTGTCATTTTTTGTATTTTTCTGAATTTGGTTTTACCAATGCTACAATTGCAAGAAGAGTTGCGACATTTATGTTTTTCTAGTTTATTTAGGGAAGTTTGTACTAACACCCCCTGAGGTTTAGGTAAATTCCACCTTTGTGCTAGTTTTTGAAATTTTTGCACTAACACCCCCTGAGGTTTGGTTTCTCTTGCAATGACACCCATTGGGCCAATAAAATGACCAGAATACCCTTGAGAGTAATATTAGGGAGTTACAATATTACTAAGAAAATTATATATATAATATTTGTAATTATTAACTCCAATTCAATATGTGAATTCAAAGTACGTGTTAACTTGTACTATAGAGTATTTGAATTGGATAATATATCACCCAAATATTTACAATTACGAGTATATTATGTGTGTTATGCATAGTTAATATATATAATGTAAAATATAAAATTAATCCAATGATTATTATTAATTTTATATTTTACATTCAGATACTCCGCAACTTACTGTACACATCACACCAATTAATAAGGACATATTATATATAATCTGAATCTTAGTATATAATATGTTACTCAGTATAAAATTACAAATAAAATTACATATATAATATTTGTCAAAAACATATTCACTGCGGTTAGTTGTATGTTATACATAATTAATAACATATCAGCCGCATTCTATAAATTAATCAACATTTCTAGAATTTATTGTTAATTCGAAAAGCCAAAACACCAGAATATCGTCTAACAACAAATTCGTTGGACACAACTCAAGATATTCATAATTTTACATTCATCACAAATTCATGTCAACCAAACCGGAAGAGTAATGTTTAATTGAAAACTAATGTCACACCACAGGTAATACATGTCACGCCCCAAATTTCCTAGGACTCCAAAACCCGAGCCTAAGAGCTAAGGGAGTGAATGCGGAAGAAATAGAAATTAAATAAAATCCCTTTAAGTCATCAAATACCCGTACAAAGGTAAAAGAGACTCGAAACACCTCAAAGATGTTAAATAGATCATACGGGATCGGAAGGAAGGTAAACCGAAACAATCGGTACCTTAACCGAAACATCGGAACACCCTATGTTCAACCAAGGGTAAAATGGTCATTTGGAGGGTGAAATGGTAAGTTTCAATTACAAACACAAATTTTGGACCTAGCACAAGCCATAGGAACAAACGGGACCTAACTTGAAGCCACGAGGAAGGAGGTATGAATTTTCAAAAATGGTGTCAGACAACACCGACCCAAAAACTAAAGTTGAAGTACCACTCTTTCACTAAGGGTAAAACAGTCAATTCAGGGTTAAACTGGTCATTCAAATTTTATCCCGATAATTTGGACGTAGGAAAACCCATAGAAACAAACGGGGGTCCATTCCGACGTTCGAGGAGGAAAATACGGATTTTCAAACATCGGACGTCGTAAGCCGCTGCAGCAGGTCTGCACTTCAAATTCCGAAAATCTACCGTCAACTTCAGTCGACCATTTCTCACTCAAAAATGACTCAAATGAGGCGATTCAAAATCCTAAACGCAATATCTTGAAGTCAGATTTCTAAAAAGCTAAAGAACTCCTTCATCCGACAACCGTAGCTCGAGATATGACCGAATTACTGAACAGTGTACGCAGAGTGCGAGAGCTGTAGTCGACTGGAAGAACCTTTAGTCGACTACAAGGAGCATCTAGTCGACTGAAACAGCCCTTAGTCGACTACAATGAGTATCTAGTCGACTGAAACAAGTATATAGTCGACTAAATCGGTCAGAGGCTTGCGGAAATAGAGGTTCGAGGATTCAGTCGACTACCCAAAGCTCTAGTCGACTAAAAGGAGAGTTCTAGTCGACTAAACCAAGCAAGGAGTCGACTAAAACAATCAGAGGCTTGCGTAAATGGAGGTGAAGACTTAGGCTACTACCTTAAAACTCAACTCAAGTCTGCAGAAGGAAAAATTTATCTCTACACCATCATGAACACTTATAGGATAAAGGAATTAGCCTCAACACTAATAGGATGCTACAAAAACAATTTCCGAAACTCAAGAACTAGAAAGAAACAATTATTTTCCTCGAAATCTTTTACTTGAATTTTCGTAAAAATCATCTGTCTTGCCCCCGGTATCCGTTTTGAATAAACCACCGACTTTAAATTCTAAAATTTCTTTCAAACAACTTCAAATCAGTTTAAAACATAAAGTTTTTGTCGGGTTTACGGGGGTAGGCGAAAACGGGTTTTTCCATCCAAAACGAAAGGATTGGTTTGAAAACTTAGAAAAATGCCGTTTTCGGCCGAATACCTTATAATCACATTCAAGACAATTAATTCATTTCACACTCAAAATTCCAAATAAAAGAGTTCCATATTTTCATTATAGCGCCCTAAGGCGAAACATGATAGAGTTTGTTCAAAATTACATATTTCCACGTTTCGGCACCGAAATGCCCCAAAAGAATATAATCCCCGCGCATAGCGCTCCAAGGGATATACATTGAGAATAACACCTCAGCTAACATGCTAGCCGGGTTAAAATAAAATATTTTTTTTCAAATTCAACTTACATGAACAAAAAGAACATTTAAATACATGTTTATCAACTAAATGTCCCACAAAATAAGTATGGTCCGTCTCATGCACAAAAGGGCGGACATACAGCCACACGTCCACGGAGAGACTACGGAACTCTCCCAACGGGATCATCACCTGAAAAATATATAAGGCGTGGGGTGAGCTCACTAGCCCAGTAGAGGAAGCGTCATTGCCTCCATCTCGGTAGTCCGAGTGGTTCAACCCAACCAAGGTTCATGCCACTAACCCTAGGTCGGTCTCTTGTCCCATATGGCTCTCACGCCAATCCGGAACCCCATCAAACCCAACAAATGAGTTTCCCCAACATGCTCACAACATAATTTACCACAATTATAGCATGCTTCAACATCAATAACATAATCATACTTATGGGATAGTTCAAGTATAAATATAACTCAACACACCCCATAATATGCGCTTGCCCCAATTCGGGGTTAACGAATACGCACTCACTCATACTATGAGTAACGAGTACCGCACCGATTCTCCCCAAGTGATTTTGAAACTTCTCACTTCAACAAGGAAGACGGTCGCATGAGAGCCCCACTAGCAACTCCCATACTACGAAGATCCGAGAGTGGCGCCTACCACCACGATGGGGCAGCAACCAACCCTATATCCCAAATTCCCAGATTACTAGTCCGGAGGTGGGAGACACCTATACCTGGCCAGTTGTTGCGACGATTCGACACAAGACTACGTACATAGGTTTACACATCTAGTACAACCCAACACCCACGTTTTGACACTAAATAGTGTAACCAAATTGCATAAAGGTTTTCGATCTCAACCCTATGCCATCACAATACATGCTTACAATTCATATTTATAAGCCATAAAACACAACATGCATATATATCACAATATCATGTTCTCAAAGGCCTAAATCAAAGGCTAAGCTATCAAGACCAACTCGCATACATATATACGGCATATATACACATAGACGCACACACCCTTGTACAAAAACAAAGACAAGTCGTTTTTCCCCTACCTCAAATCCAAGCAAGAACACCTAGAACAAGTAAGGCTTCCAAGAGTTAGCCGAATCAACCCAACCTCCTCCAAGGCCAACAATAAGTTCTATTCAACCGGTAGCTAAGCTTCAATAGAGTCCTAAGCAAGAGCTATAGATAGACAACTCCATAATCAAATTTTGAATACAAGAATCCAATAATAGAAGCTAGGGTTTGAAACTAGAAATTCTAAAGGAGAAGAAATCACTTACCAAGCTTTGGCTCAAAAGGAAGCTAGGAGCACCAACATCAACTTTCATGCACAAACCTCCTTCAAATTCTCATCATAAGGAAGAGAGAATTCTACAACTTGAAGAAGAATGAGTGAAATGAGGGAGAGCAAGAGAAAGAACCGTATGAGAGAAGCTAGAGATTTTTGTGGTGAATGAGAGAAATCTTGCAAATGAGAGAAACTCATAAGTGTAGAGATTTCCCACTCACCCTTCTCACCATCCTAGGGTTGATAATAAAGATGGGGAAAAATGAATGAATCCAATGGCTAGAAATAAGTCTTTCCAAGTGGAAGACTTATTGCACAACTCACAAAACCCATTATTTTTCCAAACAAGGCCTTGTCATCCAAGGGCTTAGAAAAAAGATGGAAATCAACAAACCATCCAATGGTTGAGAAAAAGTCTTGCCAAGTGGATGACCAACAATAATGGATTATTCCATTTAAGTGCCAACCAAACAAGGCCTTATGATCCAAGGGTCTAAAACAAAGATGGGAGAATGAGATCAAGGGCTAGAAATTAGACAACACATGAAAGGTGGAAATGACCAAATTCTTCCAAAGTTAGGGTTAATTACAAGAGTGCCATCAAGACTCTTTATTACCCTTTTACCCCTTGTCATCCTCCCTAATTACTAAAACGCCATTCATGCCCTAATTTCTACATTTTCCACTAATTGCTCAAAATGTGAAATTACTCATTTACCCCTCGGTCATTTCTTTCCCGAAATCGTTTTCAATAATTTTCATTAATTTTGAAATGAAAATTCAACATGCTACGTACAATTTTTATAACACGTAAAACATGTAAGGCATGCTAAAACAATTAAACACATAAGCACATAAACATTTAATTGTTTAAATAAAAATTTTAAATTAACTCGTAAAAATACCGGACGTTTCAATACATGCGTTAGAAAATATTTTTTTTTTGGAAGGTGGCGTAAGAGGAAGGAATTGGTCAGTCGAGGGAGGTCATGAAGGTGAACCAATACTAAGCACGCTTACAACCATTAACAGTTTATAATTACCATTAAGAGATAGGGTTTCGAGAACCTATGAGCTTAGAAGTCGTGACATGTATATTTTCATCGAAGAAATTACACATGCCACGACTTCTAAGCTCATAGGTCCCGAAACCCTATATCTTAATGGTTGTAAGCGTGCTTAGTATTGGTTCACCTTCGTGAGAGCTCCCTATTTTCTATTGGATGCATTAGCTTTACAACTCTGTGCATCCTCCTCCACCTCTTGTTTATCACTTCATACACCTCCATGTACATTTCCTTTTCCAAACTCCCCCTGCAATCCAGCAACATGATCATCAATTTGGCAAGGAATTTTTGAACTTCCAAGAGTATTCTCAAGGGGTGTATAAACAATATTACATGATCATTAATTGAATAAAAAATCAAAGAAAATAACATTTATAATAGGAATATATATATATATATAGGGTAGCATATATGTAAATGAACAAAACACGGTAGATGTAAAATCTCACATCGTAATGGGTTAGATCTCGGTCCGCAATGTCCACTAAAAAGTGATTTGCCAAGCAGAACATGCGAGTTTACACAGATACAACGTAAATGAGTTGATACCGTAATTAGCATCTTACAAGCATCTTGTACCTCTTCATTACTTTGCCTCTCTTTCACTATAAGTGTTCGGTTCAAATCTCTCAGATCATCATCATCTGCTTCGAGTTCTGTTCTTTTTGAACCTGATCAAATACATGAATCAATGTGAAATGCAAATTCAACAACTGTAAATAATGCATGAAATATACTTTGAATTGATTAATTCAAGTAAAATACATAGCACTTTTGTCCTTAAAGTTGTCTCAAGAGCTCGACCGTAGCCAAGATTTGGTTTGTACAAGCCACCCTAAGGGAATTAGGTCCCTCTTCATTCTAAACATACAACATATATAGTATATATGCAATAAAATTAGTCCATTACATCTCGAACACATGCATTTCATGACCCATGTTTATTCTATACATTTACTCATTAAAATACAAATTTTAAGTTACATTTGGTAAAGGATTTTGTGACATTGAATATTGCTAAATTCAGCCTGAAATTAGGCAATTCAATGCATGGTTAATTATCATTTCTCTGAAAACTGCAATAAATAAATAAATGAAATCATGATCAAAAGATTTACTATTCTCTCAATTCACCCGTTTTAATTAGTTATCAAAGAGTTCTGATACATAAATACTACTGAGTTTTGGTTATTTTGTACTCAAATGATTAAAATTCCCTAATCAAGTTAACATCGAACCCCAAGATTATTTTTGCCCCATTATCCTCAAAATGATGCAACCCTTGTGCATTTTAGTATGTGTCAAATATGAACAGACACAAGAATATGAATACTATGCATCTTAAATAGGTCTCATTTTACCCTCAGCAAAAATCATCAAAAAATTAAAATAAATTTTCATAGGACCTTAATCATATTCAAATAATATGAATTCGTAAGTGATTAGTTTTATCTGTAGATTCACCTACACTCAAATAACTAAAAAACAAACATTACTCTGTATATTTTATAAATTAGTATACAGAAGCACATATATACATGTATTGGCACATAATATATAATCTTGATGAAGTTGCTCTACAGTTTCAACTACATTCTGTAAACTTCAATTTAAATTATTTTGATGACACTGTGTGAAATAAAGTACTATCAACATATATGCCAGTGAGATATATATACACTAAAAACGTTTGCATAACAAAATCATTTGAAAGATGCAACAATTTTGGTAGTTAAAAAAAGAGGAAGAGACTTACAGAGACACTGCACTGAAGAAGTGAGTGAGAAATTGCATCGAAGTCGTGACCTGTATAATTGCATCGAAGAAATTACACATGCCAAGACTTTTAAGCTCATAGGTCCCGAAACACTATGTCTTAATGGTTGTAAGCGTGCTTGATATTGGTTCACCTTGTTGAGAGCTCCCTCCACTGATGAACTCCTTCTTCTTACTCCACCTTTGCTCCAAATATTTTCTATAAGATGCAATTGTTTCCCCACTCTGTGCATCCTCCTCCACCTCTTGTTATTCTCTTTCTACACCACCTTCTATAGAGAATATTATTTTGTATAATATTTCAGGTTAATAAATCATGCGCGTTCATCTCAAAACCAAAAACACAACTATTACAATCATAGTAATCATTCCAGGAATTACCATCAATTAAACCCCCCCCCCCCCCCCCCCCCCCCCATAATTTTACAGATAATAACCCATCCAGAAACCCTAAATCATATGGTAATGTCCAAAAATAAAGGAATTAAACAAATTAAAATACATAAATGGTCTAATCACCAATTATGGACTGATTACACCATAAATTATTAGGTTTGTCTAAAAAAACCCTAAATTTTTAATTTTTTGGCTAACAAACCCAAGTTTTTTATATTCATTCAATAAAAATATAAACAACGTGTTTAAAATTGTGTAAGGAACGAAACTGAGACGTTAGTTCTGTTACCTCTTTGCGATTTCGAAGCCACACCACTTGAACCATATTTCTGTTGAAACAGATTTACTCTTCGTCTCAGATCTGAGCTGTAGATGGCTATTCGCGATAATAGAGGACAAAACTCTGGAGTCAACGAACAACGGTATGCTCTGATACCAATTACAAACTTTGAAAATACAAAACTTTAATTAAACTGAGAGAGATAAAGAGAGAAGAAGAGAAGAGAAATGTACAAAGAACGATGTTTCATCTAAAGGTTAAGGCATCTCAATTTAAACACATGAAGAATGTAAAAGTAAAAAATTATATAGTGATAACTGTGATTTCTGTCGGCGCCATAGTGAAATTCCTACCGTAATATTAGTACAGTACCGAAAACTATTTTGCTACAGTTCTTTAAAATAATTGTGAATCTTGACAACGGACGTTGATTTCAGAGAGAGATGAAGGGTGGTGAAATGGTGGTTTGATTTGGATATAAAGATGCGGAAATGGTTGTGTAGTTAGGGTTTGAGAGATGACTGTGTGGTAATGGTGGTGTGGTTAGGGTTTTATTTATTTTATTATATATATAATGGGTGTTTGGGAATGAGTTTAAAGGCACGCGAAATTGGATTAAGTCTATCAATCTATCCTGCGATTGGACAACTTTAAAATTTGAGATTCTAAAGAACACTTCTGAAATTGTTTAAGGGCAAACCGGTAAATAAATTTTTGTCATGTAATGTTGACATCTATTAAAATAGATGTATATTAATAAAATATCATATAATATCTTCTTTCAAATTAATTCATAATATCTTAAAAATCTAAGCCTTTAGATTTATTATGTATGAATTCAGAAATAGTTTTTAAAATTTATAATGCAACAGTATTTTTTAGCTTATATTATTTGTGTAATACTTCAGAAAATTTACTGTAAAAGTTGTAACTCATATTATTTGTAGACATTAATAAATATTTCTATCATTTCACTGCATCCATCACATTTGATGTTTGTATACATCTAACTACCAAATGCAAAGGACACATGGATTGGGTAGGGGTCGGCCCAAATGAAGTGCGAAAAGAGCAACATAGAAATTTGAAAATAATGTTCAAATGTCCAAATACAACTATGACACATACGTGTGAGCCGACCGTGATTGACCTGTGTAGATGAAAAGTGGTTAGGTCCATTGTCCCATTTTTGCCATTTAATGTTGGGTCCCACCCATTTCAGTGCATGCATCACTTGTGATACCTACCCTACCGGAAAGAAATCCTCTGAAGTTCGCCTCTCACCTCAGAGGGTGTATGTCAGTTGCTAATCGTACAAAAGTAGTATATAGGCTATATAGCTAACAAAACACTGAATGAACATAAAAAAATCCTTTTTAGTATAATATTTTATAAAATACTAAATATTTATACAAAATAATATTTTCAAGTACAACTCATAGTAATTTTTGTAATTAAAGACGCCCTATCTTTTATTATTGTTGTATGTGTCATAACAAATATTTAAAATCAACAAATATAATGCATTCTAGTTAAAGTTACATACATGTTTAAGGCATGAAATTAAAATATTTTTAATTTGGATATACAACTATCTCTCTTTGTACTTGTTGGATAATTCATTTAAAATATATCACATGGTTATTTACAATTACGAGAATATTACTTTACAACACAACAATCACCATTTATGGACTGATTACACGACAACTATAGATATATACATAAAAAGCGTAAAGTTGGATCTACGGCTGAAAAACCCAATGTTTATTTATATTAGTACATAAGGAACGTAACTGAGAGGTTAGATCTGTTACCTCTTACCGAATTCGAAGCCAAACCACTTGAACAATATTTTTGTTGAAATAGATCTACCTTTCGTCTCAGATCTGAGGAGGAGATGGCTATTCGCGATGAGAGAACATCAAAATCTGGAGTCAACGAACAATGGTATGAGAAGTCCTCCAATTTTCATAGTAGATAGAACGAACGTTGGCTTGAGATGTAAACGAGAGAGAGAAGAATGTGGGGAAATGGTGGTTTGGTTTGAGAGATGAAGATGGGAAACGGTGGTGTGGTTAAGGTTTGAGAGATGACGGTGTGGTAATATATCCTAGGCCGTTTGGGAATGGGTTTAAAGCCACCAAAAATTAGATTAAATTATGAGATTGGCATGCATCCCAAAACATCGAATCCGGTATTTTACTGAATAATTCTGGAATTTAGTTTTAATAATCCGGTAATAAATATTTTTCAGTCCTGTAATGTTCACATCTATTCAAATATAAGGATATTAAAACAATATATCATGAAATATCTTATTTCAAATTAATTCATAATATCTTACTTTAGGGTAAATATTTATTAAGCTTATCTATTATTTGAGTAATACTTCACAAATCTAATTGAAAAGTTGTAAGTCATATTATCTTTGATTATATGTAGAAATTAATAAATATTTTTAATATTAATAAGAGAATGTAATTAAGACTATATAGTCTTCGTAATATTTACCCTTTCGACTTTGGGATTATGTTTTTTTATATTTGATGTTTTCAATATATTTTGATTTTATTATAGAGATACGTGTAGTTTCAATATGTGTGCAATATTATAATATATTTCACAAAGATTTTCCTGAAAACTAAGATTCATAATTATATTTGGATAGGGGTATAGATTGTTAAATTTGGAAGGAGAGATGTTGCATTTCGCTTCTATTTCTGTACACAAATAACAGTCAACTGTTTTTCTTTTTTTCTGCATTTGTATTTACCGAAGCTACAATTGGAAGTAGAGTTGCGATATTTAAGTTTTTCTATTTTGTTTTACTATTTAGTACTTGCTAAAAGGATTTTTAAATTATAATGGTTGCCATGAATATCCTTACACCTCGGGAATTGAAATAGGGTATATATAATTGAGGAGTTTTAAAAACATAACGAGGCTGCATTTTGTTAACGAAATGGTGCATTTGGAAGTATCAATGTTGCAATTGGTTAAACCAATACTGCAGTGTTTGAATCCCTCAAATAAAAGCTAAGATAGGTTATTGATAGGGTTGCCCTATCTTCCTTCCAAGCTTGTGGTTTATCCATTTAGGGTATAGGACAAACTTTTTGAGGGGAGAATGTTTTTTAATTTTTGGTTTTTCAAACATGTTTGCGATGCTTTTTGGAAATATAATTCATAAAAATTGGCCTTAAAACTAAAATTCAGAATTATATTTGGATAAGGGGTACTTGTGCTACATTTGGAAGCAGAGATGGTGCATTTAACATGTATTCTGCTACAGAGTTAAGAGTCAACTGTTATTTCTTTAAGGTTCATTTGGTTTTACCGAACCTACAATTGGAAGTATAGTTGCGACATTTAAGTTTTTCCATTTTATTTCAGTATTTATTACTTGTTCAAAGGATGTTTGAATTATAATGGTTGCAATGACTAATATCCTTAATCCTCGGGAGTTCAATTATGGTATATATAATTCAGGACACATAACAGTCAACTGTTTTTGTTTTTTTTTTCCCCTCCATTTGGTTTTTCTTCATTTATATTTTTTTATTCTAAATTAAAATTTTACCGATAGTACAATTGGAAGTAAAGTTGCGACATTTATGTTTTCCTTGTTTATTTTAGTATTTATTACTGGTTTAAAGGATTTAAGTTTTTCTATTCTGATTTTTGATATCACGCATTCAACAAATTTTCGACGATTCGTCTAATAATTTATGGGTATAATATATTTTTATAAAATTAATTAATATTTTTTTTAATATTTTAAGAAATAAAATAATATATGTAAACTAATGCAAAACACACATAATATATTCATTGTAAAATAATTACGTTATATATTAGACAATTTGTGCATGCTATAATGTCTAAGTGCAAACCAACTTTCAATATAAACACGAAAATAAGTTGCGTTAAAACTAATAAATATTATATACCTAAATTAATAAGTACTATTATAATGAGTAACATAGTGCATGGTTACTTATTAAGGCAGTCCATACTGATTTGAATCACTATAGAATAAATATAGGCTTACATATAATAGGTCTTGGGATTGTGACGGGTATAATACTAAAATTGTGACGAGTCAAATAAACTACCGGCGATGTGTCTAGTAATTTGTGGGTATAATAATTCCCTGATTAAGTCATAATATACTGATAATAGCATTGACCCATAATAAATTTACGTGTGTGTATTTACGGATAACGCCCGTAACATAGTGGCAATCACATATTTAATAGCTTCGGTCTATATTATACAATCCGTGCAGGCTATAGAGTGTGTAAGTCCACACAGACATTGAATATAAAGACGCAACTCAATTGTGTTAAAAATAATAAGTATTCTTATATACGTGAATTTATAAGTAATATTTTAACGAGTAACATAGTGCATGGTTACTTATTAAGGCAGTCCATATATAATTGTTAACAAAATGTTGGAATAAGTGAGAACTAATAACATGGGGTTTGGTGAGCAAGTAAGGTCTGAAAATGTAGGGTCTAGGGGGCAAGAAAGGACTGAAAATTTTAATGAGGAGAATGATGATGATGAGTCAGCAGATGAGGTGGATTCAGAACAAGAGAGTGGGGAGTATAGGGCAGAGGACAATGATTATTCAGAAGAAGATGATGGTATATATGGATTTAGGTCAGAAGACGAGGACTGGAAAGTTGAAGAAGTCAGTCTGCAAATTCAAAGGAACACGTATATCAAATGTAGTTTTATTATTTTAAAAAGTTTCAACTACATATTTAAATTTAATGCTATTGTTTTGCTCTTATTTAAAGGCAAATAGGAGCTCCATCCATGGAAGAGGAGTGTCTAGCCAGCCAACTGGAACAAGGGAATTAAATCAAGGTAGAAGGAATGTTAGGGTAAGTTTAGGAATTAATGAATTATTAGTGAGAACAAATGGTAATTCAATTGTCTAATAGAATTACATTGTATTATATGGAATAGGTGAACAAACTGACAAATTCAAGAGGCAAGGGAAGAGCTCACAGACTGGTGGCAGAATGTGTTAATAGGGGCTTCAATTCTTTTTGCAAAGGGTATACAAGGGTATACATTTTTTGTTCTTGTGAATGATATGAAGATTAGGGTATAACAATGGGGTATATGCTAACTGAATTGTTTTGTTCAAGTGGAAGTGCAATTTTTTGGACAGCTAACAATTGCATAACATGAAGAGGATTCAAATTTTTCTTTCAAGTGTAACCGTAATGACATTTGCCTCATGCTTGTAATGACATTGTAATCATGTAATGCTCTGTTTTTGTAGTAACAGAGTTCAATTTAGTACTATGGAAGGTTGTAATGACATTATTATTCAAGCATGGTTGTAATGACATTATTATATTTTATGGAATGCTACTTCAATTCAGTGGTTGTTCATACTTGGTTTTGTAGTAGCTGGGAGTTTTATGGAATGGTAGTTCAATTATGTGGAAATTTCTCGATTTTGCATCTTCTACCACAAGTGTGTATAAACACTACATCACTCTGTACTGAAATTAACATCAGCTAGCATTAACATTCCTTCATTAACATGGACTAACATTAACATGCAATTTAACTACCATAACATAGCCAATCACTCACTTCATTAACATGAAATTGAACTGGTACAAAACCAATTTCCACACAATCAGCACTTCATTAACATGGACTAGAATTAACATGAAATTGAAGTCATTACACAGAATACATAAATTGAAGTCACAATTTCCACCTTACTAAACCAAAATTAACATGTCATTACTCAACAAGAGTAGTACAAAATGCACTAAATCACTCACAAACTCACTTCATTAAACAAGTTGCCAAGAGGACACAAGAAGACACACTTAATACTGAAGTCACAATTGCCAACAACTTCACTACTTCAGTACTTGAGTTCTGTATTTTCACACTTGAAACCACCCATGCAAGTTCACATCTGACCCCTACAAGTTCAAATTTCACCCCTGCAACTTCACATTTCAGTGATTCAACTTCTTGCTCCAATCTTCTTACTTTCTCCATTACCCCATCACCACATGCAGTTGATCTTTTAGGCTTGCACCAGTCCCAAAATCCACATACATTATATTGTTTTGGACACACATAATATAACTTTCCTTTATTTTTCTCATTTTCAGTAACTCTAATATCAGCCGTAACCTTACAATGGCAATTCCTGCTATAGTACCTGCAATCCGGAGTGTCATCGATGGAAGAATTCTCCTGCAAATTCGTTACAAATGTAAAAATTGAAGAAACAAAAAACCTAAATTAAACCATACAATTATAGCTCAAAACCCAAAAATGAAATCAAAAAGCCTAAAATTGTATACATCAATTTCAATTTAAAAACCCTAATTTCACCAAACGAAAGTGCAATGAAATTCCCAAATTTAATCTTCAAGAAATGACATTTAGCTAAAAACCCAAAAATATGTTGATAAAAAGAACAAATATCAGTATATATCAATTTAAGAACAAGCTACAACTCAAAGCTACATAACATTTCATATATATCACTATATATAAATATATATCAAATTAATCTTCAAGACATGAAAGGTATAGCTCAAATCTCTGAAAAATAACAAGCTTACTGATCTTGAAGACATGATTATTGGCTAGATTCGAAAATGAAGCTCCACCTGCAACTTTTCGACAACGAAGCTGATGAAGACCACCCTGCTGCTCCTTCTTTCATTGCAAATATCAATAAACTAGTACACATATAGGGGGAGGGGAAGGTAAGGGTATTTATGGGAAACTAAGAAACAAAAAATGAGGGTAAAATATTAATATCATTGCTTCAAGGATAATATAGTGATTTAGCATTCAAAACAGTGCTGACATCATCCTTCAACGGCGTTGACTTTGCCGGAATATTGTCAGAGGGGGCAAAGTGATACAAAAAATAAACTGTTCACTCTTATGTCTGTAGCAAAATACATGCCAAATGCACCATCTCTGCTTCCAAATGTAGCACCAGTACCCCTTATCCAAATATAATTATGAATCTTAGTTTTGAGGCAAATCTTAGGATATATAATTTAAAAAATTATATTTAAAAAACCTTCTAGAAAAGTACTAAATACTAAAATAAAATGGAATAACTTAAATGTTGCAACTCTACTTCCAATTGTAGATTCGGTAAAACCAAATGCAGGAAAATAAACAATAAAAGAAGTAAAACAGTTGACTGTTATTTGTGTAGCGAAATAGATGCCAAATGCAACATCTCTCCTACCAAATGTCAGCACCGTTACCCCCTATCCAAATAAACAGTTGACTGTTATTTGTGTAGTGAAATAGGTTTAACCAAATGCAACACCGATAAAATAGGTTTAACCAAATGCAACACCGATACACTCAAGGGCACAATTTCTTGAACCAAATGCAGCCTCGTTAAGTTTTTAAAACTCCTGAATTATATATACCCTATTTCAACTCCCGAGGTGCAAGGATTTAATGGCAAAATTCATAATTAAAAAACCCTTTAAAAAAGTACTAAATACTAAAATAAAGGGTAATTTCCACTAACACCCCCTGAGGTTTATGTCAATTCCACCTTTGTGTTGGTTTTTGAAATTTTTGCACTAAAAACCCCTGAGGTTTGGTTTCTCTTGCAATGACACCCCCTGGGCCAATAAAATGACCAGAATACCCTTGAGATAAATATATGAAATGGGAAATGATCTTTATGCCACAACCCCAATCACTGCATTCAAAATACATATATATAAATTCGAAAAAATATATAAATTTTGAAAACAAATATTTAAATTTTGAAATAAATATATAAAATTAGAAAAATATATAAATAAATTTTGAAAAACATATTTAAATTTCAAAAAATATATATAAAATTAAAATAAATATATAATTCGAAAATATATATAAATTTTGAAAATTATTTAAATTCGAATATATATATATATTTCAAAAATATATATAAAATTCAGAAAATATATTTCTTCAATAACAAAATTCAAAAAATTATATAATTTCGAAAGACATATATAAATTTTAAAAAAAATACATAAAATTCAAAAAAATATAAAAAATTAGAAATATATATATAATTCGAATATATGTATATATATAAAATTTGAAAATTATATAAATTCGAAAATATATATATATATTTAATAAAAATTATATATTATTCAATATATATATATTTTCAAAAACAAAATTAAAAAAATTATATAATTTTAGAAAAATATATTGGACGTAGGGTAAAATGTCATATCTTTTATAATGAAGTGAATCAAACTACTTACCACCAACATCAATTAGCGGTCTTCTTTTATATATATTTTTTCCGTATTTTATATGATGATTTTGAAATTTATCTAATATATCCGAAATTTATAAAAACAATTCGAAATTTATATATATTTGTTTCAAAATTTATATATTTTTTTGAATTTTATATATTTTCCGAATTTTATATATTGTTTTTGAATTTTTTTTCAATTTTATATATAAATTCGAAATACATATAAAATTATAAAAAATTTTGAAAAACAATATATAAAACTCAATATATATATATAATTCACAAATATAAATATATATATATTTGGTAGAGAGATGTTGCATTTGGAAATATTTTCAAACATGTTTGAAAAAGCAAAAATTTTAAAAAATTCTCCCCTCAAAAACTTTGTCCTACACCCTAAATGGATAAACAACAAATTCGGAAGCATGATAGGGCAACCCTATGAACACCCTATTTTAGCTTGTATTTTAGAGTTTCAAACAATGCAACATTGGTTTAACCAAATGCAACAGTTGTACAGCCAAGTTCACTATTCATTGAACCAAATGCAGCCTACTTATGTTTATAAGTCCTGAATTATATATACCCTAACTGAACTCCCGAGGTGTAAGGATATAATTCATGCCAACCATTATAATTAAAAAAATCCTTGAAGCTCATACTAAATACTAAAATAAAATCGAAACACTTTAAATGTCGCAACTCTACTTCCAATTGTACCTTCGGTAAAACCAAATGCAGGAAAAAAAAATAGTTAAACAGTTGACTGTTATGTCTGTAGCAAAATGCATGCCAAATGCACCATCTCTGATTCCAAATGTAGCACCAGTACCCCCTATCCAAATATACTTATGAATCTTAGTTTTGAGGCAAATCTGTATGAAATATATTTCCAAATAGCATCGCAAATATGTTTGAAAAAGAAAATTTTAAAAAATTTCTCCCTCCCCTCATAAACATTGTCTTAGACCCTAAAAGCCTAAATCACAAGTTCGGAAGCAAGATAGGGCAACCCTATCAATACCTTATCTTAGCTTTTATTTTAGGGATTCAAACAATGCAGCATTGGTTTAACCAAATGCAACACTGATACAGCCAAATGCACTATTTCTGTACCCAAATGCAGCCTCCTTATGTTTTTAAAATTCCTGAACTATACCCTAAGTGAACTCCCTAGTTGTAAAGATATTCATGCCAAAAATTATAACTAAAAAACCCTTTAAGCAAGTACGAAATACTAAAATAAACTAGAATAACATAAATGTCGCAACTCTACTTCCAATTGTACCTTCGGTAAAACCAATGCCAGAAAAAAAAAAAAAAAAAAGTAAAACAGTTGACTGTTATTTGTGTACCGAAATAGATGGAAAATGCAACAACTCTCCTACCAAATGTTAGCACCGTTACCCCCTATCCAAATGTACTTATGAATCTTAGAGTTGAGGCAAATCCATTTCAAATATATTGCCAAATAGCATCCAAAAATATTTAACTTACCAAAATATGCAAACCGTAGGTTAATAGATTACAAGTATAAAACATTCAACCCAAAACCAGTTCTTGAATTAGTTGTACAACAATCCAACCCAAGCACTATCCATACACAGACCAACCAAGACCAGCCGTAAACATTGCCATCAACACATGAAGTATCCAAAAACAAAAGCAAGGATGAAGAAGCCAAAACTGAACAAGGCAGCACCGATTT
Organism: Cornus suecica; assembly: GCA_963922005.1. Classification (NCBI taxonomy): domain Eukaryota; kingdom Viridiplantae; phylum Streptophyta; class Magnoliopsida; order Cornales; family Cornaceae; genus Cornus; species Cornus suecica. Next base: position 35,731,454 of record OY998248.1, read on the forward strand.
CAGGACCAAATCATGATTTACTGTAGAGGGTTCATAAATAGACATCGAGAAAACACTAAACATGATTATTTGACCAATTTTTTATTTTAGTATGCAAACAAAAATTCACAATACGAAATTAAAGATGATAGAACAGAAGGTGATGATTATAGATTGAATAATTTAATATTTTGCCACATAGCATCATTTTCCCAAGTAATGGCCTATGTCCTTAACCAGATCTTATTTCCCAAGCACTCGCTTCCTTCATCTTAGTCGCCTTCCTCGCTTGCATTAGCTTTCCAACTTTCTTCCTCTTCCTTTTGCTCTTGATCCTCGCATTCTTCGCCTCCAAATTTACTCGCTCTGTATTGACCAACTCCATCCAATTGTAGAAACTTTATCTTCACCATACATTTGGCTATGAAATGAGGCGCCTTGCTCATTTATTCCGCATTGTCACTTCCCTCCTCTTCTTTAGCATTACTGGATGTACAAAACATTTAAAAAGAGGATAACAAATGTTCTAATACACACGCCCCAATCTTTGTCTCCACATAAACTAGAATCGGAGAATGGTGCATCTTTGGTTCTTTCCAATCAGCAAGCTGAAAAGTATTTAATGTTAGATAGACCAGATTAAAGAACCCAACAGAAAAAAAAAAACTAAATAAAGAGTGAAAAACTCAATGATACCTCTCTGTGGGTAAGCAAGATTATCTGTTCAAAGTTGCTGCTTCCGATGGTTCCCTTATAGCCCATTTATGATCGAAAAAATGCCCTGGTTGACTCATCGGGTGACTTCGACCATAACATGGGCATTGTTGAATGATCATAAACCTAGTGCAACAGGGTTTAGTATGGTATTCAAGACTATGCATATAGAGTAATCATGAACATAGAACAAAGAAAGTGCAGTTTAATGCTACATCCAACTGCTCATTAAATCAATCCAATGAATAGATAAAAAAATCTCTAAGAACGAACCAGTCATGAGAATCCTACATTGTGGCCAAAAGACATAAAAACAAAAATCCTTCTTTACATTATGCCAAAGTTGCTACAACTAACATGGTATATAAATAAAAATAAATAAATGAGAGACTTAAAGCTACTCGAGAAACTAACCTAAGGGGAATAAGAACTTTGCCCAGATATAAGAGAGAAATTCAGCTCAACAAACAAGTTATCCTTCTCGAGCAGTAGGGAACTTGCACTTCACTGCTGCCATCATTGTTATCCCGAGACACTCTTGCCTTTTTCTTCATGCAACGCTACATAAATTACGTATGGTGATGAGCAATCATATTTTCTAAATTTATAAACAGTCAAACAAAATAGAATGTCACTACTACATAATTACCTCCCCTTTAAGAAACAAGTTATCCTCCTCCTTCGCTCCACTTCTAAGTTCATAAGTCCTCGAAACATTCTGTCCTACTACAGAGGAACAACAAATTATCACAAGCAATAAAAGGAGATGAGAAAGGAAGAATAGAAGTGAAAGAACTATACATTTCTTTAAGAGAACCTTCAGAAATTGAAACTTCAGCAACATAACTTAAATTTAATTCTATAGGCATGCCTTGCCCCAATTCCTAACTTAAAACATAATAGATAAAACAAATAACGGACCAAAGCCATGAGTTTTACACAATAACAAGTTCAAACTGGTTGACATGTGATTCTCAAAAATAGAATTCAACCTAGGAATTAGAAACAATCGAAAACCTTAAACATGGAGAATGAAAAATAATTACAATTCTCAACTTAGTATTTATGAGTTGATTTATGAAGAATCCCAAGGTACATATGTTTCCATTTCAGGCTTTAGAGCCATATAAACACCAAACCAAATGTTAAGATGATTTCTTTATGGAACAAATAGCACCACAAACAGAAAAACCCCTAATGAGTAAAAACAAAACCTATGTGCAATCTAACATCACCCACTTCTCTACTTGTACCAAAATTTAATATATCTCATACAACAACCAAAACCCATCTTCTATAAAAAATAAAATAAAAAAAAAACAGAGCAAGAAAATATATAATTGCGAGCCTTACATACGAAATCTTGTATTTGTAGTATTAGTTTTCTTATATATGTCACAATGTCATATATGTCCACTATGGAACATTCATAAGTTTTACGCAGACCCATTATTCGGAAAAGAAAATAAAATTATTAAATAGGAGAGTGAAGAAGAACATACACGAACACAAGCCATAAAACCAAGAGATTGACTCGTTCTTGTAGAAGTATTCAACGATGTGGGGGTTGTTGTACTGATCGACGACCATCTCCTGGTCGAATCGCTGAAAAACTGCAAGGCCAAGTACTTCCTCACAGCCGGGTTCTTCTTCCTCACAAAGTAAATTTGGGCATTTTGCTCCTTCGTTGCTTTAGAACCCTAAATGAATTGAAGAGAAGAAGATATAGATAAAAGGAATAGAATCAAAAAGTCGATTAAGTCCCCAAATACTGTTCCAAATTTCAGATCTCAAACAGTTCGAAAATTTTCAAATTCGTTCAAAAGTTTCAAATTCGGCAACTGTAGCATATTTGGAGTTATTGTTTGTGTGTGTAAATTGGTGTGTATAACTGTGTGAAAGTCAAACAGTTGGGGACCACTTATCTTGCCACATAGGCGTCACCTCACCGACTTGTGACTGGTAGTAAGAGAATGAATGGAGAGGATCCTGATCCTATATATATAGCCAACATTACATTCCTATAGCTTGTACTTGAACCTGTATCATTTCCTTTCCTTTCCTTTCATCTACCATTTTGTCATGTGTTGCCTCTTGTGTTGTGACAGTGCTTGTGCAACAATTACTTGCATCGATATGTTACCTCTCGTGTTGTTACATTGCTTGTGCAACGATTACTTACATCGATATTTCATGAGGCTCTAATGCGTCCACGAGAAATGTGAGATGGATCAAGTTTAACTTGCGATGCTCTAAATATTTCGACATGTCCTCATTATGGCTGGATATGTTAAAATTATATCAGTACACATTTTATATATTAGGACCTGGTTGGGTAGGATATGGATCATGTCTTGCCTTGTATTTGTTGCTTGTATAGCCACAAAAGAAAGTATTAGTAATGGATGCTAGTCTTAATGATATGATCAATCTGCTTCAAAAGATGGGTTGAAGGTCTGATTAGTGTTGGGGGTGGTGTGTTAGTTCCCTGAAAAACTTTATCCACTGTTTGGATGGCAAGAAAAGCCATCAAGATTCAAGAAGGTCCAGGTTGAAATACTAAAATTTGATAAGCAACTCTTGGTGGCCTTTTGAGGTAGAACTGCTAAAATTTGATAAGTAATTAATAATGAATGACTCATTTTCTTTTGACTGATCCTCGAAATTTCAGAGTATGAAAATAGGAGTTTCTCAGGCCCGTTTGGGAATTTGGTTTTGGTCTTGATTTTGGTTTTGATCTTGTGATTTTGGTTTTGGTGGTCTTGGGTGGTTTTAGGTAAATCTAAAACCTATATATAATGTTTGGTAAGGAGTTGGTCTTGGTCTTGGTATAATTATATATATAAATACTAATATGTATTAAAAATATATAAATATGAAAAATATATATATAAAATTGGAAAAAAATATTAAAATGAAAATATATATATAATTAAAAAATATTTAAAATTCCCGAAAACATTTGACATTTTTATTTTTTTTTATTCCAAAAAATATATATATAATCGAAAAAAATATTTTAAAATGTGAAAATTATATATAAAATTCAAATAATATATCTTAAATTCGAAAAAATATATATAATTCAAAAAAAATATAAAATTCTGAATAATTTTATTATATGCTGAAAAAAATTAAAAATTTAGAAAAAAAAGGATATAAAATGGGGAAAAATAATTTTTTTCCGAAAAATTAAATTTTTCCGAAAAATAAATCTTTTTCTGAAAAAATAATTTTATTCCCAAAAATTAATATTTTTCCAAATATTATATATTATTTTTTTCAAAATAATTCATATTTTCGACCATATATATATATATATATATATAGAGAGAGAGAGAGAGAGAGAAGTCAAAATTGGTAGACCAAAACCATGGTTTTAGTAGTTGGTTTTAAAAAGCCCAAAACCAAGTCCAAAACCCACCAACCAAACATGATTTGGTCTTGAAATCAAATACCAAAACCAAAACCAGACCCAAAATCACCTATCCAAACAGGCACTCAGGGTTACGTCAATTTAAATTTAGGATTATTCCCACAAACACCCCCTGAGGTTTGCTCAAATCTCACTTTCACCCTTTTGAAGTTGAATATTCTCACTTTCGCCCCATTGGGTTAGTGAAATTACCTCCTTGCCCCTGAATATTATATTTATATATATATATATATATATATATATATATATATATATATTATAAAAACTCATTTTGTGAGGCCAAATTATATTGGGTGATCTTGGGTCTCTTTCAAACACCAAAAGCTAGTTCAAATGGTGAAATTTTTCCTCACACTAATAAAGTGTCTACCAGTCCATTCCACAACCGATGTGAGACAATCCCAACTAATTTGACATTGTACATAGTGATAATTATGGTGAGAGTATCTAAGTGCATGGGACAAAATTTAAATTCAAGGATGCCAAAGTGGAATTATGGCAAACCTCAGGGAGAGTTTGTGGGAATAACCCTTTAATTTATAAAAATGCCTCATCATTTTAAGGTGAGGTCTTGTTTTCAGTTGTTAACCACTCTTGGACCCTTGCAATTGGCCAATGCTGAGTTCCATCACCTTTGGTTCACTCCCACAATTCATGTCAAGTCCACATCTCTCCCACACATACCCACGAGCACACACTTTTAAAAGTTTTGAAAATGATTGCACTTTTTTTTTTCTATCTTTTTCTTCTGATTTATAAAATATCTGTATAATTTGCATGAATAATCAGTGTGACATTTCAATCTTTAACTTTTTATATAGCATCTCTACTACAAGTTAAATGGAACAAATGGCCTCCTGGTTTAGAATCTTTTGCAACCAAGGGGGTTCAAAAGCCTTTCATTCTAGAGATGGTGAGATTGTAAATTGCAACTTTAGTGGAGAATGCAAAAAAGAAAAAGAAAAAGAAAAATAAAAAAAGTTAAGAGATGTCTCTTAAACATGTTTCACTAATTTTCATTCTCATCACTATAGATTGAAGAAAAGATAAAAGAAAAAAGAAAAAATAAAAAGAGAAACAAAAGAGTTACACTAATTCTCATCACAATTAGACATGGACAAGATAAAAGAACACACAAAAAAAAAAAGAGAGGAAAAGATTGTTAGTATAATGATAATGAGGATAAAAATCCATTAAATATTATTCATGGGTTAATTAGGAGAAGAGAGAAAAAAAAAAAAAAGACAAGGAAGGTGACATTACCTAGGTCTGTTATTAAATTTCTTTTAATAGAAACTAATAAATATATAAAATAAAAAATTTCACTCCCCAAAAAACACAAGGTTATAAAGAGATCTTTTAGGCTACAACTAAAACTCTATGTTTTTTTTTGAAAGGTAAGTAATTTTATAAAGAAGGTAAGTAATTGTAATTTTATAAAGAAGGTAAGTAATTTTATAAAGAGGACAAAAATCAATTACCTAAAACTCTAATTTTCCTAGATTTAAGAATTGAAAAAAAGGTTCTAGACATGTTAACATATAGAAGGAATGATTTTTTTTAATTTTTTTTAATTGGCGTTATTAAGAGATATTGTTAGGGCTCTTAGCCGACTATAAATACAACATGAAAGTATTAGAGCTGTATTTTTTATTTTAGGCGTTATTGGTGAATAAATTAATGTAACATTCATATTTAATATGTTTGTCATACAAATACATAGCTTATATCAAATTTACAATCACTTCGATCTAATTTTGTAACGCTAAAATCCAGTATACACTTTGAAATTAGTGGAGTATTCTGCAAAGCTGCTGGGTTAGTGAGAGTGGGTATCAGTTTCAAATTTATGAATGATTTTTAAAATTACAGATGTAATATTACAAAAAATACAATTAAAATATTAATTAAATTTAGTCTCAATATCATTCATATTCTACCCTACTTTTAAACAAAATGTTTTTTGATTAAGTTGTACTTTAATTTTTATTTATTTACAAAAGATGTGTGATCACTTTATGTTGGGTCAAACCAATACCAAACTCAAACACACACACACAATAGACACCAAATTTATAGTGGTTCGGTCCAATTGGAACCTACGTCCACTTTGAGAGGTTTCACTATCTTTCGGTTTGAAGAAAAACCAATAATGGAAGGAGGAGGATACAAGCTTTCACTCAACTCTCTCAACTCTACCTCACAAACTCTCTTACAACATCACAGAACAACTCTGTATAGGTTTCTCCCTCAAACTTTACACTCTTGTGTATATCACTCTCTGTTGTTTCTTCTATTTTACAACATCACATATATATATCTATATATAGGCAGAGGAACAACCCAACTTGCACATATGTGAGTTTGTGTAAGCGTGATCTTCAGAAGCTGCCAAGACTCCAACTTCACGCGTGATTAACTCGGCCGCCATTCTTGACATCAACAACACATGCATGAGCTTGACAGGTTTGGCTTGTATGCGGCGGCTGTGGAGGGATATGGAACTTACAATTCTCCCCCTTCCATATCAATCAGAGGAGAACGTCTTCAGTTGCTCTCCCCCTCACTGCCAATTTGGGGCTGCTATTAAACCAGCTTCTTCCTTGCAAACTTATAGCTTTTCTCTGGACATACTCTTGGTCAGCATATCTGATCCATTATCATCTGTGTGGATCTTCTCTAGCTGTAGAAGTTTATTTTCTAGCACGTCACGGATCCAGTGATACTCGACATCGATGTGTTTGGACCTTGAGTGGAAGGTTGAATTGTTGCTAAGATGAATAACACTTTGACTGTCACAATGTATGACATACTTTTCCCGCTCTTGTCCCAATTCTTGAAGGAATTTCTTCATCCACAAGATCTCTTTGCATCCTTCTATTACTGCAATGTATTCAGCTTTTGTGGTGGATAAAGCAACACACTTTTGCAATCGGGATTGCCATGAGACTGTTCCCCCTGCAAAAATGATTAGGTATCCTGATTTTTATTTTCTTGAGTCACTGTCACCTGCCATGTCTGCATCTGTGCAACCTTCCAATATAGGTTTACCACTACCAAAGCATAAACAAATAGTAGTAGTTCCTCTAAGATACCTGAGGATCCATTTTACTGCTGCCCAATGGTCCTTTCCAGAATTTGACAGAAACCGACTGACAACTCCAACTGCATGAGCAATATCAGGCCTCGTGCATACCATAGCGTACATTAAGCTGCCAACCGCTGAAGCATAAGGCTCTTTCTTCATTTCTGCTTTTTCCGTCTCACTTGAAGGACACTGCTTAATATTAAGCTTGAAGCGCAAGTGGATCACTGACTGGTTTTGCTTTGCTCATGTTGAATCTTTCAAGAACTTTGTCGATATATATTTCTTGAGATAACCAGAGCTTGTGTTTCTATCTGTCTCGAGAGATCTGTATTCCCAAGATTTGTTTTACCGGTCCTAAGTCCTTCATAGCAAATGACTTACTCAATTCCTTCTTCAACTTGTTAATCTTGCTACTGTCATGGCCAACGATCAACATATCATCGACATATAGCAAGAGGATGATAAAATCTCCGTCAAGAAATTTCTTGACAAATACACAGTGATCTGCAGTGGTTCTGTTGTACCAATTCTGGTCCATGAATAAATCGAACTTTTTTTACCAATGTCTTGGTGCTTGTTTAAGCCCATAGAGACTCTTCCTCAATCTGCACACAAGATTTTCCTTTCCTTTGGTTCTGAATCCTTCAGGTTGCTCCATGTAGATTTCTTCATCCAGATCACCATGTAGAAATACGGTCTTTACATCCAGTTGTTCGATCTCTAGGTTTAAGATGGTTGCCAAGCCAAGAACAACTCGGATGGAGGACATTTTCACCATAGGTGAAAGTATTTCTTCAAAATCAATGCCCTTCTTCTGACCGAATCCCTTCACAACCAGTCTTGCCTTATACCTTGGTTGTGGATTATTTTCTTCAGTTTTCAGTTTGAATACCCATTTATTCTTGAGAGTTTTCCTTCCCTGCGGTAGCTTGACCAAGTCATATGTGTGGTTCTCATGCAACGATTTCATCTCTTCCTACATGGCTTTCATCCATTCCGCCTTTTTACTATCTGTAACAGCTTCCTGATAGCTCTCCGGTTCTCCCCCGTCACTAAGCATCATGTACTCTGCGGAGGAATATTTGCGATTCGGTTGTCGCTCTCTGGAAGATCTCCTTGTTTGAGGATCAACCGGATTTTCTTCTGCAACTAGTTCTGGTTCTGCACCGTCATCAGTTGGATCTCCTTAAATAGTTCCCCCATCATTTTGTGTTATCGGTAAAGGAACTGGGTCTAGATTAGTTGGTAACTCTTCAGGTGAATCTGATTTCTTCTATTTTTCAAGATCTTCAATGGTCTGATCTTCGAAAAATACTACATCTCTGCTTCTGATGACCTTTTTGTTGATAGGATCCCAGAGTCTGTAACCAAACTCTTCATGGGCATATCCCAGGAAGATGTATTGTTTGGCATTTCCGTCAAGCTTGGATCTTTCATTTCTAGGGATGTGGACAAATGCTCTGCAGCCAAATACCTTCAAGTGTTTGTAGGAAACATCTTTCTCTCTCCATACTTTCTCTGGAACATCACCGTTTAATGGAACTGAGGGAGATAGGTTGATTAAGTCAACCGCTGTTCTTATTGCTTCACCCCAGAAAGGAGTTGACAACTTGGCATTAGATAACATGTACCTGATCTTTTCGCAGATGGTTATCTTCATTCTTTCTACAAGGCCGTTATGTTGAGGAGTTTTTGGCATTGATTTTTCGAGTCTGATGCCGAAGCTTCTGCAATACTCCTCGAATGTTCCTCTGTACTCTCCACCATTGTCTGCACGTACGCACTTCAGCCTTTTCCCAGTTTCTCTTTCAACCTTTACATGGAACTGCTTGAACACTTCCAGCACCTGGTCTTTAGTTTTCAAGGTAAATGTCCATAATTTCCTGGAATGATCATCAATGAATGTGACAAAATAGAGGGCACCTCCAAGAGTTCTGGTTTGCATGGTGCAAACATCCGTGTGTACGAGATCTAGAATGTCTGGTTTTCTAGATGGAGGGGAACTGCGGAATGAAACTCTGTGTTGTTTCCCCATGATGCAGTCGACACAAGTGTGTAATGGAGTACCTTTCATTCCAGGTAAGAGTTCTTTTCTGGCAAGAATCTTGAGCCCTTTCTCACTCATATGACCGAGTCTTTTGTGCCATAACTCGATGGGGACTTCTTTCTCCATCGTATTCACCTCAACTCTGCACATTTTTGCTTGTGTTGTGTAGAGAGAGCTGATCTTCTTTCCTCTAGCTACCACAAGATTGTTTCTGGTGAGCTTCCACTTACCATCACCAAAGTGACTGTTGTAGCCTTCATCATCGAGCTTGCCGGTGGAGATCAGGTTGAGACGAATATCTGGGACATGTCTCACATCTTTGAGGAGTAGTTTGCATCCATTGCTGTTTTCCAAAAGAATATCGCCCCTGCCGGTAATTTTGGATGCTCCGTGGTTCCCCATCTTCATAAGTCCGAAGTCACCACTGGTGTAGGATGTGAACATATCTTTCCTTGAAGTGACGTGACAGGAAACACCTAAGTCAATAACCCAGGTAGAATCTTCAGATGTGAAGTGGACACAATCATCATCTTGAACGATGACGATCTCTTCTCCGGTTGTTGCTGCTGCTTCTGAGGTACTTTCTTCACATATGTTTCTGGTCTATTGTCTAGATTGCTCGGCTGTTAGCTTCCTACAGTCTTTAATAAAATGTCCTGGCTTGCCGCAGTGATGACATGTTTTCTCTCTTCTGAAAGTGGACTTTGATCGCCCACGATACTGTGTCTGATTGCGATGGTTTATGCTTTTGCTTCTACCGCGCTATTCTTTTCTTTCTCGTCTTTCAGTGACAAGAGCTTCTGACTCCGGATTATATTCTTCTTCATTTCTTCTTGTTTCCTCGTTCAACATTCTATCTTTCGCCATTTCCATGGTAATTATACCATCTGGAGCTGAGTTGCTTACAGAGACTACTAGCATTTCCCAACTTTTCGGAAGAGAGTGTAATATGAATACTGCCTGCATCTCATCTTCTATAACCATTTTCATAGAGTTGAATTGATCCAACAACCCTGATAAGTGCACAAAATAGAGTAATTTACCTAGCATAATGTCCTAATATGTATATATTTTTATTTCATGCAGGGGTTGATTTACAAAAGAAAAGAAAAAGAAAGTAAGAAGGAGGAAAATGAAGAAAAATAAAAAATGGTGGGGGAGAATGTAATAACTACATATATATATATGTATATATATATATATGTGTGTGTGTGTGTGTGTGTGTGTGAGTGTGTATGTGTGTATATGTGTGTAAGTGGGTAGAGGACTATATATGAGAGAGAGAGAAAAATAAATTTTATATGCACATTAAAGACATAGATGAAAGTTGGAAAGTTGGTGGCGTCCACATATACTATATTCCACATCTCAAAGTTGGCAGTTGGAAGAGAGCATTAAATTCATTAAATGCAATGGCTCAAGTTGGTTATGCAAAGGCCTATATATATTTGCAACCTGAGGGGGTCGAGGGTGGAGGGTTGAGGAGTGAGAGCTTAGAGTAATTTTGTATCATTTTCATATTTTTTTTGTAACTTTTTCTATCAATGGAATTTTATTGTATTACCTTGTTTTATTTTTCTATCAACATGCTAGCTTAAAACTCTTCTCAAGGGGGTGATGAAACCACCATGGATAAGATATAAATAATTTTTATTTTATTTCGTATTGTTTAATTCTCTTCCCGAGAGTATTCATTTTATGAATCTCAATGAACAAAAACCTTACAATAGAGGTTGGAAGCTAAAAAAATAGAAGGAGGATTTTTCGTAATTACCAATTAATGGAAATACGGGGAATGCCTACTACTATTTACATTTTTATTGAAACCAAAACATTAGAGGGAGAATTCTTCGTGATTATAAATAAATGAAAATACGGGGAATACCTACCAATATCTATGTTTTTTATGTTTAATAGGTTGGAGGAGAATTTGCAATATAAATATATAATATTATTTGTATTGATCCGGGTGGTGGATTCTTTACCCTTGAGATTTTTTCCACTATTTGATAATTTTATCTAATTATTTTAGTTACTATTAAAAAAATTCAAGAGTTGTTTTAAGTGATTTCTTTTTATCTTGAAAAGTAAAGTTTTGGATCATTGTCTCAAAACGAGTTCCAAGTTGAGAGTGGTTCAACCCTACTTATTGTTATACTATTTTAAGTAAAGTATTAGTAGGTATAAATTCTTGTTGATCGGGGTGTGGTGAAACAATGACACAATATCATCAAATCTTACCCCGTCAAGCCCCTGGAATTCGCTCATGTGTTCGGACACACTTTTGTCGTCTTTGTATTTAAGATTTACAATACGACTCAAAAGATTTACCTTGTTCTGAGATGTTTTCTGTGCGTACATTTTCTCCAATTTTTGCCAAAGAGCATAAGCATCATTGTCGTTGACAAAATTTTGATAAATGCTTTTGTCTATCCATTGTCTGATTTGGGCGACACATTTTCGGTTGAGTACCGTCCAGTCTCCGTTGGTCATGTCCTTCGGTTTACCATCATGTGCATCGTCGGTTCTTTTGATCGGCTTCCACAGATCTTTAATATACAAAAGATCCTCCATCTTTGACTTCCACAATGAATAGTTTGTTACGGTCAATCTAATCATGGCTCCGGATCCTGAATCTTCCATCGAATCAGAACATTTAAGCTCTCCCTAGCTTGTTTGATATGTTCGGAGTAGAATCACACAAAACGGAGTGTACCGTTATGTTCGAAATGGTCGAAAACCTTAAGATCACCTCTGACTGAGCTCAAATCCAACTTAGGATGAGTTCGGAATAGTCAAAACAACGGCGATGGGCAAACTGTAATTTTGCAAAGTAGGTGATGACGTGGCAGTAGCAGGGAGTGACACGTGGTAGTACACGTGACAGGCTATCAGTGGTGACACGTGGTAGATGATGTGGCAACGTCTGTGGGTGACACGTGGTAGGACAATAGCAGGGGGTGTGACGTCAGCAATGACGTGGCAACTGGATGACGTCAGCAGTGGCGTGGCGCGCGTGGAGGCGCGTGCTGCGCGTGGGCTTCACGCGCGCTGAAGGTTGGAGGCGCGTGAAACGTGTGGTCCTCACGCGCGCTGGAGGTTGAAGGCGTGTGGGGCACATGAGACCGAGGATGCTGACGCGCCGAGCGTGCGGTGGCGCGTGCGGTTGTGTTTCCGACTGTTTTCAACGGGAAAGTCTTCCTTGTTTGATGGGTGTCTGAAAACAGGGGTGGTGTGGTGGTTTTATCACTAGAATTGTTCGAAATAGGACTAGAAAATTCGACTCTGTTTTTTACAATAGGCTCTGATACCACTTTGTTGGGTCAAACTAATACCAAACTCAAACACACACATACAATAGACACCAAATTTATAGTGGTTCGGTCCAATTGGAACCTACGTCCACTTTGAGAGGTTTCACTATCTTTCGGTTTGAAGAAAAACCGATAATGGAGGGAGGATGATACAAGCTTTCACTCAACTCTCTCAACTCAACCTCACAAACTCTCTCTTACAACATCACATAACAACTCTCTGTGGTTTTCTCCCTCAAACTCTACACTCTTGTGTATATCACTCTCTGTTGTTTCTTCTATTTTACAACATCACACACACACACACACACACATATATATATATATATATATATATATATATATATATATATATATATATAGGTAGAGGAACAACCAAACTTGCATAGGCGTGGGTTTGTGTAAGCGTGATCGTCAGAAGCTGCCAAGACTCCAACTTCACGCGTGATCAACTCGGCCGCCATTCTTGACATCAACAACACATGCATGAGCTTGACAGGTTTGGCTTGCATGCGGCGACTGTGGAGGGATATGGAACTTACACTTTACAACGCTTAGAGGTAAATTCAACTTCATCTTTTCTTTTCTTATTTTCATAGCTTCTCAACGACTAAGTCCAAATCAAATTAAAACAAGTTTAATGAAATTTTGTCACATTCGTAGAAATATTTAAGTTTTAAACATTACTAATTTATTAAAGTTCAAAATTAAATCATTATATATGTATATATACACAATGACTTAATTATGACAAAAAATAATTGTCACTAAAAATATAATTTTTGGCACAACTTATATTTTGTTAAAAAAAAATACATTTTAGGAAACAAATATTCAAGTTTGTCGCTAAAAATTGAATTTTAGGCCACAAATTTGATTCCTTGCAAAAAACTTGGTAATTAGTTTTGTTGCTAAAAACTAATTATTTTGCAATAATTATTTTTGTGCTAAAAATATTCTTATTGCCACAAATTTAATTTTTATCCCTAAATATAAATATTTTGCTATGAAATTAGTTTTTGTCTCCCAAAATAAGGTTTTCTGTGACAAACTATTTTTTTGTTGCAAAAAGTTACACATTATGCAACAAAATCAAATGTTTGTTGCTAAGAAAATTATATTTTAGAACAAATTATACTTTTATTGCAAATTCTAGTCTTTTGCAACAAATTTCATTTTGTTCTTAAAAAAATTGTTCCTAATACCTATATTTGTTATAGTTTTGACCTATACAAATTATACTACAGTTATATATGTATAGTTATATGGGTGTGTGTATATATATATATATGCATATATTATTTAGCGAAAATCAAAATAATAATAATAATAAAAAACTCTTCACTTGAAAATTAAGTTAAAAAAATCATTTCGCATTTAATAGGTGTACAATAGAAATAGAACAAAATCAATGACATGAACAAGTTTCTCATATTCAAAGGCCTCCAGACTAGGTTGTCTCACATCACAATTGAAGCATGCATAAGAGATAAGCAATAATAAAAGATTAAAAAGGAAGTGGTCTTGGCAGAGCAGGACTAATGTCCTTCATACACCGTAATTCTCTTCAATTTAGAGTGATTATAGAAAAATATAGATCGTTCGGTGATGGTTTGTACCCATAAGAAACTTATGGTATCACATGGACAATCACTAAAGATCTTTGATAATTTAATACAAATAGATAATTTCAATTGACTAAAATTTTAACTGAATGTTACAAAGATAGATTCAAAAATAATGTTGACTATGATAGACAGACTTATAAGTGGATGTGAGACAATCCATCTGGGTTCGGAGGTTTAGTAATATTGGAGAAGAAAATAGGGAGAGAGAGAGATTACAATGAGAGAAAAACTGGAAACTAAAACCTGATTAAACCATTACATTTGACTGCTTATATAGAGAATATCACAAAGTTACTGTGGGCTTTTGCATTGTTGACTTTTTTATTTTTGGGGCAAAAAACTGTTTCCTTTTACTGTTTGTAATAGTAGTTTGTCGATACTATTGAGTACTGTTATTGTCGTTTGTGCCGACGATTTATTGTAGCAAAAAGTCACTATTCACTATTCTTGTCTTTCTTGTATCTTTTGACTTGAGCTTGACTTTTCACTTCCTCTCAATCTTTAGATAGATCGAAGGGATCCTGGTATGAACTGTATTTGTCTTTTTGTGCCTTTCTTGTATCTTTTGATGAAGAAGATGAGTCATCTACAGAATCCAAATACAGGCCATACCAGAATGCCCAGGTTTCTTTCGATCTGTCTAAAGATTAAGAGAAATGAAAAAGTCAAGCTCAAGTCAAAAGATACAAGAAAGGCACAAAAGACAAGAATAGTGAATAGTGACTTTTTGCTATAATAAACCGTCGGCACAAACGACAAAACAATATTTAATAGTACCGACAGACTACTATTATAAACAATAAAAGGAAACAGTTCTCTGCCCCTAAAGTTAAAAAGTCAATAGTGCAAAAATCCACAGTAACTTTGTTATATTCTCTATATAAGCAGTCAAATATATATATGGTAGGGGTATAAATGTACATTTATTCTTATAAATGAGGGACATTCAAATCATTTTAGACATTCTGCGGGCAATATAGACAATTTACATAATTGTTAGTGGCTGACATCAACAAATTACCGGTATTTTCAAATGGCATCAATATAGAGGGGATGAAAGTGGGACAAAATTCAAATTCATGAGAGTCCGTCTGAGAATATTGATATTCGAGATGGTCCATGTGAAAATACGCCTATTGCAAGGGAATGTTAGTAAGAATAACCCTAGTTTTAAAGGTGAAGTTAGTGGATGTTGTGTGGTGCGTCATTTTATTATTCAGATATTTTACTCATTTAATCAATTGAATAATTGATTACACCTATTTTCTTGCCCTTTTCTTTCCTTCCGATTATCGTCCACCCCTTTGTTTGTAACGGTCTCTCTCTCCCCCCTCTCTCTCTAACCGCGAAAACCCTCACAGCTTCTCAGTTCTGCTCTCACAACTAGCTATACATATACATATACATATACATATATATAAATATATCAGTGGATAAAGAAGAAGACAATAAACAAATAACAGATTGAAGTAGTACCCTCGAATTTGATAGAGGAAATGGAGGCGAAAGTAAACGGAGCCAAAGGGGAAGAAAAATTGGGTCGGGTCATCGATGGACCCACCAATCCAATGGTGACACCTCTCCTCACAGATCTCTATCAGTTCACTATGGCCTATGCCTACTGGAAAGGCGGGAAGCACAACGAACGAGCCGTGTGAGTCCATTTTCTCCATTGTGCATTTCGACCATTTTCATCGATTTTCTTGTTTTCTGTGTAATTTCATTCTCTGCTGATTGTTGGGTCTTGTTTGATTTTTATAGTTTTTATATATGACTTGTTTTTGTTGTTGGTGGTTTAGTGTGTGTGTGTTTGTTTGTCCATTTTTTATGAATGCCCATTCGACCCTTTTCATCGATTTTCTTGTTTGCTTTGTAATTTCATTATCTGCTGGTTATTGGGTTCGGTTTGATTTTGATAGTTTCTATATGCAAATTATACTTGAATTTAGTGTTAATGGTTTACAGCGTGTGAGTCCTTTTTCCGTGAATGCCAACTCGACCATTTCATTGAATTTCTTGCTTTTTATTTTCTTTTTTAGTTTGTTGATTTATGGGTTTGTTTGATTTGATGGTTTATGTATATATATTAGTTTTTTCTTTTCTTTGTTGTTTTAAATTTTCTTGTTAGTGGTTTGCAGTGTGTGATTCCATTTTTCCAAATGCCTATTCGACCCTTTTCATTGATTCTCTTGTCTCTATTTGCTTTTTGATTAACGGGTTTATTTGATTACTTGTCTATATATCTAGTTAGATTGGTTGTTTCTGTTTGATGCAATTCTCTCAGTTGTTTCTGTGCTGAATTTTGTCTTCAATAAAAATGTGGGTTAGTTTTGAAGGGTGGATTTTACTGCAACACTTGAAGCTGACCTATGAAGTTTCACCAACAGCACTTTTTTTCAGTTGTTTCCATGCTGGATTTTGTCTTGAATAAAGTGTGGGATGGTGGTGTGTAAGTGAGTTTCTTGCCAAGGTAAAACAAAAAAGAAACATAATGAAGATGACTCAGGTTTTTGGGTTGGATATGTACGTGAACACGAATTCACAAGTCGGACGTGTCATATATCCAAACAAACACATATGGACACAGCTAATTATCATTTTGTTTGGTTATGCAACCGTGCTTAATATAGGTATCTCACTCATTGTGAAGTGATAATATAAAATAATTGAATGGTAGGAAATGTATGTTAGGCGTAGACAAAACTGTCGGACTCATATCCCATACCAATAGCAGAGTGTTGTGAATCCGCAGAGGTACTTCACCTACTACTGAAGATTCCATTGAGTGATCAATTTTACTGCAATACTTCTAGCTGACCTGCGATGTTCTGCAAATGATAATTTTATGCCGTTGTGCAAACTCTGTTTGCTTAATGCATAGAAATTTTTTTTTTTCATAAAAATGGGCGGACACAAATTGAAGGAAAGAAAACACAGAAATTATATAATTTCATTTTAAAAAATGCAGATACTTTGAGGAGAGCAGAGAAAAGTAAGAGTTTGGTGGAGTAGATATGAGAGAGATGAGAGTTCAAGTGGGGATTAATGTGTCAAAACTACGCTATACCTTACTAAAATGGAAGTACTGTCTTGCTTATAATTTTTTTTTTTTTATCACATTTGGGCTTCTTTATAATGGTGTCCTGCAGAGCTGATTTTACAGCATTATATGTTTCAGCTTGGGATCAGAATGTTATGTTGCTTGTAAATATTTGTGTTCTTGGTTTTTATGTTGTTTTTAGGAGTTAAGAGCTTTTCTTTTCTTTTATTTTTTTGATAAGTAAGTATATTATAGAATAAACCACCCAAGCGTGGAGTGCATCCCATTTACAGAAGGCCCCTAGGGACCAAGTGAACCCAAGAACTCTATTTTTTCCCCTATAGATTTACAATTTCGACCCCAACCCAACAAAACAAACTAGATATAAACACGTCTTTGATCACTCTCAAAGAGGACTCAACGCTTTCAAAACAACGCCTATTGCGTTACAACCAAATGCTTCACCAGAGGCAAAGGGGGGCAACTTTCCAAAAAAGCCGGGCATGACAACCAATCGACACACCTCTCCAAGACGCCAAGACATCGCGAACCAAGGCCAACATCACCCACTGAATACCAAAAAGACAAAAAATAAGGCTTCAACAGTCATAAGCAATCGGACAATGCAAAATGAGGTGATCGATAGATTCCCCTTCCTTCTTACATAAGAAACACTGATTGACCAATGACATGCCTCGCCGACCCAAAGTATCCAAAGTGAGGATGCGACCCCAAACCGCCGTCCATGTGAAGAAAACAACCTTGAGAGGGGCCTTTGTACGCTATACAGCCTTCCTAGGAAAAGACGTTTCTGCCCTAAGCAAAAGACACCCAAAGAAAGAAGAGACTGAAAAGCTCCGCGAAGACGACGACCTCCACCATAAGGAGTCAAAGCCACCACCAACAGTTAGAGCATACAATAACTCCACCAGAGCGGAAACCTCCTTCAGCTCCTAGTCTTGAAAGTGTCGCGTAAATTTGACATCCCACACTAGCTTCCCGGCATCAAGACAATAACAGTCAGCTACTGAAGCATGACGATCACGAGCGATCCTGAATAACTGCAGAAACAAAGAAGCGAGGGAGCCCTCCCCACACCACCAATTAGTCCAGAACCCAACACAACGACCATCACCAACTTTGAAACTGATGAAAGGAGCAAAAAAGTCCCATCCCTGCTGGATGTCCTTCCACACGCCCATGCCTCGACGCCCCTTGACCTCCCAGAGCACCAACCACCTCTCTCCTCCCCATAACGACAAACAATCACCCTCCTCCACAAGCGGTTCCTTTCCGACCCAAAGCGCCACAACCACTTTCTCATGAGGGCCTTATTAAAAGGTACTAAACGACGGATGCCCAACCCTCCATCCTGAAAGGGACAACACACCACCTCCTAACGCACCAAGGGAATAGAATGACTGTCCCTGGAGCCACCCCACAAAAACTGCCTCTAGATCCTCTCAATCCGCTGGGCCACACCCCGAGGAATCCGAAAGAAAGATAACACATATGTAGGAAGATTGGATAACGTACTCTTTACCAAGGTAAGTCTCCCACCCTTGGAAAGATATTGCCGCTTCCAACCCGCTAGACACCTCTCAACACGCTCAACCACCGAATCCCAGCAAGCCTGTCTCGGCCCCCGACGACCCTAGAGGCAAACCCAAATACAACGAATGAAGCTGATCGGCCCTATAATGAAGAGTAGTAGCTAAATCCGCCACATTGTTCACCTCACCCACAAGAAACAAAGAACTCTTGCTATTGTTGATCTTCAAACCAGACATTGCCTGAAAGCATATCAGAATACATCTAAGATGCCTCAACTAGGCCACATTAGCATCACAAAACTCAAGAGTATCATCGGCAAATAACAATGAGAAATATCCACAAACTGAGAAACATCATCCCCTACTCTAAATCTGCGCAAGAGACCTAGCCCCGTGGCTCTAGTCATCATCCGACTAATAGCCTCCATCACCACAAGGAAAAGAAGCGGAGAAAGGGGATCCCCTTACCTCAAACTACGAGAACTCCCAAAAATCCCTGAAGAAGAGTCATTCACCATCACTGAAAAGCGAACCGAAGATATGCAAAAATAAATCCATCTACGCCACCACTCTCTGAATCTCAATCTCTCCAGCATATACATAAGAAACCCTCAATGCACATGGTCATACGCCTTTTCCACATCCAACTTTACCAAGACCCCCGGTGAACCACACTGAATCCTAGCATCCACCACCTCGCTAGCAATAATGACAGTCTAAAATCTGGCATGCACATGGTCATACGCCTTTTATTGAAACTATTATACCAAAATTGCTCATGCGCGCAGCTAATTGTCAAGAAGATGATTTTTTTATGAAGTTTTATTTTGCTTAATAATGAGGTTGGTTGTCAAGCAGAGCTCTTTGGTAGAATTTATTTTTAGAGTCTAATGTGGATTGTTGAAGGATATAAATATTTAAGTTACACTCTCTCTAATAGCTTAAGCTTTTGGAGTAGTTGGTAGTTAACATGGTATCAAAGCCAAATGTCTCGTGTTCAAACCTCACTGTCACCCTTTGTTGAAAATTGTTGTTTCACGTGTTGGACCAAAATAAGGCCGCACGTGAGGGAGCGTGTTGAAAGGATATAAATATTTAAGTTATACTCTCTCTAATAACTTAAGCTTTTAGAGTAGTTGGTTGTTAAGCAGAGCTCTTTGGTAAAATTTCTTTTTAGAGTCTAATATGGATAATAGGAAATCTAAGTATTCAAACCTTCATTTCTTGAGAAGTTGCTCATGTGCCAAGCTGGTTGTTAAGCTGAAGAATTTTGAACACGAAGTTCTATTTTGCTCAGTAGTGATCCTGGTGACTCATACATAGGGCTGCAAATGAGCCGAACCGAGCTTTGTAATGTTCAAGCTTGTTTATTTATTAAACGAGCTTAAAAATTATGTTCAAGATTGGTTCATTTGTTAAACGAACGAGCCCAAGCCCGAGCGTTAGTTTTAGTGAATCGAGCTCAAGCCTGTTCACGAACAGCTCGGTTCGGTTGTAGCATATATTAATCTTACCAATAGTCACCTAGATTGGGTTATTTATTTGATATTAGGGTCTTTGATAATTTTTAATATAATAATATTGGGCTTAATAATGTTTGTTGGGGGAGGACTTTGTCCTATATGAAATTAAATTTGTGTAAAGTAAAATAGACTTTAGATATGTTAAAATTTTATATTATATATTACTAGGGTTGCACACGGTTCGGTTCGGTTTCGATCGAAACCGAACCGGTATTTTCGGTTTCTTAAAAATGAAAATCGTAACCAAACCGTTAGTAAAAGAAACCGAACCAAGCCAAACCATTTTTTTCGGATCGGTTTCGGTTTTTATAGAATTTTTTTTTATCAATAACATTTTCTTTATATATTTAAGGAAATAATTTTTTCTGTTAAAATTTATAAATGACATTTTCAATAACATTTTCTAGATATTTTAAAATTTATAAATGGAAATTTCATTATTGTTATTATTATTTTATAAAATCAAAAGTTTTGATAAGAATAAACTAATAAGTTTATTTCCATCTCTATTTATTCATCTATCTGTAATCATTATTCTTGTAGTTATATCTGTCTAATTCATAAAATGTGGGTCAAACTATGCACAATCTTCACTTTTGAAAGGTCTCTGTATATGTTGGAAATTTACTTTTTTTCCCTTTTACACTTGATTTCGGTTTTAGTTCTTGCTACATCAATCTATTTTATGGAGTTAATAAAATTTGGAAAAAAGTAATTTAACTTCTCTATATTAGGTTTATTTTTCATACAAAATTACAATCATACCCTCTCAAAGTCTCACAAGTTGTCTGATATAATTATATAGATAATACATATATAATATAATATATTATAAAACCGGTTTGGTTTTTGGAGGGTAAAAACCGAAACCGAACTGAAAATTTTGGTTTTTGAATTTTGAAAACCATAACCGAATCGAATAATCTTAAAACCGAACCGAACCGCCAGTTTCAGTTAGGTTTTGTGTGCAGCCCTATATATTCACAATATAATAATTTATACTACATATGTCTCATATTAGTTGTCCACTATTGCAACTTTACTTGTCCCAAAATACTTGTCCAGTTTGAATTTCAATACAATTTAACCTTTCACTTTTTCCAACTATCCTTCTTCCACTAACTTTAAACAAATACTAGACCGTACCATAATACTATATCATTAAGGGCAAAATTGGAAATTGCACACTAGTCAACCCAAATCAATAAAATGTTTAAAAGTCCAAATTGGACAACTATTGTGGGATGGAGGGAGTAATACATATATATATATATATATATATAAGTGAGCTTTTAATAAGCCTTGTTCACGAGCTTTGTTCGCGAACATTTTCGAGCCGAGCTCACACTTGTTTGACCTTGGTTCACTTATTAAATAAATGAACGCAAGCCGAGTTTTTATCGAGCCGAGCTCGAGTTGCTTGTCGAGCTCTTGGTTCATTTGCAGCCCTACTGACACATGGTGTAGCACTTTGGTAGAGTTTTAATGACTAGCAAGTGGATGAGGTTTAACAACTAGCAACTGGAGCGGAGACTTAATAATGCTGACCAATAGAGGACTTTGTCAATCATTGCTTGAAATGAAGTTTCAAAACTAGTCACTGGATTTTTGAAGTTGTAACCAATGGAATCACAACATATTGGGAAAAAAGTGGCTACCAAGAAATTTGGTGAAAACTAAGAGAACTGACCACCTCCACCATTTAATGCAGTTATTTGGCATGGCACTTGACAATGTCCATGGGTGTTTTGGAATGAGAAATTCCTCTATCAAATATAGAAATTGTAAGGAGATGAATGCTAGAATTTCAGTTCTTAAATCATAAAGTAGAAACCCTTATACCACTGTTGTTGCTTTACCCAAAATGCACTGCTTCACCTGTATTGCAATTATTGCAAAGAGGTGATGACGGCTATCAATCCGGAGAAAACTTGGCAAAAGGTACCAACTGAGCAATAGAGCAGTCCCGATCTCGTATACCCTCTTTAAATATCTTCAATCTTTCTGATTTTCAGTAATAAAGTTTCTCAGACACAAGCATAACTAGCCAGTATGTTTATATTCTAAAAGACCTTGCCAAAATGGCAGTCATACTTTAACCAAAGAGGTGAAGAATATTAGTTTTGAATCTGGATATTAACAAAACCAACATAAATCTACTAGACTATAGGCAATTAAATTGAGTAACACAGATCTGCAGCAGTTTTTTAATGCCTGTATTTGCTATTTTCTGCTGATGGAATCTGGTATTTGCCTCTCTGGATTTATCTTATTTTTACTTCATCCCCCATTCTTTGTATTAGCTATTAAGGCATGAGAAGTTCATGGCTTTCTATTAGAGATCGGATGGTAATTATATGTGTGTGTGGGTCCAAATATGAGTAGGGAATACATCATACATGGTCATTTCATGATGCAAGAAATTTGGTAAAACTGCTCAACAAGGAGACTGGAGATATGTCAGTAGTTGAATTTGAATGGAAGAGAATACTTTTCAACTTTACTAAACGATGAGATACACGTTTGTTTGTTTTTTTTGTTGACATGGGCAAGTAAATTTAGGTATGGGAAAGTCATGCGGTGCCTTTTTCAGCCTTGGGTACTGGATCTAGGGGAATCTAATTTATTGATGACCATGTTTCAACTTCCAAGTTATATCAGCTCTGTCACTGCTGTTCTTATTCTCTTCACTTTAAGCCATAGATCGATTGGCAAAGATGTATGAATCTTGGAGTTATACTTTATAGTCTTTGACTTCTTTAAGTGGTCTGGTTTTACTAATAGATGGTCTTTTAATGCTTGCTTCTCAAAAAAAAAAAAATAGATGTTTTTTTAGGTAGTCTCATGGTACTGATCTATTTCATTTTCAAGCTTCTAACTCTTTTGTATTTGTGTAAGAAGTTCCTTCCTTCTAATCTCTAATATGTTTCAGGTTTGATTTATATTTTCGGAAGAATCCCTTTGGTGGTGAATATACAGTTTTTGCTGGTCTAGAAGAGTGCATAAAGTTCATTGCTAATTTTAATATGACAGAGGAGGAAATTGCGTTTATTAAGGCGTCCTTGCCTAGCACATGTGAGGTAAACCAACTTATTGGGTATGTTAATGGTACAAGCAGTAATAAACTGAATATAGCTTATGGTGGTTGGCAGTTATGCATGGTATAAACATGGATAATAAGTGAATGTGAAAATAGAAGAATAAGATGCTGGGATTTTCTTAAACATTTGAGCTTTAAAAAACTCAGGATAATGTTCAATTATATAGGACTTACATATGCAATTGGTTGAAATTTTTTCATTTTCTACATTTCCTAGGTAAATTGTGCTTCCTAGCAGTCTCCATAATGATTTTGATTCTTCCAATCATGGTGAAACATGTGCCTTTCTGCATTGTTGCAGGACAATTCTTATTGTATAGGAATGATAATCATATTTATATGCATGTAAGACTGTTCTACCTGCTCATTGGTTTGAAAAGAATTTATGTACAGATTAATTCTCAACATTTCATACAGAAACATAAACAGTCTTTTTAACTACCCAATTAATCTGTTGGTTGATACTTGAGTCCTGCATACATTTTCCTACCCACCAGGGAGCAAGTGAATATTTCTCTAGCTGGACATATACATTTGAAATTGATATCTTAAAAGTCATTGTGTTTCCAGAATCATAAATTATGTAGGCAATTCGTCTGTTTGTGATGACTGGCAATAACATTACACACCAATTTTGTAAAGGGGGTTCCTTGCTAGTAGATCTTGACAAGGCTATGGTGGTATGTAACGTACCAAATGGAAGATATTGTAGACCACTGCATCCTTTACCTATAGTTGCAGATTCTCCAGAATCGTGAAAACTCTGTCATGCTAATTTGAAAGAAGTTTCACATAGACTGTCAGGGTTTCACGTTCTTTTTTGTGGTCTTTATAGTGCCATTCTTCATGCTTTATATAATCCATGATTTCTATGCAGAATAAGTAGTTCACTAATCTGTTGATAACTATAGGATGGCTTCTACGAGTATCTTAGAGGAATTGATTGTTCTGATATTGAAGTATATGCTGTTCCGGAGGGATCTGCTGTTTTCCCGAAGGTACCCTTATTGAGGGTTGAAGGGCCAATAGCTGTAAGTACCTGTAAAGTGGTCTCATCTGTGTGGATTTTTTTCTGGACATAGGTGTCATGTTTTGATGAGTCAATCCATGCGGAATTTTTCTTTTTGTCTGATGCTCAACAATAAATGGGTTTAGTGTTCCTTATATATCCTTATGAGAAAACACCTTAAGGCTCCTAATTCTTTTTTCCAGGTGGTTCAACTGTTGGAAACTCCATTTCTAACGCTTATAAATTATGCATCATTAGTTGCTACTAATGCTGCAAGGCATCGCTTTGTTGCTGGAAAATCAAAACTTCTACTTGAGTTTGGGCTTCGACGGGCTCAGGTTGCTGATATTTTCCATCGATTTGAAGTGCTTATCCGAGTTATACATTTTGTTCATACATTCTATGGCTACTTCACATATAGGGGCCTGATGGTGGAATTGGGGCTTCAAAATATTGCTATATTGGAGGATTTGACGCGACAAGGTGATTTCCAGTGAAGTACTGGATCCTTACTTTATGCTGCTGCCTTTTTGATTTTTTGGTGTCTTATCTTTTCTATGGGGATTTACTGTCAGTTCTTTTTGAGGTTTGTTACTTTATCAATGAGAAACTCATATGTGTGACTCATCCATGTGAAGCTTTGCTTAAAACGAATTAGTTGTACAAAAATTAAAAGACCCCGAGTATACATGTTTTTAAAATCCACTTTCACGCGGGATTTCAATTTACTTAGCTAAAGTGGTTGGATCTTCTAAATTTTTGGGATGAACTAGTCAATTACTTGTGATGATATGAACAAATACTCGTAAGATAAAAAAAATTCAGTTTAGGAGCCTGTATATGATTACGCGCTTTATATTTTATACTTATGGAAAATATCATGAAAATAATTAAATCAGGTATAGATTGCAGACTTGCAGTATTGTGAGGCTGAGGCATTATCTACCGAATATTACAATTTTTTCATGAGCCTGCCAATTCGTACTGTACTATGGTGCAGTTCAGATATTGCTTTGCGTGCAATGCTTTCAATGTTTTGGTCTGCCCACTTGAGAACATAGCACTCTGGAATGTTGTTGTTACGAGCATTCCTCTGGGTACTCGTGTGCTATGTTAGCTGGAGTTAGATACGTGTGTTGGGTGTGGCTATGTATCGAAGCATTGGACATAACAAATGTACAAACAAAGTCACACACCCCGCTAAAATTTATATTATCTACTATATAGAGAATATTTTTCTCAGTATCTACTTTCACTCATTATGAAGCAACTATGAAGCACGGACACGGGACACAGGTACGACACTGCAACATGGCGAATCTAAAAAACATAGAACACAACACGGTATGGACATGTCAAAAATAATAGTATAATGGCTTATTATTTATTGAAAACAGTTAAATTTTAATTATTTTATCCACATAATTATTAAATATCATTCATTTAGATCTTAAAGTTTATATTTTTTGTTGACATTTTCTTAAGTTTTATATTATCTTTTAATTAGTTCATAATATATATAAATTACATTAAAATTAATTAAAAAATTATCCCGCCGTGTCCTCAAAGTGTCAAAAGTGTGTCCAAGAGGTGTCCAAAATGTGTCCATGGCATGTCCAAAAATATATAAGTTTTAGGACACTTTTAACCGTGTCTGACAGGCCTCGAACAAGTGTCCGAATGGCTGACACGGGTACGGCACCCCTAGACGATGTGTTAGTGTTTCATTGTGAAGGAATAATATATTAGTTATCGATCATTAGATATATTTTTTACCCTCATCATGATCTTGAATTGTCAACTTCAAAACATTGGATCATGAGGTAACCTATAATTCTACTTACTTTAATCAATATTTATAAATAAATAAATATGGTTTATTTTCTGAAATTCATCATGGCGTTTTACAGTTAAGTTTTGGTTATCACTGAATGGTTCATTACTTGGATACTTTGTGGTAGGCTAGAGAACTGTAACCCACAGCCTTGATGCATCAAAATGCAAGTCTTAATAAAATATTTCTAAAGTTCCATTGTGGATTTATCCTCGATCTTTTTAACTTTGTGCATTGTGTATAACCTAGAAAAGAAAGACAGTTGAGCTTTGAAGGATCAACCATATGTTTTGTGTCTAGTTTCCTGTCATTCTCAAGGCCACATATGCACTATATAATAACACAGTTAATTAAACAAGGATAAAGAAGGAAAATTCTCAGACACTGGACTACATGTTATCAAAATTAATGAAGTCAGTCATATCCGGTTTGTTGACGTACAGTAGTTTGAAGAAGTTACTTCAGTTAGAAACTTTCATCGCAGACCTTTATTAAACTATATTTTAGTGCGTGTTTGACAGATAATTAATGTGTTTCTGAGTGCCTTGGGAATAATTTAAGCTAACCTTCTTATCTTTTCCAATAACTTGTTGATCAGAGTTGTGTCTCATCTAAATTTTTGTGTTATGTGTTGACAGCAATGTTGCAGCTGGGAGGTTATTTGGGATACCACTCCGTGGGACACATTCCCATGCTTTTGTTAGCTCATTCATGGTTGGTGAAATTTACAAGCAACTACCACACATGACAAATGTCTAGAAGTAGTTTAATTATGGTGTTGACTCTTATATAAAATAATAAAAAGTAAAATGAGAAATTCTGTTTGTACCACAACGGTGATCAATAGTTTTATCCTGTTTATTCCTTTTGGACTCTTCTTTCCTCAAAACACAAAAATGATTGGTTAAGTTCTAGTAAATCACCCCAGTCATGCTACAGTATGTTCATTTCCTATTCAATAAGTACCAAATTTATTATTTCTTTTTGCTTTCTAAATTGAATCAGTAGTTAAGTGTTGGTCGCAGGAAGGGATGATCGCCGAGAAAATTTTCTTGGTTCGAATTGGCCTGACTCTTGTCGAAACTTGATGAAATATGAAGTCAAGGGATATGTTAAGATCCTACGCAATTAAAGAGACAAGAAACACTCGACTATTTTTAGGACAATTTTGTTATATACTTAAACATGAGTGACTTGACTGGAATGCATGATGAATCTGTAAGTTTGTTCAGATAAAAAAACAAATTATCCTTGTTTTTCTTAGTGAATATATCTTAAAAATGAAACATGGGTTCAATTTTGTTATAACAGAAGTCCAGGCTTAAAGGATGGTCTTGTTGCACATTCTTATGATAAGGGAAGAAGAGGAGATGTGGAGTGACCTTATTCTGCTGATGATGGAAACTTACTAAAATTATTGGTGGTAGTGGTATGTCAGGGTTGTATTACTTCTCTGGAAGCGGAATTACAACTTTAGATTAAATTGGAAATACTGTTTTACTGGTCTTGTTGATTTAACAAACACACAAAATTTCACCCTCGCTCTAGATTGTCGAGGGATTCTATGCTCCAATTACCTGGGGCTTTAAAGTTACTAATAGAGCATGAAGTTATCACTCTAAACACCCTCGGCTTTGCAGCTAGTTGGACAGTGTCGATATCTTCATGATACTTATTTGTTGCCCCTTTTCAATCATTTTAAGGTGAAAACTTGTGGTGGTGTCCAAGTGATAGAGCAAAAACATATCAAAAAGGGTCTTTTGTATGCTGGAAATGAGTATGCTCTCTAATCTTGTTTTATATGCCTTGTCCAACTTCCTAAATCCACGCACTCCAGTTTCACCACTGCAGTAAAAAAAATAAAAAATAAAAAAAAAGAGAAAAAAAGAGGCTGCATTAAATTGTTGATTGATTGGCTTTAGTGATTTTACCAGAGCTGCGAGGCAGTTGTCCGAGTTTAGAACGGGTGGGGGAAGATATTTTGTCAAGTTGGAAAAAAGGATAAAACATATTTGGTAACTACGTGTCTGAACTCTTTTGGTGTTTTATCCTTCTCTGGAATTTCTGTTCATGCCTTGGTTTGTTGTCCTTCTTCATTTCTTACTAGGTATTTCGTCATATTCTCTCTTTTTGTTATGATGGTTCATGGGTAGACAGTGATGTTCTTTATTGTTTTTATTTATATTTTATTTATAATTTTTTAAATGCATGGAATTCAATTAGATGGTAATCGTATGCATTTGTTTATTGTTTTGGGCAGAGGATATCATTTTTTTTAACTGTTAAAAAAAAAACCTTGGTTGAGTCTGTTATTTCTTATTTTATTTTTATTTTTCAAGTGTACTGAAAAAAGAACATTTTTATGAGTCTCTGTTATCTGTGTATTCTTTCTTGCAAGAGGTATTTTACCCCATCCACCCCACTCTTATCAATCCTTTGGTTGCAGAGCCCTGATGAGATCATTGACAAGTACCTTCAGAATTGTGATGGTTCAAGTGGTTGCGAGGATTTTGTCAGTCTGGTGCAGACATGGCTGAGCAAAATAAAGGTGCTCTTAAGAACTTGTTATACCACATGGGTGTGAATGCATTATATAGATGTCTTCTTAAAGAGGAATTCCTGCTCGGGATGCTTACTTCGAGGGAAAAAGTAGTATAATTAGCATTTTATCTCAAGTGCAACGAATAAATATAAATCATGTAAACAGTAAATATGAATCCAGCAGTACAGGATTCCAAATAATTGTTACAATCACAGTACAAATGAGAAAATGAAGGTTGAATAATGATTAATTGGTATGACTTTATGGGAGCATGGGTCGTTTTAGAAATATAGCTGTTGCATCTGTATGTAATGTTGGTGGACAGAAAGATGATATGGTTTCTGTTCCACATACTAGATGTTGAGTAAAATTTTCATAACTTGTGTTTCTCAAATCAGTTGACCATCTGTTAAAGTATTTGTTTTTTTTTTTAAATGAATTGAAAATAGAAATCTTTTTGCTTGTTTTGAAATATCATATCATTGTCACGGAATTTTTCCCAAGGGCCCCAAATTTCTGTGCCTAGTGCAAAGTTCATTTTCCCTTTCCAAGGGTTAAAAATAAAAAGGGCAGCGTGATGTTGCGGCCATCGTGGGGTCTGGGGAGGGTCATATGTATGCAGCCTTACTCTCTACATACAGAGAGGCAAAAATTTAATTTAAAAATTTGAGAAAAAGAGAGAAAAGCTAAAATGTGAATGATCTAAAGTAGCATTCCTGTTTAAAATTGTATTGGTATATATATATATATAATCTCAGCCCAAATTTGTCTTTTTGAAGTGTATTGTCTAATTTTCAAAAGTATGTCTCTGCGATGTTTATTTATTTATAAATTCATTAGTACAATGCTTTTAGTCTCTTCATGTCTTCTCAGTTATTCTGTTTATGGAGACTTTTCAGTGGTCACATTTATCTCGTGGCATGTTTGGTGAGACAAATCAGAGCGAGTTAGCAGCTTTCACCTCATATGCCCTAGCATTCCCTAGCAGTTTTCTGGCTCTTGTTGACACATATGATGTAAGAATACTTCTTTCTTTTTTCTTTTGTTTTTCCTTTTCCTCTTAGCATGCATTGTATTCCTGGTATTCCTTGTATATCTCTGGTGTAACCTTTCCATTGCATCTAGTCATTTACCTGCTTGAATGCGTTATTTTGTTTATTAGTTGTTGTTTAGCCAAAGACTTGATTTTTTCCATAGATAGTGAACTCGATTAAAGTGATGATTGAGCTATAGGTTTTGACTTACTATAATCATTATTATTCTATTAGAAAAAGAAAGAAAAAGTTTTATATTGGAAGTCATTAATATTTTATATGTTAAGTTCTAAAGGAGCTATTTAAGTCAGGGTTCTCATCATTTAGCTAGCACTGCTCACTGGAGTGGTATTCTTCTACTGTACTTCCTTCCAAGCCACTCTTTTAACTTTAAATGGGTTAAAATCATATGCATTTTTAATTTAAATCATGATTACCATTTTTGATTTGTTTGATGGCAACCAGATACAACTATAAAGTTGCAGAACATGGTTTTTCAACTCTTTTTGATTTGTTTGATGACAAGCCAGCCCCCCACTATAAAGTTGCATAATATGTTTCTTACTCTTGTGTTTTTTATTCGTAGTGTTTATGTTTACTTTGGTTGAATTTTTTTTGCTGAGAACTTTTGGGGTATGTTTATTAACAATTTGTACACTCTATTTTCACTTTCTCTAAAAGTAAAGTCACGGTTTTGTTTTTGTAGTGCACAATAATAGTAAAATCATATTACTTTTCAAAAGAAAAAAAATGTAAAATCGTGTTTAGCAATTACAAATTGTTTTCTAAAAGTCAAAGCAAGACACGTAAAGCATGTAACAAAATTTTTGTTTTTATTGAAATCTAAATTAAGTTTTTTTGAAAACATTATACAAAAAAGAAAATAAAAATGAAATTTTATATTTTTTCCAAAAAATAAGTTCAATTTACAATTTCCTCTTTAGTGGGTGAAGTTGCGCTACAAAAACAGAAAGTATACATTGTCAGAAGAAGAGAAAGTACCTTTTCATACTTCCTCTTCTTTTCTCTAAAAGTGGAAGTACTTTCTAAAAGAGTAAAATTATACTAAACATACTTTTAGTTTTAATTTCACTTTCACATTTGACAGCAGAAAGTAGAAAATATTTCCTGTTCCTAAACAGGTCCTTTACTTGCCTTGCTTCTTATACATCTCTTATATACTTGTTCTTGCCCTTACTTACTTTGGATGTCGTATATAATGATAATTGTCAATAGGCTTTCTTTTGTTCCACTTTTCATGGAAGGTGATATATCTTGGTTTCTTTTGTTTCACATCTGATTTATCAGGTTCTGAAGAGTGGAATTCCTAATTTTTGTGCAGTTGCTTTGGCACTAAATGATTTGGGGTATGTCAGAATTCACTCAAATATTCATGTGCTGGCATCTTTACCCAATTAAAGTCTCTTGTGCAGAAATGCTGTTTTAGCGACCAATTTATTTATCCTTTAAATACTTTACCACCTGTATATTTTTAGTTCAGTAGTAGGGTTTCTGTTTATGCTTGCAGAGGGGATTTTAATAAATGCTTTGCCTTAACAAGCTTATAGAATAAAAATGATTAAGATATGTTAATACTATTTCTGGTGTCGCGCATCTCAACCCATGGAAAGCCTGCCTCATTTCCTTCTAAAAGATTGTCCCATCTACTTGGAGTTGACTAAATGGATCTGATTTTACCATTTTTACAAGATGTTTAAGAAAGGTTCTACATTAGTTTTCGACTAACATAAAGGATCAACATTAAGCCTAGACAAGCAGAATTTGTAGCTGGCATGTACAATGTACAATATAGTCTTATTACTGAATGGATTTTTATTAGCTCTCGGGACCTTATTTCTGCTGCAGAATAGGAACTTGAAATTAAAACAATTAATTTAAGCGTAGTGAATGCTAATCCCATTAGGGTATCAGAGAGATTGCTTCAAATGGTTTCTAGATCATTTTTCCCTTTTTGTCAATTTTGAAAGGAGGATTTTCGTAATTTTTGGGATGCCTTTCTTCCATAAATCTTCTGCAATAACACATTTAGTTTATTAGAATTTGGATTGGAGCCAATACAGGAATGATAATTATAAAACTCCATATGGTGATTAATTGGCATTGTGAACAGTACAATCTTCATCATGATCACATTTTATCTTATAATCTACCTTTCATTTAGTTATATAGGTATAATTGAAAGAGAAACATTCTGGGTACATGAACAACTTTGAATAACAAGTCCTGCCTGATTCAGAGAAGACAAAACTGAACCAATTTATTTATTTTTTATTACTTGTAAAAGAGTAAACTGAAAGTTTCACTTATAATGGTGTGAACATGTGCAAAGAAGACCATTAAGTGTGTGACTTAGGAAAAATAACTTGGTCCACATTGAGGGTAATGCTAGGAGAAGGGGAATACCAAAATTAATGCAGGTAGAATTGGTGTAGCAAGTCCTGCCTGATTAGGATAAGACATAACTGAAGCAAAAATTTAAATTTTCAGTACTAGACTTAAAGTCTAAACTTCTGATTATGACAGTTTGGACATGTGCCCATAAGACCATTAAGTGTGTTTGTTGGACATGTGCCAATAAGACCATTAAGTGTGTGTTAGTCCATTTTTCTTGGATGTGATATTCTGTAGTTGTTAATAATGCATCTTAGAAAAATAAATTAATATTTAGTAATTGATTGATTGTACATGAGGGTAAAACATTCAATAGAATGATAATGGTGTTGGCATTATGGGTTATTCTCAATCATTTGAGGCTCCTGTAAAGCTCAGCATCAACTTATGTGACACAATTCAGTAAACTAATTACCATAATATAAATATCTGGAAAAAAAAACCCGCTAGTTTGGTTTGGAGTTCTGTTCTAGTTGGTCCTTTTGAAAGCAATTGAATTCATCTCCCCTCATCCCATAAGCACCATTTGTCATTGTCAACCAATTAATTTTTTATTCTGGAATTATTCTGATAGTATGCTCTTTGATGGAATGAATGTGTTGTTCTCGTTAGGCATTGAGAAACACATTCTGCCATTTTCCTTTTGGTGACAGAAATGTCTATCCACAACATCTATTGTTGCTTGTTGTTTTCTTCATACCTCTCTTCTCTTGTACTTCCTGTCGTATCCATAACATTATCGTGAAATCATATTATTTTCCAGATGTCCATCTGTTTACTTTTATCTTCATGCTGAGTTTAGACTGTGTGCAGGTACAAAGCAGTAGGTATTAGATTAGACTCTGGTGACCTTGCATATTTGTCTTGTGAGGCGCGGAAGTTCTTTTCCGCTATCGAAGAGGAATTCGGAGTGCCTGGTTTTGGGAAGATGAATATTACTGCTAGTAATGACCTTAATGAGGAAACTTTAGATGCTTTAAACAAACAGGTAAATTATTTAATCGGACGGTGCTACTTACCAATTTTTAAGATCTTAAAAATATGTAAACAGTCTCCTGTCAATTACATATTTTCTTAATATTCTTTAGGCAATAAATAGAAATACTCGGAAGTGAGCCACATAAGCAATAAGAATTCATCTTTAATGAATGTTTTGATGCCCATTATTGCAGTTAGTCAGCAATTTAAACGGTATGTCGTATTTAGATGTTGTTACAGTTAATGAAAATCGTTTTGCTTTTCTCCATAATAATAAGCTGGCATTGTTTTTATTATCTAATAAATCCATTGGAAAGGTCTCTTCTCTTTGTTCCAATTACTTCCGAGTTCCTGAGATGATCACTTGCTTGTATTAGAAGATGAAATGATGACGTAGAGTCAAGGCCAGTGGGCTTTTACCCATCGATTTTGACTTTAAAGAACTCGAGGCATGTAACAGCTAAGAAGTTTTTTTGAATATTAACCAACCACTGTGTCAATGAGTCGGAGTAGTTTGGTTCCACCGTGCTAGTATTGTTGATAATTATGATTTTTTTGTTTTAATTTTTTTTATCTGATTGTATTTTGGTAGTTCAGGACTCCAAGTAGTTTGATTCCACCATGCTAGTAAATATGGCTGGTGCATGTTGAATTGCTAGTACTGATATTTAATGAAAAAATAAATAGACTACCCAATCAGTATTCTTATTACTCTCAACTTAACAAAAAGGCTAGTTTTCATTTTCAGCCTTGATCTGTCTTCTCTGTTTTAATGCATGTTTTCTTCTTCTTTTTTGGCGTTACTGTTTTTCATGCTTTGTACATCGGAATCGCATTGGTATCAACAAACTTAAAACAAAAGTTGTCATTTACGTTTTGTTGAAAATAGAACAGAAAGTTGATTAAACACTTGTGCTCATAGAAAGAAATGGACACTTGCGTATGGGTTTAATTGCGTAAGAAATATGAGTTGGTTCATCGAGTATCAGTAAAACTTGACATAGTCATGTCGAGATGAAGGATGCAATTATTTTTTCTGGCAGCGTTCATTTTTTCAGTAACTACTTGTACTTTGTTTGCAACAATCACTCTCAAAACTGTGTTCAAAATAAAGTTGAACCATGAATAGACTTGATGGGCAAAAATTTGTTGTGATGCATTATGATTATGTACCATGGAATTTTTCTGTCTCAGTTTATTGATTGTCAAATTTGTATTGTTTTGATTTTATAGTTCCCCTTTTTACTTCATGAAGGAAGAAAAAGAAAAGAAATTTCCTTTTTTGCACCTATTTAATGACTTTTTTTCCACGCACAGGGTCACGAGGTTGATGCATTTGGCATCGGAACCTACTTGGTTACATGCTATGCTCAAGCTGCTTTAGGTTGTGTTTTCAAGCTTGTGGAAATAAACAATCAGCCCCGTATCAAACTTTCTGAAGACCTTTCAAAGGTTTTATCCTGCTATTAAAATATTAAAGGGATTATCGCTTTGATTATTGAGGTTAAATTGTTCTCTGGTTTTAGGTCACTATTCCATGTAAAAAACGGTGTTTCAGATTGTACGGAAAAGAAGGTTACCCTCTTGTAGACCTTATGACAGGGGAAAATGAACCTCCTCCAAAGGTATAATATCTATATACTGCTGCTGCATATATATTAATCTTCTTGTCGACGTTAAGATGTCCCTTATGCATGAGTCTATAGGCTATCTCAATTGTTAATAATACTTCATCTACTGAGACTACTACCTTGTGATAAGATTAAATAACCCAAAGTGAGATCCAATTTGCGATTGTTGTGGCATTAGATCGAACTATTCATAAGTTCATTTGAGAAATTTAAATTTCACATTTTTATCAGCAGCATCATTGATTGTTTTTCTTCTGGAGCCAAACCGGCGGTGTATTAGTTTCCCTTTCGATTGAATTGTAATTTTGTTTTTCCATATTTAAACTGAATTGTTATATTCTGTCTTCCTCTATATCCCACTTGCCCCTATTTTGGTACTATGTGTCATTGGATCAAAATTGTATTGCAAGTACTCTTTTTTTCCCAAGAAGCAAGCAAACAAGTACTTTATATATTGATGAATTCAGGGAGGCAGATGCACGGACCTGTTCAGGGACGAGTGGGGGGCGGTGGCCCCCACTGGATATATATATATATATATATATATATATATATATTTTATACTTTTATACCTTAGATTTTAGGATTATGCCCCCACTGAATTTTTTTTTTAAAGATTATTCCCCTACTAAAATTTAATATATTGCTTATCTGCCCCACTATAAATTTTTTCTTTACATGTATGCCCCCACTGAAACAAATTTCTAGGTCCGTGCCTGGGCAGATGTATGACATTTTTTTTGAGAAGCTATGTATTTATGTAAAGAGTAGAGAGTTCATATCATTATGGTACAAGATATTTGGAGACCTACAAAGTTAGTAGCTAATAACTGATTCATCCGTGAAGACTTGGATGTCTACCCCTATTAACTGCATATTATCCCGACCATGTACATACAGGTTTCTCAATTATAGTTATCATTTCATTCTGTATTTGTAGGTAGGGGAAAGGATTCTGTGTCGCCACCCATTTAATGAATCCAAGAGAGCGTATGTAGTGCCGCAGCATGTTGAAGAGCTTCTGAAGTGTTTTTGGCCTGCCAGCCCCGGTGAGAGATTTAGGATACATATCTCTAAGTCACCACTGCATTTTTAATTCGATCTGCACACTTTTCGTCTTTCTCACAGCATTAATGTATTATGCATATATAGATGTATATTTCCATTTCCACATCAAACATAATTCTTTAGTACCTTCCTTTTACTTTGGTGGGCAAAGCTAATCTTGTTCCACCTTCCAGCATACCAGAAGTTCGGCTTCCATGAATGCATGGAATATCGAAGCGTTTGGTTAATTTTCAAACATCTCTCAAAATTAGCCCCTTCAACATGTACCAAACATTATCACATTTCGCTATCATTCATCCCTTAAAAACATGCACAATATACTATGATGCACCATGTCTGATCCATCTCGATCTCTCTGCTTATGTCGTTCATAAAACCAACTCCTGTTAGACACTTTTTATTAGATTTTCAGCAATTGGTGGATTGCATACCCTCTCTGAACTCATTTTTTGCTACTTGAAGATCAATCAAGAGAAGAGTTACCACCGCTTACGGAGATTAGAAATCGCTGTATCAGACAGCTGGAACAAATGCGTCCCGACCACATGAGGAGACTTAACCCTACACCTTACAAGGTGCTGCAATGTTTCTCTTGCTTTCAAAGACATATTTGCAGATAACATTTTATTTTATTTTTGCTTTTTATTATATTATTTATTTATCCGGTTATAACTACGAGAATATTCATTGTGTTGCTCAACAGGTTAGTGTAAGCGCGAAGTTATATGACTTCATTCACTTCCTATGGCTTAATGAGGCACCTGTTGGAGAGTTGCAGTGAGGATGTGAGAAGAAGATTTTTGCAAATGTGATATATATGGAATGCAAGTAAGATTCCAATGAAATTGAAGGGAAATTCACAAGGCTGAAATAATACATCAAAATTACATATTTACCTATGGGTTTGATAAGTGTGATCTTTTTATATTGCTTAATAAAAAAAAAGATATGTTTGCTTTGTTTTTCGTCTTACACATTCTGTGTCTCATCTCTTGTCAAAATACTCTCTTTAGCATTTATAGAGGGACTTGATAAGCCTTAAAAACAGGGCCCCTCTTGCAAAAATATTGTTCCCATTAAATTAGTGTTTAAGACTTGAATTTTCTCATATGTCAATTTCAAGTCACCAATGAAAATATGATATGAACCAAGGTAGTCAAAATCGCGATCATAGGTCCTAGATCCTAGGATCCCAAAACGATTCAAATCGCACCAAAATCATTTATATAGGTAGAATCAAAGTAGAATCGGGTAGAATCGAATTCTACTATTTTAGAAAAAAATTGGGCTAAAATAGGTAGAATTCTAATAGAATTGTGTAGAAATTTTTTATTTTTTTTGTAAAAGGTAAGCTTTTCACACACACCACTTTGTATTTGCATGTATTTTTGATATTTTTTGGCTAAAATAATAGTTTTAGGGTTGACTCATCCATATGAGGCATAAAACGTTAATGATTTAGTCAAATATTTCAATATGTAGCCAAATTTTATGAAAAAAATAATTAAAGGTTCAATATATTTAAAAATAAAAACTTTAATATGATTTAAACTTTCAAAATAAATATTTGACTACTATGTTAAAAAATCATAAATAAACTATATTAAATAAATTATATGTTTCAATTAATTTTTATTTTAAAATTTTTATTTAAATTTGTAATTTTATCATATGAATTATAATATTTTTCTTTGTTTATTTGTATGTTTTAGTGAAGAAAATTCATGAAATAGATGATGATGAAGAATTTGGTAAGATGGACATCTATGATGTTGATAATGAGGTGAATAGTAGTGATGTTGATAATGAGGTGAATAGTAGTGATGTTAACAATGATGATTTTGACGGTGATTGTGAATTGAATGAAAATTTTGACCATAATAATGATCTTATTTAACAGTGATGTTGTGTATAAGTAACTTTTTGTTCTAAGTTAGTGGTTATTTATTATTTTGAATTAGTATAATACATTGATGAAATTTATATTAAGTTTGTTAAATGATATTTGTTTAGGCTTCTAGAAATTGTGTTTTAATTTTAATTTTATATCTTTAATTAGTTTCAAAGCTTTTAAGCAAGTAGTAACGTGATATAATTCAAATATTTGCACATTGTTATGACTTTAAGATGATGTTTTTATTTCTATAAATTATTTTGAGTATTTTTTGTTCTATTATAGAGATATTATTGTTTAAGAAGTGAGATTGAATTATTTTTATGACAATTTGGTGAATCTTACAATTCTACTTAAGATTCTACAATTTGCGATTCTACGGATCCAAACCGATCCTACCTAAACTATGATTTTGATAGTCTTGATATGAACATTGAATTGCGGATTCTCATGTTTGATTGTAAAAAATATATGATAATAGAGTGTTATTTTTTATTTTATTTTTTTCTCGGGATTCATTTTAATTTGTTGATACCCCATTTTGATAGGTGATGTGGCAAGCAATGAGGCCAAATTAATTAGGTGACATGGATAGGTTTCAGGCTTAATGTTAAGGCCGAAGCAAGGAAAATGATATGAACAATTGGGTCAGCACCAATGGAAAGTGTACAAGCCCATTAGAGCGTCCGTTGGTTGATATGATATGAAGATAGACACAACACAAGAGAATATTATTTGAATTAAAATAATCTATCCATTAGTGGTCAGTTGGAAGGAAAATGATGCATATCAGGATGAGGCCCGCAACAACAGAATTTAGTTTCTTTTGAATTTAAATGTGCAATTATTTTTATAAGCAGGTTTAGATAAGTTTGTTATTTTTATACAAACTCTTTGGAAGTTTGTTATTCATGTAATCCTATAAATAAATACCTATTTGCTACTTTGCAAAGGGTCTCACACCAATCAAACAATTTAAATACTACACTTGTCATTTTATTTTCCAAAACTCTCGTTGTTATTTTATTTCTTGCAAACCTTTTTTAGTTTTAAAGTCTTTAGTTCAATTTAGCCTTGTCATTTCAATTCAAGCCTCATTTTCATTACTTTCAAGTCATTATTTTCATTCAGTTTTTGCTTATTTCAATTTCCAGTTTAATTCACTACCTTGATTTTTCATTTCTAAGCTTTCCTTTATTCAATTCTCAAAGCTCTCTTTTAATTTCAAGTTCTTTATTTCATTCAACATTCAACACTTTTCATTCAAACATGCCGATTGTTTGTGTGGAATATGTGATTTCCAATGTTACATTCGTAACCGTTGCAAGTCCTCTACATTGAGGCACAGAAAAGAACACAAAGTGAGAGTTTCATGTTCTCTCTCTCACGTGCGCCCGTAGAAGTCAAAATCAAAGGAGACTGTTTTTGCTTTTCGACAACATCTGGAACCGAGGTCAAGGTTCCTAGCACGCCCGCATACGAATCGACATAATCGGCTGACTTAGCCGATTTAAGAGGAAACAATTTTTGGCATCCCCGGTGGGACCATCGGTTGGGAGTGACATTGGAAACATGCAGCCAAAAAGAAGATAATAAAAGAAATGTCAGCTTTTTATAGGCAGACAAGTCAAACTAGGACAAATCCTCGGGGGTCGTTGATCCAAAATTAACTGGCTCCGTTGATTGAGGCTTTAAGAAGCCTTAGTTACGAAGTGGGCAATTTGCATGAACAAGTTTCGGCCATCAGAAGGTTGAATAACAAAAAAATATTAAATGCACGAGAATCGGCAAGTTTGCCGATTACATATCCAGCCGCTCAGCTAGGAGGATCGGCAGGGCAGCTGAATTAGTAATAATTTCTGAATCGACCGATGATACATTCAGCATCGACCAACACTTTGTTCGTCAATCCTGTTGTGAGTCAGACCATGTCTCAGCCAGTGTTTCCACCATATCAATCATTTGTGAGGCAACAATATCATAATCAGTATGTTGCTACTCAACCATCTTTTGGACTCGGGGAGCAAAATGTGGATAATTATCCAAAAGGTTTGCATGATTATAATCAATCAACGGCGACATATTCACCGATGATGATAAATTGGCAACAACAAGGTTGGTCAGAATATCAACATCAACCTTCGATACATGGGGGGCATCTGATGGCTAATCAGCAGTATGATGGCCTAATGACAAAGATAGATCAGCCAGCAGCATTGAGGCAGACTCAGCAGCGGCCTTTAACATTAGTCCTTCCGATTCAAGAGCCCGTGAACAAGAGAGGGGATCAGGTAGAACATG
Source organism: Cornus suecica (assembly GCA_963922005.1). NCBI lineage: Eukaryota > Viridiplantae > Streptophyta > Magnoliopsida > Cornales > Cornaceae > Cornus > Cornus suecica. Next base: position 35,771,579 of record OY998248.1, read on the forward strand.
TTCTAAACGGGCAGCATCAGGAACTCTGCCAAGGTTTAAGATGGACTGGCCGACCGATGTATTGGAAGCCTTATGTGGAACAAATCGATCTAGTTTCGTCCCAAGAGGATACAAGGTGCCAGACTTTACTACTTTCAGTGGAGAAGAGGCGCAATCAACAGTGGATCACATCGACCGTTTCACAATGCAATGTGGTAAAGCTAGTGCCAAACAGTATTGGAAGCTGAGGCTCTTCCACAATTCATTGACGGGACCAACACTTTCATGGTACATGCATCTCCGTGTCAATTCAATTTATACTTGGCAAAATATGGAGGAGCAATTCCATACCCAGTTCTCCCGAACCAAAAGAAAACATATCAGGCCAATAATGTGTTTATAGATCAATCAATTACGAATTGGCTGGATAATGTTGTAGCCGATAATGAATCAGATGATATTGAATCAGCTAATGAACCAGCCGATGATAAATATATTAAAAATGACTATGCTGATGATCTATCGGTTAATAAAGAATCGATCGATAATGAATCAGCTGATAATGAATAGGCCAAACAAGTATCGGCATGTGAGAATGAATCGACTGATGATAATTTGGCTGCTAAGAGTGATTCAGCTGAGAACAAATCGACATAAAGTGAAGTTGTCAAGAGTGAAAAGGCTAATAATGGATTGGCAAGTAGGGGTGCACCTGCCGATGTCGAAACTTCGTTCTTTATAATTTCAGCCGATAAAGCTGAAATTACTAAAGAATATAATTTCTTAAGAAGGTTAGTTGACATAAAATTTTATGGTTACTATGTCGTTTTCCTGATAGAACCGGTAGGGCGATCGACCGATATGACATTGCATAATACTTTAATTCCGGTCGATCGTGTTTACACACCACTGAAAGAATTACAAAACTCAAGTGGTGGGTCATTAGATGGGTTCATTGATCCATTGGTTGAAAAATAAAATATCGACCAATTGTTTCCACTAGAGAAAATTGTCATTAGCAAGATGTGGTTGATTGGAATAAAGACCAATTCGACTTTTGGTCCTAAATAAATGAATAAAAACATTGAAACTCATCCATTTTTCATTTTGTTTCACATGATTGGTTCAAATATGATGATGTTGATTTCTCTACATCTAAAATTTCAAACATCTTATCGGCTTGGGCGACCGCCGATAAAATATTTGAAATTGGGGGGCATTGTTGACACCCCATTTTGACAGGTGATGTGGCAAGCAATTAGGCCAAATTAATTGGGTGACATGGATAGGTTTCAAGCTTAATGTTAAGGCCGAAGCAAGGAAAAAAATATGGACAATTGGGCCAACACCAATGGAAAGTGTACAAGCCCATTAGAGTGTTTGTTGGTTGATATGATCTGAAGATAGACACAACACAAGAGAATACTATTTGAATTAAAATAATCTATCCATAAGTGGTCAATTGGAAGGAAAATGATGCATATCAGGATGAGGTCCGCAACAACAGAATTTAGTTTCTTTTGAATTTAAATGTGCAATTATCTTTATAAGCAGGTTTAGATAAGTTTGTTATTCATGTAATCCTATAAATAAAGACCTATTTGTTACTTTGCAAATGGTCTCACACCAATTTAAGTACTACACTTGTTATTTTATTTTCCAAAACTCTCGTTGTTATTTTATTTCTTGCAAACCTTTTTTACTTTTAAAGTCTTTAGTTTAATTTAGCCTTGTCATTTAAATTCAAGCCTCCTTTTCATTACTTTCAAGTCATTATTTTCATTCAGTTTTTGCTTATTTCAATTTCCAGTTTAATTCACTGCCTTGATTTTTCATTTCTAAGCTTTCCTTTATTCAATTCTCAAAGCTCTCTTTTAATTTCAAGCTCTTTATTTCATTCAACATTCAACACTTTTCATTCAAACATGCCGATTATTTGTGTGAAATATGTGGTTTCCAATGTTACATTCTCAACCGTTGCAAGTCCTCTATATTAAGGCACAGAAAAGAACCCAAAGTGAGAGTTCTATGTTCTCTCTCTCACGTGCGCCTATAGAAGTCAAAATCAAATGAGACTATTTTTACTTTTCGACAACCTCTGGAGCCGAGATCAAGGTTCCTAGCACGCCCGCATACGAATCAACATAATCGGCTGACCTAGCCGATTTAAGAGGAAACACAATTAAAACACAGGATTCGGACTATATTTTCATTTCAATTAAATCACAGGATTCAGAATATATTTGCGATCGTATGTTAAGAGGAAATATGAAAAAATACCCGATGTTTCCTGTATTTTTTAGCTGAACTGCGAGAGAGTGTTCAAGATTGGGATGGCTAAGTATTTAACAGTAATGCAGTTTCATGTATTTTATACATTAAGTCTTAAAGCCCACATTCCAAAATTGATGATTGTTTTCACTAGATTGGATTTGATATATAATTCATTGATGATAATACTTGCCTCATACCCTAAGGAGAATCCATGATATGGTTTAATAAAATGCGAACACATGTTTTATATTTAAACAAGAATATATGATTTTAAAGGTTAATTGAGTTATTATTGTATATTAACTTTTCTTAAAAAAAACAATTAATGGACATTTTTGTCCTTATACTTTTATTTAAATCAAATAAAAATACTTATAACATAATCGAATTGACCAAACTGTCTTCCATCATTTCTTTTCCAATAAATTATTTGCATTCACTGTGATTCAAACATAAAACTTAATAACCAATTATTTTTAAAAAAACATTGCTCTCCATAAAACCAAAAACTCATATTTTTTATACAATAAGTGATGGAGAATAGTTTGGTCAATTCCTGTATGTTATAAATATTTATATTAAATTTAAATAAGAGTAGTGAATATGTAATAATAAATTAATTAACTTTTAAAAAGAGATTTGATTCATGTTTAAATATAAAACACGTGTTTTCATTGGGGATACGAGGAAATTACTCCTTAGAGGGGTAGGAGGCAACTCAGGCAAGTATTCTCCATTCAATAAACAAGAAAAATATATAACCAACAAACTACATAATAAGATGGTATACCTTGCCTCTTTGTTTCTACATTGTATCATTATATTAATCACGAGATAGAAACGAGTAACTAGTACAACAAATATATGTATATATATATATATATATATGTATACATACATTTGAATATATATTCTTTAAAAGGCTCAATAGCAAGGCTTGTTTCCAAGGATCTACGTAAAAAGTTTACGAGGATCGAAAGAAGGACATCTAAGCCCTCCTGTAATTACAAGCTTTGCTTCTTCACATACACTCTCTTTCAAACCCATCACATCTTGCCACGAGTTCAAAAAAACAAAATAGGATTCATTATTGAATATGAAATTAACATTTTTAATTACTCCTAGAATAGAAGGAAAGTCCAACTTGATAAAGTGAGCTTGAGATGGCACTTGTTAATTTTCTCTTATTGGAAAAAATCCATTGTGTACCAAATTTTTTTCCCTCCTATTTTCTCAATTAATCATTCTCCATATTGCATCAAAAAAGACTAATAGCCAGTTGAGCAAGTAATTTACAGATGTTAGTAATTGACCGAAACCATATGCTTTTAAATGTTATTTATACAAAATCAACGAGGTGAAAAAGAACCCGACCTCATGTTATAATAAAAAATACAAAATCGAGATCTTAGCACCAAGAGGGTGCAAATCACGGATGAGTTCTTAATAATTTTTGCACCCTCTCGTTATAATTATAAATAGAAGATTGAGATTTTAGCACCAACAGAGTGCAAAGCGGGAGACAGTCCCTACACCAGTCCCCACATTTAGGCTCGTTTGGGATGCATTTTGCTTTTGGTATTTGTTTTTGACTGAAACAAATCAAATATTTTTGTTGTACACTATTTTTAGCTAAATCCAAATTATGTTTGGTAACGAAAATTTAAATCTATTTTAAATTTGACCCAAATATATTATAGCTACAATGCTGAAGTAAAAGTATAAAAGTTCTAAAAATATTAAATTGATGTTTTCATTTTTTTCAAAAACGTTTCAACTATTCACTTTACTAAGCAAAACGAAACACACCGCGCCAAACATGATTCAATACAAAAAGCGAAGTTGTTTTGACCGAAAGCAGAAATACCAAAAACAAAACCCATGCCAAACAATGCCTAATCAAACTATAAAAAATAGGGTAATTTGCACTAACATCTCCTGAGGTTAAGGTCAATTCTACCTTTGTGTCGGTTAACGCAATTTTCGTTCCAACGTTCTAAGGTTTGGTTTTCCTTGCAATGACACTCCCTGGGCCAATAAAATGACAAAAATATCCTTGATAAAATTATATGTAATGTGAAATGACTTTTATGCCACAATCTCAAATATATAAAATTTTGAAAAACATGTATATAAATTCAAAAAAATATATAAAATTCAAAAAAATGTATAAAATTCGAAAAGAAATATTTAAATTTTGAAAAAAATATATAAAATTAGAAACATATATATAAATTTCAAAAAATATATATAAAATTTGAAATATATATATAATTCGAAAATATATATATAATTTGAAAAATATTTAAATTCGAATATATATATATATATATGTCAAAAAATATATATAAAATTCAAAAAAAAAAAATATATATATATATATATATATATTCAAAAACAAAATTCAAAAAAATATATAATTTCGAAAAACATATACAAATTTCAAAATATATATATAAAATTCAAAAAAATATATAAAATTTGAAATATATATATAATTCGAATATATATATATAATTTGAAAATTATATAAATTCGAATATATATATATATTTCAAAATATATATATATAACTCAAAAAATATATATTTTCAAAAACAAAATTCAAAAAATTATATAATTTTAGAAAATATATATATATATATATTGTTAAAATATCATATCTTTTCTAATGAAGTGAATCAAACTATTTAGCACCAACATCAATTAGAGGTCTTCTTTTATATATATTTTCCCAAAATATATATATATTTTTTTCCGAAATTTATATGATGTTTTCAAAATTTATATAGTTTATCTGAATTTTATAAAAACAATTCGAAATTCATATATATTTGTTTCAAATTTTATATATATATTTGAATTATATATATATATATTTGAATTATATATATATATTTCGAATTTTATATATTGTTTTTGAATTTTTTTTATATAATTTTATATATATTTTGAATTTATATATATAAAATGGGTAATCTCAAAAAATTCGTGAACAATTCATCTATGACAAGCCGAGTTGTTGGGTAAAATTTCAAAAAATATATATAAAATTAAAAAAAAAATCAAAAACAATATATAAAATTCGAAATATATATATAAAATTCAAAAATATATATAAATTTTGAAACAAATATATATAAATTTTGAATTGTTTTGATAAAATTCGGATATATTATATAAATTTTGAAAACATCATATAAATTTCGAAATATATATATATATATATATATTGGAAAAATATATATAAAAGAAGGTCACTAATTGATGTTGATAGTAAGTAGTTTGATTCACTTCATTAGAAAAGATATGACATTTTAACAATATATATATATATTTTTCTAAAATTATTTATTTTTTGAATTTTATTTTTGAATTATATATATATTTTTTGAAATATATATATATTAGAATTTATATATATTTCAAATTTTATATATATTTTTTGAATTTTATATATGTTTTTTCGAAATTATATAATTTTTTGAATTTTGTTTTTGAAAATATATATTTTTTGAATTATATATATATTTTGAAATATATATATATTCGAATTTATATATTTTTCAAATTTTATATATATATATTTTCGAATTATATATAATTTCAAATTTTATATATTTTTTTGAAATTTATATATGCTTTTTGAAATTATATAATTTTTTGAAATTTATATATGTTTTTCGAAATTATATAATTTTTTGAATTTTGTTTTTGAAATTGTATATATTTTTAATTATATATATATTTTTTGAAATATATATATTCGAATTTAAATATTTTTCAAAATTTATATGTATTTTCGAATTATATATATATTTCAAATTATATATATATATTTTAATTTTATATATATGTTTTGAAATTTATATATATTTTTCTAATTTTATATATTTGTTTCAAAATTTAAATATTTGTTTTCGAATTTTATATATATGTTTTTTGAAATTTAATATATTTGGATTAGGGCATAAAGGTCATTTCACATTACATATAATTTTTACAAGGATATTTTGGTCATTTTATTGGTCCAGGGGGTGTCATTGCAAGGAAAACTAAACCTCAAGGGGCATTGGGACGAAAATTGCGTTGACCGGCACAAAGGTGGAATTGACCTTAACCTCAGGGGGTGTTAGTGCAAATTACCCTAAAAAAACTTAGGAGGTCGACTGTAGGTGATCAATATCACTAGCGTGCATGAACCGATTCCAAAGTCCCATCATGACAGCTGCTTATTTTCATACACACAACCGCTTTCTCACTTCCTTTACTCCCTCACTCTAATACCTCACCGATCCCCTCCGTCATTACACACACACACACACACATATACACACATGACTCCAACTCTGTATTCTTCACTCTGACCCCAAAACAGAGCACCACCAATCCACAACCTCCCCAAATGTCTCAACACAACACTACCACATTCATCAACGACCAGCTCTCCAAGCAGACCTACATCTTCGGCCTCCGCCTCTGGGTCGTCCTCGGCGTCTGCGTTGGCGCCGCCTTCGTCGTCGTCCTCTTCCTCCTCTCCCTCTGGCTCACCCTGAAACGAAACAGGACACAAAAGCTCCGACCCGTTCACCAATCCTCCATCCCCATTGTGTCCCGAGACATCCAGGAAATCAAAATCGATCGCATTTTCGGAGAACCCATTTCGAATTTGAACCAAATTCAAGTCAACCCATGTCAGGAATCGGAGCAATTCTCGGGGATTGAGAGGCAAGCTCTGCTTCTGAAGCCAGAGGAGGAGAGCCCAATTGGGTATAATCGGATTAACATTGAAATCGGGAAGGACCATCGGATTCTGTACCCGGAGAGGTTTGGCGGGTTGAATTTGATCGGAAATGGGGAGAATCGATCCGGGGACCAAATGGGTATGGTGGGTCCGGAGGTGTCTCACTTGGGTTGGGGACATTGGTACACTCTGAGAGAGCTCGAGGCTTCGACGAATTGGTTCGCTGATGAGAACGTGATTGGTGAAGGTGGGTATGGGATTGTATATCATGGTGTGTTCGAGGACAAGTCTCAGGTTGCTGTGAAAAACTTGCTCAACAATAGGTGCTCACTCACTCACTTGCTCTACTTTATCAATTCTAGTGTTCTTGGTTTGTGCAATGTCATAATTTAATTGTTATACTTAATTTGAATATGATAATTTAATCCTTATTTCCTAGTTTAACTCCATGTTGAAATTAATTTTACAATTGAGTTTGTCATATTCAACTTGTATAATAGGTTGAATTTTGTTGAATTTTATTTTTTTTTCCTTTTGTTTTTGATTTAGTAGCATTTTGTGTATTGTGGTGGTGTATATTGTGAAATTGGTGAATAAATTTTGCGATGCTGTAGGGGTCAAGCTGAGAAGGAGTTTGAGGTTGAAGTGGAAATAATTGGACGTGTGAGGCATAAAAATTTGGTGAGATTGCTTGGATATTGCGCTGAAGGAGCACATCGGTACTCTATTTTCGGTCTATTGGCCATGCTTCTTTCACATTTGAGTTTTGTGTATTGGTTGTTAGATTGGAAAGAGACAAATGTGTTATTTTTTTCGAGCGGACTTGGTTGGGATCCTGGTGTCCTATTTGGTGGTGTTTTTGATAGTTGTGTGTTTTCTTGTATACAGGATGCTTGTTTATGAGTATGTGAATAATGGGAATTTAGAACAATGGCTTCATGGGGATGTAGGGCCTTGCAGTCCTCTTACTTGGGATATCAGAATGAATATCATTCTCGGGACAGCAAAAGGGTACTAATTGAATTAGATTCTTTCCCTTTTTCTCATTGTATTGCATCATTAATGACTGCTGAAATTCAAATTTTGAGTGCAGGTTAGCTTATCTTCATGAGGGACTAGAACCGAAAGTTGTCCACCGTGACATAAAATCCAGCAACATTTTACTAGATAAGCACTGGCATCCCAAGGTCTCAGATTTTGGACTTGCTAAACTCCTGGGCTCCGAGACGAATTACATTACAACCCGTGTGATGGGAACATTTGGGTATAGCTCCTCCCTCTCCCTATATATATATATATATATATATATGTATGTATAAAGACACATGTAGTCTTTTGTTAATGTGACTGTGTGTTTGTGTGTGCTAAAGAGTGAATTCCTTCTTCTTTTGCAGCTATGTTGCCCCTGAATATGCAAGTACTGGTATGTTGAATGAAAGGAGTGATGTATATAGTTTTGGGATTCTTATTATGGAAATAATCTCAGGGAGGAACCCTGTGGATTATAGCCAGCCCACAGAAGAGGTGTGTACTGCAATATCACAACTACTAGCTGCTGACATGAATAAAATTTCAGACTTCTGTTTTTTTCTAAAATAATAAGACTTGTAAACGTTTTCCTGTTTATTTCCTCCTTTTGTTCCTACGTGATTTTTGTTTCTTTAACACGAGTCGGCATTTTTCAGGTGAAATTAGTTGAGTGGCTGAAGAAGATGGTTGCAAACAGGAATCCAGAGGGAGTTCTGGACCCCAAGTTAGCTGAGAAGCCTTCTACAAGGGCACTGAAGCGGACTCTTCTTGTGGCCTTACGCTGTGTGGACCCAAATGCACAAAAGCGACCAAAGATGGGGCATGTGGTACATATGCTTGAAGCTGAGGAGTCGCCTTTCAGAGATGTATGTATGCTATTCAATCTCGCTAGAATTTAAGATAGCCAGTATTGCACTCCTAGTTGCACATACAACAAAAAAGGTTTCTGATTCTGCAAAGTTGATGACTTTGATCAATTTAATATAACTCCAACATATAAAATAGGAATTATTGTGATCAAATCATGGAACTTAAATTAATATTTGTCAAAATAGAAAAGCCTTAGAAGGTTATCAAAGTTAATTTGAAGAATGTTAAAAGGGTTCTTTTGTGGTAATTCTAAATTTAATTGGAACTTAGACGCCATAATTAATAAAACGTTATAGCTCTTTACGTATTTTGTTTTCTATGTGGCCCATTTCATTATATTCCTGTAGAACCTTTGAGCCTGCAGTTTTCAGTTTGGTTGATAATGATTTGAAGGGAACTCATAATCGGTTGCGTACAAGAAATAAGTGCATGAAGCATCATTACCTATATACCTTTTAAGCTTGAAAGTGATCAACGAAATTTTTACTGTAGTAGCTGAAGTATATGAAGTTAAGTTTCCATTTTTAGTTTTCTTCCCAGGATAGTATTATCTTTTTCAATTTATTAACTCATGATAACTCGAAAATATCTCGTTTTAGGATCGAAGAGCAGGGAGGGACCCGGGGCGCGCACATCATGACAGTGCAAAGGAGGGGTCTGTAGGGATGCAAGTGACAGGATCAGGTGACAGCAGTGAGCATGAAAGTGGGGTTCATGCCAATGAGGCAAGATGAGACAGCAAGAATAGCCAAAGATAAAGCCAATCAAACTCTCCAAGCTCATCAAGTAACAGGTCACATGACACATTTCTACTGCTTGCCCCTCTTCATCTTGAAGCTGGCCTCTGCAAAAATTATATACATTTTATCCATATATATGGCTTTCAGGGGTGGTGCCCTCTATACTTCATGGCATATATACAGCTCATTGTGCTGCACCTCGCATAATTTGCATAAATGATCAAATTTACAATTTTCTCAATTGGGTTCTTTTTGAAAGAGCATTCATAGTATGAGCTATAATTGTTATTTCGATAATACATGTATTGAACTCAATAATATTGAATGAAAGATCATCATTTCTTCGTTACATTCGGCTTCCGAGTATATTGGTTCTTAATATAGTCGCATTTTTCTCTTCTTTTTTTTTATACGCCTCTCTCCAATCGACCTTTTATGTATTGACCAGGCGAAACTCAACAAATAATCGGACTAGTTGCTTGAATCCTCTTCTGCCATTCAACTGTGTCAAGGGCTGTAGTCTTTCTTGATCCTACAATTTGGGTCATGTTTCTTTGTTATTTTAATTTTATTGTACTGTTTACCAAAGTGGTGCCATGATGAACAACCTTCAAGTTTGACATTTATACTAGTACTACAAATAAGTTTATGTCTCTGCACTAAAATGCTGGCAGACAATGCTGTTGTTGCATATAATTAGAAAAGCCTCTTCATAATGATGAAGATACACTGTTCAAAACTTCTACCGAGTTCATTTATTCCCTGTTTGGATTGGTTTTTCAAAAACTGCTTTTGGTTTTTTGTAGAGCAAAGTTGTTTTGAACTGCGTTCGGCAAAATGATAATAGCTTTTGGTCCCTGGAAGAGTGTTTTGAAGAAATTAGGGGATACCAACTTCTCAAAATGGCTTCAGAAGCAGAATCTCGGCCAAACAAGGCCTAGATGAACTTGGTAGAAGTTTTGAACTCCTAATAACTTCCATGTGATTGAAATTCTTAGGGCCAATAACCTTTATGCTGAGTATGTGGGGCTGCAAAATTGATGGAAGGACCCTCCAGCAACATGGTTGCTAGTGGATTTCCCATTGGAGTGGAGTCCTAGTTGTGACCTTAGAAAGCTTGACAGCTAGGTATTCTAACATTGTTCTGGTCTTGTTTGGACCCCTCCACTGATGAGTTAGCTGGTCCTGCCCCAAGAACAAGGACACAAGGAGGCACACATTATTAACACTCACTATTTTGGCTTATGCTCTCTCTAGGAAAACAAAGTAGATATTGAACTGTTTTGTTTATTTCAATTTGATTTTATGCATATGATAGAGAGATGTATTTATATGCACCTAAAAAGCATGCTTCTTCTATGGTGTATTGAATATTTTTGACACTGAAATCCAAGATATAATTAAACTTTCAGCTGTGGTGATAGCTTTGCTTGTGGTCCTATTCAGGTTAGAAGGTTGAACATTTCTTTCTGGACCCTATGTGGTTCATGTGTTTCTAATGTTTAGATATCATATATGCACCAACTGAAAAGGGCTTGATTTACCATTCTAGTTCAAAGTTCACCAATTTCCATTTCCTCCCATTTTGAGACACCACTCGAATTCATGTTTAGTGTTACGTAATCTATTTCAGTTCAATACTCTGTTTGGTAGGAGAGACGGAAACAGTTCTTTACTCTGTTTGGTAGGAGATGGAGACGAGAAAGGGAAACGGATGGATTGGACATTCCCAGCAAAGGAAGATTCGTTCTCAATAATTGTTTGGTTGAACGGAAAGCACAATAGAAATTATGGATGAGGTAACACCTCTCTTTATTTGGTTTCGTTAGAAATATTGGGAAAGAGAGTATTATATTCAATCGATTGCGTGGATGGCATACAATAAGCCATGGTATTTGTACGAGGGAAAGTAATCCAGTCATGTTACCATCTCACTGGAGATGGAATTTGTGCAAGATAATGAACTAAATATGTGCATTGTTTATCATAATGTGTGCAACATAAAAGAAAAGTATTGTATTGTCAGCTGTCATATGATTGTGAAATTGGAGTCGAATCTAGGTGGACCACCAGAACCCTGCCATTTGGCACCGCAATGATTCCAGTGAAATGGTAACTGGATTGGATTAGGGTTCAAGTAGGAGAGGAGGAGTGTAATATTTTTTCTTCTCTTCCTTTTTCTCTCGAATTTTGGAGGGATTGAAATTTGAGAAAATCAGGAAGGATTACTTCTCTACTCTACCAGACAAAGAAAGTCTGTTCCTTCCTTCCTATCTTTCCTCCACCTCTCTTCCTTCCTACCAAACAGAGTATTAGACTATGTGAACCCTATCTGTTTCTGGGAAAAGCTTGGCACAGGACAATGTAGCACAATCCACAGTACCCATGATTCGTCATATTGCGCAGTTCGTAATGCTTTTGGAAGGTGCTGATACTATTACTCAACACCGATACTCATCCGATTACTCACTTTTATTACTGATATTGTCCGAGTCCGCAACACCGTTATCGCGACTGAAACCACTACCGCCACGACGAACCATGCAAGTACCATCATTATCCAAATGTGAGTGCATGACACTGTTTTTGGATTCCTAAAGGATGAAGATTGTGGACAACCCATATGCTTAAAAGCATAGAAGTTTTCAGTAAACAAAATCACATGAGCTTTCTTTCTCATTAATTTGTTATCTTGCTTAAATGGGGTCTTGGGTCCCCTCACATTCAATAATGGTCATCCTGTTCCTTATTTGGTTGCAATTTTGCTTCAGTACCTTCATTTCCAATTTCAGACATAGTCATCATTTAGTACAATTAATTTATTATGTTTCTATTCCTTTGCTGGATGAGAGCTGTATTTGTTGGTTTTTACAATTGTCAACAGATGTGGATATATCAACCACTCCTGCTTAATGAAGCTTGTGTAATGTTTGGAACCTAAGTTCATGGTGTGCCTAACAATTTCCAATGTGTGTATATAACTATATATATATATATATATATATATATATATATATATATACATATGAATGGAGAAATACATAGGTGAGCCAACTTTGGACACTCATGGCAAATGGAATATGAGATTGGATTTATGATTCCTAACCTTCCTTTAAAGGTGATGATATTTGAGGCTCTTTGCTTGTGAAATAGTCATCAACAAAGAACTGGAAGAAATAAAAAGAAATAGGAAATTACTCTAACCATGTGATTCCGAACAATCACAAGTAAACACAAAAGCTAATGTCTCAGTAAAAACGCGCACATTTACTTTCTTATCAACCGAGCTTTTACCATTACACCAAACAATGATATTATGAAATAAACAACATAACGGATCTTCATCAATCACTAATTGATTCCTTTTTCGGTGTTTTAAGGAAAATAGTATCTAATTTTTTATTGCAAATACAATTGTCTTAATTATGAAGAATATATTTTTCAATAAAAAGATTTTTCTTTTCTGTGCATGTATTAGTCAGTGGTGAAGCCGGTATTTATTTCTGAAATTTTGATTTTGTTATAACTTTCATGTTTCAAATTTCAAACCTATTTTATTTACTAATTTATGTTTTTCTTCCAAGTTATTCCTTTTAAAATCTAGATTTACTATATATGATTTTTGAAAAATCAATTTATTGAGAGTTTATGAACAATTCTCATATTCTCATATTAGAAATTTAATTTTTTTTTGTTCTTTTTTACTTTCAGAAGTAATAAATATTGGGATTGAAATTTTTTATTATTATTATTTTTACTACAGATTTTAATTTTGGACCTCAGACTGCCAAAATGGTCCTAATGTTGTGGGCCTAATTCGGTTCTTTAGTTAGTGAGCCGATTAATAATATTGGATCGTTGGTGGGTATTTCTCCTTTCTATCAAATTGGGCTTTGTTGGGCTTTTCTTAGATATTTTGGCGCCAACCTCCATTTGTCCCACATCACATGTTTAAAACATGAAAAATGTTACTTACATAGGTGTAGTAAAGTCGAAGGGTGTTTTTTTTGGGGGTATTATCATGAAACTCCGGTGGTTTAAAAAAAAAAAAAAAATCAACTTGCCTTCTATTATACAGAAAAAATTTCTAATGTTAATAAATTTGATTAGCTTGCTTCATTCTTTATAATTTCGGATAAAATTGCACCTGAAACTAGAGGGGGTTTATTGATAAATGATTTTTTTTTGTTTATGCCCAAAAAAATATTAATGCCAAAATAATTTTTTTTGAAACTACCAATTAGGGTAAAATATAAAAAAATTAAGCCCAAAATAAAAAAAATATTTTGAACTACAAATAAGATTTTTTTTGGTTTTTAACTTTGTTTTTTATATTTTACTATAAACGAAATTTTTTTGATTTATGCCCAAAAAACATTAATGCCAAAATAATTATTTTGGGGGGGAATACGAATTAAGGTCAAATATAAAACAAATTAAGTCCGAAATATAAAAAAAATGTTTCAATCTACAAATGAGATTTTATTTTTCATTTTTAACTTTGTTTTTTATATTTTACTATAAACGAATTTTTTTTATTTATGCCGAAATAAAAAATTAATGTATCAATATTTTTAACTTTCCAATTAGATATTTTTTTGGCATAAATTATTATTTTTTTTCATTTATTATAAAATATATATATATATATATATAATTAAAAATGAAAAACAAATCATTTGTAGTTAAAAATATTTTTTATATTTCGGACCTAATTTTTTTATATTTTATCCTAATTGGTAGTTCAATTAAAAATATTGATGCGTTAATTTTTTATTTGGAATAAATCAAAAAAAATTCGTTTATAATAAAATATAAAAAACAAAACATAGATGAGATTCAAGAATATATTAAATATAATATTGAGTATTAAATTTCCCTAGCTTCTAATCATAAGTTCAAAACAAAAAAACAATTCTTATTTGTAGTTCAAAATATTTCATATCTTTTGGAATTAATATTTTTATATTTTACACTAATTGGTAGTTCCAAAAAAAATTATTTTGCCATTAAAGTTTTTTTTCGGCATAAATTATTATTTTTTTCATATTTATGGTAAAAAAATAAAAAACAAAGTTAAAAACGAAAAAACAAATAATCTTATTTGTAGTTCAAAATATTTTTTATATTTCAAACTTATTTTTTATATATATTTTACCCTAATTGATAGTTGCAAAAAAAAATCATTTTGGCATTAATATTGTTTTTTTTGCATAAACCCAAAAAAAAAATCGTTTATCAATAAACCCCCCTCTAGTTTCAAGGGCAGTTTTGTCCAAAATTGTAGGGAAGGGGACAAGTTGATGAAATTCGTTAACGTCGGGGGGGTTTTTTGTATATAAGGGGGGCAAATTAATTTTTTTTGAAACAATAGGAGAGTTTCCTGATAAAGCCTTTTTTCAGTTGAGTCTTATTAATTTTAATACATTTTGATATTGGTCCTATTTTATAAAAATATTTATCACTAGTTCTAGTTTTAATATTTTTTGTTAGTCAACTAACAGGGCAAGGTTAACTTTAAATAATATAATTTATATATTCTAAAATTGCCTCCAAATAAAAAACATTTAATAGTCACTAAAGATCATTTGTAATAGTCAAGTTACCAAGAAATAGTTGAGTAAGAAACTTAGGCCTTGCTTGGGACAAAACTTTAAACATTGTTCTGGAAATAGATTTTTTAGACAAGAACAAAGAACGGATAATAGTTTTTTCAGTTCAAAATTTCACTTGGCTAGTAAAAGTACAAAACAATCTTCAAAAAATAAAAATTCAAAAATTTGTTTGGTTGCATTTATTATGTAAATAAAATAATTCAAAAGTACAATATAATAAGTTAGAAAATATCAAACATTCTCAAATTATAGGATACTATATTATTCTCATAATACAAAGAACAAGACACAAATAACAAATGTTTAATCAAACATTTGTTTCACAAATTTACTATAATAAATTTTATATTTTTGTCTTATAAATTTAAACTAATATATAAAATTTTATATATTAAAATTTATCTCATATTAATTTAAAAATATTTTACTATTTAATATAATATATTATAAATATCAAGTAATATATTAATAAAATTATATATAATAAATTATATATTTTTGTATCATAAAATTAAACTACTAAACTTTTATTATTTAATATAATATATTATTAATAAAATTATATAAAATAAATTATATAATTTTAATAAAGAAGAACACACCTACATTGATCTTGCAATTGACTAAAAATAAATTCAAGCAATTCCTAAATGGAACTGTTAAGTTAACATTTGATAGATCTAGACACAGTTGCTCTTCTGTTAGTTCAAACTCTAAAATGTTCACCCCCTTACTAATTAGAGAAAATACTACTAACCATGATACATAATTTGTAGAATCTCTAGTCCACCGATTTAGACGTGATCATAGATTAAAAGGAATTTAAAAGGATAAACAAGTATCTACTCCATGTTATGTCCCAAACATAGAGACTGAAGATTCAATCTCTAACCACTCTCCTACACAAACTGATTTTGAGACTGACACTGTTAATCCACAACTATGTGTTTTAAGTAAATCATTTTCCTATGACCTTTTAAAGTTAGAAGTTGAAGCTAAGTCCAAAGAAAATAAAGCAAGACGACAAATATATAGAACAAGTTACACGCATGAGGAGAGAACAAAAATTACAAAAAAAATGGCAAAACTTCATGATAACAAACCAGTTAGAAATTAGTTTCTTTGATTATTTTGAAAATTACTACAAAAAAATTAATGTTCTTACAAAACATAAATGGACAAAACATGATAAAATAATTGTTTATTCTAGTCACCCTCCTTTAGAAAACTTAATTGTTAACCACCTGGGAACCGAAATCCCAGCCCCTCCTTTTAAGGTTGTCACCTCCGCAATTGATCATAATACTAAAAAAATTATTGAACAAAACAATTTCACCAATCAATATTTAAGTACGCTAGATTTTCAATTGGACAAAATAGAATCCAAACTTGACGCTTCCACCCATGTGACTAAAACTATTGATTCCCCTCTAATCAAGTTTCCTACAAAACATCAAGGACTACCTAACAAACCAAGCACAAGTGACTCCTCTGCCCAAATTGATAAATTGTTAAAAGCCTTAGAATCACAACTAATCAAGGACGAAAAATCCCTCACAATTCTCAATTTTGATTCTCATAACGATACTGATAACTCTGAAACCTTATCTGAAGAAGACACAGATAAGGATATACGCAAGCTAGAAAATGCCTTTGAGATCAATAGGATCACACATCGACCAATTAACCCTACCAGTATTACAAAAAATTGGTATACCCAACCTATTCATGTCGATATTCAATATGAAGAAAGAATCTTCCAAAACCAATTTTTTGTGTCATCTAAAAAAATTTATGAATGGAATATTGATGGTTTCTCTGAACAAGAAATTTTAAACAAATTAAACCACATTTCTATGACAGCCAATAGTTACCTTACACATCACAATATGCCTCAACTTGATATTGTAGAATTACTAGTCTCTGGATTTTCAGGCATGTTAAGAAATTGGTGGGATAAACATCTTACCCAAGAAGCAAGAGATAATATAACACATGCAGTCCAAAAAACAGAAGATGGAACCCCTATTTTTAATGAAGAAATTGGCCTCGGACTCCCTGATGGAGTCAATACATTAATTTACACAATTATAGATCATTTCATTGGCAGACCAAGTGACATTACTTCTAGAATTGATGATCAACTTAGTAACCTTAGATGTCCTACATTAAGTGATTTTAGATGGTACAAAGATACTTTGTTGTCACGAGTTATGTTACGAGAAGATAGTAATAAACCATTTTGGAAAGAAAAATTTATCAATGGATTGTCCAGCCCTTTCTCTCATAAAATACGCACAGAACTTAGTAACACAACTGGTGTTATTGAATATGATAGTCTAACCTACGTTAATATTATTAGTCTAATCCAGAAAGTATGACTCAAAATGTGTATAGATATGAAAATTAATAATCAGCTTAATAAAGATAAAAAGAAGGCTAAATATGAAATGAGCACATTCTGTCAAAAATATGGATTACCCCCAATTGCACCATCTCGGCAAACAAAGAAATCAAAATAAACAAAATCTTTCCCAAAACGTTATACTCGCCCTTATAAAAGATATAATAAAAAATTCCAACATAATAAATTCTATGATAAACAAAAGTTTAAAAAGAACGAAAAATATACGAGAAAAACAAAACCTTTTGAGAAGAACAATAAAATTGATCTAACTAAAATTACATGTTATAAGTGTAGTAAAAAAGGTCATTACGCAAGAAATTGTCCTAGAAAAAATAAAATTAATCAGCTAGAAATTCCTGATGAAACTAAACAACAAATTTACACAATTCTTGAGTTAAAAAACACAAGTGATAGTGATACTGAAATTGAATCTAGTTCCTCTACTGAATCTTCTGTCTCCTGTCCCAATTCACCTGATATTAGTTTTGGGTGCAAAGATAGTTGTTGTACAAAAACAGTCAATATATTAAATCGACACCAACATAAAACCATTAATGTTCTCACCAAGGCAGAAGAACAACAACATCTTCTTCTAGACCTCATAAGTAAAGTTGAAGACCCAGATTTAAAAAAAATTTATCTTCAAAAGCTTACTAAATTACTCACCATAAACAAATATACTCAACCCCCTACCATGAACAAACCAAATTTTAGTCTTCACAAAACTTTTGAACGTTTTACTCCTAAAAAAGAAGTCACTATACAAGACCTCCAAGCAAAGGTCAACATCGTTAAACAAGAAATCAAAACCCTGAAAAATGAAAATCAAGATATAAAAACCTTCTTTCACACCCAACTCAAAGATCTAGTTAAAACTTCACACTAATTTTCAGTTTATGATTCCTCTTCCTCTGACAGTAATGAAGATGATGACAACATAAATACTTTTCAAAGTACTAAAGAGGAAACCAATGGTTTGAATCTAATTAACCGAACCTCATTTAAAAAATGGAAAATAAAAGTCACCTTAGTTATTAATAAGGAATACCAAAAAAATGTCATTGCTCTAGTTGACTCTGGAGTTGATCTTAACTGTATACAAGAAGGTCTTATTCCTAGCAAATACTATGAAAAAACAAATGAGAAACTCAGTTCTGCTAATGGTAGTGCAATGAAAATCAAGTATGAATTATCCAAAGCTTATATTTGTCAAGATAATGTCTCTTTCAAAACTACATTTGTCCTAGTAAAAAATATGACTGATACAGTCATCATTGGCCTTCTATTTTTATATCTTCTTTACCCATTTACCATAAACAATGATGGTCTCTCTACAACACATTTTGGTCAAAATATTACTTTTCTTTTTTTGCAAAAATCTTCTAGTAAAAAACTCGAAAGCATCATTGGTTTTTCAGTCTCTAAAAATATTTACATTCTCCATCATAAAGAACAACATTTAAATTCTTTAAAAGAAGAAATAATTCAAAAACGAACAGAAACACAATTAAGAAACTCTACCCTTCAAAATCAAATAAAACAATATGAAAATAAACTTATTCAAGAAATATGTTCGGAACTACCCAATGTTTCTTGGCATAGAAAACAAAAAATTGTTAGTCTTCCTTACATCAAGTCCTTCACTAATAAAAATATTCCAACTAAAGCCCGACCAATTCAGATGAACGTTGAAGTCTTAGAATTTTGTAAAAAAGAAATCCATGACCTTCTTCAAAATAAAATCATACGTCACAGCAAATCACCTTGGTCTTACTCAGCTTTTTATGTCTAGAAAAATTCAGAAATAGAACGAGGGGTACCACGTCTAGTCATTAATTACAAGCCTCTTAATCAAGTCCTTGAATGGATAAGATATCATATCCCTAACAAGAGAGATTTAATTAATTGATTAAGGCAAACAACCATTTTCTCCAAATTTGACCTTAAGTCCGGCTTCTGGCAAATTCAGATTACAGAAAAAGATAAGTACAAAACTGCATTCACTACACCTTTTGGCCATTACGAATGGAATGTCATGTCTTTTGGCCTTAAGAATGCTCCAAGTGAATTCCAAAATATTATGAATGATATTTTCAATCCTTTCAGTCATTTTTCCATAGTCTACATTGATGATGTTCTTATTTTTTCCAATAACATTGAAGCTCATTGGAAACATCTTAATTCTTTCTTCTACACCATCAAAATCAATGGTTTAGTCATCTCTACTTCTAAGATAAAACTTTTTCAAACCAAAGTTAGATTTCTTAGTTACGATATATCTCAAGGACAATTCCACCCAATCAGTCGTTCCATAGAATTTGCAGGTAAATTCCCAAACCAAATTCTTGATAAAACCCAGTTACAACGTTTCATTGGTTCTTTAAATTACATTGCTGAATTTTATAAAGATCTTAGAAAACAATGCAAACCCCCCTCCATGGACTGATATTCATACCACTATAGTTAGGAACATTAAAAAAATATGTCAAAACTCTTCCTTGCTTAGGAATTCCTTCAGTCAATTCTTTCAAAATCATTGAAACCAATGCCTCCAACATTGGTTATGGAGGCATTTTAAAACAAAAACTCTCCCCTACTTCTCTAGAACAGCTTGTTCGTTACCATTCTAGAGCATGGAACAAAACACAAAGTAATTATAACACTATTAAACAATAAATTCTTACAATTATTCTATGTATCAGTAAATTCCAAGATGATATTTTAAATCAAAATTTTTTACTTCGAGTTGATTGCAAAAGTGTTAAATATGTTTTAGAAAAAAATGTTAAAAATATAGTTGCTAAGCATATTTTTGCCAGATGGCAGTCTATTATAAGCATTTTCCAATTTGATATCGAATACATTTGTGGATGTGACAATTGCTCCCCATAAAACTTACCATACCCTTTTTTACATCGAACCTCATTTTTCTCACACAAATGATCCAATTGCCCTAGTAAAACAATTTCCCCCCTAAATTCTCATTGGATATCACACACCCCTAGTCAC
Source organism: Cornus suecica (assembly GCA_963922005.1). NCBI lineage: Eukaryota > Viridiplantae > Streptophyta > Magnoliopsida > Cornales > Cornaceae > Cornus > Cornus suecica. The sequence goes on from OY998248.1 coordinate 35,792,246, forward strand.
AACTTGTAATATTACAGAGATACCCTTTACCAAACCAATTATGTCTTCATCAAACATGTCCCTGATCGCAATGATCTAACCAAAGTCATTTACCACTCTTTGTACATTTTGAGAGTTGTCTCCCTTAAAGAATGGGGCAAACATCCATCGGAACCCAAAAAGTTAGATAACTCACTCCCATTCACCTACTATGACTACATTGATGCCTGGTTCAAAATTTTCCCTTTTCAAACCGAAACTTTTAGTCATTCTTGGTTCGTAAATTTTGATAGTAAATTTAACAGTCAACTCCCTTATTGGTTTGTTAAGTGGTGGAATGACCATGGCCTAGACGACAATGTGATCCCTAAAATCTTCTAGGAACAAATCAACTATTTTGAAACTAAGTTCAAAATCCCTTCCTATGATCATCAATTCCCCCTACTACTAATTTTTGCCAAAAAATACAAAATTCCTTGGATTTTAAAATGGCATTACAGCCTTAAAGGTGATATTGGCACAGTATGTAGAGTCCATTATACTAAATGGTGGGATCCTTTCAAAATTGAAAGAATCATTCAACAAGTCCAACTGGAATTCCCAAAGTAAGTTTCTCAGCCACTCAAGGCTAGCCCAGTCACACAAGTCATTGAAACAACATAATCAAGTTTCTCTACAGAAACCGCAGTCAAGAAATCAGCCTCTAAAAAGTCAACTTCCAAAGCAAAGCTCAAAGAAAAAATGGAAAAACTCCTTGCCCAAATAGAAAGAGATTCAAGCAGTAATGAAGAAGATGAATCGTCTACAGAATCCAAATACAGGTCATACCAGATGCCCAAGATCCCTTTGATCTGTCAAAAAATTAAGAGAAAGGAACACGGTCAAGCTCAAGTCAACAGATACAAGAATGGCACAAAAAGACAAGAATAGTGAATAGTGAATAGTGACTTTTTACTACAGTAAACCGTTGGCACAAAAAACAAATATAGTACTCAACAGTACCGACAGACTACTATTTCAAATAGTAAAGGACACAGTTCTCTGCCCCAAAAGTAAAAAAATACTACAAAGAAAGTCAACAGTTGTCTGCCCCGAAAGTTAAGAAGTTAATAGTGCAAAAGCTACAGTAAACTCTGTCATATCCTCTATATAAGCAGTCAAATGTAATGGTCTTAGGTCAGGTTTTAGTTTCCCAATTTTCTTTCTACTTTGTAATCCTTCTCTCTTTCTCTCTTCTGAAAGCATATTGAGCCTCTGAACCAAGATTGTCATACATCCACTTATAAGTTCGTCTATCATAGTCAAATGTATTTTTGAATCGTAATAATATTCAGTTAATATATTCAGTCAATTGCAATTAATTTATGTAAGAGAGTGGTTAGAGATTGAATCTTCAGTCTCTATGTTTGGGACATAACATAGAGTAGATACTTGTTCATCCTTTTGAATTCCTTTTAATCTATGATCACGTTTCGATCGATGGACTAGAGATTCTACAAATTTTGTATCATGATTAGTAGTATTTTCTCTAATTAGTAGGGGGGTGAACATTTTAGAGTTTGAACTAACGAAAGAATAACTGTGTCTAGATCTATCAGATGTTAACTTAACAGTTCCATTTAGGAATTGTTGCACATGTTTAAGATTTCGGACATCATTTTCCAGGCAATTGTTTTTGGTATTCGAATATTTGCATTAGAAGTACTGTTTTGAATTAATAAAATTTGATCTTTAGGACTTTTGATTAGAGCATGAACATTTAAATTGGTTTTCATAGTCTTGTAGTAAATTCTATAAATTAAGCTTAGAGGTTGGGCACCTGCAAACATGGCATATCTCGAAGTTTTGATGTTTAATGTTAAAGCTTTTAGTATGTGAGGGTCACTTAGGCTTAACTTAAAATTAGGAAAACAATCAAAGTAGATCGGACCATTACATAATCTAGTTTCAATGACACTAATTAAGCTTTGATTATAGTCGAGGAACCTAGCATCTCTTAGACAGAGAAGAATCGATGCATTTTGTCCCAAAATAGTTAATGGATCAACTGCAACTTGTACAAGACCAATATGGATAAAATTGTATCCTCTTTCGCGATGTTGTTTTATAGTTTTTGGAGAAAATAATTGGCATTTTTTGTGTTCTTTATTTATAACATATACTTGTTCAACATTTTTTACTGTGTATTATGTAAAAAATGTTGACTTAATGAAACTGGTTTTGTAAATTTGATTTGTGGGTACCCTTGGGATATTCCAATCATTATGACTTTCAAGATCAGTGTAGGTGTGTTCTTCTTTATTAATTATGTCATTACTATCTGGAATGGAAGGTAGGTTTGTTCAACTAGGTTGAGAGGAGGAATATCTAAATAAACGACTCATGATTAATCAATTTTATTATTATCTGAACATTATAATTGTGCTTTATCCTATTTTCAATATTTGTTGCATTTCATAACACATACCTTATCCCAACGACATCACCGCTCATGCCCTAAAACGCATAAAAGCTCACCAAGGGACTTAATGTTTGATTATACGGTTTATGAGGAGGTGGCACCAACAAACAGAGAAAGAGAAGATGAAGATCAATATAAAGGAACAAATAAAAGGCTATAGATTAACAGATCTGAGCAATTTACTAGATAATCAATGAAACTTTATGGCTCTGATACCATTAACGGAATATATGATAAGATCTAAATCAAGATTTCGGACATTATTTGCAAGATGTCGAGTTGGGTTATTTTCATTTTCATGTAACCATTCATTTGGGAGAGAAACATCTTTCTAGGCAATCGTTTTTGGTATTCGAATATTTGCATTAGAAGTACTATTTTGAATTAATAAAGTTTGATCTTTAGGACTTTTGACTAGAGCATGAACATTTAAATTGGTTTTCATAGTCTTGTAGTAAATTCTATAAATTAAGCTTAGAGGCTGGGCACCTGCAAACATGACATATTCTGAAGTTTTGATGTTTAATGTTAAAACTTTTAGTATGTGAGGGTCACTTAGGCTTAACTTAAAATTAGGAAAGCAATCAAAGAAGACCAGACCATTACATAGGCTAGTTTCAATGACACTAATTAAGCTTTGATTATAGTCGATGAACCTAGCATCTCTTGGACATAGAAGAATCGATGCATTTTGTTCTAAAATAGTTAATGGATCAACTGCAACTTGTACAAAACCAATATAGATAAAATTGTATCCTCTTTCGCGATGTTGTTTTATAGTTTTTGGAGAAAATAATTGGCATTTTTCGTGTTCTTTATTTATAGCATATATTTGTTCAACAGTTTTGACTGTGTATTTTGTAAAAAATGTTGACTTAATGAAACTGGTTTTGTAAATTTGATTTGTGGGTACCCTTGGGATATTTCAATCATTATAACTTTCATAATCAGTGTAGGTGTGTTCTTCTTCATTAATTATGTCATTACTATCTGGAATAGAAGGTAGGTTTGTTCGACTAGGTCGAGAGGAGGAAGATCTAAATCAGTGTAGGTAGGCTTATTTTATATAAATTATATATTTTTATCTCATAAATTCAAACTAATATATAAAATTTTATTATAAATTATAAAATATATTATATTAAATAATGTTTTATTATTTAATATAATATATTATATATTTAATTATTTAATATAATATATTATATAATTAATAATAGTATTATATATAATAAATTATACATCTAAATATGAAACGTTTCATGTTAGTGAACACACATTTGTTTTCTTGTTTCTAAGAACAACTTAAAGTTATTCTAAAAAAATTGATATTATTGAACTTGAGTTTCCAAAAACTGTTTTACAAAATAATTTGCCAACTAAGAAATTTTAATTGTTTTATGTTTTTTGCAACTCAAAGTATAAAATTGTTTTCATAGTTCCATACCAAGTAGACTCTGGTATACTCCCTCTTTCCCAAATTGATTGTCCAAGTCTTACTTTTCATTTTTTTTTTTTTTGTTGTCATTTTGTGTTTTCAATGTTGCCATTTGATAATATATAATTGAAGTATTCAGTTGCGTCTATTGCTTTTTGAAATTACTGGAAATGAATAATTTAAAAAATATATGAAATTATATTATATTAAAATTGAAAATATTTTAGGGTAAGTAAAATTAAAAAAGTGAACAACTAATATGAAAAGTATAAAAAAATATTAATTACCCGTAAAGAAGAGAACTATTTTGTGTGAGATATCAGTGTGTGTGTGTATATATATATGATTCGTGTGTACAGTTGACAGACCACACCATTACACCAAAGATCTCTGCTGAGTAATGCTAAAATCTGTAGCGTCACCAGTGTGGCAGTGCATGCATCTTTTTAATGTTCATCACATATATATATATATATATATATATATATATATATATATATACACACACACATAGATATATGTATAGGGTGAAAGACATAAAACCCCCTATACTATCATGAATGTGCAAATAACTTCCCTATAGTTCAATTTGTGCAATTAAGTCCCTATGATTTGACAAAAATGTGCACAAAGACCCCTTGTGACACTATTCAGGGAACTTTTCCGGTAAAAAAACTGGCATGTGCGTTTCACATGCTGTTTAATTTTATAAATACCCAAAATGTCCTTGTATTGTTACCAAAATACCCTTCATTTAAATTATATATGTGTATATGGTTTTAATATTAATGTACACAATATTATTCGTTTTCATGAGTTTAAGAGGGGATTGGGAGCTACAGTTTTTCATAGATTCTTTTGCGGAGTAATCTTCCATATTTTTTCTTTATTAATTAATTTATTGTATGAGTTGCTACATTTTATAATATGTGTTAGTTTATATAATCCTATAGTTATTAATTAACACTTCAAAAATATATCAACATCAAGTGCCTCTGTTAAATTTCTAAATCTAAACAAAAAGACTATAACCAGAAACGAATTAAATAAGGTATCAAAAATGTGAAATCAAATACAGTGGTGATGAGCAGACACATGAGTTACTTACAGATTCACCACTCAAATTCATGTATGTTTGTGACTTTGCGATTCACCACTCCAATTGGCGTCAACAACAACTGAAATTGCCAACTTATATAAAACTCAATAATAATTGTGAGTTGCGACTGTCAATCTAGAGAGAGAAACAATTGAATTTAGAGAGAGAAAACGGAGACCCATGAATCCTGTGGGCAATTCATCTTGATAAAGCCCTAAAAATTTTGATTTTTGGAACAGCGTTGAAGATTTGAGAGAAGATCGGTAATGGCAAGCGAGGCTGGTAGTAGTATCAGAAGCAGAAATAACAGAGGCGAAAGCGTCGTAATCGATGTTGGCCGCCGAAGAAGCTCTTGCGGTTACTGTAAATCCGGTGGCAAAACCAGTATCACTCACGGTCTGTGTTTCAATTCTTCATTATATACATATATACATGAATTCACCACTTATAGTTGTTGTTGGCAATTCACCACTTATTCATGAATTAAATAAGGTATCAAAAATGGGAAATAATCGAAGTTGAAATTAGGGTTTTTGAGGGGAATGAAAATTGAAATTAGGGTTTGGGAAAAAGAGAGAAGGGTTTACAAAACGGTAGTCATTTTTAGTCATTTTGTAATTAAGTTGTATAAACCAATATATCCACAAAACGGTACCGTTTTGTATATATGGCATTTTTCGTCATTTCATATTTACCTCACTCATTATATTTAATTAAAAAATAAAATAATAAGGGTATAATAGTAAAAATACAAGTCCGTCACCGGAAAATGACTTAGAAGGGTCAAAGTGCACGTTTTATAAAGTATGAAGGTGTTTTAAAACCTATAGAGGGATTATTTGCACATTCCTGATAATGTAGTGGGGTTTTGTGCCTTTCACCCTATATGTATATATATATACTAGTTAAGAGCGTGTGGATGCACGTGTCGGAAAAAAACTAATAATTACTCAATATCTATTTTTTTGGATATAGTATTCTTTGATTAGGTTTTTGAAATAAATAAACATCTGAAATGTATGGATAATTTTTTTAAAAAATAATATTCTTTGAGTACCATTTCATTTTTTTGAATGATGTTTATACCTCTTACTAAAATAAAATTATGTTCAAATAAGTTAAATTCATCTTTTTCTTGCTACAAAAATTTAAATAACATAATAGAACAAGTAATAAAATTTGCCCCAAAGATAAGCTTCCAATGAAATCTCATACAAAATAACTCTCACATTTTGAGTAGCACCCATATAATGTTTAAAGACTGTACAGATTTTAAAATGCCTTCATGGGTAAATTATATACATATTCATATACATGTATATATAATTTAAAAAATAACATTATTTGTTTAGTTCAGAATCATAAAAACAAAGAGAAACATGATTTAATTGGATTTTCATATATAGACAAATTTATGGATTAAATTAGTTTATTTGTCATGGGCGTAACTAATAAATATTATAATGAAAACTCACAATGATAAATTTCTATGGCCTTGTTTGGATTGACTTTTCAAACGTTGTTTTTGACTTCCTGGAGGTAAAAGCTGTGTTTGAACGGTGTTTGTCAAAAATTTTAGAAGAACTTTTGGGCCTTGGAATAGCGTTTTAAAGAAGCTGGAGGTACCAGCTTCTCAAAACAACTTCTGCTTCTCTTTTTCTTCTACAGAAAGCCAGAAATAGAAATTATGTCAAACATGACCTATAAAAGAAACAATTGCATATTTTTAAAAAAAGTACAAATACAAAAAATTTACCATATAAGATTCAACAACTCCTTTTTAAGCCTGAAAAGGAACAATATTGTTCTATTATAAGAACATGTACAAAGTTAAACAAACAAATTATATGAATTTTTTAACAGGATCAATATAAAATTTTGAAAATATACAAATTCTCCAAAGCATTTAACGGTACATCAAATGAAAGTAAAGATTTAAGATTTGGAATTTTCTTTCTAACTTTGCCTATAAAAAACTTCAAAAGAAACAAAAAACTTTTAAATTGATGTCAAAAACTGAAAAAAAAAACTTACTTTATGGTAAATTGCCATTATAGTAGAACTTTGTTGGAGTTTTGTGAAGGCTTTTTTCGGTTCTAAATGTTTAATTTCTACAAAGAAATAAGTGAGACATTTTGAGTAATAAATGAAAATTGTAATGCTTATAATTAGTGTAAATTGGATATAACATAGAAATATATTTATTGTAGATTTAATATAATTAGAGTAAATTGGATATAACATAGAAATATATTTATTGTAGATTTAATAGATGATTTTATTGTCCAAAGTGTAATGGCTAGAATATAAATGATTGAAGTTAATTATACCTAATGAACATACAACCTTATGTGTACCTATTCAAAACAGTAATAATAAATTCTTTCATTTTTAAAAGTAGTATATAAATATACGGGATACAATATAAATTAGATTTCATTATATATTTTTTCTATTGATTTGTTTGATGTTTATTTACATAATATTAAATAATCATATTCGACAAAAATATAAAGGGTAGTAATCTTTAAACGACTTTATACATGAATCACAATTTATTATTATTATTAAAGAAAACACAATGGAAACCTTTTCCCTATTCTAAATATATGATAAATTGTATGTACAAAAATAATAAAAATTTAACAGCTCTTTTAAATAGTGTGTGTATATATATATATACACACATTTAATGGTGAAAACCTTTTCCCTATTCTAAATATATGATAAATTGTATGTACAAAAATAATAAAAATTTAACAGCTCTTTTAAATAGTGTGTGTGTATATATATAATATAGTATAAATAGAATTTTATGTTTTTATCAAGAAAATAAATGCATTAAAGCTTACAGCCTTACACTTTATTATACATTTATTACACTTGATTAATAATAGTTCATTGAATATTTATTGGATGCTTACACTTCAAATATTTTTAATTTTTAACTTTTTTTAAGAAAAAATGTATAGAAATATTAGGGAGGCCTTACACTTTTAGAATAATTATAGATATAGATTATAGATATATGTACACGCTTAATGTTCAGACTTTAACATTACTAAACTAAAAATCATTTCAGCACAGACATATTTGTGGGCGACCCAACTTAACTAGGAATCTTGGCTGTAAGGCCATCTGAAATTGCAAGTACCAAAGTCGGCTACATCAATTGAACTTTGAACATTCCACCTTATCTGCATGAGATATGCTTAAAAAAATATGTATTTAAATCTATTTACGAGACTGAATTAAAGTTGGAGTAAAACATGTATTTAAATCTATTTTGGGATCATAAAATTATAAATAATACAGCATAAGAAATCCTTCTAATTTTCTCATTCAAACATCATATATTAATTCGTAAAGGCTTCGAATTTGATGCCTCAAGATAAAAAAAGGTCAGCAAATTATAAAATTAATCAGTTTTAAAAAAAAAAAATTATTATCAAGTTTTGCTTGGTAAAATAACTTATTTTATTATCCTCTTTGGAAGTTTGGAGCAAGATTGACAGAATTGAGATTCTAGATAGAATCGTTTTGGGGTTCGTAGAATCGTGAGATTCTAGGAACTCGTATTAATTTTTTTTTTAAATATTAATAATTAAATATTTAATTTAAAAATCCAAATCATATTAGAATTTTTAAAATTTTATAATACATTGGCCCTTTAAATGTTTTCTTATAAATCTAGGTCATATATTGGGATATTGGACTAAATCATAAAATTTTTAGGCATTTCATATGAATGGCGAAATCGTCAAATTATTATAAAAAAGTAGTAGAATCATATAAAATCGTGGCAGAGTCATAAAAAGTAAGATTTTATCATGTAAAATTGAGATTCTGACAACCTTGGTTTGGAGGGAAATAAAATTTATCAAAGAAAACAAAAACTATATAAGCAGGCCACAAGGCCCAATAGAGAGAAAAATAAGGGCCTAAGCCCATGCAAAGGCAGAGTATGACCCACCAATAGTGACTTTGGTCTATTGGGCCCTTGTCAGCTTTAGTTGTATCTCTGGGCATTCAGTCACTTTGGGCATGCGCTTCATATATATCTAAAGAGAATCGAGGGTGATTTGTCTCTGTTTCGATTATGACAGAGAATGTAAAAAAAAAAAAGAATTTACAGAAGGATGCTTTTGCTAAACAGTTTTGGACAGGGACGCTGATGGCAATGGGTCGTCAATGAGATGGCTTTATTTGTATCCGTTTACGTCCGGTTTATTTTTCAGAAATACCATAGCGGTTCTCACGGATTGCTTTTTCTTAAACCATTTTTTCCTCCCCTCACCACTTTGATAATTGTCCAGTCCCAATAACACCTTTTTAAAGTTTTGGGTAATTTGCACTAACACCCCCTCAGGTTTTGGTCAAACCCACTTAGCGGTTGACTTTTAATTCTTTTGCACTAACACCCCCTCAGCATTGATTCCTTTTGCAATGATACCCCCTGGGGCAATAAAATGACCAAAATACCCTTGATTAAATTCGAAAATATTATATCAAATGTGAAATGACCTTTATGCCCCAACCCCAAATATATACAATTTCGAAAAACATATATATAAATTCAAAAAAATATATAAAATTCGAAAATAAATATTTAAATTTTGATAAAAAATATAAAATTAGAAAGAAAAAAAAAATTTCAAAAAACATATATAAATTTCAAAAAATATATATATATAATTCGAAAATATATATAAATTTTGAAAAATATTTTAATTCGAATATATATATATTTCAAAAATATATATAAAATTCAAAAAATATATATTTTCAAAAACAAAATTCAAAAAATTATATAATTTTGAAAAACATATATTAATTTCGAAAAACATATATAAATCTCAAAATATATATATAAAATTCAAAAAAAGATAAAAAAAATTGAAATATATATATAATTCAAAAAATATATATATTCAAAAACAAAATTCAAAAAATTATATAATTTCGAAAAACATATATAAATTTCAAAATATATATATAAAATTCAAAAAAATATATAAAATTTGAAATATATATATAATTCGAAAATATATATATATATATAAAATTCGAATATAAATATAAATTTTGAAATATATATAAATTCGAAAATATATATATATATCAAAAAATATATATAAATTTCAAAAAATATATATTTTGAAAAACAAAATTCAAAAAATTATATAATTTTAGAAAAATATATATATTGATAAAATGACATATATTTTCTAATGAAGTGAATCAAACTACCTATCACCAACATCAATTAGTGGTCTTCTTTTATATATATTTTTCCAAAATATATATATTTTTTCTGATATTTATATGATGTTTTTAAAATTTATATAATTTATCCGAATTTTATAAAAATAATTCAAAATTTATATATATTTGTTTCAAAATTTATATATATATTTCGAATTTTATATATTGTTTTTGAATATTTTTTTTTAATTTTATATATATTTCAAATTTATATATATAAAATGGGTAATCTCAAAAAATTCGTGGACAATTCATCTATGACAAACCGAGTTGTTGGGTAAAAATTCAAAAAATATATATATTTTGGAAAAATTTGGAAATTTTTTTGGACAATTCGTGGACAATTTTGGAAAAAATATATATATTTTGGAAAAATATATATAAAAGAAGGCCACTAATTGATGTTGGTGGTAAGTAGTTTGATTCACTTCATTAGAAAGATATGACATTTTACCAATATATATATATTTTTCTAAAATCATATAATTTTTTGAATTTTGTTTTTGAAAATATATATATTTTTTGAAATATATATTTTCAAATTTATATATTTTTCAAATTTTATATATATATATTTTCGGATTATATATATTTCAAATTTTTTATATTTTTTTGAATTTTATATATAATTTTTGAAATTTATATATGTTTTTCGAAATTATATAATTTTTTGAATTTTATTTTTGAAAATATATATTTTTTGAAATTTATATATTTTTTTGAAATATATATATATTCGAATTAAAATATTTTTCAAAATTTATATATTGTTTCGAATTATATATATATTTCAAATTATATATATATATATTTTTAATTTTATATATTTTTTTTGAAATTTATATATGTTTTTCGAAATATATATATATTTTTTCTAATTTTATATATATATTTCAAAATTTAAATATTTGTTTTCGAATTTTATATATTTTTTTGAATTTATATATATGTTTTTCGAAATTGTATATATTTGGGGTTGGGGCATAAAGGTCATTTCACATTTGATATAATATTTTCGAATTTAATCAAGGGTATTTTGGTCATTTTATTGGCCCAGGGGGTGTCATTGCAAAAGGAACCAATGCTGAGGGGGTGTTAGTGCAAAAACATCGAAAGTCAACCGCTAAGTGGGTTTGACCGAAACCTGAGGGGGTGTTAGTGCAAATTACCCTAAAGTTTTTTAAACTTATAAAGTCTTGAACCTGTTGTTTACTTTAACATTTTCAAATTTGCATAGTTCAAAAATATATATTGGACAAAAAAGATAGCTAAAAAAAAAGCCCAATACGGAGAATGTGGTTGACTCTAAGGATGCATACAGTCTGATTTAGATCGGTTCCGAGTTAAATCGGAGCCGAACCGATTCCAACAATCCTGAGAAAATTAGAACTGGAATGGAACCATAGGGTTGGAACCGCCCTGAAAGATTGGTTTATTTTTCTTCCTTTTTGTAACATCTTTCAAAAGAAAAAAAAAATGCAAGCCATAAGCAAAAGGAGTGCTTTGGTATTCTAGGACTGAACCATACCAGTTTGTGCCAGTGAGTGCTTGGAGGTTGAGGGTTAAGTATGATGAGAGTATGTTTGGTTGTAAACTGTTTAGAAGGGGATGGCATCCATTGGGTTTAGTCAAAGGAGTTGGTGATAGGATTGGGTAAGGTATTCAAGTCCATGAGGGGATATAAAATGATGTGAAGCTGTCTTGGCCATCTCCAACCACCATTAACAATAATAGATGATACTTTAGCATGCATGTTGTTTTGCCATCTTAATCTAGGATTATAGTGAAGTACCTTATAGAGAGGTCCAATAGGAAGCCAGTTGTCAAAATAAAGCATATTGCCAATTCTGTGATGAATGAATTGCTGAGTAGTGTCCCTTAGTTGAAGAAGCTTTCTCCAGAATCATGAGCTCCCTTCAGAAATTTTAAGCTCCCAGAAACTTTTGTTCTTGATAAGATGTTTGTGCACCCAACCTTTCCATAAGCTATCAGTATTGGAGGATGTCAAAGTCCATGTGTGCCTCATTACTGAAACTCTATTCCATGCTTCAATGTCTTGAAGCCCCAAACTTCCAGCTGCTTTAGATATGCAAAGTTGATCCCATTTAACATTAGCTTTGTACTTTTCCATTTTAGGCCCTGACCATAGGAACCTTTGAAGAAGTCTCTTCAATTCATTACAAACATGCTTAGGCAAAATTAAAAGACTTGTCCAGTATATATGGATACTGAAAAGAGTAGATTTCAAAAGTTGAAGCCTACCAGCAAATGAGAGAGTTCTAGTGGTCTAGTGAGAGATTTTGGCAAGCATTATGTCCAAGATACATTTGCAATCACTAGTGCTAAGCCTAGAAGAAATCAGTGGCAAACCTCGATACCTAATTGGAAGGGAAAACTGCTCTACTTGAAAAATGTTGCATATAGAGCTGGCCACTAAATCAGGAACACTACAAAGGAAAAGCTAGCTTTTGCTGGGATTAGGAAATAGCCCAGACAAGTGAGAGAATTTAACAATGGCATCATGGATGACAGTGCCAGAATTAACATCCCCTTTGAAAAACATAAGAATGTCATCAACAAAGGTTAGATGAGTAATCTTGTTGGCTTTGCATCTCCAATGGAATTGAAAAGGGGGCTTCTAGAAGTTAAGGTATTAGTGATAGAAGAGAACACATCCATGGTTATGAAAAATAGGTAGGGGGAGAAGGGATATCCTTGTCTTAAACCTCTCGTGCTTCTAAAGAAACCACACAATTCACCATTCATTGACACTGAAAAGGATGGAGTAGTGATGCAAGCCTTAATCCAACTAATGAATATAGTAGGGAAATTCATTAATTGAAGGACATTAAGAAGAAAACCCCAATCCAAACTGTCATAAGCTTTTTGTAGATCCACTTTTAGGGTGCATCTTAGGGTTTTGCAATCCTTGTGATACCCTCTAACAAGTTCTTGTGCAAGAATTAAATTGTCACCTATTTTCCTTCCTTGAATAAAAGCATTTTGAGATTTATCAATGAGATTAGGTAAAAGAGTTTTAAGCTTTTCAGCAATTAACTTAGAAATACATTTGTACAAGATATTACAACATGAAATTGGTTTGTACTCAGCAGGGCTTATGGGATTGGGAGTCTTGGGAATAAGAGCCAAATAGGTAGAATTGATTTGTTTCAAGAGTTTCCCATTTTCAAAAAATTGTCTAACAGCCAGAGTCACCTCATTCCCAGTAATATTCCAAGTCTTTTTAAAAAAACATAGAATTAAAGTCATTAGGACCTGGAGATCTCTGAGAATGAATTGAAAAAAGAGCATTTTTAATTTCACTGTCAATAGGGATAGAGCATAGACCAACAAAATTTTCCTCCTCAATTCTCTTTGTCACAAATTCAACCAAATGAGATTTATCAGGGTAAGTACAGTGCTCACCTCCAATCAAATTATTAAAATAGGCAGTAAATGTGTCATTGATGTCATCTTTTTCCATAGAGGTTGTCACATCTTGCAAAGTAACCTTGGATATCCTTCTCTTATTCAACCTGCTTTGAACACATTTGTGAAAAAAATTAGTATTAGAGTCTCCCAAAGCTAACCAAGAAACCCTAGATTTCTGTTGGAATAACTGTTCCTCAATCTTGGCCAAGCTAGTATAAGTGACAGAGAGACACTTTTCTTGTTGTCTAAGAGCACTATTACAAGGATCATCATCCAATGCTTTCTGGCAAATAGATAAATCATTTTGAGCCTTGTTGACCATGCTAGTTATGTCACCGAAAGATTTGGTATTGAGCTTCTTTAATTCCTTTTTAAGCTTTTGGAGTTTTTTTGTGACTCTGAACATATGATAACCCTCCACATTAACATTCCACACTCTACTAACAGTACTCAGAAACTCATGGTGTTCACACCATAAATTAAAGAACCTAAAGGAAATTGGCTAGGGCAATAGGGAACATGGTGAGCCATTGATGGTTAACCAAGACTCTATCAATTTTTTGAGCAATACCCTCATCACTAATAACTTTGTTAGATCATGTGAAATGCTGACCAATAAACTTTAGGTCATCCATCTCAAGATTAAGAAGACATTCATTAAATTCCAACATGGCATTGTTCCATTGAGTAATTCTACCACATTTTTCATTAAGACCCCTTATGACATTAAAATCTCCTAGGAGAAGCCAAGGAGAACAACTCATGAAATTATTTAAAGCTAACAGATCATTCCATAACTCCACTCTCTCTTCCCTAGTATTCAAGCCATAGATAAAAGTGACATGGAAATTGGTGTTAGAATCAATGTAGTTGATAACACAATGGATGAATTGAGATGAAGAAGAGATGCACTCAACCTTAACTTTACTTGGTTCCCACAGAACCCAAATCCTCCCAATAGAGGCATGCTCAATGTTAGAAATCAAAGGGTTAGGAGAAATAGAATTGTGAACCATATTCATGTTAGGGGCTATAATTTTTGTCTCAAGTAATCCTACAAAATCTAGCTGGTTTGAAGGGTTATTCATCGCTCTAACATTCCAAGAACCAAAAATCATTGCTTGGGGGGGGGGGGGGGGGGGTGTGTTGAAGGTCCTCAGAAAACCTACAAGAATAATCTCTAACAGCTTTATCCTTGGATCTAGCTATCATTTTAGCATTTTTCCTTTTTTTTTCTCTCCCTATGAGAGATTTTGTGGTTTGTCACCTTCATTTGAGAATTACTAGAAGTATTAGGTTCAGAGGTGACATAACCAACATCTATCCCATCAATAATGTTACCCTTGATCAAACTGTCATTATTATTACGTGACCTAGAAATAGCATTAACACTAGCATCCCTCTTCTCTCCCTAGTTAGAGAGAGATTGGAATATGTTTGGGGAAATAAGAGGTTTGGATAAAGGGGGAGGGGAAGGTAAGCACTGCATTGACACACCAGAAGGAGGAACTGGAAATGGCATGGGAATGACCATAAGTCTGGCATGGGTATCATCATGAGTGTTAGACACTTGGGGCCCATAAATGATAGGGGGAGAATCAGTTAAAGGGGTTGGTAGAATACCTTTAGAGGCATTCTTAGCAAACACAGTTTACCAATCATCACCTTGAGTGCCACAGTGCCACTAGGAACATTAGGGTTAGTCTTAGGGATCCATATCAATTTACTCTTAGGACAATTATTCTCAGAATGACCAAAGCATAAACAAGTTCCACACCTCTGTGGTAACCATTGATACTCCACATCAACATCAACAAAAAAAATTTCATCCACTTTTACTTTAATAGAATCAGGTAAAATATTAGTGGCTTTAACCTCAACTCAAATTCTGGAAAATGAAAGTCTTTTCATGGATTTAGTAACCTCATCCACAAATAGAGGTTTGCCTATCATACTAGCAATGCTACTAAGACCTTTGTTATTCCAAAAAACAACAGGAACATGCAAAAGTTTAACCCTAACTGGAATGGAAATGCATGAATCTTTTTTAAACTGCAAAGTAGGGTGCCACTGCTTAAGAACTAAATGTCTATTGGAAAGCATCCAAGGTCCATCCTCCAGGATGTATTTGCAATCATATTCATTCTGAAATCTAAAAAGAAAGAAGCCATTTTTCATTCCAATAGTTTCAATCAATCCTCTATTTCCCCACATTTTCCTCAAAACCTAACACATATATACATGATTTAACTCCAATATCATATTTACCTTCCCATTTGGTCTCATACAAATGAAATCATAAATATACATGTTGAATATAGGAGTTGAACTTCAACTATGAAGTGAAGTAATGTTAATACAGTTTCTACATGGTGACAACTATACTTGTTTTGATCTCTTTTATCTCCAAATTGTTCAAGAGGGTAAAAGAAATGAGGAAATAAAAGAAAATTTTCAGTTTGTCCTACTTTTCAGGTGCTCGCCATAGAATAGTGACAACTTGTTTCTTAGGGGGGCCGCGGAATTCATCATTCATCTTGTGCTCCAAGAATCCAAACAACTGCTCCAACAATAAGGAAAAAGGTTCATGTCACAGCCCACATCGTTTTCTCAAATGACCTCATAAAAGCCCAAGAATTGGTGTTTGATTTCCTAACTGGAGCCACTACAACTACCCAGACTCGACATATGGCTGCATAAAATCCACCATTTTTATTCTATTAGCGATGATTGCAATGTCACCTATTGCACGTAGCATCATAAACCTGTATGCAAGAGAAGAAAACACAGAATTAGATAGAAAACACACAATTTTATCAAAAAATAGATAAATTATTTGATTTTCATACTCACACCAGCAGTGATTTTCATACCCTGCAATGGGTTTTCCACGCGGCACTACAATTTTCAATTGCCTTCCGTTGTTAGGGAAAACCCATCCACGAGGTTTATCTATTGTTTGTCCAAGCCAAATTGCAGGGTACAATTTTTTACTTGAACTGAAATGATTTGGAGGCTTAGAGTAAAGTGTTTTTGGAGGCTAGAATAGTTTGACCAATAACCAATCCTCCTTGGGCCTGTGCCAATCACATTAATGACTTCATATGCAGGACGAATGATGGACCTGTCCCAAGTAAACTCCATTGGTCCGGTTACGCCAGTCATATAACCTTTAAGATGTTGTTGAGTAATAAGTTCCCTTCATCAAAGATGGTCATAAAGTTAAAGGCGTAAGCTCCCTTCGCCCAAATTTTCTAACCTTGAACCATTAGAAAATGAGATTCTCTGAAGAATTTAAAGGAGAAAATAACTTATTTGTCTCTCTTCTTTCCAAACATCTGTAATACATGAGTTTATATAAACTATGACAAAGGCTATACCTTGGAAATAAAGACTAATCCATGATTTTTAGGAGAGAATAACTCTCATAAAATCATAGAATAAAAAGAACAGTAAAAGAAATGATCGGATAACAACCTACCCAAATCACACTAAAATAAAAAATAAATAAAACATATCACACTATTGATTAACAGTTGTAATCTTCTTAATTAATGCCAGATTTCCACACTCCCCCTCAAGCTGGGTTGTAAATGTTGATCATACCCAACTTGGATTTTAAATCTTCAAAGTTGATTCTTGGAAGTGCCTTATTCAGGATGTCAGCTGTTTGGAGAGCTGTTAGAGTATGCACCAATGAAATTATCCCTTCCTCTATCCTCTCCTTGGTAAAATGATGATCTATTTCCACATGCTTCGTCCGATCATGATGAACCGGGTTTTTAGCAATACTTATGGCAGTTTGGTTGTTTCAAAACATTTCCATATAAACTTCTATAGGAATTTTTAATTCATTTAAAAGTCTCTTTAACCATATTCCTTCACAAATTCCATGTGCCAAAGCTCCAAATTCTGCTTCTACAGTGCTCCAAGCCACAACGAACTGTTTCTTGCTTCGCCAAGTAACCAAATTCCCCCAAACATATGTGCAATAACCTGAGGTTGATCTTCGGTCAGTAATAGAGCCGGCCTAGTCTGCATCTGAAAATTTCTCAATGTTTCTCTTATGTGTTCTCTTGAAGTAGAGTCCATTTCCAGGGGTCATTTTGAGATATCTTAGGATGCGATATACTACTTCCATATGCTCCTCAGTTGGATTGTTCATGAATTGGCTAACAACGATAACTGAGAAACCATTGTCTAGTCTTGTGTGAGAGACATAGATAAGTTTTCCCACAAGTATTTGATATATACCTTTATCCACCGGAGTACTTCCTTCCCCAGTTCCTAGTTTTGTAGTGGAGTCCATAGGTGTGTCTGCAGGTTTATAACCAATCATCCTAGTTTCCTTCAATAAGTCTAGAACATACTTTCGTTGGGATACTGCAATACCCATTTTTGATCTAGCAATTTCCATCCCAAGAAAGTATTTGAGATTCCCTAGGTCTTTCATTTCGAATTCACGGGCAAGGAAGCTTTTAAGCTTGCCTATTTCCTCCTCATGATCTCCTGTTAAGATTATGTCATCCACATACACGATGATGAAGGCAATTTTTCCTTCAAGTGAGTATTTCACAAACAGAGTGTGGTCAAACTGACATTAGGAATAACCAACTCTCTTTACAGCCTTGGTAAAATGATCAAACCAAGCTCGTGGGGACTGCTTAAGGTCATATAAGGATTTTCTGAGTTTGCATACTTTGTTAACGGATGTTTTAGTTTCAAGGCCAGATGGAATTTCCATGTACACTTCTTCTTCTAAGTCACCATTAAGGAAAACATTCTTGACATCTAGTTGATAGAGGAACCAATCTCGATTAACGGCTAATGACAACAAAACACGAATTGTATTTAATTTGGCAACTGGGGAAAAAGTTTATTTGTATTCAATTCCGTAGGACTGAGTAAATCCCTTAGCAACTAGTCGTTCTTTGAACATGTCAACACTCCCATTTGCTTTGTACTTGACTGTGAAAATCCACTTACACCCGACCAGATTCATCCCTTTTGGAAGTTCAACGAGCTCCCATGTCCCATTCTTTTCTAAAGCTCAGATCTCTTCCCCAATAGTTGTCTTCCATTTAGGTATTTGTAAAGTTTCCTGAATATTGTTGGGAATCCGAATACCTATGAGATTAGTAATAAATGCCTGAAAACCTGGTGACAAATTCTTATAGGAGAGGAAGTTATAAATCGGATGATTTATGCAAGATCTCATTCCTTTCTTTTTAGCAATTGGCAAATTAAGTTCATTATTTCCTGACTCGTTAGAATTGGACATGATGTTACCTGAATGTGTCTCTTTTGGACTTGAATTCGGTTCAGCTTCCTGAACTAGTCCGGGATGTGTTTGTTGCTCTACATCTTCTTGAGTCTTCTTCTCTCTCCGTGAATAGACAATGACCTCGTTGTTATTGACAATCTGAGATTGGATTGGGCGAGGAGGAGTACTCGGCTCAGTGTTTAAGGGTTCAGTGGTGGTTTCAGTTGGGAGAGGAAGACTTGGAGTAAGAGAGATAGGGTTTGAGTTGAGGGACTCTAGTGTATAAGGTTTGGTCATGACTTCTGTTTCCCAAAATTGGTATTCCTGGAATCCATTCTCCCCCTAAATATAGGTTTTGGAGTAATATGGTTGATTTTCAAAGAATGTCACATCCATGGAGTTGTAGAATTTTTTTATGACATGAGAGTAACACTTATAGCCCTTTTGGTTTGGAGAGTATCCTAGGAAAATACACTTAATAGCCCTTGGATCAAGTTTACTTCGATGTTGTTGAGGGATCTGAACAAAGGTTGAACAACCAAACACTTTGGGTGGTATGGAGGAGATGAACCGAGTCCTAGGGTCTGATTTGAGAAAGACTTGACATGGTGTTCGAAAATTCAAGATGTAGGAAGGCATTCTATTAATAAGATAGGCTGCAGTAAGAACAGCTTCACCCCAAAAAACATTTGGGACATTGGTTGAAAACAGAAGGGTCCGTGTAACTTCTAACAAGTGTTTATTCTTCCTCTTAGCTATCCCATTTGTTGAGGGGTATCAATGTAAGAACTTTGATGAACTATACCCTCTCTTAGCAAGAATTCCCCTAGGACAGAATTGAAATAATCTTCCACATTATTAGTTTTCAACACTTGTATTTTGGCATGGAATTGGGTCTGAATCATGTTGGTAAAGTTTTTGAAAATTTGGCCTACTTCTGATTTTTCTTTCATCATGAATATCCATGAAATTCTAGTATGATCATCAACAAAAGACATAAACCATCTAGTTCCTTTTATGTTCTTTATTTTAGATGGACCCAAACATCACTATGTATCATGGAGAAAGGGTGAGATGATTTGTAAGGTTGAGTTGGATATGAATTACGAACATGCTTGGATAATTGACAAATTTCACACTGAAAAACATCAAGATTTTTATCGAATAATGATGGAAAGAGTTTTTTGAGATACAAGAAACTAGGATGACCTAAACAATAGTGCCACAACATAATATCACTATATTTATTCAAACGAAAAACAGATAATGACATGTTTCCACAAACTGTCGATTGAGGTTGTCTTCTAGGATAATCAGTGACTTTGAAGATATAGAGTACCGAACACATCTCAGTATTGCCAATCGTCTTACCCGAATCCAAATCCTAAAAAACACAATGGTTGGGAAAAAATTTAGCAACACAGTTCTTTCCTTGAGTAAGTTTGCTAATATACAACAAATTGCAATCCAAGTTTGGAACCAAGAGGACAGACTCAAGGGTTAGGTCTTTAGAGATTGAAATAGAACCTGTACCAACCACCCTTGATAGAGAACCATTAGCGATACGAACAGTAAGATTCTCAGAACAGGGTGTATAATTTTAAAAATTTGTGGCATCACCGATCATGTGATCAGAAGCTCCTGAGTCAACAATCCAAGGACTCAAATTTTCTTTCTTTACTTTCAGGGCATTAAGAAAATTACCTGTTTGAGCTAAGGATCGGAACCCAATGATATTATTGGAGGAATTTGAACCTTGTTGGGACTAGTTGAACAATTTTTGTAATAGCTCCATTTGTTCTTTGTTGAATGGGTTGGAATCAAGTGGTGTTGGGCTGTCTTCTACAGTGACATGATGTCCGCGACTTTCTCTATCAGTTTGGGAACGAGATGGCTTCCAGTCAACTGGTTTTCCATGGATTTTCCAGCATGTGTCCTTGGTGTGATTGGAGGTGACTTCGGTGGAAATGGTTGTGTCGTTCTTTGCCATAAGAACATACTTATACATGAGGGGAAGAAAAAAAAATATCGAGAAGGGCTGATGGAAAGGTTGGCAGTTTAAAACAAACTTAGAGTTTGCCAACCTTTAGAATGCACCAGTAAGATTATCTGCCTTTGGCAGAGAAACGAACTAGGTTCAGAACCTGGTGCTCTAATACCATGGAGAATTTAGAGAAGAAAAAAACTTATTTGTCTCTCTTCTTTCCAAACGTTTGTAGTACATGAGTTTATATAAACTATGACAGAGGCTATGCCTTGGAAATAAAGACTAATCCTTGATTTTTAGGAGAGAATAACTCTCATAAAATTAGAGAATAAAAAAAACAATAAAAAAAGGATCGGGTAACAGCCTACCCAAATCCCACTAAAATAGGAAATAAACAAAACATATCACAATGTTGATTAACAGTTGTAATCTTCTTAATTGATGCCAGATTTCCACATACTCCCACCTCGATTAAAAAATGCATCGAGGGCACGAGCAAGTAGCCAGACATTGCCCAAATTTTTAGACTCCAAACTCGAGGTGTGATATGGGGTTAAGGTTTTTAAAATAGTAAATAGATTTATTATACTAAAATAATAACTTTATCTCAAGAGTGTATTCATTCCATTTCTTGAAAAATATCAATTTATTTAAAATCACATTTAGTGAAATTTTTTAGCTAACTTGTCCTTTAAAATATGAACTCTCGGAAGTGATTTAACCTGACAATATACTCAAATATGAAATATAACTCATTTTCAATTCACATTTCAAATCTAAATCTCAAAAGGGTCCACCAACCCACCACATACCATCCAGATACTATTTTAAATATACATTCCATATTTAAACACACTATACTACATAAAAGGCTTACAACCTTAGTGTTTTACATCCCAAAAGTTTACAAACCCAAAAATAATATATTCAAGAAACACACACCAAAATCCTTCTACTTCTAAACAAGTAAGCCCAACTGTCAGGTGAGTAGAAAGCGTCATGCCACGGCTACTGCTAGCGTCCACTAGGACCTGCATCTAGGGGGACATGCAAAGGGGTGAGCTCTAAGCCCAGTAAAAAAATCTAACAATCATCACAACGATACATATGCAACATAAGTCATTAATCTATACAGAGTACGTAATCGCAGCCTATAACCTATGAGCAATGGGAAAGTTTGCAAAGTTGAGGAGAGATGTTGAAAATTATAATGGAATATGTAACGTCCAGTATTTTTTCGTACTAATTAAAATTTTTAAGTGCTAATTAAAATTTTTAATTAATGATTAAATGCATACGTGATTATGTGTTTAATTTGATTTTTGTGCTAAATGTGTTTATTTGCTTAGCATGACTTGCTGTTTTATGTGATAATAAAAGTTGTGATTTGGATGTTGTATTTTCATTTCAAGAATAATAAAAATTATTGAAAATGATTTCGGGAACGAAATAGTCGAAGGATAAATGAGTAATTTCACATTTTGAGCATTTAGTGGAAAGTATAGAGATTTTGGCTAAGTGTTAGGGCATGAGTGACGTGTTGGTAATTAGAAAGGATGACAAGGGGTAAAAGGGTATTTAAGAGTCTTAATAGCACTCTTGTGAATAACCCTAAGCTGGAAAAATATTGGTCATTTTACACTTTTGGAGTGGTGTCATTTCTAGCCTTTGATCTTCTTCTCCCATCTTTGTTCACAACCCTTGGATCATAAGGTCTTGTTTGGATGACACACAAATGCATAAATGCATTAATCTTGTCTTGGTCTTTCATTTGCAAGACTCTTTGTCCACCCTTGGATCTTTCTTCACTCTCTCCTAACTTCATTTTGGACCCTTGGATTATGAGGTGAGTTAGTGAAAATTCTTTACATGTTATATGTGGGATTGTGTTGTCAAGAGGTGAGCCCTTAGATCAACCTCTTTTATCCCAACTTCAATATCAACCCTTGGATTAAAACACTCATTTATGAGTTATACATATACATAATTATGTATTGATTCTTGTCTTCTAAAGTTCAAGATATTTCTCTCACTCACTAAAAACCTCTCTATCTCTCATATGTTTTCTCTCTAGCTCTCCCTCACTTCACTCTTTCTTCTTCAAGTTGTGTAATTTTCTCTTCCTTTTGATGGGAATTTGAAGGAGGTTTGTACATGAAAATTGATATTGGTACTCTAAGCTTCCTTTTGAGCCAAAGCTTGGTAAGTGATTTTTCCTCCTTTAGAAGTTTTAGTTTCAAACCCTAACTTCTATTCTTGAATTCTTGTCTTCAAATTTTGATTATGGGGTTGTCTTATCTATAGCTCTTGCTTAAGACTCTTTTTGAAGCTTAGCTACCGGGTGAATTGAACTTATTGTTGGGTAAGCTATTTTATCTTCTTTTGGGTTTATTTGTCAAAAACTCTAGCGTTCACCTATTGGAATTCCTTTGTCCAATCTTGTGGTTAGAATTGCTCTTGTTGATAAAGAACTTGTTGAAAAGCACCATTGAAATTAGATTTCTCTACTTGTTATTCATGATAGCTTTGGAGGATGTTGGGTTGATTTGACTTCACTCTTGGAAGCCTTTGCTCATTCTTGGTGGTCTTGCTTGGACTCTCTTATTCACTATTGAACTAGCTTGCTTGGAATTGAGGTAGGGGAAAAACGAATTGTGTTCGTCTTTGTACGAGGGTGTGTGCGTCTAGGTGTATATATGTCGTATATATATATACGAGTTGAGTATTAGCAACTTAATTGATGAATTAGGCCTTGAAATCATGATTTTGTAATATAAATGCTTGTGGTGATTTATTGCTTATAAATGTGAAAAGAAAAGCATTGTGATAATTAGAGTACAATATATTGCATAAAGAAATAAGCATGTATTGTGGTGACATATGATTGCGATTGTGAACCTTGATGCATTTTGAGTGTACCATGTAGTGTCAAAACATGGGTATTGGTTTCTACGGTTTGCGTAAATTACGTAGGAGTTATCTTGTGTTTGGATCGTTATAACAACTGGTCAGGGGGTGTTTCTTACTCCTACGGAACTAATCTTCCAAGAAATGTAGACGATAGGGGAATGACTTATCCAAATCCTATGTGCACGACTGTGTCGTGTTTGACGTCTTCCTTGTTAAAAGTGTAAGTGTCAAAAGCACTTGGGAAGAACGGTACGATAAATCTACCTTCCCTTATGAGAATAAAGTGAAGTGTTAGAGAATGATCTCGTTGACCCTTAAAGTAGGGTGTGTTTTTGTGTCCGTACCATGGGTGTGTCGGTCGCATTGCATCTTAACTGTTATACATATGTGATTATGGTTTTAATGATTGAAGCATGCTATAATTGTGAATAATTATGTTGTGATCATGTTGGGGAACTTATTTGTTGGGTTCGATGGGGTTCCGGATTGGTGTGAGAGTCATGTGGAACAAGAGACCGACCTAGGGTTAGTGGCATGAACATTGGTTAGGTTGAACCACTCGGACTACCGAGATTGAGGCAATGACGCTTCCTCTACTGGGCTAGTGAGCTCACCCCATGCCTTATAAATTTTTCAGGTGATGATTCCATTGGGAGAGTTCCGTAGATGTGTGGCATTATGTTCGCCTTTTATGCATGGGTGGCGAACCATACTTATATTTTGTTATGTATTAGGTTGAGAAACATGTATCAATATGTTCCTTTTGTCCATGTAAATCAAACGTGTAAAACTACTTTATTTTGATCCGGTTAACATGTTAGTCGAGGTGTTATTGTCTATGTGCATCCCTTGGAGCGCTATGCGCGGGGATTATATTCTTTTAGTGCACTTCGATGGCGGATTGTATAAATGTGCATTTTGTACAAACTATAACATGTTTCGCCTTTGAGCGCTATAATGTCAATATTGAATCCTTTCATTTGGAGTTGTGAATGTCAAATGGATTATTTGCCATGAAATGTGATTATTAGGTGTTTGGCTGAAAAAGACGTTTTTCTAGGTTTTCAAATCAATCATTTTCGATTTGAATGGAAAACTCCGTTTTCGCCTACCCCCGTGGCGCCGGTAAAATTCCTTGTTTTAGAAATGATTTTAAACTCATTTTAAGAAGATTTTGATCTTTACAAACCGGTGGTCGTTAGAACGGAGGCCGGGAGCAAGAAGGTTATTTTTACATAATGTGTTTTGATAAAAATAAACCGAGTTTAGTTTATATTTCTCATTCTTAAAGTTTCTAAACAAATTGAGAACTTAGTTGCATAATTTCTAAGGGTTTCAAGATGTTTAGAAGTCATTTTTGAGGTTTTCTGGTTGAGGCAATCAACTGGGCCCTTTTAGCCAGTTGACTGGTTGAAATAAAGGATTTTTCCACAAAAATTTTAAAGTCTCTGCCTCACCCAGTTGACTAGGTCATTGAGCCAGTCGAATGGGTCACTCAGCCAGTTGGCTGGGTCACTAGCCAATCGACTGGGTGGTTCAGCCCCGTTCTAACCCTGTTTTACTATTTCGCTCATATCTCAAGCTACGGGTATCAAATGAAAGTGTTCTTTAGGTTTTTAGAAAGAGGACTTAAAGATCTTGATGTTAGGAGTTTGAATCACTTCATTCGAGTCATTTTTTAGGGCGTAATGGGAGTTTGAACGTGACGGTATGTTTTGAACCTTTACACGTCGCAATGGCCGATTTTCAAAATGTCGTAGTTTCCACCTCACACCTTCAAATTTGATTCCGTTTGTTCCTACAGCTTCTTTTAGGTCCAAACTTTGTGTTTATACTTTGAAATTACTATTTTACCCCTGAAATGACCATTTTACCCTCGGGTGAACATGGGGTATTTGAATGGCTGTTTAAGGTGTCGTTTAAGTCATTTCACTTCTATTTTGATCCTGAGTGATCTTGTTAACTTCTTTTAGGCGTGAAATGATGTTTTTACCTTTGTGTGGGTGTTTAATGACTATAGGTCATTTGTTCTCGTTTCTTTTTTTCTACCGCATTCACTCCTTTAACTCTTAGGCTCGGGTTTTGGAGTCCTAGGAAATTTGGGGCGTGATAGAATACCCATGAAACTATAAAATCATTTCCGGGGTCCAATTTGCCCTGCTTTCTTCTCACATGCATTTTATCAAACACATGATCGTCATCCAAGAGGAACCCATAGGCCAATCTTTCACTCCGTCATGGCCCCAACCCTCAAACCCAAAACAAGAGTCTCACAAGTCACAACATCGTTAACAGATTTTTCCGCAAGGACTTCAGCCTTGTAACCATCTAATTTCAATGCATCATCTTCCAAATCCCAAACAGGATGGAAAAATACAAAACTCTTAATTAGAGATTAACGAACCCAATTAGGTTGTGTAAAGAGGAAGCACCCAACTTTTGTAGCAAAACTTAAAGATAACCTGATTTGTAACATACATAAGAATTCATGATTGAAAATATGATAGTAAACTCATGGGCACATAAATTACGAAAATAAATCAACACTGAAACAGATGGAACTGATGAAACAAACAAAAATGAATTTTGTAAGCAAAATTAAGACCCAAAATGAATATCAGTTAGAAGTCCCTACCCTCAATAAGCACATAGAACTTGCCAATCTCACCATGAGATAGTTGAATAGCATTTATATTACAACCAAGTAGGCATATCCCATATTTAATCTCAGAAAAATCATATATATTAACAAGTATATCAAATACTACCCAATTCGATCAAGTTAACCACTGAATTCCATATAAAAATATGGGTGATGAATACTTTTTGTACCTGGACAGATATAAAACCCAGATTGAACAACTATATATCAATTCTGCATAAAACAATTAACATAGAAAATACCCTACAATAAAATTTGTTACAGAAACTAAAATGAATAAAAATTTCCTACAATTTAGGCTACTAAATTCCGAAACCAACTTTAACAGTCAAAAAACAAATCATATGCAAGAATACCACAATTAAACAGGTAGAATATGAATCTTAACAAAGGACTAGACCTAGCATCCATTCCCTTTAATCGCATAATCCACCACTTGCAACCAATCTAAAAACCTAACAATTCATTCCCATATAAGCAAGACATATCATTTATAATTAACCAAGTTTAAGAATTGTATCAAAATAATTTCACATGAATTTCTGAAAAATATATATATATATATATATATATATTTTTTGAAAAGAGTAAAATCCCAACCCAAGCTGCGGTGAGTGAAAAGCAGATGTTGAATTCCTTTGTTATTTTCTTCCTTGGTCTTAATTGTCATGGTTTCTTTTTTTTCAATTCAGAACAGTCCCTATTGTCACGGATACAAAGCGCCTGCGTGGCGTAACCTCATAAGACAGGCGTGACACGATGCTATCGTTTCTCTCAATTCAAGACCCTGCCTTAGAATTTAGGTCCTCACCTAGTGACACGTGTTGGTGTATGTGATAGGTGTGCTGGCCCTTTCCATTTAGATATACCCATACGTGGCCTATCTATATGTCTATATCTATATATATATATATCCAGTCATATGTATATAAATGACTCATATCTATTAGGGGTGGACACGGATCGGATTGGACCGGATTGAGAATATTTTGGATCCGATCCATTATTACCAGATTTTTAATTTTTGGAGTCAATCCAATCCATTTGTCTAATGAAACTAATCCAAACCGGACCGTGGCGAACTGGGATGGTTCGGATTGCTTTCGCATATTGAAACATAAACCTATATTAGCTAACTTGAGAAAATAAATTCATACAGTGCACAATATTATATGAACCACAAGTACAAGTTTAAAATAGGTGATGACCAGAACAAAAGGCACACCCACTAGGTGATGACCATAATAAATTCAGACACTGTAGTATATTAGGACTTAAAAACACAACCATGAAACTGCAGTAGCATAAGGACTTAAAAATATAACCATGAAACTGCAGTAACACACTACAATGAAACTACAGTAACACACTAAAATATCAATCCACTAACTCAAAAAAAAATAAAGAAAATTACAAATACAATAGTAAATGAAACTGCAGTAGCACCACCTCTTGTGATACAATGCTCATTGTGATAACCATGGCCCAAAGAAATCAGGAAATGAGGCTGCAGTAGCACATCCACCAAACTACAACATAAGCAGTAAAATAGAGTCAGTAGGCACATATATTTTATAGTGAATTGCTTCAAAACACATATATTTAATAAACGTAATAAATTAATGTCATGTTTGGTATGTATGAATGAAATTGAATTGAATGCTCATTCATTCCATTAATTTGTTTGGTATGTCTTGTTGAATCAGAATGATCATTCCCAAGTCATTCCATTTCTTAAGGAATGCTTTTAAAACATGAAATGACTAAAACAACTCTTTCATATTTCAAGTAAACAAACCACTCTCAGCACTATCACCTTCCGCCGCCGCTACCACCACGACCACCTTCATTGTTCGTCACTACTATTTTCGTTATCTTTCATCATTTTTTGTAATATGTTTTGAAGTAATATTATTTAATTAAAATTATATATTTATTACTAAGAGGGGTATTTTTGAGAAATTTTCTTTTAAGTTCATTCATTCCTCAAGTACTTCATATTTCCAACCAAAAAATAGAATGTGAATGGTTATTCCATTCAATTCTCATTCTTATTCCATTCCTATTTGCATTTCATTCCATTAATGCTTACCAAACATAGCATAATAGTGACAAACTAGTTACCATCAATAATGTGACATTGCACACACTCCGATATTACCTTCAAAAGTTCTCCTACAAAAGTAAGATTGAATTTAGTTAATTATTAACAAATAGTTATAAATAAATTATAGTGAATAAATAAAACATATTTAATTTATAGTTAAAAAATAAAGCATACTTGATTCAACATCAAAAGAGTCGAGTGCTTCAATTTCGTTCAATTATGCTTCAATTTGAATCGGCAAATTCCCCAATTCAAAATAGTTTAATTAATAAATTCTTCAATTCAAAGTAGTGAAATTGAGTAAATCCCCAACTCAATATAATTATTGACTTTAATTAAGTGAAATTGATAAAATTCTTAATTTAAATTAGTGAAATTGACTTTAATTGAGTGAAATTGAGTAAATTCCCCAATTCAAAGTAGTTTAATTGAATTCAATTGATAAAATCCTCAACTAAAAGTAGTGAAATTAAGTTCAATTGAGTAAATCCCTAGTTAAAAGTAGTTAAATTGACTTCAATATAGTGAAATTGATAAAATCCCCAAATTGACTTTAATTGAGTGAAATTGAGCAAATCTCTCAATTCAAAATAGTTTTATTGAGTTCAATTGATAAAATACTCAACTCAAAGTAGTGAAATTAAGTTCAATTGATAAAATAATCAACTCAAAGTAATGAAATTAAGTTCAATTAAGTAAATCTTCAACTCAAAGTAGTTAAATTGACTTCAATTGAGTGAAATTGATAAAATCGTCAATTTAAATTAGTGAAATTGATTATAATTGAGTGAAACTGAGTAAATCCCCCAATTCAAAGTAGTTCAATTGAGCGAAATTGATAAAATTTCCAACTCAAAGTAGTGAAATTGAGTAAATCCCCAACTCAAAGGAGTGAAATTGACTTCAATTGAGTGAAATTAATAAAATCCTCAATTTAAATTAGTGAAATTGACTTTAATTGAGTAAATCATCAATTCAAAGTAGTTTAATTGAGTAAAATTGACAACATTCCCAAATTTAAGTAGTGTAATTGAGTGAAATTAAGTTCAATTGAGTAAATCATCAATTCAAAGTAGTTAAATTGAGTTTAATAGAATTCAATTGTGTAAATCCCAATTTAAAATACTGAAATTGAGTGAATATTAAATCTCATTTTTAAAGAAAATATAGATCTTTAAATAATACATTATTAATAGTACATTTTAATGAGAATATTATAGATATAAATAGATAATTATTTAGTGTAAAATATAGTATTATGATTTAGTTTGAA
The DNA here is from genome assembly GCA_963922005.1 of Cornus suecica. Taxonomy (NCBI): domain Eukaryota; kingdom Viridiplantae; phylum Streptophyta; class Magnoliopsida; order Cornales; family Cornaceae; genus Cornus; species Cornus suecica. The sequence goes on from OY998248.1 coordinate 35,822,122, forward strand.
ATAGTATATTAGTGTTATAAGATATTATAATTTAATTTAAAATAATATATTATGTGATATGTTATTAATATAAATATATTAAAATATGTGTTAACAGTACCAGATTGGACCGGATTATAAAAAATGAAATCCAGAACTGATCTGTAAAAGACCCGATTCGGTGTTTTTGGATATATGTCCAATCCAAAATATCCAGACCGGATTGTTCGGATTAGATTTTTGGATTCGCCGGATTTTGTCCACCCCTAGTACCCAATATCTTTTCAAAGAAAAAAAAAATTCAAGTGTTGTCGTTAAGAAAACAGCCAGAGAAAGGATAAATGAAAAAAGGGTTTAAATCAATGGTAAAATTCTTTGTTTTCGGAAGTAATCGGTGGTAAAGCTACATCATTGATTTTGGTACATCCTGTAATTTTGAAAGATTATATGCTTTATTGGTGTTGAAAATAGAAGTAGAAAATTGCAGTATAAGAATGTTTGTTACCACAATATATTTGATCTTAAAAACAAAATTCGGTTGGTGCTAACTACCATCAGGGCTTCTTCGTTCTTGTAGAGCGATCTTAGCGATATGAATACGTAATTTAACGCGGATGCTGCTTCATATATTTGCTCTGATGACCAACTAGGTAATATTCTTACGAAGTCGTTTTGGCTCGTGGTGCATTTCAGCAGTTGTTGCGGAGCACTCGCCCGTAGGTTTTAGTAGACATCGGTACGATTGTTGGATGTTATAACTCACAATTCAATTAAGCCCATTTCCCCGTTTTCATAGCTTATTAAAAGGTGCTCGGTAGCAAGTAAATTCATTCCTTTCGATTTCTATACTCAATACGACCTGTCTATTTCTCGGGTCTTCAATCAATCATTAGTACTACTCACGGCCCGAGAGGGAAGGCTTAGCCGAAGCTTCGAGCCCCTTCGCTGAGTAGCATAGTTTTGTTAAGTCTTTGTCATTGATCTACGGTCGTGATATTTTTTAAAGTATTTGATAGAATGGGTGATACTAGTGAAAATGCTGAATTGCCAAAGTCTTTCTACTTCTCCATTGTTCCAATCAGATCCGAAAAGTGATAAATCAATCAAAAGTCAGAGATCCTAATTGTCCTAGGTGGCGAAGGAAGGAAAAACCAAAACCACACCTATACTATACATATTTAACATATTTATGATATTTCGTAGAACTCGCAAAAAAACCTAAAATCCCTTCGAGCGAGGGGTGCCCACGGTTTGTTTTGGTTTGGTATCGCTTCGTTAAAATTTGATATTAGAATCATTCTTTGTAAATTGGTCGTAGAACCGTATTAATTAAATCCAGTTCGGTTTGATTTAGTTACGTACTTACCGTATTCTTTCTTTATTTCTAAATGTATTTTTAATACTTTATAAAATTATTGAAAAATACTTTTCAAAAAAATATATATTATTGAAAGTAAACAAAATTGATTCCATTCTACATTTAGCAATTAAATATCATAACAATCCAATAAATGGATACCTCATCTTCTTCTATTTTTTTCGTTTTTAAGATTTATCATATAGACTTTTTGTTTGCTTACGAAGTTACAAATATAGAGATGGTTCGAACTTGATGCGCTATAGAAGGAATTGAAGGGGCTTATATCACTAAGTAAATTCGGGAACGGACTTTTCCAAAATTCTAGACCCGACCCGACCTATTGGGCCGGCATATTGTGATGGACTTTGCCCTCGATGGTTCTTGATTTCTAAAATTACGTCCCAACTTGTCCGACATGGCATTTTTTCAGTTATGTCCTTTTTTTTTTTAACTTTAATTTCGTATTTAATCATGGCATTGTTCTTATAGTTTTTCCCTTTAATTTCTTATTCCACATGGCATTGCTCTTACACTTTTTATATTACGAAGTAAGTTCATGGTTCGCGGTTGCGATATCGGTTTCGGTCATGGTGGTGGTTGCGGTATAATATAATGGACTCATATATTATTGATCTTAAAAATAAGTATCGAATGAATATTGGTGCTAAATAACGATATCGGTATCTTTTAGAAGCGTTACAAACCGGAGAATAGACAACGTATCAACCGATACGACCAATTATGAGTAAATCCGGTGACCACAAGGCCCGGTCCTGACTTCTCCAAAATTGTAGACCCGACCTGTTGGGCCGTCAAAGCGTGATGGACTTTGGCCTTGGCGGGCCTTGATTTCTAAAATTGCAGCAATATGTACTTTGTAGTTTGTGCCCAATAAGTTTACATTATCAATTTTCTGTCTTTAATTTATATATACATATATATATATATATATATTTCATGATGATTGTAAAGCCGAATGCAACACTCTCTTTTCATCCATTCCTCTCCATATTTTTTTTAAAACATCTCTAGTACATTCATTCAAGTTCATATTGTAATTAATAATATATATAAACAGTTTTAGAAATATTAAAGTGGTGTACCTATTGTTTTGTTACATAATATAGAGAGAGAAATTGATGTAGTTAGAGACAAAAATTAAAAGCGAAGAAAAGTAGTAAGCCGACACAAAGAACGTGAGAAGCCAGAAAGAGAACAATCAAAGCTATATGCTTTGCGACAACCAATTTAAAGAATAATAAACTTTAGGGGTATTATATGCCTTACCTTAATGAAAAAAATTTGTAAGAAAATACGATAGTTAAAAAAAAGTTGCTACACAAACTATACTTTAATAAGTTATTTATAAATTTGGACATAATTAGAAGATATTTTTCACTTTACTTATATTTATATTAGCTCGCTCACTTAATTTCTTAATTAATTCTTGAAAATTCAGAAAAAAATTTTAAGAGCTATATTTTAAAGAGATCGTCCTTAATTTGAGAGTATTACACGAACTAATTAACTCTCACAAATCGTGTAACATTAAATCACAAATTTATGGAAGAACGATGATTCGAACTCACAATTAGTATACTAAATACAATTTATTCAAGTATCGAATATTTGTTTTACCAATAAATTTCGTTGCGCTCGGAAAAGCGAATTAAAAAAAAATAGAAAAAAGTTGACGTAATAATACTGTCACTCTAGTGACGAACATCAATCAGTCCCTCTCTCCACGAACTTCACGTTGATTCTGATTCTCATAAGTCATAATCTCTTTGTATATGTTAATGTATATCTAGCATACACTAATTATTTACAGTCTTTGAGAGAGTACTATTTACTTTTGGTACATATTGGATAACTTTTGTTTTTTTATTTATTTAATTCTTAACTAAACTTTCCTTGGTTTGGCATCTTTAATATATTCAGTCACAAATCAACTTTTATGTCTCCATCAATGCTAAGTCACTTTTAGTATGACTTTACCACAAATACTTGGTGCAATTAATTCAAGACACTTGTTTAGCATCTTAATATATGGGATAATTTTATTTACACTCCTTTATCTTTATCTTTATCTTTATTTCAATCACATACTTTCACATTTATTTGAGTATCTTCATTTACACTCTCTTATGATATGAAATATCCTAAATACCCTTAAGCGAAACAAACTTAAATGAATTTAATTCTAGAATAATCCAAATCTTGTGTCTAAACAAAATTTAAATATATTCCAAACAAGTTTAAACTCATACCCAAACAACTTCATTCTCAACCTCAACCTAACCTTAATCACTTCCCTTTCCCTCCCGTTGCCACCCCACCGCCATTGCACACCACCCCCAACCCTTAGTCGTGTCCCCCTCCCACCGCCACCCCCCTTCACGCCACCAACCCCAACCCTAGCCGCTCCCCCCCTTCCCACCACCACCCCACACCCCCACCGCCAGCTGCTACCCACACCCCACACTTCCTCCCCAATCTCGATTTACAACCTAATACTGTATGCATATAAATGTGTGTATATATATATATATATGTATATACTAATAAGGTTAATATAGAAAAAGGTGATTCAAATAAGGTTAATATATATATACATATATGTATGTTTTAATGTCTCCATTAAAACATAGTAATATTGATGATCTAAGACAACATAAAAGATTCATATAAGCATCAATCATAAACTTACAAAATATCCCAAATCTATATATATGTATATGTATGTATATAATTTGGTCTCACATTGACAAAGATATATCATCATTCTTTGAAAAATATTAAAATAAAAAAGTACTAAATAAATTACACAAATTATAATTCAACACAATTATCATGGTCTGAATAATGAAGATAATGTTTTTGCATAAAAAATATAATCAAATGGGAAAAACTACGTATATGGAGAGTTAGGAAGGATAAATTACAAATTGATCATTTTTTAATTTAATTAATTACAAATCGATCAACCTTTTGTATTTATTTGTTTCGAATTTTATATTTTTTTCCAAATTTTATATGTTTTTTCAAAATTTATATTTGTTTCTTGAATTTTATATTTTATTTTTGAACCTTATATATTTTTTTCGAATTTTATATATATTTTAAGAATTTTATATATTTGTTTTGAATTTTATATGTTTTTTTTCAAAAATTATATATATTTTCGAATTATATATATATTTTTTTAATTTAATATATGTTTTTCGATTTTTATATATTTGTTTTGAATTTTATATATTTTTTTTCAAAATTTATATATTTTTTCAAATTTTATATACTCCCCCCATCCCGCAATACTTGTCCAATTTGGATTTTTTTTTAACATTTTATGGTTTGGGGTTGATTAGTGTGTAATTTTCAATTTTGCCTTTAATGATATAGTATTATGGTGGGGTCTAATATTTGTTTGAAGTTAGTGAAAGAAGGGCAATTGGGGAAAGTGAGAGGTGAAATTGCATTGGAATTCGAAATTGGACAAGTAAAGTTGTAATAGTGAACAACTAATATGAGACAGATGTAGTATATATTTTAAATTTAATATATATTTTTTTGAATTTTATATATTTTTTCAAATTTTAATAAAAATGATAATGATAAAGTGAAACTTTTTTGAATAGAAAATAAAATGATTAAATTATTGAAAAGGGTCAAATTGATAAAATACTATATTCTTGTTTCCAAACAATACTAGGTATCCTGTTAAGGGTACTTTAGGTATTTATAAAAAAAAAAATTAGTATGATATTATCGTTAAGGGGTGTATCTCAAACATGATGGAGTGTAAATGATGAGAATTTCAAATATGAGAAAGTATGATTAAAATAAAGACAAACCTAATAGGTGTAAATAAAATTAACCCTTAATATATTTGGTCACAAATCAACTTTTATATCTCCATTGATGCTAGTCACTTATCATCCATTAATGCTAGTCACTTTTAGTATGACTTTACCCCCGGAAATGATGAAGTTGTTCGTCCCTTCCAATTAATTTAAGAATGCAAAGGCTGTTTAGTTTGCGATCCGGTTTTATGTGGTCCGGTTTCATAATAATTTTTTTGAGATCGGACACTGTTTAGTAACACGGTTTCAAAAAAATAATGACCACTTGGGATCAAAATGGGTAATTTGAGACAACAAAAAATGATGATCTCAAATGATCTTATATACAATTGTCTTAACACATGGGATCATAAAATTTGAAAACTATATATAAAATTAAAAAATATATATAATTTGAAAATAATATATAAAATTAAAAAATTAATATAAAAAATTTGAAATAATGTATCAAATTTGAAATATACATATAAAATTCAACATTAATATATAAAATGCAAAAATATATTTAAAATTTGGGAAAATAAAAAAATTCCAAAATAATAGAAAAAATAAAAATAATGTATAAAATTCGAAAAATAATATAATTTTTTTAAAATAATGTATTAAATTCGAAAAAAATATATAAAAATCAAAATTAATATATAAAATTTTAAATATATATATAATTTAAAAAATAATATAAAAAATTTGAAATAATGTATAAAATTTGAAAAAAATATAAAATTCAAAAATAATATACAAAATTAGATATATATATATATATTTGAGAAAATATAAAAAACCAAAAATATTATATAAAATTCAAAAAATAATATAAAATTTTGAAATAATTTATAAAATTTGAAATATATATTATTTTTGAATTTCTTATATTATTTTCAATTTTTTTATATTTTTTCAAATTTTATATATTTTTCATACTTAATATATTTTTTGAATTTTATATATTATTTTTTTATTTTTTGTATTATTTTCCAAATATAATACCAAACAGCTTGAATAAGACCAAACAACTTTACCAAACTGACTTTCAGAACACCACCCAAATAAGACCAGACTAGACCGGACCAAATAAGACCAGATCGGACCGAACCGCCTACCAAACGAGCCCAAAGTGATTGCTACCTTTTAATTGAGAGCGAATTGACCCAAAACATTAAATGACATATATATCATTGGATTATATGTTTTAAAATAAAAATAAAAATAAAGAATATTGTAATAAGTCAAAAAAGGACTTCATCTCCCTCCCCAAGGAAACCCTAAATTCCTAATCTCTTCCCACTTCATCTCCTTCCCGACCGCCTCCACACCTAACCCACCACCACCGCCCCGCGTCTCTGCCGCCACCTCCTCTGCTTCTCCCTCCCCACCGCTTCCTCCTCCCTTTGCCGTTGTACATGGTCCTGCTTTTCCCACCGCCAACTTCCATCGCCGCCGCCCGCGGTGGCTCTCTCTCTCCTCTCTTGCTCCACCCCACAATCATTGTTGCCCCCCCCCCCCCCCCCCGCGGTTTCTGGTCAGCCCCCTACTCCGAAATTGCCCTCCATTTTTGCAAACCACCGCCACTGTTCATCATCATCTTCTTGCAAACTACTGTACAAAGATGCATATATATATATATATATATATATATCATCAATCAGATGTAAGATGTGTATATAGATTGAGAGAGAAAATTAGAGTTTTGAATAGGGTTAAGTACAGAAAATATTTATGTAGTATAAATATGGTACATATAATATCTTGTATTTTAAAAATGTGTATATTGATATTAGTATTTTTGAAAAATATGCGAATACTTTTTTTTTTGACTTTTATACTCTCTTAAATACCCATTTTACCATTTTTTTTTCGAATTTAATATTTTTTCCGAATTTTATAAATATTTTTTAAAATTTATATATGTTTTTGAATTTATATATGTTTTTTCTAATTTTATATAATTTTTTGAAATTTATATTTTTTTGAAATTTAATATATATTTTTTTAATTTTAGATATTTTTTCAAATTATATATATATTTTTACGAATTTTATATAATATTTCAAATTTATATATGTTTTTCGAATTATACTAAGGGCATATATGTCATTTAACATGAAATGTGGTCAATTCGCACACAAATGAAAGGATTAGGGTAAAATCAAACTAGGAGAGTATTATACGCACTATATTCATACACTGTAGGGGGTTTAATGCAAGCGACCCTTTTGAATATTGAAGAAATGAATGAATAAGTAAGGGTAGTTTTGTCTTTCCGAAGGATAAAAATTGGAATTAGAGTTTTTAGAAAGGTTATGTGACATGCACATGACATTTTACTAGCCAATTATCGAAAAGTGGGTGTAGGGGTAGTTGCAACGTTTTCAAAACTTAAAAGAGTGTCGATGCATATATTTTAGGGTAAATAGTTAAAAATATCCCTCAACTTTCTTCTCTTTCTCTACTATACCCCCTCAATTAATTATATCTCCTCAACTTTCATTTTCTTGTATCATGGGTTTGCCCTCAAATGTTTTTACCCTTTTACCCTCCAAATTTTTTGTATTTCCATCTTACCTTTAATCATATCCTTACTATTATATTTTTTAATTCTTTAAATTACAAAAATATTATTTCTTTTAGTTACAATATTAATTATGCCATTTACCTTTATGTATTAGACTAAATATACTCTCAAATGTAATTTTTTTAATAAGTTCTAATTATTTTATTTGTAAATCAATTAACTTGGTATTAAATTTTAGTTTGATTTAAATCATAAAACTCAATCCTAATTAATATATTCATAAATAAATCCAATTTATGAAAACAATATATATATTGGAAAATGGTATATATAATTCGTTAAAAATATATCTTATTTTCAAAAATATGAATTTTCAGAATTCGTTAAAAAAATATATCTTATATCTTATTTTCAGAATATATCTTATATCTTATTTTCATAAATATATATATTTCGGAATATATATATAATTCGTTAAAAATATATCTTTTCAGAATTCTTTTAAAAAATATGAATTTTTTCCGAAAAATAATTTTTATTGAGAAAAATATATATTATTTTCAAAAATATGAATTTTTTCTGAAAAATATTTTTTTTGAGAAAAATATATATTATGTTCCAAAATATGATTTTGAGTCATAGTACCTAAACTACCATTAATAGTATAAGAGGGTTCAGTGAAATCAAACCTTCAAAAAAATTATTTTTTGAAAAAATATGTATATTTTGGAATATATATATTGGAAAATGATATATGTTTCGGAATATATATATATATATATATATATATATATATATATATGATTCGTCAAAATTATATATTTTTCGAATTGTTTTAAAAAATATGAATTGTTTATGAAAAATATACATTATTTTCTAAAATATAAAAAATATATATTTATGAAAAAACAAATCATGTTTCGGAAAAAAATCATATTTTGGAACATAATATATATTTTTCCCAAAAATTTTATTTTTTGGAAAAAATTCATAATTTTTTAAAACAATTAAAAATATATATATTTTTGACGAATTATATATATATATATTCCAAAATATATATCATTTTCCAATAAAACTTAATTTCATTTAAATCATAAAACTCATTATCCTAATTAAAATTTTTTTTTGCCCAAATGAAACTTTCTTTTCATAAAAATATATTCATAAATTCTTATTTATTTATGAATATATTAATTAGGATTGAGTTTTATGATTTAAATCAAACTAAAATTTAATAACAAGTTAATTGATTTACAAATAAAATAATTAAAACTTACAAAAAAAAAAAAAACATTTGAGAGTATATTTAGTCTAATACATTAAAGGTAAATGACATAATTAATATTCTAACTTAAAGAAATAATATTTTTGTAATATAAAGAATTAAGAAATATAATAGTAAGGATAGAATTAAAGGTAAGGTGGAAATACAAAAAGTTTGGAGGGTAAAAGGGTAAAAACAATTGAAGGCAAGCCCATGGTGCAACATTTTATGAAACTTTAGGGGGTTTTAAACTCATTTCATAATTGAGGGGGTATAGTAAAAAAAGAGAGTAAAATTTCGGGGGATTTAAGCTATTTATCCTATATTTTAATTATACAGAATGTTATACATACATATTTATATCATATGAATATTTTAAGTACTTATCTCTATTATTTATAGATGACCTTCTTTCTTTCTTTCTTTTTTTTAATAATCATTTTAATATGTATCCCCTAGATGCTGACACATTACTACCAAACAAACCATTACTCATTTCTTTCGTCTATAAAAATTTTAGAATGTTGATAATGTAATAATTTGATCTTATTTTATGTAATTATGTTTTTTGTATTATTATTGTTAGGGTAAATCCCATTTACACCCCTCTGATTTGACCATATCCCAGTTACACCCCCTGTACTATGGAATATCCTAGTTACACCCCTTCATATTTGGTACCTTGTATCGAACACCCCCTTCGTTAGTCAACCGTTAGCTATCAACCGTTAAGTGATGATGTCATTAGTAAAATTGGTATTGAATGGTCCATTTTGCCCCTTGTAGCCCTGAAATGATTTATTTGACCCATTATTTTATTGAAATGACCAAACTACCTTGACTTAAAATTGTAAAGAAAGTCTTTAAATTAAATTCTATATCTATTGTATCCCTATTAAATGTGAATAGACTCTTTTAATCTTAATTTTGAAGTTAAATATTTTTTATTATTATTTTAGCCAAATGATATATGCACATATACATATACACATATATCTATACATATATAACTCTCTATATATATATGCACGCCAAGGAAGAGGGAGGTTAAGGGCGCCGCCGGCAAGAGGGGCGCCGACACGAAAAGGTGTGGACGGCGCTGCCACGAGTGGTAGAAAATGTCGTTGCTAGAGGTGGAGGACGTGGTCGGGAAAAGAACCCTAACTCTAATCTGTTTTCCAGTTCATCTTCCTCCTTTGTCTCTGCAATGATGGAAGCTATTGGATACCAATTCATTATAGAGTTTTGATTTTTTTTTCAATACTGGGTTCTATTTGAAAGTTTAAATAGATGTTTCATGATCCAGATTTAATTTTTGTTTTCTTAGCCGTTTCTATTTGAAATTTTCTAAAAAAAAATATTTCACATAAATTTTTAATCTTAAAGAAATTTATGATGAAGATTTGAACTTTTTTTTTCCTTTTTTCTTACACTGGTTGAAAAGTAAATTATTTGAAATTTGGAATTGGAATTGGGATTGGATTTGTGGGTTCTATATGAAATTTTCAAATCAAAGTTTCTTGTGGTTAAACAGAATTTTCTAATCAAGGTCATTTTAATCTATTAAACCAGAAGTAACTTTCAAATCAATGTTTTACATAAGTATGTTCTTGCCCCAGGGATGGAAATAGTTTGCTTTTGACACTTGGATTGTGATATCACTGTACCAAGTTGTCACACCCCAAATTTCCTAGGACTCCAAAATCCGAGCCTAAGAGCTAAGGGAGTGAATGCGGAAGAAATAAGAGATGAGAACAAATGACCTTCAATCATTAAACGCCCACAAAAGGGTTAAATGGTCATCACATGGCTAAAGTAGTTATTCCAAGGTATAAATACAAGGTTTGGACCTAAAAGAAGTTATAGGAACAAACGGAACCGAATTTGAAGGTACGAAATGGAAACTACAACATTTTGGAATCGGTATTCCTACGTTTAGAGCCAAAAATCTACAGTCAACTTCAATCGACCATTGCGCCCTCAAAAACGACTCAAATTAGGCGATTCAAAATCCTAACATCAATATCCTTAAGTCAGCTTTCTAAAAAGCTAAAGAACACCTCAATCCGACACCCGTAGCTCGATATATGAGCGAAATAGTGGAACAAGTCAGAGTAGGGCTGAACTACCCAGTCGACTGGCTGATGACCCAGTCGACTGGCTAAGGACCCAGTCGACTGGCTGAACCCGAGACCTCCAGTTTTGAAGAAAAATGAGGACCCAGTCGACTGGCTAAGGACCCAGTCGACTGGCTGAACCAGTGACCTCAAGTTTTGAAGAAAAATGAGGACCCAGTCGACTGGCTGAACCAGTGACCTCAAGTTTTGAAGAAAAATTTTCCTCCGTTTCACCCAGTCGACTGCCCGAAAGGGGCCAGTCGACTGCCTAGACTAGAAAACCTCAGAATTGACTCCCATACAGCTCTAAACCCTTAGGAACATACAAGAAAGATCTAAACTTGTTCCTGAGACTCTAGAAATGAGGAAAAGTCCCCTAACTTAGGAATGAGAAGAAAAATGGTTATTTTTATCAAGATGCTTCATAAAAATTCGTAAAAAATAACCGTCTTGCCCCCGGTCTCCGTTTTAACGACCACCGATTTGTAAAGATCAAAATATTCTTAATATGAGTTTAAAATCATTTCTAAAACAAGAAATTTCATCGGGACCACGGGGGTAGGCGAAAACGGGTTTTTCCATTTAAATCGAAAAGGGTTGGTTTGAAAACCTAGAAAAACGCCGTTTTCGGCCAAATACCTAATACACATATTTCATGGCAAGTAATTCATTTCACATTCACAAATCCAAGGAGAAGATTCAATAAATACATTTAAAGCGCTCTAAGGCGAAACATGTTATAGTTTTACATTTCAAGCACCGGAGTGCTCCCAAAAGAATAAAGTCCCCGCGCATAGCGCTCCAAGGGATGTACATCAATTTAAGCTACCCGACTAACATACTAGCCGGCAAAAGAGTAGGTTTAACTTAATTGAAGCATTAAACAAAATAAGCACATGTCTACAATGTCTATCAAGGCTCTACAAAAGTACTCCGCCTCCATATGCGCAAAAAGGACGGAACCAACACCGAGTCTCTACCAGAAGACTACGGGCCTCCCAAATGGGAATCATCACCTGAAAAAAATGTATATAACGTGGGGTGAGCTCACTAGCCCAGTAGAGGAAGCGTCATTGCCTCAATCTCTGTAGTCCGAGTGGTACAACCCACCCAAGGTGCATGCAACTAGTCCTAGGCCGGTCTCTTGTTCCACATGGCTCTCACGCCAATCCGGAACCCCATCAAACCCCAATAATCAAGCTCCCCAACATGCTCACAACATAATTTATCACAATTATAACATGCTTTCATTATTAAAATCACAATCACATATGTATAATAATTAAGATGGAAGGTGACCGACACCCCCATTACACGCACACAAAAACACACCTTTCCCAAGGATGAACGGATCATTCTCCACCATTCCCCTGAGGATACAAGCTCACTAGGGAATAGTAGACTCATCGAACCGTCATTCCCAAGTGCTTTTGACACTTACACTTTTAATGGGAAGACATGCTCCACGACCTAGTCGCGCACATAGGGCCTTGGAAGATATGTCCTCCCCCTATCGTCTGCGTTTCTCAGCTTTTTAGTTCTGTGGGAGCAAGAAGCACCCCCTGGCCAGTTGTTTCGACGATCCAAACACAAGACGACTCCCACAAAATTTACGCAAAATGTAGGAACCAATACCCACGTTTTCACACTACGTGGCACACTCAACGGAAATCAAGGTTCACAATTTCCATCACAATACATACTCATTCCTTCATGCAATATATATATTGTAATCAATTTAACATCATGCTCATATTTCACAATTTTAAGCAATAAACACAATAAACATAAAAATCACATACTCATGCTTTTCAAGGGGCCTAGTTCTTCGTCTAAGTTGTCAAGACTCACTCGCATATATATATTCAGCATATATACACATAGACGCACACACCCTCGTACACAAACTAAAGTAACTCGTTTTTCCCCTACCTCAATTCCAAGCAAAACTAATGAGCAAAAAGGGTGCAAGCAATCCGTCCAAATGACGCCAACAACAACCGAGCCAAGAATGACCAAGAGAACTTCAAGGAGTGATTTTCGGAAATTTGAGTAAAAGGTCTCCCAAGCCTTCAAGCAACATTAAAACAAATATGGATTCTTAACTAGTGATTTTTAATAGCAACAACCGATTAAAAATCAAGAATTCAAAGTAAAGCTAAAAACCCAATAATGGTTAAACTAGGTTTCATGGAAAATAATTCAAGGGAGTAGAAATTTGTGAACTCACCAATGAGTTCTTCCCAAACGAAATTAGAGTTCACCACAAACCAATTCACTTGATGGTTGGAGACAATTCATAACCTTCCACAAGAATGAACAATGGAAGAGCAAAAATTCAATACTAGCACATGAATTTCTAGAATTTGGAAGTTAGGATTTCCTACAACAAAACCTTAGAAAAGGAGAGAAAACTCACCACTATAAGCTCAAGAACACCACACCAAGAGACCACCCCAAGTGCTCACCATCCATCAAGCATGAAGAGTAGGAGAGAGCAAAACTTGAAGCCAAATTTCCAAGGAGGACATGGTGGCCGAAATTTAGGGTGTAGAGAATTGTGTGTGTAAAGAGTGTGTGTTCTTGGTGAGAAATGAGAGAGAAGAAGACAATGATAGAGTTAGAGATAGGGTTGGTGTGTAGAGAATCTCATCCAAGGGCTAGAAATGAAGATGGCAAGATAGCTTTGATCCAAGGGCTATAATGATGACAACATTAAAGGTAGTGGTGAAATGTCCAAGTTGCCCACCCCTTTATCACTTATTCACAACCCTTGCCATTATGAACCAAATTTACAAATTTGTCCAAGTCTTCTACACAATTACAATATTGCCACTCATCATCTTCCCAACACTTAGAAATTAAATCTCTACAAAACCCACTAACTTAATACATGTAAATTTTCTAATTTACCATTTGTCGCTTATTTATTTTTCCCAACATTTCAATATTTTCAATTTTTTTTTTCACGTAAGCATATAAACATGTTAGGCACATAAGCACATACGCATTTAATTGTTTAATAAATAAATAATAATAAATAAATAAATAAAATTTTAAATTAGCATGTAAAAATACCGGACGTTACAACCTCCACACCTTAGGAGATTTCGTCCTCGAAATCAAGACGTACCTAAGTAGGAAACAAGTCCGGGTATTTTTCCCGAACTTCACGCTCACGCTCCCAAGTCGCCTCCTCGACTCCACGATGGTGCCATAAGACCTTAACTAACAAAATGGTTTTGCCCCGCAAAACTTGCTCTCGAGCATCCAAGATCCTCACGGGTCGCTCCTCGTAGGACACATCCTCGGCCACATCGACATCCACCCAACTCAAGACATGATATGGATCCGGCTCATACTTGCGAAGCATATAGACATGAAAAACATTATGAACCCGTGACAAATCCGGTGGCAACGCTAAACGGTACGCTACCTCGCCGACACGATCAAGAATCTCGAAAGGCCCAATAAATCGTGGGGAAAGTTTGCCACTCTTCCCAAATCGCATCAAGCCCTTCCGAGGTGAGACTTTCAGAAACACATGATCACCGGCCTCAAAGAACAAAGGACGCCTACGCCGATCCGCATAGCTCTTCTGTCGGCTCTGTGCTGTAACCAAGTGCTGTCGAGCAATCCTAATCTTCTCAGTAGCTTCATGAACCATATCGGGTCCCAAAAGTGCAACATCACCAACCTCGGCCCAACAAGTCGGTGAATGACACGGTCTACCGTACAACGCCTCAAAAGGTGCCATCTGAATACTAGACTGATAACTGTTGTTGTACGCGAACTCTGCCAAATGAAGATGATCCTCCCAACTGCCCCTGAAATCAATAGCACAAGCACGAAGCATGTCCTCAAGAATCTGAATGGTACGCTCTGACTGGCCCTCTGTCTGAGGATGGAAGGCGGTACTAAACCGTAGCTGCGTATCCAAAACTGTCTGAAAGGTTGCCAAAATCGTGACGTGAATCGTGGATCCCGATCCGAAACTATAGTAACCGGAACCCCGTGAAGCTTTACAATCTCCTTCACGTACAACCTACTAAGAACCTCTACATTATCCGTCTCACGGATAGGTAGAAAATGTGCAGTCTTCGTCAACCGATCAACGATCACCCACAATGCATCGTTTTTGGTAACCCTGTCACGAAGTCCATGCAAATATGCTCCCATTTCCACTCAGGAATCTGTAACGGATTCAACAACCCGGCAGGTCCTCGGTGCTCAACCTTAACCTGCTAACAAGTAAGACATCGGCTCACAAAATCTGCAACTGATTTCTTCATTCCTTGCCACCAATAGTGACGTCGAAGATTGTGATACATCTTTGTGCCACCTGGGTGAACTGCAAGCCTGGAACTATGAAACTCTCGTAAAACCTCCTCACAGCAAGTCTGCGGTACATAAAGTAAACCCATAAAACGATAACCTCCATCGGAGTGCAAAACCCAATCATCAACAACCTCGCCACTAGCAATACGAGTGCGAACCAAAGTAATGCTATCATCGTGCCCCTGAGCCTCAATCACACGACTAACAAGTGAAGGTTGTGCCACCATGCTAAACAAAGTCACCACTGAATCCCCACTATCACGGAACTGAAGATCCAACTCTGCGACTTCCTCCATCATCCGCCACTCTCGAATAAAGATGCTAGCCAACAATGCATGTGACTTGCGACTCAACGCATCCGCCACCACATTAGCCTTCCCGGGGTGATACTGGAGTGCAAAGTCATAGTCCTCCATGTACTCGACCCATCGACGCTGCCGCAAGTTCAAGCCCCGTTGCGTAAAGATATACTGCAAACTCTTGTGATCGGAGAAAACCTCAAATCTCTCATCGTACAGGTAGTGCCGCCACCCTTTAAGGGCAAAAAGAACCGCTGCAAGCTCTAAGTCATGCGTAGGATAATTCCGCTCGTGAGTATTCAACTGTCGAGACCCATAAGCCACAACTCTCTCGGACTGCATGAGTACACATCCTAGTCCCTCATGAGAAGCATCACAATAGATCACATAGCCTACACCACGCTCGGGAATAATCAAAACTGGAGCCGTCGTCAACCGTGTCTTCAACTCGATGAAGGCCTCCTCACACTTATCATCCCACACAAACTTGATACCCTTTCGCGTGAGGCGAGTCATAGGAACCGCGAAACGAGAAAAAATCCTTCACAAATCGTCGATAATACCCCGCTAAGCCAAGGAAACTACGAACCTCAAAAACATTAGTCGGCCGCTTCCAATTCATCACCGCTTCTATTTTCGAAGGATCAACTGAAATGCCGCCTCCGGAAACAACATGCCCCAAAAATCTAACCTCTTGAAGCCAAAACTCACATTTACTATACTTAGCATACAACCGATGCTCTCTTAGAATCTGAAGAACAGTCCTAAGATGAACCTCGTGATCACTTTCCGTAGTAGAGTACACTAGAATATCGTCAATGAACACCACTACAAATCTATCCAAGAACTCGTGGAAGATACGATTCATGAGACCCATGAATGTCGCCGGTGCATTAGTCACACCGAAAGGCATCCCAAGAAACTCAAAGTGCCCATATTCATTCTCCTACACAATCGCCTCACCATATTCCAAAAATGATACTCGTTGTCCTTCTACCATCATCGATTCTTCCGGGAATCTGGCACGCCCACATTCCATTCCACCAACGAATTTTTCAGCGACAACATAATTGGCACGTCCGGTGGGACCGTATCAAGGTTGCCATTATGATATCGCGCTTAATATTCCAAGCACAAATCTCATCACTCGAATATGCTTTTAGCAAGATGAGTGTAGAATTCAATGCAAGTTTGGAGAGGTAAAATGCAAGGATAGACGCACTTGGGAGGTCTTTTTCTCAAAATCGGCCACCTGTCAACGCTATGAAATCGGTATCCCAACTGATTCCTCAACCACCAATTCAATCTTCGATTGTACATGCACCAATGGTTCTTCCACCAGTGACTATCTGACCGATTCAGAATCTGCCGCAAGTGCCAATATAGCCACAGGCAGAAGATCTGTCATTCCACCATCTGCCACAACCACAACATTATGAGTTTCCTTTGAATCTTCCAGAAAAATATCTGCCGGATCCAGGGGACAATCAACAACGTGTGCGACAAAAACCATAAATCCTTCCCGTGGTACCGAAGCAAAAAGCACTTGGGCAGCAGATGGCAGATTTGCTAACTATTCTACCACATCACTTTCTGCCGCAAACGCCAAAACAGCCACAAGCAGAAAATCTGCCATTCCAGCAATGGCTGAAACCATTTCTGCCATAAGCACAACATCAGGCGTTTCCTCCGAAACTACCTGGGAAAGATCTTCTAGAATCGGGGGGGGGGGGGGGGGGGGGAGGGGAGCAACGAACATTGTTGGCAGGATTCACCACTTCCTCCCATGGAACCTCAACCAACAACACACGGGGGAGGGGGGGGGCAATCAGTTGCATGTTTGGCCAAATCACAAATTTCCATCCATTGTCAGTAGCAGTGTGATCACCTTGGCAGAAGAAGGTGATTTAAAAGAAAAGAATAGGCAACCCAATGTTGCCATGAGTACGCCATCTTTCTTTCCTAGCAAAAAGATGGTGGAAAATTAGAAAAGAAGTTAAGGGAAACTCAATTTGCCTTCATCAATCAAGATTGCTACATAAATTTCAAATATATTAGCAGCAACGGCAGAAGCAAACATTCCCATCGGAAGAATTATCATTTTGCTGGGAAGAATGTGTATGGAAGAAATAACTTTCGACCAAATTCCAGTGGCTTCTAGCCGAAATGAGTTTTTATTATCTATTCACGAGGTTCCATGGCAAAAATGACTATGTTTGTTTCCGTTAAAGCAAAAATAGGCCAAGAATAGCCTTCGTTTGCCTTGGCAGAATAACTCATCTCTATCTCTAGAGATGAATATAAATAAGACAATTTAATGTCAATGCATTGATTGGAATCCTCACTAACTCAAAATTTTAGAGGCTTCTCGTCTACCAACCTACAAAGCCTCCAAAATTTGGGGGGTAATGTTGACACCCAAAAAATCCTAGCTAGGTGGCTTCCTACCATTGGGCTACATGTAACACATTTGGAAGAAACAAATCTGCAACACTTGGCAGAAAACACGTTTTCTACCAGGTCACACGGTGGCCGAAATTAACTGGCAGAAGGAACTGCCAATACATGATAAATACAAAGAAAGTGGCAGATCTGACAGTTGTAACCACCGGACACGTGACCGAAATCATGCGCGGCAGAAGTTGTAACCGCTGGACACGTGGTAGAAATCTGGGCAACTTGACAAAGAAGTGGGTGGTTACAAGGACACGTGACAGAAGCTGAAGTAATGCTGAAGACTACACACATGCACACTTATACTATAAATATGACACTTAGGGCCTGTTTGGAAACGCTCCCGCTCCTGCTTTCAAACGGGTTTGGAAGCTGAAGCGTAGCGAAACAAGTTTTTTCTGAAGCGGAAGCATGTTTGGTGCTGATGATTCTGATATGAGAAAAATGAAAGCTGAAGCATGCAGAACATGTTTGGTGGAACTGCTGATTTCCAAAAATGTGAAAGCAAAACATGTTTGGTGAATTCAAATGATTTGAGATTTTGTTTCTTTTTTTGGATTTTAGATTGAATATAAGAAATTAATAAGTTCTACAATTAAAAAAATAAAAATTGTATTGCACAAGATCTCTCATTTGGATATTGTAAATAAATTTTTTATTTTTTGTAAACTATAAATTTTTTTGTAGATAAATTCTAAATTATAATATTGTATTGCACAAGACCTTTGGTTATAATATTTTATTTTAGGTAAAGTGCATAAAAGCCTCCTCAACTATTGCCACATGAGCACAAAACCCCCCTCAACTACAAAAGGGGTAAAAAAAATCCCTCAACTATCCTAATTGGGTGCAATTTACCCCATCCCTATTGCAAAATTACAATTTTATCTTTAAAAAAATAAAATAAATTATTTTAAGAGATAATTAATATATATATAATTCAAAAAACAATATATTAAAATTTGAAAAACTTTTAAAATTCGAAACAAATATATAAAATTCAAAATATATATATATGTAAAATTCAAAAACAATATGTTAAATTCCGAAAAAAAATTAAAATTTGAAACAAATATGTAAAATTTGAAATATATATATATATAATTCAAAAAATATATATTAAATTTAAAAAAAAAAAATTCAAAATTTATATATAATTTTCAAATTTTATATATTTTTCGAAATTTATATATTTTTTTCGAATTTTATTTTTTCGAATTTTATATATATTTTTCGAAATTTAAAATAATTTTTTGGAATTTTATATATTTATTTCTAATTTTATATATTTTTCAAAATTTATATATTTTTTTCGATATATATATTTTGAATATTATATTTTTTTTTTGAATTTTATATATATATTTTGAATTTTCTATATATTTCAAAATTTATATACTTTTTTCCAATTTTATATTTTTTTTCAAATTTTATATATATATTAAAAATTTATATATTTTTTTCGAATTTTATATATTTTTCGAAATTAAAAATAGTTTTTTGGAATTTTATATATTTATTTCTAATTTTATATATATTTTCGGAATTAATTTTTTTTTAAAAATTTTATACACCTTGAAGCAAACCTAACATGTTGCAAAGAATTTGGGAGCAATTGCGAGAATTTGGGAGCAACTTATAATGGGCCCCACTAAAAATAGTGATGGGAGCAAGTGGAAGCAAGGTGAGCCTTGCTTCCAAATTTAAGATTTTGCTCCAGCCTGTTTCCAGATT
This sequence comes from Cornus suecica, assembly GCA_963922005.1. NCBI lineage: Eukaryota > Viridiplantae > Streptophyta > Magnoliopsida > Cornales > Cornaceae > Cornus > Cornus suecica. The sequence continues at coordinate 35,842,045 of OY998248.1, forward strand.
TTGGAAGCGGGAGCAACCAACCAAACAACCCTGCTATGTGAACAGTAATAGAAGCAGAGCAAAAGCAGGAAGCGAGAGCGTTACCAAACAAACCCTTAGTTCAACATTTGAACCCCCTCCCCCCCTCACACAAATTTCTTTATCAATGTCTTTACTTTATCTTGTCATTTACATTTCCTTGTAATTTTCAATTCTATCATTTCAATACAAATTCAGTCCTTTCAATTCATTTCAAATCCAACACTTTAATTCATGCACTTTAATTTCTGCCATCTATTTTCTACCGCATTTTACTTTCTATCAAACTGCACTTTCAATTCATTTCTTTTTTTTTGCAATCTTGACACTTTAAGTAATTTTTATTAAGGCATAAAAAGAACCTTACTACAAGTTTTATATTCCTTCTCTTATACAATCGTTTGACCATATTCAAAAAATGATACTCATTCTCTTTCTACCATCATCGATTCTTTCGGAAATCTGGCACACCTACATTCCGTTCCACCAACAAATTTTTCAACGACAACACGTACACAGACCCAAGTGGCTTAATTTATCAAGTTAATTGAACTACTTTTTTTTTCGAAGAAAAATAATTGAACTTCATTTCCTTATATAAATCTGTCTTTAGAACCGTGTTTCTACGATTAACCCAACGAAAAAGATTTGTTTTATTTATCGATTAGTCTCATAGATAGATATACTCCTATATTAAATAACAAATGCGTGTCTTTTTCTCTATAATATTTTAGTAACTTAAAATGACTATGATGTGACAAATTAAACCACACTAATTCGCAATCCACACGAATCATCTAATTCTAACCTAAGTGAGTGAATTATATGTTTAGCATTAATTGTCTTCATAATATAGCTTATATATTCATTTAAAACAAGATCTAAATTTAATTATAAAAGGGCATGTGGTAGTGATTTTATTCCTAGTCCCAAACACATGTAACTTATCATATATATATAAAATATTAAAATCAAATTATCTTATGGATTAATGAATATATTATTCATGAGGTATAGTGGCAGCTAGCTGTTTGGTCATGTCTTGATGCTCATACATGGCAATGGGGCGGGTCGGGGGGCGGGTGACCCGTACCCGATTATTTTTCTCCGCCCCATACCCGCCCCGTTCCCGTTTAAGTTTTTATTTTTCCGACCCGACCCGCCCCGCCCCGGTTAGCTCCCCGTCCCGTTCCGATTACGTATTATTTTTATTAAAAATATATATTTTAATAATAAAAAATAATATTATTTTATTTTTAATTAATATTACTATTCTAGAATTTTTTTCTAGAATAAATCTATATGACATAAAAATCAAACAATAAATCTATAATTAAGGAGAATATTATATGTATATAAATTTATATATATATATATAAATTTATAATTAAGGAGAATATATATATATATGTATATAAATTTATATATATATACCTAATCGGGGCGGGTTCGGGGCGGGGCGGGGGTGCCCCATACCCGCCCCGATTATAATCGGGGAATTGATACCCGCCCCGATTAGCTAAACGGGGCGGGACGGGGTGGATAAACGGGGCGGGTTCGGGGCGGGGCGGGTTTTTTTGCCATCCCTATGCATGGCCCATATCGTACGGTCACATGCAATACATTATTGAATTTCTCATGGGGCGCACTCAAATATATAGCTTCTCACATTCAAGTTTCGCCGTAACGGTATCGGTCATTGTAATGATAACGGTATCGATATAACGGACTCGGGTTAATATCGGGATTATGTAACGAGACTCGGTTATCGCAATCGTGAATTTTTAAAAATCTTGCACATCTTACCTAAAATATTCTAATTGAATACTTTTGGTAACATGAATGAATAAAAATGATTTTTTGATAGATTTAAGTGAGTTTTATTTAATTTTTTAAAGAATTTTAATATAAAAAATGAGTTATTAATAAATCTAATGGTGTTGTCGTTATTTCAATATTTATGATATACTTGTTATGATATTATTAAATTAAATTTAAATTTAAATTTAAATAAATAAATAATTGAAATCACAAAAGATATAATTTATTTCCAACAATGTAAAATAATTTAAAAAAAGGTACATGGTTCAGCACAAAAAACAATTTCGTGGTGGATCTTGTTGCTCTAGTTGGGGTTTATGAAAGGATTGCCAATTTTAAGTTGTATCTTCAGTGGATATTTGATTCATCATTCATCATTAGTAGACCATCTTCTATTTGTAACTGATAAGGATGATTATGACCCTAGACATAAATCAATTTTTTTTTCTTTACTTTTCTTTACTTTTCAATAATTCAATAATGGAGTAACATTTATCATATCATATACATAATAAAAAGTTTTTTAATCCAAATTTTTGAAAAACTTCAATTGTGTTAACCGTTACGGTATTTTCGGAACTAGTGAGAATCGGGGTTACAGCTACCATAACAGCCTGTGGCCGTTACGGGTGTAGGAATTGGTTAACACCGCTGTAACGGCCTGTAATGATATCGGTCATACAAAAACTCGTTACGTAACGGCCGTTACGGCGAACCATGCTCACACTATAAAAAAGAAAAATGTGTCAATATACATTATATACTTACAATAATTTAGTTGTAGAACAAGTTAATTCTTCTACCTAAGAGATTTAAGGATAACAATACTTTTTACCAAGGTTGTCAGAATTAAGAGTTTTGGTAGAATCGTTTTGAGGTCCGTAGAATCGGAATCGTAAGTAGAATCTTACGATTCTAACTAAATGTATTAATTTTTTTAAAAAATATTAAATATTATATATTTAATTTAAAAATCTAAATTATATTAGAATTTTCAAAATTTTCTAATACATCAGATATTTAAATATTTTCTCATAAATTTAGGCCATATATTAGGATATTGGGATATTATACTAAATCATTAAATTTTTGGGCATTTCATATGGATTATTTAACCGTCCAACCAGTATTTTAACGTAATAAAATCGTATATAATTATAAAATTTTATTAATTAAAATTGGGATTATGACAACTATGCTTTTTAGTTGTCATAACTTTTATCATCTTTAGTGACGTTGCATCTAGACCTGTCAATGGATCGGATTCGGATCGGATCAGTTAAATCCAAATCCAATTTGTTAAGAAATCGGATTATCGGATTCGGATCATAATCGGATTATCGGATTTTATTTTCAATCCATATCCGGTTAATATCGGATTCGGATTATTGATAGATCTATTAATAAAGATGACAAAAACTCTCAATCCACGATTCGAATCTGATAATTCGATGAATTTTCACTTAGTTAATTCATATTCGAATTTCTTCATTATAGAATATCTGATCCGAATATTTAATTAAAAGAATACAAAAATTAATAAATACTGAAACACTAAAATTATTCACACTTTTAATAATTGTATTTATGATCAATCATTATTAATAAATAATAAAATAATTAACAACTAACATGTATATACATGTACAGTATTAAATATATACACATAAAAATATCAAATATATATTTATATATATATATATAAATATATTTTATATCGGATCGGATTGCTATTGAATTGTAATTAGAATTGAATTATACTAAAACCTATTTTATATCTTTAAAAATATTGTATAAATTGAAAGTATAAATACCAAAATACTAAAATTATTCACCTTTAGTAGTCATATAGATGATCAATTATTAATAATAAATAATATTTATATATAGATAATTAGATATAGTACCAAATATATACACATAAAATATAATATTTATATTGATATATATATATATATATCGGATCGGGTTATTATCGGATCGGATTAGGCAAATCCAAATCCAATTTGTTAAGGAATCGGATTATCGGATTCGGATCGTATTCGGGTTATCGGATTTTTTTTCCAATCCAAATCCGACTAATCGGATCGGATTCGGGTCAAAATCCAATCCATTGACAGGTCTAGTTGCATCACCACCAAATTTTTTTATTTTTTTAATTCTGTTTTAAGTGTCAATCGCTTTCTCTCCATCTTCCATGTAAGAACTCAGAAGCTCCAAACATGTGGAATACATATTATGGGCCAAAACATGTGTAAAACGTAGACCTTTTTCAATTATTAAATGTGAGCATAGGCCCTACTTGAAAATTGGTGGACTTACTTTTGATTCAAAATCAAGCCACCACTATTGATCATTCTTCAAGCATTGTTATATATATATACACACACGCATTTGGTTCTAAAGCTCAAAACCATCTTTCTCTCCAATTCCACAGCCATGGCTCTCAACAGGTCCATGTCCATCTCCACCAACTACATGCTCTTGAAACCAGAAGATGTTCGTCTCTTCGATCTCATGCGAATCCTCTTCCATCGTGACGTCGAAAAAAGGGATTTCGTGAACTGTCCCGAAGGGGCTCATGAGGAACCCTTCAAGCGTAGATGGCTCATATTCGTGTCCATTTTGGTTCAGAAGATTCTTCAGTTTGTGTCAACACCTCTAGCATGGTTTGGAACCAAGCTAGAGATGTGGCTCAACCTTCTCTCGAATAATGGCAGCTTCCTTAAGCTCGTGTGGAATTTTTTATGCGGTTAGTCCAATATTCGTCCATTAATTATCATTTTTCTTACTAATTTTCCATCTACGATGCATTTCATTAATTTAAATCGTGCATATTAATAAAAAGAGTAATCAAGTGTTTTCTTATGATTATAAGTTCATTTCATATCGGACAGACCGGAATAGGGTTATATACGTTCTTTGAAAATCATAGTGTACCTTCTTTTACCAGGATCTTGAGGTCTCTTGCACATCCATGGTCACCGGCTTGAATGTGATGATCGCTTCGGAAATAATTAAGCTTTTCTGGTTGTTAATTTTTCCACTAAACAAATGACTAATTGTCATAATTAATTTTTTATTACTCGGATACAAATAATTTAAGGCAGGTTCATAGTCCAAAAAAGTGAGTAGTTAACCAAGACAAGGTGGAAGAACAATTATTTTAAAGATGGTGGGAGCTACCAATGTTAAATCATTGATCATTACAGTACCTTTACAGCCACTGGGTCTGATTTAAATAATAAAGTCAATTATTCTATAACATGGATCCTGTTAATTAATTACAATTAAAATGTCCCAAATCATGATTTAGATCAAATAAAATCTCTTCCGCTAATTCACTCACACGCACACTATTAATTAAACACAAATTTTTTTTTTTTTTTTTACTTCACTAGTGACAATGTAAATGCATACCAAAAATGTTTCTGAGATTTTTTTTTGGTGTTAGCGATTTCGATCCATCGAACTTATATTGTGCATTTTAAATTATGCAGGTAGGCTGGTAATTCCGGATAAGTCATCTTCTACATTCTTGTCATTCAATGGACACATAGACGATCGGAATGAGTTAGACAAAAGTATTAAGCATGGTGACAACAGATATTATGGTGCATTTTCTGCAATGGCTGCTAAAATTTCATATGAGAACAAAGATTACATCAAGAAAACAGTGGAGGAACACTGGAAGGTACAATTAATACATTTGTAGATTAATTTTTTATTTTTTTGTGATAACCGTGATGTCCGGGCCAGCTTAAGCGCACCTCGACTAATTTACGGGATTCGTGCAAGGCGATCCCTTCCCACACGAATCGGGTAAGGCTCGGACTATGTCCGCGATCATGACCCTATCGAACTGATTGTACTTAATAAAAATCGAACATAAAACTTCATGCCTTACATACAGGTTTCATTATTTCAATGGATTAATTTCATGTTTCAATAAAGATAATATAACATATTAGTCATATATATATATATATATAGGAATAGCTCGAGTATTGTTAATTAGTAGCTTTCATGAACATGGTCGCATGGAAATAATGAAACATGTATGTAAGGCTTAAATTTAGGACTATTATCACAAAAATCTCTGTAATTTTATAAAATTATTAAATTGTTACTGGCCTATCAACTAACTCCCAGATTTTTAATTTGATCAATTTCTCTCCTGAATGTGAATTGGGTGAAATTTTCAGTACCGAAAAAATAAAATTATTGTAATACCCTTATGGTTATGATTCATTTAAGCTTAGTAAACAGTCATTTCAATAAGATTATTTTAGTAATTTTGCTTTTTTGGTATTGAAAAATTCACCCAATTTACGTTCAAGGGAGACATTGATCAAATTGAAAATCTCAAAGGATTAGCTAATAGGCCGAGAGGCAATTTGACGATTTTGTGAAATTACATTTTGTGATAATAGCCCTAAAATTGAATAATTTCTTGCAACTATTGCGGATATTATTATGAAAAAGTGGAAAAGTAGTACTAGCCCAGAATTTAATAATTAGTATTTATGCTGAAAGCGACAACTACATTATTTAACTTGGGAAAACAAAGTGATAAAAGGGAAAGGGACATTTTCTGTGCTTTTGTAAAGTTTTTCAAAGTTAAACAATGTAGTAGTAGACTTTTTGAGTCGCTTTCATAAGTTAATAAAATACAGTTCATGCTCACCTTTCTCACCAATAAAGAACTTGGGTACAATTAAATATGTTCCCATGTAGTAGAGAAATCTTTAATATATAACTAGTTGTCTTTTGGAAATTAATTAATAACATATACTATATCATCATATTAGTACAATTTGCATCCCCTATATTATAATTGATTATATAATTGCATATATGTGCAGATGGACTTCTTGGGCTTCAATGATTATTGGAATGGTAAGAAAACATCCCTCTTTATTAAATGTCTAAAACAAATATACACACAACATTGTCCTTATAACGTCTTCTTCAGCTTCTGAAGAAGAAGTCTGAGTTCGAACTTATCAAAAAAAAAAAAATTCCGAGTTCGAGATCATACCATGCATCTGAACTAATTATAAATCTTATGTTTTACAGAATTTCAAGAAAAAGCTACCACGCAAGCATTTATGCTTCGTGACAGAAATGTCGATCCCGAACTAATTGTTGTGGCCTTCCGAGGCACAGAAACCTTCGACGCGGACGCATGGTGCACGGACTTCGACATCTCGTGGTACGACTTTCCCGGGATGGGGAAGGTGCATAGTGGCTTCATCAAAGCCCTAGGGTTACAAAAAGACCTAAGCTTGCCCGAGGAAGCCGAAAAAACAGACGACCAACACGCGACAGCTTACTATTCGATCAAAAACAAGCTTAGAGAGCTTTTGCTAGCAAATGAGAGATCAAAGTTCATCGTGACGGGTCACAGCTTGGGCGGTGCCCTAGCGATTCTGTTCCCGGCGGTGTTGGCTTTGCATAAGGAGGAGGAGTTGTTGAAGAGGTTGGAGGGTGTGTACACATTTGGACAACCTAGGGTTGGAGATGATGGTTTTGGGGAGTTCATGAAAGGGGAGTTCATGAAGTATAGTATTCCATATTATAGATTTGTGTATTGCAATGATATGGTGCCTAGGTTGCCATATGATGACTCCACACTCACGTTTAAGCACTTTGGGACATGTCTATACTTTAATAGCTTCTACAAAGGCAAGGTAAGCATGCATCTCTCTCCATAAATATCTATCTACCTCTTTGTGTGTGTGTATATATATATGTGTATGTATAGTCAACGATGGTGAAGAACATCCCATGTGCGGTGTGATCCCTACCAACAATGGATGCATTTTACCTCTGTTGGACGATCTTCACTCTTAAGTATATAAATATTCATTTTTAACAATTTAAATTTTTACTTAGAGTAGTTAATATGGGATCAAAGCCATTTCCTCATCACAAGGCCACAGTTCGGACGAGAATTGTCTGAAAATTAATCAGGACGAACTAAGATTTTTTTTGAGAAACTTTTTTTTTCTTAATCAAAAGTCAGTTTAACTATATAAAATTCTCTTAGAACTATATTTACCTTGAAAATTGTTCCATCTAATGAAAACAAAAAGGTGATTAATGTTCTACAAATAAACTAAGCATGAAATTTCATTTTATTGTAATTTACAAGTGCAATATACATATATACATATACATATATACATATATATATTTTAAACAAATTTAAAGCAAGTTATGTTTTCTTTCATTCAGGTTGTTGAGGAAGAACCAAACAAGAACTACTTCTCGCCATTGGCAGCGTTACCGAAGATCATGAACGCGTTGTGGGAGCTGATAAGAAGCTTCATCATTCCATACACAAAGGGACCGGACTACAAAGAAAGCGGTACTCTTCGCGTGCTCCGGTTAATCGGACTTGTCATTGCCGGTATACCGGCTCATTCAACTCAAGACTATGTTAATTGCACTAGGTTAGGATCAGCAGACGTGTATCAACAAGTTCATGATGATGGTGATAATGTCAAAGTAGATGAACCCTGGATTTTATAACTCACACATATATATATATATATATATATATATATATATATATATATATATATATATATATATATATATATATGGTGTGTGTTTGTGTGTGCATTGGTGTAACTAGCTTGTATAATTTGCAAAAGCATACATGCAGTTGATTATTTGCTTGCTCAAGATGATTCAATTAAGCATTTTCAGGGCTTTGGACTATTTTTTTTTTTTTTTTGATAAGCGAGGCTTTCACCTGACTAATTCAACCGATCAATTGGATAAGGCTCAGAATATGTTTGATTGGATAAGGCTTAGAATATGTTTCGAATGGTTGCACTCCGTTGGAATTAAACATGAGATTCGCCATTCATTGGTTAGGGGTCATAGCCCCACCTTGATTTTTTTCAAATTTTTTTTTTAGCATCCAAAATTATTTATATTATAAAAATTGCATATGGTCCCTGTAAACCTGTTCGCGATCGCCGAACGAATTATAACTTTTATAATTTAAAGCAGAAACAAAATATAGAAAAATGACAAGATAGACAGGTAGATATTGAAGAATCAACCAGAATGGGGAGAATTTCGGATCCTTTTCTTTTTCTTTTTCAGTCTTTTTATACAAGAACTTAGTCTTACCCTCATAAATGGTTATTAAAACATATTTAAAACAATATCACTATATTAAATACAAATTGACTGTTTTTGTAAAACTGTCATATTAAAACTCATATCAGTTTTTATTGTGTATAATAAAACGGTCGGTTTTTAGGAGATTTCATTTTGAGATGGGCTTCTATTTTTGGGTCTTGTTCTCTATTGGGCTTGCTAATATACGTTGATCCAGTGTTGCTTTGTCTGGTGGGCCTGATGCAGAAAATGGGCCTACACTTTGCCCCCAATTCCCAAGCCCATTTCGCATTTTTGAAATAGGGTGGGAATTCGAAGAGCCGTGCATAACTGCCAGTTTCCTTATTTCATTCGTCTTCTTCAATACTTTTTCTCCATTTACAAGAGCAAGCCCTTACTCTTTGAAGACGATTTCCAGCAAGAAGCTCTTTGAGGTTAGTCTTACTTTTTTCATCCTTCGTCTGTTTTTCATAAATCAAAACATCATGAGTAATGATAGTAGCCGAACCCCTTCTCTGGAAGTAATTGTGGATGATGCTCCTGTTGTTTCGTCTTCTGAGGTTGTCCCCAATCTGATTGAATCGAAACCCTAAAAACTTTCCCGAAAACAATTGCGTAAATTGTCATTAGCCGATAGGTGTAGAATAAAGTTTGACATACCCAATGACGTTTCGATTTCTGATTATTCTTCCGATTTGGACTTTAAATCGTATGAAGAAGTTGAACCGGATGAAGCCTTGTTTTCTGCGTACCATTTGGCCGTACTCAGATTTTCCCTACATCCCTTCTATCACTACTTTCTTTTTTCTTTAGGGCTTACACCTTTGCAAGTAAACCCTAATTTTTTCAGGATTTTATCTATAATCTCGTTCTGAATCACGAACGAGATTTGAACTTAGGTTTGGGTGATATTTTGTTCTGTTACAAAGTCGATCAGATCAGAAAAAATCCTGGTCAGTACCATCTGCACCCCCATTCAACCTTGAAACTTTGTGATGGGAATCCTTCTTCTGAGAAGGAATGGAAATATAAGATGGTGAAAATTGGAGGGTGGATGCGTCCGGCCCGTATCCTCTGCCCAGGACCTTCGGTAGTTGTAAAAAATTGAAGTGTGGATTCAAAAATCTTGGCAAGTGTCCTTTTGTACTTTTTGAAGTTTGCCTATTTTTCTTGAACTGTATATGTATTTGTTTTTGATCATATGTCTTTATTTTGAATACAACCGAACGTCTAGAATATCTGAACGAGAGAGTTTTTGCTACTCTTCCTTCCAGCAAAACTCTTTTGACTTCTCAGAATTTGAAACTCATTGCTGCTAGCGCTTCAGAAGCTACTATAATGGAAATTTCGGTAACGGCCTCCAAACGTGTTGCAGCACAAAAATCTACTGCCCCCATCAGCTCGTCTGCTGATAAAGGAAAAAATAAAATGGTCGATCTGACTGAAGATCTGAAGAAGACAAAGGGGCTTCTGAAAAGGACGAACATTGATGACAGCGGTAATGTTCAGAAAAAGTTGCAGCTTGGCCCCCCTTCAGAGCATGTAAAAAGAAATGACTCTGAAAAACATGAAAAGTTAGTGATGAAGGCCAAATCTGTGAGCGGTTACACTATTCCAGATTGCTGCTTCCCTCCATCATTTGATCCTGAAGGTTATTGGATTCCCAAGTTTGAAAAAAGTGATGGAAGAGTTCTGGATCGCCGTTCGTTGGCCATGTCGGATCCTGACTCCCTGATGGCACTTGCTCGTGTATGTGGCCACCAAATGATGAAATTTTTCAGCAACACGTTGATCAGAATGAGCTTCTGGCTAGGGCTCATGTTTCTATTTTGGAGGTACCAAGTTTTTTTTTTTTTTTTTGTAATGATAACGTTTCTTCTTTCTTCAGTCTGTGTTTAATGTTCTAGCCCTTTGCAAGGCTGTGGAGATGGGAGATTATAAGAGAAAAAATATGGATGCTGCATATCTAAGGGTTGATAAATGCGCCATGTTGGCTGAGAAACAGAAGAAGCTCCTGGAAATTGAGGTGGAAAGTTTAAAGCAACTCCATAGGAAGGAAGCCGATCGGAATGCTGAACTGAAAAAGAAGATCCACAACCTTGAGACTTCTAATGTTGTTCTGAAAACCGGTTTGGAGGTTTGCCGAAGGGGAGGTGTGGAGATGCACCAGAGATATGTGAGTATTTTTTATAGAAAGTTCTGCGATGGGTTCAGATTTTGTCATGATCAAATGTCAATGGACCCATCAGCTTGAACGTACGAAGATCCGGCTGCTCATGACACTGTTTGTGGTGTCGTTCATCCGTATACCGAGCCTGGGCCTTATAGAGACGAGAAGGACTTCGCTCAATTTCTCTTGCATGGGATTATTCCGGCTGAATGACCAGAGCCTATTTCTGCAGTCCCTTCTATTACAACTGGAGTGTCAGCTCAGCCTTCCATTCCTCCTTCAGAGAATCAGCAATCCACTACCGATGATGTTTTACCTCCAACTTCTTGATTTGAAGTTTTACTTTGAACAATTTTTATGGTCTGTAAAACAGTATTTATTTTTTATGCTTCCATGATGAGCATCTTTGGACAGGTTTTGAAATGGCACTTGACGTGCTAAATATTTTTGAACAAGATGGCACTGAGGTGCTAAGTGTTTTTTGAACAGGGTAATGTGTTTTTAGAACACAACTTTTTGATGCGCTTCTTCATGAGTCTTTGTTAGAGCAGGAGCTTGGTGTCATCTTTTAAGACGGTCTTTTATTTGCCTAAATGGCTTATATATTTTAGCTAAGTTATTTTACTTGGGCTTTTCATGTACTTTCTTTTTGTGACAGTTTTAAACAAAAATATCGGAAGATATGAATAGTATCTTTATTGATTTGATACAGATATTTATCATACAGACTTTGAACGAAATTTTAAAATCAACAAACATTTTATTGAAAATACCTCTTCAAGTGTATTGCATTCCAAGCTCGTTCGATCTGTTTTCCATTTTGATCGGCCAACCTGTAGGCTCCTTTGCCGATCACCTATGTGATTGTGTACGACCCATCCCATGTAGGATCTAGTTTATTTGATCTGTTGGCCAACACCCTTAGTACTTGATCGCCCAATTAAAACGACCTTGGTTTCACTTTTTTGTTATAACTCCTCATCAACCTTTACTGGTACTCTGCCAGCCTTATTGAGGCCATTTCCCTTTTTTTATCTATAAAATTGCCTTCGATTTTTAGAATTTTCTCGTTCTGTTCAGGATCGAAGAGATGGGTTCTTGTTGTGGGAACTTTCAATTCAATTGGGATTACTGCCTCGACACAGTACGCCATAGTGATTGGAGTCAATCCAGTCGGCTTGCGGGGCGTCGTTCGGTAACTCCAGAGGACCCTTGGAAATTCATCTAACCATCGTCATTTTCCTTCGATCCCTTCTAATTTTATTTTTATTCCGGAAAATATCGTTCTGTTCGTTATCTCGGCTTGTCCGTTTGCTTGCGGATAACTGACAGATGATAAGTTCTGATTGATGCCGTACTCGTCCAGCAACTCCCGAACGTATTGATTGTCCAGGTTTTTGCCGTTGTCCATCATTATGTACTTTGGCACTCCGAACCTGTATATTATATGATTCAAGATGAAATCAATTACTTGAGTGTGTGTGATTCTTATATAAGCTTTGGCCTCGACCCATTTAGTGAAATAATCTGTGGCCAGAAGCACGTGTTTTTGATTTGATGTTGCCCTTGTTAATGGTCTGACCGCATCCATTCCCCAACATGCGAACGGAACAGGAGAAGCCATTGTTGTGAGAAGCTCTGCTGGTTGATGGATTATATGTGAATGCCTTTGACATTTGTCACAGCTTCTCGCGTACTATTCCGCGTCTCGAATCATGTACGGCCAGAAATAACCTTGTGTTATTGCTCTATGCGATAATGATCTTCCCCCAATATGACCGCCACAAGTTCCTTCGTGCAACTGCTTGAGTACGTTTTGTGCTTCAGATGGGGTCAAACAACGCAAATAAGGCCCAGTCATCGAACGACGGTATAGATAGCCATCGATCACTAAATACTTGGTAGAAGCTAATCTTACTTTCTTTGTTTCCCGATGATCCTCTGGTAAAACACCAATCAATAAATATTGAAGGATTGGGTCGATCCAACTAGGCTCGTACGGAATTACGCACACCTCCTTCTTTTTTACCGATCGATGGAGCAAACAATTCATCCACGGGAATTATCCTGATCATATCGTCCCCAGCTGATGATGCCTGATTTGCTACATGATCAGCCCCATGATTTTCCGCCCTTGGAATTTGCCTGAAAGTGACTACCTGAAAGTTTTGTGATTCTTCCTGAACGACCTTTTTATACTCCAGCATCCTTTCCTCATTTGTATTGTAGCTTCCCGCGATCTGATTTATGACTAACTGCGAGTCACTGAACACGGTTAATTCTTTGATCTGAAGCTCCTTTGCTAATCTTAATCCTGCTAGAACGACTTCATACTTAGCCTCATTGTTTGAACTTTCAAAGCACAATTTAATTGATTGCTGCAACTTGGTGCCTTCTGGGGATATTAGCTCGATCCCCACACCTGCCCCCAGACTATTCACTGATCCCTCCACATAAAGTGCCCACCTTGGATTTTCACTGTAGCTCTCATCTTCGGCTGCTTCATATTCAATGAGAAAATCTGCCACCGCTTGACCTTTTAGGGACGTTCGTGGCTCATAGGTAATATCGAACATGCTTAGTTCTATTGACCACTTAGTCGTTCGTCCCAAAAAGTCGGGCTTTGATAAAATTGCTTTGATCGGAAATATGGTAGGGATTCTGATCGGATGAGATTCGAAGTAATGTCGAAGCTTCCGTTTTGCCTGGACCAATGCCAAGATTATTTTCTCCGTCTTCGAATACCTTCTTTCGGCGTCAAGCAATGTCTTGCTCGCATAATAAATTGGGTATTGCCTGCTCCCATCGTCTCTTACCAATACTGAACCGACTGCATTCGGAGAAACTGCTAGATATAGAATTAAGGACTTATGATCTTTGGGTGCCATCAGGATTGGTGGTTTTACCATATATAGCTTCAGCTGATCGAACGCTTCTTGCTGTTTCTCTCCCCAAACCATCGTTTTCTTAGACTTCAACACATCGAAGAACGACTTGCATCTATCTGACAATTTGGAGATGAACCGGCTTAGAGCTGCTAACCTCCCTGTAAACACCTGGATTTCTTTTGGAGATTCAGGTGCCTTCATCCCGATCAATGCTTGAACTTGTGCGGGACTTGCTTTGATTCCTTCTTTGTTCACTATGTGCCCCAAGAATTGACTGGATGATACACCAAAAGTGCATTTCTCCGGGTTCAGCTTCATTTTATGTGATCGCAGGGATGCGAACACATCCTCCAAGTGTTTCAGGTGGTCATCCTTGCGCTGGCTTTTAACAACCATATCATCTATATAAGCCTCCACCGTATCTCCAATCTGGGTCTTAAAAATCTTATCGATCAGTCGCTGATAGGTTGCACTTGTATTTTTTAGACCGAACGACATGACCTCGTAACAGTAGGTCCCTCTTTCGGTGACGAACGTCATTTTGTCTTCATCTTTTGGGTTCATAAGGATTTGATTGTATCCTGAATAGGCATCGAGGAAGGTAAGTCGTTCGAACCCCGTAGTCGCGTCGATCATACGATCAAGCTTTATTTAAATTGGTGAAGTCCACACACATTCGGAACTTCCCATTCTTCTTTTGTATGACGACAACGTTAGACAGCCAATCGGGATAATGAACTTCTCTGATAAAACCAACTTCTAACAATCGATCAACCTCTTCAGCTACAAATTTTCCTCGTTCGGTTCCAATCCTTCTAGGTCGTTGTCTTACGGGACGTGCGTCGTGATGAACACTTAAGGTGTGCATCACTATTCCTGGGTCAATCCCGGGTATGTCACTGTGCTCCCAAGCGAAAACATCTGCATTTGATCTTAGCATAGAAATCAATTTGCTCATTTCATCAGAATTTAGGTTTCCTCTAATTCGGGTGATCTTTCCTTTGCTCCCGACGATCAGATCTACTATGATGGTGTCTTCTTCGGTCTTCTCATCATCGTCAGTCTGATCATATACGTTCGGTAATTGCTATAAGTTCCGTTCGGAACTTTCACCTTTTAAGCCCTTGGTGACAATGGCATATCACTCTTTTGCCACCACTTGATCTCCCTAGATATCAACAAATCCTTTCCCTGAAGGATCAACACACCACATCACCTGATGTAGAGTTGAAGGAACTCCTTGCATTCGGTGAATCCAACCTCTTCCCATGATCAGATTATAGGAAGGCTGCACGTCCACCAGCATGAAATTTTCTGTCAAGGTTCGTTTTGCGGCTGTTACAGGTAAATTCAAAACACCGATCGGACATATCCTTTTTCCATCAAAACCTGCCAGCGGACTGGCGGTCGGCTTGATCAACTCCGTGCTGATGCCGATCTTTTTGAAGGCTGATTTAGTCAGGATGTTCGTGTTGCTACCTGGATCAACTAACACCCTTTTAACTAAACAATTTGAAACTATGATCGAAATTACCAGTGGATCTTCATGTGGCGGTTGTACACGTCTCAAGTCCTCCTGGGTAAATGATATTGTCAGTATTGGGTAGTTACGAATTACATTCACCTCCCCAGTCCTTCGGATCTTGTTGGCATTGCGCATTAGTGAACGCTGAACCGAACGGATTTCCTCATCCTCTTCTGGTTTTCCATGGATCGTGTCAATGATTTTCACCGGCTGTCCGCCCACAATCTTATTAGTCTTTGGACGATCAAAAATTTTCGCTCCATTGTCTACGTACTCTTTCAGATCTCCTTTGGTTATTAATGTTTCAACTTGCCTCCTTAAATGTCTGCATTCATTAGTTAAATGACCGAAGTCATTGTGGAATGCACAGTGCTTCGAACGATCCCGCTGCTCTGGTGGCTTTCTGAGTGGAAATGGTGGACGAAAGATACCTTTTGCTTTATTCTCGTTGTACAATTTCGCCAACATTGTTCGGAGTGGAGTTTCAGGTATATCGTACCTTGGCCTCCTCTCCTGCTGCCCGTATAGAGTTGATCGTAGGCTGCTCGTACTATCCGACTTCTTGATTATCCTTTCTTTTGACTTGCTTTCCACACTGACCAACGCTGAACGATGACCCATTTCTTGTTCATTTTCTTCCAATCTCAAATACTCCTGCGCCCGTGAATTCAACTGGCCCATGTTGAGGGGTGTTGATTTCACCAAGGATCTATGAAAGCTGGTCCCTTATTCGACTGCCACCTTGAAAGCTTCCACTGTTGCTGGTTGATCGCAACTGGGTATCATTCCCATTTCCAAATTAAATCTGGATAGGAAATTCTTCAAAGTTTCACCTTTCGCTTGCCTCATCGTGAATAGATTAGAAATGATCATCTTTTGCTTCCGATTACCAAAATATTGGGCTAGGAACTTTTCCATTAGAGTTTGGAAGGAATTGATCGAACCACCGGTTAACTGTCTGAACCATAACAGGGCTGGACCCGTTAAGCTCGTAGAGAAAGCTTTGCACATTAGCGCATCATCAGCCATGTCGAGAGTCATCATCTGCTCCACATGGAAAATGTGTTTAATTGGGTCATGTGTCCCATCAAACATAATGAACTTTGGCATCCGGAACTTGTCTGGCCTTCTTGCTTGTTGTATTTCAGTGCTGAACGGTGACTTAATCATTTTTGTTGTCATCTCAATGGCTAGATCGGCTGGTGATTGTGTTCTGAGATCCTTTACTTGCTCATCTACGATCTTCTGAAGTCTGGTCACCATATCGAGCGGAACCGCCCGATAATTGGCGTTTATCTCATCCCCAATTTGCTGGGTACGAGTTCGATTTGCTGAACTGGCCTCGTGATGATTGTCCTCTTCTTCAGCAGCGGAGTTATTCTGTCGTCCTCCTGCTAGCAGTTCTAGACGTTCTGATTGATCAAGCCTTCCTCTTAATTCCTGATTCTCTTTTTCAAGAGCTTCCAAGCGTTGAAGGATAGCAGCTGTGTCTCCTTGTTGTGTGGTGGTTTCTCCCGCCATTGATCTAATAGCTTTTGATTAGAACCTTCGAAGTTCCCACAGACGGCGCCAAAAAGTGTAAACCCGTTCGCGATCGCCAAACGAATTATAACTTTTATAATTTAAAGCAGAAGCAAAATATAGAAAAATGACAAGATAGACAGGTAGATATTGAAGAATCAGCCAGAATGGGGAGAATTTCGGATCCTTTTCTTTTTCCTTTTCAGTCTTTTTATACAAGAACTTGGTCTTACCCTCATAAATGGTTATTAAAACATATTTAAAACAATATCACTATATTAAATACAAATTGACTGTTTTTGTAAAACTGCCATATTAAAACTCATATCAGTTTTTATTGTGTATAATAAAACGGTCGGTTTTTAGGAGATTTCATTTTGAGATGGGCTTCTATTTTTGGGTCTTGTTCTCTATTGGGCTTGCTAATATACGTTGATCCAATGTTGCTTTGTCTGATGGGCCTGATGCAGAAAATGGGCCTACAGTCCCTCTAAGTTTTTTTAAAAAATTCCTATGGTAACCTACAAAAATAATAATTTTGTTAATAAATTTATAAAAAAATTGCATTGCTCCACCAAGTTTTTTAAAAAAATTCCTTTTGTAACTCAAAAAAATATAAATTTTACCAATAAACTTATAAAATTTTCATTAGCCCCCAAGGTAATTTTCTTGGCTCCGCCCCTGATGAGATTTAATATTGCTTGAGTTAAGAAGTCGCAAGTCTTTTTCAATTGAGCCAAATCATTTAAAAAAAATAATATTAATTACTTTTCATTTTTCCTTATTTAATGATTAGATTAATGATGAAAGTTCTAACCACCACATGCATTAATTCACCTTCAAATTTTCATTATTTAATGATCTTGTGTAAGATTAGGTGTTTTAACCTTTCATTATTCTAACCCACATGTATTAATCTAATTTTTATTATTTAATGATTAGATTAATTAATGATATAAATTTCTAACCCCCCACATGAATTAAAGCACTATAGTTTTTTTTTTCCTTTTCCACAAAGCACTATCGAAACTTTCTGCCACTTTGCACAGTTCGAGAATGTTTTACTACTCTCTACACTATAGTAGAGTGGTATAAACTAACGTAGCATCATTTACAATAGTCCGATATTTGTTTATATTGATTTTAGAATTCAACCATTTTAGAATTTTTGTATAAACTAAATTTGCATATGTACTAATAGTTGGTAACGCGTAACTCTATAGGTTAATAAATAGAGGTGGGTTGTTTTGTCCGTCTATCAAGTGCAATTATTTTTTAGCTCAAAATACTTTCATTCATTCAAACCATTATCCACTAGAATGGGAAATGATTTTATCTCATAATTATATGATTAATTAGAAAATTTTATATAATGATAGTAGAAAATTTCAATAAAATTATAGCTGGTTCTGTTCATATGTTTCAGCTGTGTTTTATTCTTTTCTGTTGATTTTGGTGTGAAAATGACTTGAGTTTGTTTTTTTGTTGTTTTATTGAACAATTATACGATTGATTACTGAAATGATTATAGTTTACTCATAAATTTCAATTGTGTATTAGATTATTATGTTTTCATTTGATTTTGGTTTTTGGTTTTTGCTTAAAGATGGGTAATTTTTTTAATTAGTATTACCTGCATTACCTCATTATACTACTGAAAATGAAAAGAGGAACAGAAAATATGATGTTCATATCATATGAAATAAATTACAATGACAGGTTTAGCAAACATCAATATGAACTCCATACCTGAAAATATACTATTACATTACACGAACTTTTACATACATTACGTATCCCCGACAAATCGATCCAGTGATACCTTCCAGCCATCTTTTCTTTACTCTTTTTTTCCTTTTTCTGCAGCTCAGTGAAATACGCTCCACTACCGTCTACTGTGGAACGAAATTTGAAGATGCGTTAAGAGTTAAACTAACAGCAGCCTTGATCATGAATATGCTTGTCAAAGGTTGATTCGACATTCAATTAGCATACCATACGAATCAATTGCTTGAATCATACGATAGCAGCCTCAACCCGATCCTGTCACATGATTCTTAGAGTTCATTTCTTTCCACATCTTGCTTAACGTTCAGAGAACTCGTAATGGAAAAATATGCACACAAAAAATCGGAGTAGTGAACACACAACAAACTCAGAACAGCAGCATTAACATTATATCAGACGATGGATTACTATATAATTAACATAGTCGAAAATTCGGTGGACTAATCTTGTGGGGCACTAAAATCATAAAATTATGGTTGCTATATAGGTGAGGATGGTATGAACAAAGTGGAGTTTTAACAACTCCTTGTTAAATGTTTTTGGAATACATAATTATTTTGCACCAGACATAACAGTTGATAGATACAGTAAAAGTTATAAGTGAAGTTCCTTATAGCATATAAGCAAATCAGCACTTAAAACTTCAAAGATGGTTTCTCACATATGTATAACTTGTACATGCTCTGACCATTTGCTCAAACAAGTCGATGTTTCTGATAGGTAGATTAATAAGGAAACCGAAAATTTTCTATATTCACAAATTCTGAAATGAAAAACTACAAAGCATTAAGATTCGAAAAATACCTGGTGTCACGGATTATCTAGAAACAGGATATGGAAGGATTAGCATGCACGGTATGTGAAGCAACCGCCAAGGGAACGCATTTTGATGTACTTACAGAAGGATAGAACCTTTTTGGAAGTCGGAACCTGAGAGACATGACTGTCTGAAATTGAGCTTCTCATATCTTGGGCTTTCATCTCAGAAATTCTCAGCTTGTTCAGGATCTTATCCATAGCCGCCGATCTCTTTTTTTCTAGTTTCATCTGAATGAAAGTTGTTATTAGTGAAGGCCACAGCAGCAAATGGTTCCGACCTCACATTTTTATACTCTGGGAGGCTTCTTCATTATAAAATACACAGCATATCTCATTCAAATATGCAATATAAGCAGCAAAAAGATAGGTGTCACATCAGTGATCCACATTTTTTCCCCGAAATATAAGTATAGGAGAAGGACAACGTTGGTTTGAAAATCTAGAAAAGAACATGCAGAGTTTAAATGAACCTCGAGTTTCCGAATTGCAGCTTCAGCTTTCGCTTTCTGCAAGTTCTCCCAGGCTGTGATCTTGGCTTCATCTTTTCGGAGCCTGTATGATTCATGGAAATATAATACCCCTTTAATCTCTTCTGCATACCTTACATTGAGTTCCTCAGCAAATGCAAGCTACAGACATGTATGATGATTCTCCTAGCCATATCAATCACAGCTAAATAGTGGTAGATGCCAAAAGGGTTACATTTACCATAATACAATTCTTCATTAACTTTAATGTGATGTTCATCGGCAAATGCAATGTACAGAGATGTGTGATGATTCACCTATTCATTAATTGATTCTAATAAATGAGGAAGGAGACTAGTAGAGAAGAACTACGATGCCAAAAAGGCAAGTGAAATGATAAGATTCTCCTTCAAAAAGATTCTCACGCCCTACAACTGTTTCAAAAACTCTTATATATAATGCATGTCTTTGAAAAATATAATGCAAACTGTGAGAATCCTTCATGTAGTGCGAATACATTTTTCGAAGAGAAGAAGAAAAGGTAATAATGTGCAAAAAATAAAACATACTTCGACACGTTATGTGTTGCCTCTGTATCCCAAGGTGAAGTTGAGTCCTCAACATTTAGTGGACCTTTCTCTTTGGACTGCCTTATCGTGATGGCTTGTTTGTCTACTTGCACATCCCTGACCTCCAATTGAGCAGCATGGTTGTTGTTTGGACTCACAAGGGAAAGGACTGCTTGAGGAGAGGTAGAGAACGCTGACATTCCTTCGGGAAATGAGTGGCTGCTACCGGTGGGGCTTATCTGCGTTGCCATATCATGTCGTGAAACAACAAGAGAGACTATGTCTTCCGAATCCTTGGTGTCCTCAAGCTTGTCATCTGTACATTTGATTCAACAGTGGTTAGACAATATTAGCTGCTGTAATTGTCAAAGAAACGATTCTGCATTATAACCGTCAGGCATCTTGGCAATTGTATATGTTTTTAATAGTTGAAGTCAATGGTATTTCCTTCGCGTCTGTGAACTATTTACTCCTCTCAACACCTCCTTTGATTACATAAAAAGAATATAAGAAAGGACCACATTTCATGTTTTTAATTTTTGGTTCAAGCGATTATGGTGTGTTTACACAATAATTTTAGCACCTGCCATAAGCTTGACTCATGCCACAATTGTGTATTCACCTTTCGTGGCAGGAAACATCAAGGATATTGTGGTTAAACGAGGCACAAGTGATGGGTTAGCAACGACATGATGCCATGGAAAGTGTGCCATTGTGGTTTATCAAGGCATGACCTTCGATCCAATGTGCACGAAACAGCCCTCGTGAAAGCATAGAGCCTCCAAGTTGGCTCAAGGTTGCACACTCAAAGAGTATTATATATGGCAATCAGACGCATACACAAAATATATAACTACCGCATATGCAATCCAAACAGTGTTAGTTTTAATAGGCAGAAACAGCACCTGAACTTAAGGAGCCATAATTTGTCATAGTCATAACTATCTCTAAACACCGCCAACTCACGTACTGCCATCCACCACTTAAACGCCATTCACGCATGTGGAAGTGTAACTAAACCACATAGCAAGCACTACGCCTCCGCCTTGAGGGTTACTCCTTTCTATTAGAGGGGAAACTCCATTTTCTTCTTGGTAAATTCTAACAACTCCTCACAAAGCATTTTGGTCCTGAGGTTATATCAAGCTGTGTTGATCCTTGTCACATGTCTCCTTACTGCTAATCTGACTTAACTTGACCACATACAATTTTTTTTTTTTAGAACTCACACACCCCCACATGAGCCTTATAGGACTCGAACCCCAAACCTCGCCCAATTTGGGGAGGAATGGAAATATCATCAGACCATAAGGCCATTGGTAACTTGACCACATACATTAAGTAATGTATTCACGACATCATTTAATGCAAATTGAAGAGGCAAGAAACAATTCGAGCCGTAAATGAATCCCTTTCTTTCGATGTCACACAAGACAATAAAATTCTTGCATTCAACCAATTTTGATCAGGAAAAAAACTAAAGCTATTATTTTCAGAAAATGCAGACAAAAATAGCAAAGGGATGCCATCATACCTTGGGAGCTGAGCGACGAAGCCTCACTCAACGAATCCGACCACCCGGGTACACCAACCCCTTGCTCCATATTACCCACATTGACTACTGGTCTACATTGCACACCATTGCCATTACCATAATGAATGGAGACACCATCCGGTACCAACACTCCCGTGGCAAACGGCGACCCAACCATCAAATTTCTCACGACGCCTCTCTGCACCACCACCATGGCGGGCGAATAATTCGAGCCAAGTGGACCGCTCATCGACTTGGACGGTCCCTCGGATTGCACAGCTGAAGAATTCTTGCCAACACCATATGCTGAAACAGGGCTAGTAATCCACCTCTCAGCATTGTCCCATTTGGAAGGCAAAGTCCTTCCACTATTGAATGGCATCAAAGCAGCACTGCTTAGATGCCTCCGGTAAAGACTAGGGTTTACCGGCACCGGAACTCGTTCCGAGCACCAACCCTTTTGGATTCCTCCCACATTGCTGCTTTCTAGGTAGTCTGGAGTTCCAGGGCTTGTGTATGTACCAGAATTGTGGGACAGCAATGAATTTTTTTTCATATTTCAAAATTGAGCTATAAAGCCCTAGTTATTAGTCAAATCTAACAAAATGGGTTGTCAAGTGTTGGGGTTTTAGGGTTAGGGTTAGGGTTAGGTTAAAAACAGAGGAATTGAACTGAATTCTTTGAAATGATGAAATTTCAGAGTCAATTAAATGGTTTGGTGGCTGGGTTTGCTTTCTGCTATAGAGCCCTAGTCATTGCTCAAATCTAGCTAAGTGGGTTTTCAAGTTTTGGGCTGTTAGGGTTAGGTTGAAAACAGAGGAATTGAGAGTGAAGTGTTTGGAATGATGAAATTTCAAAGTCAATCAAATGGTTTGGTGAGTAGGTTTGTTTTTATTCTTGGCTTATCTATGTTTGATGATTGAAATACCCATTATTAAATTTTGATTTTTATCCAGATGAACCCCATGAATATGTGTGTATATGTGTATGTATATACATCATACAATGTATATATGGTGTGAATGGTGAGGAGTTGGACAGTAGTGAAGGTTATCAGTTACTGCCAAATACTGTATGGAATCAAGCATCAAAATTGGAAGGAAACTGACAAAGCTGTATTGTTTCTATTCCAGAAATTTGACTTTTCACTGATCAAGCATTTTAAAAGTGGAGAACAATGACATCCACACACGGGCACAGATATATTTATATATATGTGTGTGTGTGTATATATATTGCTTAGTATGTACCGAAAGAGAAAAAAAAATTACTGCAAATACGCAGCTAGGTTCAAGACATTACCTTGGATGAGTGAAGAACCAGAGCTTGGTGATCTAAACTGAAAAACTATTGCTTACACTTTGTTTATTTCATTTGAACTGCGTTTATAATATGAATGTGATTTTAAATAAAATGAAAACTATACCCGTAAATAAATAAAATAAAATTGGACAATACTTGTGTCAGAACATATTATGTGATCCAATATAATTTAAAAAGGTGACCAAAGTTTTTTAAAATTAACCCCCCAAATAAAAATTAATTCTTTTTTTATGAATTTTATATATATATATATATATATATTTTGTTTTAAATTTGAGTCAACGTATCCAACAAAATGAACTTTTTATGAAAATGATTCTCTCTCTTTTCAAATGTCCATAAATCTCAATTTAGGAATTTAAAAATGTCCATATCATTAAAAATATGGGCTATTAACATTATAGGAGTTTTTATGTTAAAACTCTGAAAGCATGTGGGGGTTTATGGGTTTAAAAGAGAGTTTTGTGCAACCTATATAAAAAGTGTTGGGTCCAAATAACACCTCAAAGAAGTATTTGTTATGATTTTAAAATCATAGTAATTTTTATGTTAATAGCCCTAAAAATATTTAACTCCATCATATTTCAAATCTTATAAGGATATACTTATAATTAAAGTATAACATATATGAATGCTGATATGAATGTTTATACATTCTAAGTTCATTAATATTTGAAGAGAGATTTGGCTGGAAAAAATTCAAAAGTTAAATTTTTTTTCCTTAAGAAGAGCTCATATATTGTCCATTTGCATTCACAGTTTTAATTGGGTCCTTATTATTTTATCTTGAATCCACAAATATTGTTAGAATTAAATATAGCAAAGTGATATTGGCATTTGTGAGGGTTGAAAATTTGGAATATTTCCAAAAAACAAAAATGAATAAAATTAGTTGGTGTTTTGTCCTATTGGGGAAGGAGGAGGCGACTAAAGGCAATGCCATGTGACACTCCGCAACGCAAGGGATGCGCAAGGGACTTTGTTGGTGCCCACTGCCCACACAACCCAATGTGAATTCATTTGTTATTTTCAATGCGTTATATTGAAAATTGGAAAGCATATAATTTGGGATTAGTTGGAAAGCTCTAGTTAAGCCCATGTTTATAGTTAATAACCAAGGATTCAAGCATGTTTGTTGGTGATTGTCTCAATGATGCCCGGTTTACGTTAAGAGAGATTGTTCTTGGGAATTAAATCTTTTAAAAAAATTATTTAAAACTCAAATATATTGAAAATAATTATTATGATTACATACATAATTCAAATTGATTGGAGCTACACTTCAACATTCGAATTGATTGGGTCACTTCAACTAAGAAAATTGGATATTTCAACTGTATTACCAATTTACCACCATATGATCTTTCAATACATTTTTATATTATGTATGAGGGTATGTAATCAAGGACCCGGATCCTCTACGTTCCTTCTTACCTTCGCTTATCTGCAGAGTGACGCACAAGCCGACACCTGGCCATAACATTTGAAATCAATAAAATGACTTTGGTTTTAAATATTATGCCTAGTTTACCCTTGCACCATTTCATAAGTAGTTTTTTTAATGTATTTCTATTATATAGGTCAGCCGATTATATCGATTTACGCAGACATGCCAGAAACCTTAACCTCGGCTCCAGAGGTTGATCGGAAAGCAAAGATAGTCTCATTGGGTTTGACTTCTCAGGCGATGCGGGAGAACATGAAACTTCTACTTTGGGTACTTTTCTGTGACTCAATTAAGATGACTTAAATTAGTTGATAATGTAACATTGGAAACTATCAATTCCACGCAAACAATCGACATGTTTGGATGAAAAGTGATAAATGTAAAATGAACAAAAATAATGGCTTGAAATTGAAATAAAATAACAGTGTTTGAATTGAAAAGAGCTTTGGAATTGAAATAATTTAAAATAACAATTTTGCAAGAAAATAATGATTGGAAAATGAATTAATTGACTGGAATGTAAATAACAAGGCTTGGAAATTAAAGACTTGACAAGAAAAATAATAACAAGAGTTTGGAAATAAAAATAAAAATTGAAGTAATTGTAGTGTTTGATTGGTTGGTGTGAGACCCTACCAAATAGCAAAAAGGTATTTATTTATAGGGTTAATTTCAGTAAACCCCCATATACTATTCACATTAATCAACTAACCCCTTTTGTGTCCATTTTGTCCCCTATATTATTCAATTTCATCAAATTGCCCCCTCATCTCACATTTTGAGTCAAAATGCCTAAACTACCCTCAATAGTATAAGGGGGTTTGTTGATTCAACCATTTAAAAAATTTATTAATTTCAAAAATTCATTTTTTTCCGAAAACCTGCAACATATGAAAAAAAAAAAAATCAAAATTTTCTTTCCGAAAACCTGCAAAATATGAAAAAAAAAAAATTCAAAAATTTTTTTGCAAAAAATCTTTTTTTCCGAAAACCTGCAACATATGAAAAATAAAAATTTCAAATTTTTTTTTTTTTCATATTTTTTCCGAAAACATGCAACATATGAAAAACAAAATTTCAAAATTTTTTTTTTTTCATATTTTTTCCGAAAACATGCAACATATGAAAAAAAAAATTTCAAAATTTTTTTTTTTTCATATTTTTTCCGAAAACCTGCAACATATGAAAAAAAAAATTTCAAAATATTTTTTTTTTCATATTTTTTCCGAAAACTTGCAACATATGAAAAAAAAAAATTCAAAAATTTTTTTTTTTTCATATTTTTTCCGAAAACCTGCAACATATGAAAAAAAAAATTTCAAATTTTGTTTTTTTCATATTTTTTCGGAAAACCTGCAACATATGAAAAAAAAAAATTTCAAAATTTTTTTTTTTCATATTTTTTCCGAAAACCTGCAACATATGAAAAAAAAAATTTCAAAATTATTTTTTTTTTCATATTTTTTCCGAAAACCTGCAACATATGAAATTTTTTTTTTTGCGAAAAATATATATTATGTTCCAAAATATGATCTTTTGCGAAAAATATACACTATTATGTTCCAAAATATGATGTTTTCCGAAATATATTTTTTTTGCAAAAAATATATACTATTATGTTCCAAAATATGATTTTTTTTTGAAAAATAATTTTTTTGCAAAAGTATATATATTTTTTTCCGAAATAATTCAAATTTTGGAAAATAATATGCTCCCTCTGGAAAAAAAAATTTCCGAAAAATATATATATATATATTTCTGAATTTATAATTTTTGTGAAAAATATAATTGATTTTTGAAAAATAAAATTTTTAAATGGTTGAATCAACAAACGCCCTTATACTATTAAGGGTAGTTTAGGCATTTTGACTCAAAATGTGAGGTGAGGGGGCAATTTGATGAAATTGAACAGTATAGGGGGCAAAGTGGACACAAAAGGAGTTAGTTGATTAATGTGAATAGTATGGGGGGTTTACTGAAATTAACCCTTATTTATAACATTACAAAATAACAAACTTCCTAAAAATTTATATAAGGGTAACGTACCTACTTGAATTTAAATTTCAAATCAAAATAATTTAAAACTAGGATAACTATTCTGTTGGAACTCATCCATATCTCCATCCATTGACTTAATCTCAAATTCAAATCATCATCTCTTATTCAATTGGCATGCCTTATCTCTTGGCCTCTTATTCAAACCATAATTCCTTATATGCAGTAAATTCCATTTTTAAATGTCTATCATTATATCCAATGGGTCCTCACTCTCTAATAAACATTGACCCAATTTGGATAAAAACTCTCTTTCTTTGTTTCGGCCCAAAATACCAGCCCGAAACCCGTACACGGATTCGGCCAAATTGTACCACACTTCCTTACCACATCACCTGTCAAAATAGGGTGTCAACATAAATCAATAAAATGACTTTGGTTTTAAATATCATGCCTAGTTTACCCTTTCACCATTTCCTAAGAAGCTTTTTAATATATTTCTATTATATAGAAACTCACCCATCACAAACAAAGCCTATCACTTTAATGCATCTATTCTTTTTACCTATTTTACCCTTTAATCACACCAACACGCAAATGTTACACATAAATATTCATAAATTCTCAATTTAAACTCTTTTCCAATATACTAATACAACTCCACCAACCTCATATTTACTCTCAATGCATCTCTATTTTTAATTTTTCCTCAACTTCTCTATCCCTTCTAATTTTTTTTCTCATCTCATTCATGGTAAGAATTTTTATGTAGTGGTCTCAAAAAATTTTGTTTATGAAAATTGTCATGTACTACAAAAGTATACTTTCATCCTAACTAATTTTTTGTTATTTTCTTCTTCTTTTTCTTCAGGTGAAATAAAGTTCTTTTAACATTTTGAATCATGTAAGAAATTTACCTCTTAGGGTATTATTTTATTTTTATCTTTTCAAATTAGTTTTGTTATATCTATTTTGTTTTTCTTTTTCCTTTTTACTGAAATCCCACAATTTTATATAGATTTTGATATTAGTCCCTTTTCTAAAAAAATATTAGTGATTAATTATACTTTTGAACAATTTTGTCAGTTAAAAAATGGGTGAGCAAAATGAGTAGTTTTGGATTTTTTTTGAAATACCTCTAAAAATGTTAACGGTTTTGTTTGTTGGTTAATGACTTTCTTTTAAAAGGGATCAATCTCAAATAGTTTTCTAAAAAATACTAATGTCAAAATTCGTACAAAATTATGGGATGTATGTAAAAAAATACCCTTGTTTTTAAAAAATTATTATGATCTATATTTTTAATTTTTTTTTGAAATACCTCTATATAATTTTTTCTTGTTGTCTTTTTGAGGTCTTCAATTTTGGAGTATTTTGTAATGATTTATAAATGAAAAATACATTGCACTGCATGTTATTGTAGTTCCAGAATAACATAAGCTTCTGGATTTCAAGTTAGTCAAAATAATGTATAGAATTTTAGTGTCCAGTGTCCAAGTTAGTCAAAAATACACTGCACTGCATGTCCCCACTAGTCTTGCTACCATTACACAGTCGAAGTTGTTTCAATTTTGCAATGTAAAGTTAATATTTTATTTTTTATAGGAATTGTTTCAAATGAATATATTAAATTTGACTAAAATTTTAATATTCTAATTTATTTATTAATGATTTATATTTAGAATGTGGAGATTCCTTATACCTCATCCAGATACAATATAGGAGATGGAGGTCCATCATCAAATAATTATACTTTGATGGGTCAATATCCACAACTTAAGTCATTTTCACAATCTTCTAGCAATCCATTTGTTCTTCAGGTAATACAATAGCTATATAAGTTAACTTTACAATTTTTTTGAAAAATAATAAAATGTTATATTGTGATATTGAGTAGGTAAATAATGCAACTAGAGTCATGACGGATAATGGATATGTGAGACCTCATGGAGTTGATGATAGAATGGTAAGTTTGTTATTAATATGTAAAAATATAATTGTTTAATTGATTATATAATATCTTTGTTCTTTTTGTAGACTATTGATTTGAATCTTAACAGAATGACATCTAATAATCTTGACTGATATTTTCCTTTCGGCGACTATATATGATTAATGGTTATTTTTATCCAACATCAGGTGCATATATGATAAATTAAGTTAATTTTAGTAATACTAGTGTTTCTATGTATAATAATTGTTGTTGTAATGGGCATCTCGCGAGATGAGGATAAAAGTACGTGGATAAGGCCGCGAGGTAATAAAAGCAAAATGAAGGTTGGAAACAAGCCCAAGACATTTTGAAGGGATACACGAGTAGGGAACACTATAAAGAGGTGATTTTGGGAGGTTTGATCAAAAGGCATAGCTAAGATCAAAACCCAAAATCATGTGTCATTCGCGTAGGGAGTACCATGTTAGAGCTCAAAAGAATAACTTGAAAAACTCAAGTGTAGGGTCGCAACTAGGGATGGCAATGGGTCGGGGCGGGGCGGGGATCACCTTCCCCATCCCCGACCCCCATTTAACTTCGGGGCAAAATCTCCACCCCGGTCCCCACGACCCCGCCCCCGATTCCCATTGCCCCGCCCCCGCCCCACCCCGACCAGGAATTTTTGAGGGCTAGTATTATAAGAGAATAAAGGGAATTAGAATAAATTTGAGAAGAATCAAACACTGAACATGGGTGTATGTATATCTGTACATGTATATATATATACAAAACATAAAAAGCAAACCTGATTCACTTCTGAACTTCTTATATCAGATTAATTGTTGGGTGACTTTGTTGTTTCCTTCCTAAGATCAAAAACAAAGGAGAAGGCAACTTTGGTAACTAGTGTATATGCATATATAATTTATCTATATGCGTATATGCATATAATATATATATATATATATATATATATATATAGAGAGAGAGAGAGAGAGAGAGAAACCGATTGGAATCACATATTGAGGAATGAGGGGAATGAGGGAGTGAAGTCGACCAGTCACCAGATTGAGTGTCCACCAGAGCGCCGCTTTGTGAGTAAATTGGGAGAGTGAGTGAATTGATTTAGGGTTTGCGGAAAGATATATTATATATGAGGATATATTTGGTATATATAATATATATGGGGATATTTTAGTAAATTTGATAACCGGGGCGAGGCAACTAAACGGGGCGGGGGGGCTTAACCGGGGCGGGGCAGGGCTCCCCCAAACCCGCCCCATGCCCCGGCCGGGGATTCATCACAACCCCCATCCCCGCCCCAATTTACTTGCGGGGACGGGGCGGGGCGGCTTAAGCGGGGTGGGGCGGGGCGGTTCCCCGTCGGGGCGTGTTATTTTTGCCATCCCTAGTCGCAACCTTGCTTGATGTTACTCAAGTAAAGTACTTTGAGCATACTAACGGTACTCATGGTCATGAAAAGGGAAACACGCGTGAAATGTTATAACCCAGGTAAAAGTAAGTTATGACATAAAAAATGGTTCTTACAAAGGGGGGGTCGCGGGACACAACTCGCGAGAAGATAGAACTCACGAGAGGTGGAATAAGCTCGCGAGTAGCTCGATTCACGAAATAATCCTATTCACGAAGTGTATCTATTCGCAAGATGATATCTGTGCGGATTGGTGCTGACATGGCACTAACTTATGCCTGAGCCAGAGTCTATAAATAAGAGCTCAGGGTCTCATTGAGGGGGGACTTTTTGGAGACTTAAAGAGAGAAATTTCTAGAGAGAGATATAGTGTTCTCAAGCTATTTACACTACTTCTATTATGTTTCTCTTACTTTTCTCTTTCTACACTTTTGTAAGTCATCAAAAGCAATAAAATCATCAGCATCATTATTTATGTGTTCATCTTGTATGGAAACTATCTCTAAATCCAATTAAACCTGAACCCCTACATTTAAGGCGACTCTGTTAGGGAAGAGATGTCTTTTGCACAAGTTAAGCCCCATCAAATTCACCAAAGAGGTTGTCCACCCACACAACATATTTAGCAAGTTGAAGAACAAGAAACAACACAGACTGATGAGGCTGAACCAGCTCCACCAACATGGAAGCAATGTCATCGCGCAAATATTGGTGCGGCTCGAGCAGAGACTCCTCCAGTGATAAATTCAATATCGAATTCACCAGAATGGGCACCAGTTCTGCTGCAAACTCTGCTTAGCATTCAGGAAACACAAAAGGTTATTCTTAACTTCATAGAAGCCTCGCGTGTTTCGGTACCAAACTTGGAGTCACCACAAGATGGAAATCAATCCTTGCCATGGATGTCAGCACAAGGACTTTCTCGAGAAGCACCGCGTGCGCAAGCAGAATTATTGGAGAAGGAGGCCTATATCACTAAGGAGCAGCTTCGGGCCATCTTAAATGTGAAATCTGACATAGAGGAAGTGGAAACTACTCCGCCATACCATCCCAGCATTATGGATTTGCCTTACCCTGAAGATTATGGGGTACCGAGCTTCCAGCAATTTGATGGCAAAAAGGGAAATGCAAGATAACACATTTCTCGATTTATAGATGCATTAGGACCTCACATAAATGATGAGTACTTGAAACTTAGAGAGTTCTCCAAGTCTCTAACAGGTACTGAATACACGTGGTACACCAGCCTTGCTCCGGCTTCGGTATCTAGTTGGATATGGTGATCAAATTATATACTAAGTTCTTTCAGGCAGATGAAGAGGTTTTAATGATTTCACTTACGAGACAAAGGCAATGCCTAGGAGATGAGGTGACATCCTATGTCAGAAGATTTTGTGAGGCTGTTTTACAGTGTCATGAGTCAATTTCTGAACTTCAATTAATTAAAATTTGTATAGAAGGAATGTTGCAAGAGTACAAAGTACATTTGGTCAATCATGAGTTCAGAACTTTTTCTACACTCGTTGATAACGCACAAAGATTGGGAGAAGTTTTAGCTCCTCCAACACGCTAAATATCACCACTAGGTGAGTGGTCATGGTAGCATCTACACAAGATGAGAGGTCAAGGGAAGAGCGTGTTAGAAGGTCTGAACCACCCCCCTTACCTTTTGGTGAGAAGAAAACAGTTGCCTTGTTGAATCAGTGGATTGCTGATGATGTCATAACACTACTTTCAGTGCGAAGGGTGCCAACAGGGGAGGAAAAGATGAAGAACAATTATTGCCCTTATCATAGGTCTATCCGATATTCCTTGTCTGGGTGTTGGGCATTTCGCGGAATAGTGCATAGAAAGATAACATCAGGAGCTTTGGACGTTGCAAAAAATGTAGCCAACGAGCCTTTCCCTGCACACATGGCAATAATAGCTGTTAGAGATAATACTAAAGAAATGATAGATGTTGCTAAAAGTGAATGACCACCATCTTGTGAAGCAAAAGAAACTGTCAAGCTAGAGGTTTTCTTTAATGATCTCCCAATACAGGAACATGTGAAGGAATTTTTGAAAGAGCAAACCACTGTTGTTCTTAATCACACTATCATCATTCCACATTAAGAAAAGACTGCAGGCAAGATTACATTTTCAGAGGCAGATAGACAAGTTCTATTTCCTCATAATCGGCCTCTATATGTGTCAGTCACAGTCAATGGGCACAAGATAAAGCGAGCCTTTTTAGATAGGGAAGAGTCTGTTAATTTAGTACCACTGACAACCTTGCGAAAAATTAATTTCCCTGGGAGTAAAATTGTAACGCACACCATTGCAGTCACTGACTTTAATGAAGATCAGCGAGCCAATGTGGGATTCGCGACATTGGATATTAAGGTTGGAAAAATCAGGGCCCCCACCAAGTTTCACATCATCAAAGGAAAGCCTTCGTATTAGTTACTACTGGGAAGACCATGGATGCATGCCTATGGCGTGATACCATTGTCCTATCGTCAAGTAATGAAGGCTAATTGGGGAGAAGGAATAATGACACCAAAAGCATCTAAAGGCCTTTTCTGCACATCTGAAGCTCATTTTACATATGCAATCTATTTCTCAGAGTATGATGAGGAGGATGGCCCTGGTGTCTATGCCACACCATTACCAAAATGGAAAAAATTGAAAGGTGGAAGTTCGACTAAACGGAAGCCCAAATAAGTAAGTTAGTCATGAGTTAAAATACCCGATGGGCGTGTGGTATACAAGTTGTGACGGGGTTGGGGGTTAAAGGCCTGTGCAGTTGGCACTAATCCCGGGGTACTGATCAAGACAGATTCGCGACCAAAATTTGACATTGATTCTGGGACATCCAAGACGGGTCCGTGACTAGAACATGGGTTGTGCGAAGTAGATATATGCGACAGGACAATGTCGCGACCTACCTTTATAAGCAGTACTTTTCCAGACGAAACTATAAAATATTTGGTTGAATTGCTTAAAGAGTTTCATGATGTCTTCCCTTGGGACTATAGTTAGATGTCAGGACTCAACACTAGATTGGTCAACCATCATCTAAATGTGCATTCTGCATCAGAACCAAAGAAACAAAAGCAGCGGGTATTTCATCCGGATTTAGAAATACAAATTAAGGCAAATGTGGAAAAATTGCTGAAGGCGGGATTTATCAAAACCACCCAGCATCCAACTTGGCTCGCAAATATTGTACCTGTGAAGAAAAAAAGTGGGCAAATTCGAGTCTGTGTGGACTATTGTGACCTTAATAAGGCTTGCCCAAAAGATGATTTTCCTCCACCCAACATTGACACTACGGTGGATGCCATTGCAGGACATGAGATATTTTCATTAATGGATGGGTTCAGTGGATATAACCAAATCAAGATGGTGCCAGAAGATGCTGAGAAAACTCATTTCCGTACCCCAATGGGGAATTTCCATTATATGGTCATGCCATTTGGACTTAAAATTGTTGGGGCTACATATCAATGCACTATGACAACTATCTTCCATGATCTAATGCATAAAATCATGGAAGATTATGTGGATGATTTGGTGGTCAAGTCCAGAGCCGTGCAAGATCATGTGAGTGATTTGAGAAAAGTACTGCAACGGTATCGCGAGTACAATCTGAAAATCAATCATCTGAAGTGCGTATTTGGAGTGGCAGAAGAAAAAAAATTGGGGTATGTTGTACACCGACAAGGGATTGATATGGACCCAACAAAAGTGAAGGCAATATTGGAAATGGCTCCGCCCACAACCCGCAAACTATTGAAAACTTTCATGGGAAAAATCTCCTATCTCAGAAGGTTTATCACAGTGTTAGCAGAAGTTACTCACCCACTTATGCCTTTATTGAAATAAAAATCTGCATATGATTGGGGGAAGGAGCAACAAGAAGCCTTTGAAAAAATTAAGCAAACTCTATCATCTCCAAAGACAATGGCACCAAAATCAGGGAAATCGTTGGTACTATATTTACCAATAAATCCATAGAGGCGTTGTTGGCTCAGGAGCATGAAGGAGAAGAAAAGCCTATTTACTACATCAGTCGTGTGCTTAGAGTACCAAAGTCGCGATACACATCCTTGGAAAAACATTGTCTAGCTTTGGTATTCGCGGCTCAGAAATTTAGATTTGGCACATCCATTGGAGCTAGTAACCAAAAGTGACCCTATCCGATACTTACTCACGACGCCCATACTTAGTTAGTGGAAGAACAACGCAATGGTTGCTGACATTATCTGAGTGTGAGATCACATGTTCTAAACCAAAGTCAGTAAAAAGTCAGGCCTTATCGGATTTATTGGCTTTGTTCCCTGGAGGATCTGAGCCTAAAATGGAAGAAGTGGGAGTAACAAGTATGGTGCAAAACAAAGAATTTACCTTGGAATTTGATGGTTCTTCCACAGAAAAAGGAGACAGGGCTGGTTTCGTATTAAAGAATGAAGAGGCAAAAGATGAGATGGTTATGGCCTATAAGCTTGACTTTCCTTACACTAGCAACATAGCCGAATATGAAGGTTTGGCATTGGGATTGATGATGGCTCAATAGTTAAAAGTGAGGATCCTACATATAAAAGGGGATTCCAAGCTTGTCACCAAACAAGTTAAAGGTGAGTATGCTGTGAAAAAGCCTCATTTGGTGCCTTATAGAACCCTCATTCGTCAGATGATAGAAAACTTTGAGTCTGTAGATTTTCAACACGAATCGCGAGAAAGTAATCGATGATCTGATGCATTGGCAACACTAGGTTCATGATTACAGTTTAAAGGGATAGAATCCACTCTACAGATCTTGCGAAGGGCCAACTCCGTGGTTAGTCGCGAGATGGAACCACAGGTTTATGCAGAATAAGATTAGAGGGAACATGTAGTGCAAGCTCTATTAAGAAATGATAATAACACTTTAAGATAAGGTTATCAGATCATAAAAGGGGTGTTGTATCACAGAGCAGCTAAAGGGATCCTGGCCAAATGTATACCGATGAGTGAGACATGAGGACTAGTACAAAAAGCTCATGAAAAAACATGTGGGAAAACATATATTAGTCTCTATCGGATTTTGCAACGGGAAGGTTTCTTTTAGCCAAGTATGAAAGATGACGTATTTAATTTGCAAAACAATTGCCAAGACTGTAATGCCCATCTCTCCGTGAGTGAAGGGAACTTTGCAGACATGATAGACTAGCGAGACAAGTATGTACATTATTTGACAAAAGGGGTATTGCCTGAAAAGGATCAACCGTGGTTAAGAAAATTGGCGTCGCGATTTGTCCTACATGAGGGAAAATTATTCCACAAAATTTTTGAAGTCAAACTACTAAGGTGCATAAGTGAGGAAGAAGTCGGAGAACTGTTGAAACAGACTCATGAATTTGTTTATCAGGGCCAGAGAAAAGTATTACAACAGCTACTTTTGTGACATCCCCAAATTTCCATGCATAGGTTGGTCAGGCCTATACAAATAAAACTGGGAGCGTCTGTAATTGATAACATAAGCACAAAAGAGAAGACATAAAATCAAAATATAATAATAACAACAATAACAAAATAAGGATCCAACTTATACATGAAGAAGACCACCCCCAATACATCCTTAAATAAAATAAGTCCCACACAGTACAACTTGGAAATCCCATAAACATGGACCCCTAGAAACACACTTAAAAGAAATACAACATATGTCATTTATCGGATCCTACCCTGGAGTGAAAAGGAAAATATGATAGAACCGAACAGATAGATATGAAGTCCTCAACCCTGCTGGTGAAACTGCCGAGGACCTGAAACAACAAAAATGTGGGTTAAACCCACGAGCAAGTACAACTCTACATGATCCCAAGCGAGTACCAAAATCTATCCCCTTTCCGAGTGACACATAATCCCAAAATTATATTATAAAATAATAATATATTTAACTATAACCATAGTCACTAATATACCACCATTTAATATAATTATGTTTATAAATTCCTTATATTAATTTGATATTTCCATACAACATCCATGCCCTACCATAACCACGTACCCGACAACTCACCCATGTCCCGTGGTACTAGTTAGACTGCAGTAATAGTCAGCCTCTTTATGGTTCCTTATAAATCTCTAAAACATAGTCATTTAATTTAAATCTTATGATTTTACGATTTTATTAATTCACTCGTATTATTTATTTGGGAATGAATAACAATTTATGAGGTCGAGCCAGGGGGTCCAAGGGGGGCGGCGCGACCATTACCTAAGCGCCCCCCTGGCGGGGTCTGGGGCAGCGCCCCAGCGCCAAGGTATACGGTATTTTGTACGGTCGAAACTATTCATTTATACGATCAAAAATATGTAATCCAGTATAATTCGTGAAACACATAATAACAATATAAATCAATGTCCAGAGTCTAATGACAAAGAAAATAGAGAAAAATAATTACATAAATATGCAATATTTTTCTAATAACAGTTGTGAAATCTTTGTCAACATTGAAATCTAAAATATTTATGTATTCAGATATTTATACTAAGTTCCAACCGTATACACCTCATCAGAATCATACCAGCAAGACACATAATCACGAATCCATACATGTATATCTACACATGGTAAAAACATATTTGTACGTATAGCTAGATATAAACATAGTCTCATGCATATATCAATATATCACCACAAATCTCTATGTATATACAAGATCTATACATAAAATCATGGATCTGTACATATATGTATAACTAGAATATAAATCATCATATATATATGAATATAAATATACTCTAACAGATTTGTACATATATGTCTATATAAGTCTACTAATCTCTACCTATATGCAAGATCTGTACATATGATCATGGATCTATACATATACATATAAACATAATATATATCATCATATAAATAAACATTAATATGAACCTATTCTAACAGATCTATACATAAATGCATATATAGATCCACGAATCTCTACATATATACAAGATCTATATATATACTTACGGATCTATACATATATGTATAAACATAATATATATCATCACATAAATAAACATGAACATGAACATACTCTAACATATCTATACATATATGCCTATATAAATCCACGAATCTCTACATATATACAAGATCTATATATATACTTACGGATCTATACATATATGTATAAACAGAATATATAAAAGTCATATATGAACATGATTTACACATACATATACATATATGAAAAATACTATCTAGCAGATTATAGATGCACAAAGTAAAAGCTACGAAATTTCAGTACAAAGAGAAAGAGTAGAACATATGTCTTGCATGTAATGTAGAGCTGAATTCACCACAAGTACAGATCCAAACCAATTCTAAGCTCTCAACCTCTCAATCCTCACAAGTTCGTGAATAATTGATGAAGAAGAAGAAGTAGTAGAAGAAAGGAGATGGAGGCTAGATCTGAAGTTAATGATGCTTATATAGAAGAGGCTAGGGTTAGGGAATTGTCCAAACTATCCTTGTGTTATGCATAAATCACCAAACTGCCCAAACACTAATAACAACCTTGCCTCCCTTCAGCTCACATAATTACATTATGACCTACTAGACTTAAAAAGACTAAGATAACCTCATTCAATCATTTAAACACCCAATATGCCATCTGAAATAAATAAGGAAATAAATATCCATTAAATACGGGGTATTACAACTTTTATCTGGGTACTATTGGCCAACGATAGAAAGGGACTCCAGTGATTTTGTCAGAAAATGTTATGTATGTCAGATACATGGGGATCTCATCCATGCTCCAGGAGCAGAGTTACACAGTTTGGCTACCCCCTAGCCTTTTCACACTTGGGTGTTGGGTATAATTGGGTCAATTACACCACAAGCCCAGGGACATGCGTGGGTATTAGTGGCCACTGAGTTGTTCTCAAAATGGGTAGAAGTCATCCCACTGCGACGGACAACTGCAGACAATGTGGTTCGATTCATAAAAGAAAACATTATATGTCGATTTGGGATACCAAAAGTCATATTGTTAGATAATGAGACTCCTTTTGTTAACAGTAAAGTCGCGAATTTGCTTGGGAGATATTCAATAAATCATCACAAATCCACACCTTATTACCCAAAAGGAAATGAATAGGCTGAAGCTTCTAATAAGGCATTGATTTGAATCCTGTCTAGATTGGTTCATGATAATAAAAAGAAATAGGTAGAAGAGATTCCTATAGCACTGTGGACATATCGGACCTCATATCGAAGTGCAACAAACATGACTTCATATGCATTGGTTTACAGAGTAGAAGTTGTATTACCCGCAGAATTGGAGATCGCAGCCAAGGTACTTGCATAAAAAAATAGCTTAAAAGAGAGATTACTGGAAATCGAAGCACTGGAGGAGACAAGAAATGAGGCCTTCATTAATCAAAATAATTATAATAAGTAACAAGCAAGAGGTTACAATAAAAAGGTATGGTATCGATGGTTCAAAGAAGGGGATAGAGTGCTAAAAATAGTTCCAACAATTATGAGAGGACAAAGGGTGAAAAACTTTGAAGCCAAGTGAGAAGGTCCTTATGTAATTGTAAGTGAAAACAACAGTGGGTATTACATGATGGAGCATGAAGTCACCCACGAAAGAGCTGGGTTTCTCAATATAAAATGAATAAAATTGTATCAAGCATAAGTACATGATAGTAAGCAATAAATAAAGGTCTTCCATTGATTAACAAAAGAGGTTGTATCACAATCAATAACATGATGTTGCAAATACAAAGTTAGAATACCCATGTAAAAAAATATATGTGTGTGTATATAAGAGACATCAATTGAAAAATCACAAATTGAGGCTATACAAATAACTAGAGCAGATTTTTGGTAACAGGATCTGAAAGACCAAAACCCTCATGCTCCTCAAGATACTCGCGGGCTCGTGTAGAATGCTCCGCTGAATCTTGTAGCTCCATGCCCTCATGCTCTAGTGTTGACAAAAGTCTTTGAGCCTCTTCAACCCTAGCATGAGCTTCTTTAATTCTGGTTTGTTTTTCCTGAAAAATGGCGTGAGCTTTG
Organism: Cornus suecica; assembly: GCA_963922005.1. Taxonomy (NCBI): domain Eukaryota; kingdom Viridiplantae; phylum Streptophyta; class Magnoliopsida; order Cornales; family Cornaceae; genus Cornus; species Cornus suecica. Next base: position 35,881,490 of record OY998248.1, read on the forward strand.
AGTTCATTAGTGTGACGATCATGTAGTATGTGAACAACATCTAAACGTGATTCCCACCAAGCTACATCCATCCCAATAAGCTTCCAATCCTCCAAGCGAGCATAATATCGAGATAGAGTCTCAGATGCAAGATCCTTCACATGAACTATAGTAAGTATTGTAAAGACCTCTGGGATGAGCTGAAGGTGGAAAGGCTGAAGAAGTGGTTCTCAAATCTTCATGTTAGCAAAGGTCTCTGGATGACTTAGGGAAACCTGATTCAGGATGGGAATGAAGCGCGGATAACATAACCACCGTTGCCAAAGTACGGGTTCCTCAGCGGTTGTGTTCTGAGCATAAGATTGAGAAGGAGTTGTCTCGTGAGGTGAGAATGAGGAGGCTAGATGACTGCGAGATGAGGAACCTGGCTCGCGAGGTGACTGTAATGGCTCGCAAGAAGGGTCTGAAACTGAGACAGTAGTATTCAAATGAGGCGGAATCACAACCTCATGATACCATAAGTGTTCTTGAGCCTGTAGGTTACTCTCGGAAATAATAAATGCATCTATCACATGGGGATTTTCAGAAGTTGGCCCTGTTTAGAAGAAAGAATTAAAAAAAAAGGTTGAGTGGTGTTAGTATTTGAAGGATTAAAGTTGAGTTGTTTAGAAGAAATAATTAAAGAAAGAGTCAAAGAAATAAAATAGACCTTGAGAGGTGTTAGTATCTGAAGGATTCTCTATAACATGCTCTATGCCATGAAGTGTAGCCCCAAAAAGTTGAGTCTGAATGCGAGGTCCATCATTTAAGGTAGCTGTTATTTCTGTCGCGATATCACCACCAAGCGGTTGAAGGTGACGTGTGTCATTTTCACTATCCAACAATTGATCATCATCTTGGATGAGCTCCGGAAAAAGAGAAATGGGTTATGAGTTATTTCCTTGGGCATTGTCTACATTATTGATGGGAGCATTGTTATCTTCTCGCAAAATAGAGAGATTTGCGAAGCCAATATTTGTAGCAGGAGGATCATGAGGAGAGTTTTCATGTATCTCGGTTTCTGGCATTTCCAGAATTTCGCGATAAAGAGATTGTTTACGGATTTCAGTATTAACAGTTGTTTTTTGGGATTCCTTATGGACACCATTGGCATCCTCATAAATATTCTGATCTCCATCACCCTTCTCAAGTTATGTTTTATGTTTATCATAATTTTTATGTAAGAGGACTGCTATAGAGGCAAAATCATCATCAAAGTTGTCTGAGAGATCGCAAAGAGCAAGGTTGGGAACAATACGTTCTTTAAGTAAAAAAAAAAAAGAAATTCAATTCTAAGACAATAAGTGAAGTTAACACAGTTTGTTTTGAGAAAAGAATTCTTACCATGGTCAGGAAAATAGGAAAGTATATCGGCCACTTCATGTTCCTCAACACTATATGCTAAACTTGGGTCATCATGTGTAGATACATCTAATTAAAGACAAAAGAGGAGATGTAAGTTCATAAGCATGAAAAGAATAGATGTATCATTAATGAATGATACCTGCAATCTTTGCCTCGCTAGAGAAATTTGTGGGATCTTGGTTGACAAGGGAGTTTGAGGCACGAATATCATCAACTATGCGAGCGACTGTATCTAGTAAGGGATTGGATGTAGACTTGTGAATTTGATCAGACGCTCGCACCAATCTTCTTTTTTGCAGTGCAAGATCATAATCCGAGGACTCCCTTTGGTCTTCACTAGCTGCTAGCTATGAGTGAATCATTTTTTTTTATTTTAATCTTTGAGAAAGAGGTATGTTATCCAGAGGTGATAAAGAACTTTTCCTACGAGCAAGAGGTACCTCGTCAAGTTCTTCATCATCCTTATCCGAAACAATGCGAGAATTTGCATTTCCAGCAGATGGTTGATTGGCAGAACGCTACAAAAGAAAGAAGAAAGAGTTTATTAAAGAGACATATAATAATAAATGTAAAAATAATAAAGAAGATGAGAATGGAAGAGAGGGTACCAATCTCTTGGCAATAGACTCTTCGTGAACAGAGTACTTCGCGGAAGGAATTTCCACTCGCTTTGGATGTTTACGGGTTTTTGGTTTTGGCTTGGAAGGAGTTTTAGGCTGTACAATGTCCTTAGGACTCTTACGTTGATGAGCCTTTTTCTTAATGCGGGGAATTTCAGGCTCTTGAGTCTGAGCTCGCGTCTCTGGAGCAAGATGATCTGAAGATTATAGTGCCCTTTTACATTTATTTCCTCTTGATCCATGGACTTTGCGAAGTTTTAAAGACTGATCTCTAGCACAGATATCCATTGGTTCAATAACAGCAGGATATTCATTTATAAATACTTGAAAGGAGGAGAGGACCTCGTCCCAGAATGCGAGGTATCGTGGAGTTCTACCCCCATCGCAATCTCTAGGAATGATGTGGATGATGGTAGAAAATATGCGAAAGGTGGTTTCTAGTGTTTTACGATATCTCTTCAAAGACTAATCAAAGCTGACTTCTGGATTCGGTGGAATGAAAAAATGAATAGTTTGATTAAAGCCAAATTATCTGGCTACTCGCGTAGGATTGTATGAAGTAAATTTCGTGAAAGTCTCATAAAAACAGGCAAGTGACAAGGATAAGTAATGGCTAAAAATGATAAATGGTCATCTAAGGTGGGTTCATAATTTGCCACTTCAGTCTCAGGATAAAAATTTGGAGAATATGCACTAGCCAAAGGTAGGGCATATGGACGCCAAACAAATTCATAGAAGGAGTCTAAAAATATGTCTAACCTTTTAGTAAAAAGAAGATAAAACCATCTTGATGCTCGAGACTTCAAAGAAGAAGGTTCAACAGAAGGTGAAGAAGGAGTAGAGGGGGTTGAGGATAAGTCTAAAGGAGTGGAAGCAAAATTAGGAAATCTTTTGAAAAGAAACAACATGAGAAATGTACATTGAATATGAGTGATAATATCATACCTCCCCACATACCTGGTAAAATCATTAGCCAAGGTATCTAACTGAGTATAAAGGGTACCTAAGAAAAGAGGGGCAAGTGTTATCTGTGTACCTCGCGAAAGCATAAATGCATAAAGAAAGACATGCGTGTTGGGACCATCTTCAAGTTTACCTTGGAAGATATAACAGTCTAACCAGTATGCCAAGAAACCCGCGAGCTCAAAATCGCCGTTGAATTCTAGTTCAGGCACAAAGTCACGATCCTGATAGTGAAGAAGACTTTTGTAAGGTTCATACTCAACAAAGAAGTGACGACACCAAGCAGTATAGGAGAGTTTTGGTTTCTTCGCGATTGGTTGCTCAGGAAGACGGGTATTATCTTTATTAAACCAACTGCCATGTTTTGTAACATAAGCAGCACAATCGCAGAGATAAACATGAATTCATTGATCTTCAACGCAGAAAGGAGGGGCATCAATCTCGCGAGAATCAAGGATAGGAAGACGAAATATAACAGAGACATCCTCCAAAGTAGGAGTGAACTCACCCCAAGAAGCCACAAAAGTGTGAGAATGAGGACTCCATCGCGAGATAAGAACGGTAAACGCATCTACATCACGACGCACATAAAAATCAGAGAATAACTCAATAGCCTCCAAAATACCAACCCAACATAGAGTCTCGCGATGATGATCTTGGTTAAGAATGTGGGTAGACCATATCTTCCAATCAGTGATTGGAGCAACATGACCTTCGTACTCCAGAAAAGAAAAAAGAATGTCACCCCTTTCTATGAGAAGATGCGAAATAGGAGATAGGGGAATAATCGCGAGATGGTCTTCACCTTCAGCAGTCATGGTAAGAGTGCCATCATAAATTCCATTATCTCTAGGAATTAATTCCATTTCGGACCAGAAAACATCGTGATGCTGATCGAAAAATGGTGCCTTTTGTCATTCTGAGGGTTGTGGAACATGTGGTATTACCCCAGAAAGGGGGGTGAGGAGTTTTGGGAAGGTAGCAGTAGAAGTTTTAGGCATGATAGGATGAAAAAAAAGAGGAGCAGTAATAGTGATATAAGGATTGAGGGAGAGGTATTTGTAACAAATAAAAGAAAGATTGGAATGTGGGACATGCAAGAAGTGAAAAATGAAACAAATGGGGATGAGAGAATAAAAATATGGAAAGTGAAAAAAAATTGAAGTATGAGCTTTTATAGTGGACGGACACGGAAACCGAAAAGGTGTTATAAATGACTACGGAAGGCGAAAAGTCGCCTAGTTAGCCGCATCAAGCAGGGTCACGAATCATGCTCGTGAAGGAATTTTCAAATATAACATATGGGATGAGAAACAACAATTGCATTTTAGCACTTGGCTAAGTACTAAAATGCAAGGGGACAAAATGTAATGGGCATCTCGCAATAAGCATATTGCGAGATGAGGATAAAAGTATGTTGATAAGGCCGCGAGGTAATAAAAACAAAATGTCATAAGGTTGGGAACAGACCCAGGACATTTTGAAGGGATACGCGAGTAGGGAACACTATAAAGAGGTGATTTTGGGAGGTTTGATCAAAAGACATAACTAAGATAAAAACCCAAAACCATATGTGTCATTCACGTAGGGAGTACCATGTTAGAGCTCAAAGGAATAACTTGGAAAGCTCAAGTGTAGGGTCGCAACCTTGCTTGATGTTACTCAAGTAAAGTACTTTGAGCATACTAACGTTACTCATGGTCATGAAAAGGGAAACACGCGTGAAAGGTCATGACCCAGGTAAAAGTAAGTTATGACATCAAAAAGGGGGGGGGGGGGGGGGGGGACACAATTCGCAAGAAGACAGAACTCGCGAGAGGTGTAGGAAGCTCGATTCGCGGAATAGTCCTATTCGCGAAGTGTATCTATTCGCAGGATGATATCTGCGTGGATTGGTGCTGGTGAGGACATGACACTAACTGATGCCTAAGCCAGAGTCTATAAATAGGGTCTCATTGAGGGGGGACTTTTTGGAGACTTAAAGAGAGATAGAATGTTCTTAAGCTGTTTACACTGCTTCCATTATGTTTCTCTTCCTTTTCTCTTTTTACACTTTTGTAAGTCAACAAAATCAATAAAATCATCAGCATCATTGTTTGTGTTCATTTTGTGTGTAAACTATTTCTAAATTCAATTAAACCTGAACCCCTACAGTTGTTTTTGTCTATACTTACTTGATTAATTTAATGGGTAAATACCACTTACACCCCCTCTGATTTGACCATATCCCAGTTACACCCCCTCTACTATGGTATATCCCAACTACACCCCCTGTCAGTGACAGTCGTTAGGTCAACTAACGGACTAGGGTGAAAAGTCTATTTTATCCCTCTGTAATTTATTGCCTTTTAACATTAATTTTTTTTTAAAAAAATATGTGAAATGACAGGTTTCAGCTTTAGTCGTCCCTAGTACAACACGCCCTTTCATTTACCCAAAAAATCATTACCCAAAAACTCAAACGCAGATCTAGAGACAGAGAGAGAAATGCTTTAGTGAGATATAGTTAGGGTTCTTTGCTATTCTGAGTGAATCGGGAGTGTTTGAAGACCAAACGAAAGGGATAATCAACCCAAACGGTAAAATCCATCGGTGTGAATCGGTGTTTCATCGTTGTGAACGGGCGGGGTGACATTTTTGAGGTGTTTCGACTACGAATCTGATCTACACGAGGTATGTATGAATCGTTCACAAACCCTAGATTTATTGTATTAGGTTTAAAATATTTGTATTAGGGTGAATCGTTTCAAATTTAGGGCTTTTTTTGAATTTCAAGCACTCGTTTTTGTCAATGGATGTTTCTTTTCCAAACTTTTTTCAGAAACTTTTTCAGAAGTTTGATGTTACTTAAGATAGGCAAAATCAAAATAACAAAAATATATGAATCTGTTAAAGAGACTGACCAAAGGATCTCAAAAAATAGATATTTTATTAATGTGCTATAAAACACTTAAATTTTTTGTGTTTATGTTTTCTCAGGTAATGTGAAAGATGTTCTTCATAATTTTATTCCTCTTCCCAACTTACCCTTTTGAAATTGAATGATTAAAAAGTTGCGTTTAAATATACTGCAGGTGTATGCATGTAAATATAAGGTGTGGGTGGGAAAATGTGTGCATTGTCCAATGTGAATGCTATTGCTGATTATTTTCGTAAGAAAGAGCTGAGAAAACTGACAGTGGGTAAAAAAAAATTTATTTTTTAATAATTTTATAGGGGGCAAATTTAAATTTTACATATAGATTACCATTTTTGGTTTTTTGAGATACAAAATATTGAAAAGAGGTAGAAAATTCACTTGGAACTGTTTTTTAAAAATTGTTTGTTCTTAGAATTTTGGAAAACTGACAAAACATGGAGAAAACTGACATTTAAAAAAAATTAGGTTGAGTAAAATTGATTTTTTAAAACTATTTTTAGGGTTCTTTAGCTTGAGTAAAATTGATTTATTTTGTTTTTGTGCAGTACTACCATGGATGATGAATTATATGTGTTACATATCCATTATCTGGACCAAGTAATTAGACTTGGTAATGTTGACCCTGATAGATACTCTTACATTGAGTTATGCAATGATTGTCATAAATATGTTATAAGCCCAATACATGGGGATATTGGCGGTGCACTTACTTTTGAATTTGAATTTCCTAAAACTAAACTTACTGTGGACATAAATAATGACAATGATGTGTTAGAAATGTTTACTTATAATTCACCCAGTAAAGATATACACATTCAGGTTGTGCTGCAATTACCTGTAAATGTTGACATAGATGGTTTTGGTGTTTGTGGTGTTGGTGGATTGGGTGAAGGTGGGCTGGGTGAAACAGAAGTTGATGTTGAGTCTAATATTGAGGTTAATGTTAAGGGGAATGTTGAGTCTAATGCTGAGGTAGAGGGGAATGTACAAGGTCAGTCTGATTGTGAGTCTGATAATGTGTATGGTTTTAGTAGTGAAGATGAAGATCTGATGGCAGGAAATCATGTGAGGGCAGAGGGTGGAATGGGGATAGGTATAGGGAAAGAGAGAGGGAAAAAGTACTGTAATAGAAGTGATGATGGACTTAGTGATTACTCCAGTGATGATTGTGGTCATTTATCATGTGATAGTGAATCTAATGATAGTGAGTATGAGGATGAGAGTGGGGAAAATGAGGAAGATACTTTATATGGGTATTATGGGAGGAGAAAAGTTAAAAATAAAGAGGCACAAACATAAGTAATACTTGATTACTCTAAATTTGGTAAGGCTTTTGAAAGAGGGAATGAAGCAAAATTTAAGTTGTTAAAGAATGATATTTTTGAAAATGTTACTCATTTTAGGGAGATTCTTAAAGACTATGCAATTCAAGAGGGTTTCAGATTTAAGAGAGTAAAAATTGAGAAAACTAGAGTGACCTGTAGGTGTTTAGCAGTGGGGTGTCCATGGAGAATACATGCATCCCCTCTCCCTGATGGAGTCACATATATGATTAAAAAATTAAATGATAAACATGATTGTATCAGATTAAGCAACAATCCAGAAGCTAATGCAATATGGCTTGCAAAAAAATTTGAAAAGAATTTTAGGGCAAATCCAGATTTGACAGTCCAGGGGTTGAGGGGGGAAATCAAGTCCCAATATGGTCTTGAGCCCAAGAGAACCAAGTTGTACAGGGCAAAAGATAAAGCAATGGAGAAGATAGAGGGTAGTCATGCAGAATCATATAGGCTTTTGCCACCTTATGCAAATGAGATAGTGAAATCAAACCCTGCAAGAATAGTCACATTTAAACATTGGAAACCTGACCACACAGTGAATCCAAAATTCAGAAGAGTATTCATTACATTTGATGCAATGAAAATTGGGTTTAAGGTATGTAGGCCATTTATTGGGTTAGATGGTTGCCACTTGAAGGGGCCATATGGAGGTGTTTTATTATCAGCAGTGGCTTTGGATGCCAACAATGGCTTATTTCCTGTAGCAATTGGTGTGGTAGAGAGTGAGAGAAAAGACAGTTGGAGATTTTTTTTAGAAAACTTGAGCACTGTGATTGAGGCAGACACTGTTGACAAGCCATGAACATTCATGTCTGACATGCAAAAGGTATCTTTCAATCTTATGTACTTGTTCTTATTTCATCCCATCATGGACATTCATTTTTTCTGCAACTTTAGCTTAACCAATTTCTGTTATGATTTTTGTGCAAGGCCTTGATACTGCTTTGGCAGAAACCATTCCACAAGCAACCCACAGATTGTGTTGTAGGCACATGTATAATGCCTACAAGAAAAAACATCCTGGTTTAGCTTTGAGGCAATTATTTTGGAAAGCTGCCAGGGCAAATAATGTGGTGGAATTTAGGAGAGCTATGGAACAGATGAGAGTGATGGACAGAAAGGCTTATGACTAGTTGATGGATGATTTTCAACTCACAGCATGGGCAAGACATACATTTAATATTGATGTTCATAGTGACCATGTAACAAATAATCTGAGTGAGAGCTTCAATAATTGGGTTGGGGATTTGAGGTTGTTGCCTCTGTTGTCTTGTTTGGATGGAATTAGGGCAAAGCTTATGGAGAGGATCCATCAGAGGCACCAACAAGGGGTAACTTGGACAGGTATGGTGACATATTTATTATTTGATAAATTGATATTCATATAAAAAGTTTGACATATATATTGATATTGACATTTTCCCATTTATTATTGACAAATATGTTTCATACTTGGACAAGTGTTGTGACACCAAATATAAAGAAGAGGCTGAACAAAAGTATTGAAGATGGGAGATTTTTTAGTGTTATGGTTGCTGGAAGAGGGGAGTTTGAGGTCATCTCCCCAAACTTGAAGCACATTGTCAATTTAAGTGCTAGGACATGTGACTGCAGGAGTTGGCAAATCAGTGGGATACTTTGTAGCCATGCAGGAACATCAATATGTTATCAAAGGGAAAAATTGAAGAGTTTTGTGATCATTGCTTCAGAGTGGAAACTTATTTGAAGATACATGAAGGAATTATCCATCCAATCCCTGACCAACAAATGTGGGATCCCTATACTGGAATTCCTTTGGACCCTCCACCTTTTAAAAGGCTTCCTGGTAGGCCTAGGAAAAATAGAAAGAGGACTGCTGATGAACCCCCAAGAGGTACAAATAGTGTCAAAAGGACCACAGTTATAAGATGCAAGTATTGCAAGAAGACTGGGCATAATAGAAGGGGTTGTCAAAGGGCTCCAACAAGCAGAGAAGAGGTATTAGGCCACTCATTTATGCACATTTTAAGCCCTATATTATTTTTTTACATTAAATTATGTTTTTCTTTGTATTGTAGGCCATGGCTTATCGTGGAGTTGAGAGTCAAGTACCAACTAAAAGTGGTACACAAACAGAATCAATGGCATACACACAAGAGGTATCATTTACATTTTTTTATTATTAATTTATGCATTGTTTTATATGAACTAAGTGACCACTATAAGTTTGTTATGTCTCACAGTCACAAATAGGAAGAGGGGGGACCATTCCAAGACAAGAGGGCAGAGGTAGAAGTGGAAGAAAGGGTAGAGCACAAACTGAGGTATGCTCAACCTTGGGTTTTATCTTTTTTAAAAAACTTACAACCTAAATATATTTCACAGACACAATGTGAAGCGGATGGGACAATTCCAAGTACCCCAAGTGGTAGAGGTAGAGGAAGAGGAAGCACAGAGGTACCTCAAACACACAACAAGACTGTTGGGGCAAGTGCCTCAAACACAGAACAGGTCCCTAAAATGTCTCAACATGTGCCTTTTTCATTTGTAAATAATTGCCCACTAGCTAATGCATGTGTGTAACAGGCACAAACAGGAAGAGGTAGAGCATTCATTGGTCCAAGGAGATGGAGATCAAATGCAGCTAGGGGCAATATCACACAACCAGCTCCAACAAATACTGGAGTGGGAATCACAACAAAACCTGCTTGGGGGAGAGGGAAATATATACCCGTGTTTGGCCATTTAGGAGCAAGGGGCAGTGATATTGGAGGCTCGCAACAGCAAAGGAGTACAAAAAACCTTGAGCCATAGTTTTAATAAGATTTTTATGAACTGGTAGTTGTGAACATGTATTTTGGAAAAATTGTGGTATGTTTGTGAGAAGTTGTGGACATATAATGTGTCTTTTGGTGGTATGTTTGTGGGAAGTTTTGGACATATAATTTTTCTTTGGTGGTATGTTTGTGGGAAGTTTTAGACATGTAATTTCTGATTTTGGTGGTATAACTCATTTGGTACAGTGCAATGTAATGAAAGTTGCCAATTTTTGGAGTTAACAAATTGAGTGCCAATTTTTGGTGTTATGTAATGCTGTTGTACAGTTCAATTTTCAATTACAAATTGAATGCCAATTTTCATTCCAGATTTGTGTTTTTGGCACAGTTGAATTACTCAAAGTTAACAAATTAAGTGACAAATTTCATTCAAAATTAATAACAATTATATTAGGTAAAGAATAGAGAGGGGGAGAGAAAAACGTTTTTAGAGAGAAATATATCAACACACATTTAAATAGAACCTAAGGGTTTTTTTGTAACTTTACAATCTTAAATAAAGGGTAGCTTGGTCATTTTAATAAGGTAATGGGGTTAAATAATAATAAATGATAACTTGGTCATTTTAGTAAGGCAATGTCATCAAATAATTCATTTGGGGGCAAAACGGACCATTCAATAGCTTTTTTACTGATGACATCATCACATAACAGCTGGAAACTAACGGTTGACTAACGGAGGGGGGTGTTTGATACACGGAACCAAAACTGAGGGGGTGTAGTTGGGATATACCATAGTAGAGGGGGTGTAACTGGGATATGGCCAAATCAGAGGGGGTGTAAATGGTATTTACCCTAATTTAATTTGTCCTTTTCATTTTCAAGGTGCCCTAGTGAACAAGAATCACATCAAAATTCAATATTTTTGAACCGTGACAAGTCAATTACATACATCTTTAATAGGCCATATTGTTTTATTTAGTGTTATGAAGTTTGTAATAACAATTATAATTTATGTTTGAGGGTGACAAAACACTAATATTTGTCTCCTCTTTACATTGTCTTCTTAAATTCTATGAATTGTTCTTTATTTTTAGATTTATATTGGCATTTTCATCTTTATTTGTTTAATATAATATCCAATTTACTTTCTTTATGGTAAATAAATATTGTGTAAAGATACTAAAGTTTTTTGAAACATAGACATGCGAAAAAGTTTATATACTCTAGAAAAAAGATAAATTTCTCTCTTATGTAATTATAAAACAAATACATAAGAGAGAAATATTGATATTTTAAAGGCAAAAGTGCATAATACCCCCCGTGCTTTGGTTCAATTGTAAAATACCTTATTGTGCTATTGTTTGTCATAAATCACTATCTTGTGTTTTTCAAAAGTTACAAAATACCCCTCTTTGTTATGTTTTACACAAAAATATTGACTATTTTGCCCCTTTGTCCTGTAATAAATCATTTTTAGTATTTTGTTTACTTTTTTTTATATATTTTTCAATAATATACTTAATAATTCAAAACTTCACACACATATATTTATTTAATGGGTGTTCAAACCGGTTCGGTTCCTTAAAAATAGAAATCGAAATCGAACCGAATCGGAACCAAAATTTCAGTTCCGATTCATACTATCATTTTTTTAAAAAAGTAAAAAACACCAAATATAAAAAAATAATATAATTTTATATATGTTTCTATGTTTAATTCGTGAAAAGTTATTTAAAGCTACCAAAAATATAAGTAAAAGAGCTACAAAAAATATTTTGTGAATAGCTACCAAAAATATATATATAAATTTGTTAAATTATAAGTAACATTATATTGAATTACGTATTTCATTAAATCTTAGCTCTCCTTCTCCCTTTTTTCTCATTTTGTCTACAAACCAAAATATTAACATATATAAAATTATATTATCTTTTGATATTTGGTGTTTTTTTACTTTTTTTAAAAAAAATGATAGTATGAATCGAAACTGGAGCCAAATTTTGGATCAGGTTCGGTTCAGTACCGATTCCTATTTTTCAGGAACCAAACTGGTTTTGAACACCCCTGTAAATAAATATATGTGTGTGAAGTTTTGAATTATTAATTATATTATTGAAAAAGAGAAAAAAAAAAAGTAAACAAGATACTAAAAATTGGTTATTAAAGGGGGCAAAATGGTCAATATTTTTGTTTAAAACATAACCAATGAGAGGTATTTTTGCAACTTTTGAAAAGCACAGGATAGTGTTTTGGAGATAAACAAAGCACAAGGGAGTATTTTGCAATTTTTGAAAAACACAAGATAGTGATTTGAGGCAAAACATAACACAAGGGGGTATTATTCACTTTTGCCTATTTTAAATTAAGAATTGATGAGAGATGGCTAAATAATATTCTCTCCGTCTCAATTTTAAGTGTTCACCTTCATGTTTTTCTTTGTCCCAAAATAAGTGTCCAATTTTGAAAAGTCTAAGTACTTTATTTTGTTAATTTATCAATTTAAAATTCATGTATTAAAATAATAAAAACATACATTATAAACCATCACATCATTATGAATCCCACTATGGATAAAATTGATAATTCATATACTATTCATATAATAAAAAATATTAAAAATTATTATAATAAAAAGTTAGATTCCCCAAAGTGGACACTTATTAAAGTGGGATAGAGGGAGTACTAAATTTAAACACGATGTGCTAGTGTTAAGTGAGTAACTTGATGAATAATTAGAGACCTATTAAAAGGAAAGATGGAATAAATGCATTAAAGTGATAAACTTTGTTTCTGATTGGTGAGTTTCAATATAATAGAAATATATTAAAAAACTTCTTAGGAAATGTTGCAAGATAAACTAGGCATAATATTTAGGGAAATTTGTACTAACACCCCCTTGAGGTTTAGGTTAATTCTATCTTTGTAGTGGTTTTTGAAATTTTTGCACTAACACCCCCTGAGATTTGATTTCTCTTGTAATAACACCCCCTGGGCCAATAAAATGACCAGAATACCCTTGAGAGAAATATATGAAACTTATATGACAAGCCGAGTTGTTGGGCAAAACTTCAAAAAATATATATAAAATTATAAAAAAAATTCAAAAACAATATATAAAATTCGAAATATACATATAAAATTCAAAAAAAAAATATAAATTTTGAAACAAATATATATAAATTTCGAATTATTTTTATAAAATTCGGATATATTATATAAATTTCAAAAACATCATATAAATTTCGAAAAAAATATATATAAAAGAAGGCTATTAATTGATGTTGGTGGTAAGTAGTTTGATTCACTTCATTAGAAAAGATATGACATTTTACCAATATATATATATATATATATATTTCTAAAATTATATAATTTTTTGAAATATATATATATTTTCAAATTTTATATATATTTTTGAATTATATATATATTTCAAATTTTGTACATTTTTTTGAATTTTATATATATTTTTTGAAATTTATATATGTTTTTCGAAATTATATATATTTTTGAATTTTTTTTTTTTGAAAAAAATATATTTTTTGAATTTTATATTTATTTTTTGAAATATATATATATTCGAATTTAAATATTTTTCAAAATTTATATATATTTTCGAATTATATATATTTCAAATTTTATATATCTTTTTGAATTATATATATATTTTTTGAAATTTATATATGTTTTTCGAAATTTATATATATTTTTTCTAATTTTATATATATTTTTTTAAAATTTAAATATTTGTTTTCGAATTTTATATCTTTTTTCGAATTTATATATATGTTTTTCAAAATTTTATATATTTGGGGTTGTGACATAAAAGTCATTTCACATTTCATATATTTCTCTCAAGGGCATTCTAGTGATTTTATTGGCCCAGGGGTGTTAATGCAAAAATTTCAAAAACTAGCATAAATGTGAAATTCTAAACCTAAGGGGATGTTAGTACAAATTATCATAATATTTAAAAGCAAAGTCACTTTATTAATTTAAAGTACTGTGGATATGTGTGGGCTTGTGGGTCACTATGCAGCGAAGGGGTTATTAGCAGTGAGACCCCCTGAACTATGGGTCAACTCATTTTCTGTCGATCAGCCCATTCAACTTTCATTTTGCTTGCAAACACACCCTGGAGGGATTTTTGGGTCTTGAAATTACTCTTGTACCCTTGCTTTAATAAAAATGGGTGTTGGCTAAATTTAGAGGACCAAACAGCCCTCTGATGGCACCAGTTCAACCTACAACCGTGCAAGCTACAACAGTAAATTGAAGGATACCAACAGCTATATATTTTTCCTTTTATAAGAAAGATTACCAACAGCTAATATTGATGAAATCTTTTTTTTTCCAAACAGCAAGAAAATTGAGTAGCTACATAGCATTTCCATTCAATATTAAATGCACATTAAAATTGAAAACAAAAGGGAAAAAACAAGTTTTTGTGACCAAACAAACTCTTAATCAGCCAATGACCTCCATGCTTAGATATTGCTATTGAAACATGAAGAAATTAACACCCTCCAAGTCTAGTGATACCAAAAAAAAAAAAAAAAATGGTGGGTGAGGAGGTGTTAGTAGTGGCATTTGATGCTTCTACTAACAGATTATGCTCTGGAATGGGCAGTTTGCAATGTGATCAAAGCTATGGATTCTCTGGTCCTACTCGTTGTTCTTCCTTTGCGCCAATGCCCTCCTCTGCCACTACTATCAATTAAAAAAAACAAGGAATAAATAAACCTATAACAACAAAATTAGTTCTATAAATGCATGAGTCGTGATTGAAACAACTATTTTTTTTATCCTGTTTTATTTCTTAAAAAATCTGATAGCAAGAAAAAAAGAATTAATTTGTTTATAATTTTTCTATACAGGACAAGGATATTCCAACTACTTTTCTAGAAAAAAATGACAATTATTACTTACTGAAAAGACAATATAAATATATATAACACATGAAATATATATAAATATACTGAAAAGACAATTTTATATTGTTAGTATAAGTACTGAAATCTAAGCTTATGGTTTTGTTAGATTAATGGAGGATAGAGAAGGACTTGTTACCAAATGGGAAGCCAAGATTACTCCTCAATGCCTAATTGCAGATGAACATGGACACTGATGATGCTACTGAAAGGAACAATGCCTCAGTAACGCCCAACTGGATGCCTGATAATTCTCCCATCCTTCAACAAATTCAAAAAAATAAAAATAAATATATACACTCATATATTGAATGTCAAAACATGTGGTTCAGATGACTGAACTGAACATCTTTTCATTTTAAATTAATGACACATAGTTAAAAGTTTTAAGTTATAATTGGTGAGATAATTAAACATGATGATGTAAAACTGAATTCTTAACAAATGACTAATAGTACCATTGTTTTGGCTGATTGACTGAGTCTAGCTAGTGCAGACACCAATTAACATGTTCAATAACAATTATACACTAAAATTATCTTAGTTAACATGCAATTTGGGAAAGCCCCAAATTGAATTAACTAATACCAAATCTTGTACACTAATCCACATGCTGAATAACAATTAGACACTAAAATTACCTATATTAACATGCAATTTCAGAATGCCCAAATTTCAAAAACTAATACTACATGTAAACACTAAATCACCATGCTCAATAGCAATTAAAAACTAAAATACTTAAATTGACATGCAATTTCAAAAGCCCCAATTTCGAACAACAAATACCACATGCAATCTGATAAACCCTAATTATATACATAGACAATAAAATTTCATAAATCCCCAAAATTTATCAACTAATATTAGAACAATATTTATGATAAATAAATTGACAAAATGAAAGAAGATGAAATAGTTCAATGAAATGTTGTGCGGATAACCAATTCTAAACACAAATACACACATACATGACACAAGATATTATAGTGGTTCCCCAAAAAATGGGTACGTCCACTTTGAGAGTTGTTTCAATAATTTCGGAAACAAATGGTGTTCGGGAGGAGGATACAAAACCGGTATCAACTCAACTCAACCGTACACACTCTCACTCACAGAAACTCACAAGGTTTCTTTATCTCTCGTGTATCACTCAAGTATATATAACTCACGTATATATCACAGTGTATATTTTTCTCTCTCTGTTTTTCTACCCAATATATTACACTCATACACATAACTCATATCTGCCATATATATAGGCAGATGAGAGAAAGAGACAAACATCAAATTTACAACATTTCTTGTGCTGGCAGTTGCGTGAACAAATTGGTTCACGTATGAAGAGTTGGCTAGATAGAGAGAGGTTGATGTTGAGTGATAGCCCATGGTTTGAGCAAATGTGGCATGCAGCAGTGAGTGGTTTCATGCATGCCTTGCATGTATGGAATCTGTCAATTATCCCCCTTCCATACAAATCGGAGGAGAACGTTTCCCGCTGCGCTTCAGTTGATGTCCATCCGAGCTATCTCTCTGTATAACTCCAGCTTATCTCGAGTAACAACTTTAGTCAACATATCCGCAGGGTTCTTGTTTGTATGGATCTTAACAATCTTCAGTAATTGTTGTTCCATCACTTCGCGTATCCAGTGATAGCGAATGTCGATATGCTTTGTCCGGGAATGGTACATTGAATTCTTGCTCAAGTCTAGAGCACTATGACTGTCACAATGTACTTTGTATTCTTTCTGAATAATACCCAGTTCTTAGAGAAATCTCTTCACCCACAACATTTCCTTTCCAGCTTCCGCTGCAACAATGTATTCTGCTTCTGTTGTAGATAAGACAACACACTTCTGCAATTTGGATTGCCATGACACGGCTCCCCCTGCAAAAGTAAAGAGAAATCCCGATGTAGATTTCCTGTTGTCAATGTCGCCGGCCATATCTAAATTTGTATAGCCTTCCAAGATTGGTTCTGCTCCCCCATAGCACAAGCATAGTTTCGAAGTACTCTTCAGGTATCTCAGAATCCACTTGACTGCTTCCCAATGGTCTTTGCCTGGATTCGAGAGAAATCTGCTCACAACGCCTACAGCGTGAGCTATATCTGGTCTGGTGCAGACCATTGCATACATCAAACTTCCAACCACTGAAAAGTAAGGAATTGATTCCATCTCTTCCTTTTCTTTCGTAGAAGAGGGACACGATCTCTTGCTTAATTTGAAGTGATTAGCCAGCGGAGTACTGACTGGCTTGGCATTTCTCATGTTGAATTTTGCAATCACTTGTTCAACATACTTCTCTTGTGACAACCACAGTTTCTTGGCTTTCCTGTCACGAACAATCTTCATGCCCAATATCTGTTGAGATGGGCCTAGGTCCTTCATATCAAAGGACTTGGACAGATCTTGTTTCAGCTTGCTAATCATATTAGCATCCTGTCCAACTATCAACATGTCGTCAACATACAACAATAGAATAACGAAATTACCATCCGGGAATTTCTGAATGTAGACGCATTGATCTGCAGAAGTTCTCTTATACCCATGACCCACCATGAATGAGTCGAACTTGATGTACCATTGCCTCGGAGCTTGCTTGAGGCCGTAGAGACTCTTCTTCAGTTTGCAGACCATATGTTCTTTGCCTGTAACATGAAAACCTTCTGCCTGGTCCATGTAAATTTCCTCCTGTAGATCTCCATGGAGGAATGTTGTCTTGACGTCCATCTGTTCAAGCTCAAGATTTAGACTAGCTGTCAATTCGAGTATCACTAGAATTAAGGTCATTTTCACAACGGGTGAAAATATCTCGTCAAAGTCAATGCCTTTCTTCTGTTGGAATCCTTTGACGACCAATCGGGCTTTGTGCTTTATCGCCTTTCCGTTGGAGTCTTTCTTTAGCTTGAACACCCATCTGTTCTTCAATGTTTTCTTGCCTTTCGGAAGTCTCACCAAATCATACGTTTGGTTATTTTGCAAGGAACTCATCTCTTCTTGCATAGCTTCTACCCATTTACCTTTGTCTGTATGGGTAGTTACTTCCTGAAAGCATTCTGGCTCCCCTTCATCAGTAAGCAAAATGTAGTCTGACTCCGGATATCTCATCGACGGAATTAGAGGTCGACCTCTGTCAGATCTCCTTGTCTAAGGCTCTGGAGGAGCTACTTCTGGTTCTGTAGCTTCTGGTGGAGGGGTTAGTGGCCCCCCTGCTCAACACCTTCAGGTTCTTCCTCTGCTTCTGGAATTGCATCCTGCAGTTCTTCATTTTCGGGGATGAACTGTACTGGTACAGGATCTAGGATGATATTTGTAACACTGGAACTCGCACCACTGGACTCTGTGGTTTCTTCAGTGTCTTCATATGTCTTGTTCTCTTGGAACACAACATCCCTGTTTCTGATGACTTTCTTCGCTTCTGGATCCCATAGTCTGTATCCGAATTCTTCGTCTCCATATCTGATGAAGATGCATGGAGTTGATTTCAGATCGAGCTTTTGTCTTTGCTCCTTGGATACATGTGCAAATGTCTTGTACCCAAATACTCTCAGGTGAGAATATGAGGGATCTCTTCCAGTCCATAGCTTTTCTGGTACTTCGAACTGGAGCGGTACAGATGGTGATCTATTGATCAGGTAAACGGCGGCTCTAACGGCTTCACCCCAGAATGGCTTTGACAACTTAGCCATACTGATCATGCTTCTGGCCCTGTCCATAATGGTCCGATTCATTCTTTCGGCTACACCATTATGTTGCGGGGTACGTGGGACCATCTTCTCATGTCGGATACCGCGTTCAACGCAGTATACTCGGAACTCAGTGGAAGTGTACTCGCCTCCATTGTCTGATCGGAGGCACTTCAGCTTCTTTCCAGTTTCCCGCTCAACCATGGCGTGGAATGCTTTGAAGTAATCGAGTACTTGGTCTTTTGTTTTCAGAAAATATACCCACACCTTTCGTGAAGCATCATCAATGAAGGTGAGAAAATATTTGTTACCACCTAAAGAATCAACTTCTAAAGGACCACACACATCAGTGTGAATCAAACTCAACAACTCTGATCTTCTGTTGGCAGTTGAGTTGAAAGAGACTCTATGTTGCTTTCCAAATAAACAGTGATCACGAGGGTTTAAGTGAATACCTTTTGATACTGTGATTATCTTCTTCCGAGCTAATGTAAGCAACCCTTTCTCTCCCATGTGACCGAGTCTTTTGTGCCACAAATTTGGTGAAGTCGCATCTTCAACTGTATTGAGACTGTCAGAAATCACCTTCACATGGGTAGTGTATAAAGTACTGTGTATCTTTCCTCGAGCAACAATCATGGCTCCTTTTGTCAGCTTCCAGATGCCATTACTGAAGTAGTTGCTGTAACCTTCACGGTCTAAGGTTATACCAGAAATAAGATTGAGACGCAGATCTGGTACATGTCTCACATCTTTTAACACCATACTGCAGCCAATATCGGTCATGATCTGAATATCACCGATACCCACGATCTTTGAGAAACTTGTATTTCCCATTCGCATTGTACCAAAGTCTCTTGCTTTGTACGTGGTGAAGTAATCACTGTGGGGAGTGGCGTGATAAGATGCTGCGGTGTCAATCACCCACTCGGCTTCATTGCTTCCAGCGTGAAGACATACCTCTTCATCGACTGAGCATATAGTGATATCTCCTGCAACAGTGACCAGTGTGTTGCCATCTTCATTCTATGGCTGGTGGCTGCTTTGACCTTGCTCCCTTTGGAGTTTACGGCAATTCTTTTTCAAATGTCCTGCAATACCACAATGATAACAAACATAGTTACCCTTTTGTGGATTTTTGTTGTTGCTGGGTTGGCCGCGGTTTTGGGACCTTCCTCTACTTCTGCCTCTGCTTTTGCCTCTACCATTTCTGTAAGATCGTCCGTGACCTTTGGTGACAAACGCATGTGTTTGATTCATGCCGGTTTCCTTTCTTCGGGCTTCTTCACTGAATATGGCATCCTTGACTGTCGCCATACTGAGTTTGGGGGCTGAGTTACCTAGGGAAACCACCAGTGTCTCCCAATTGGGAGGTAAAGAACTGAGCAGAAGTAGTGCCTGAGTTTCATCGCCAATATTTAACTCTACAGATGCAAACTGGTTAACCAGGCTCTGAAACTCGCTGGTGTGTTCGGCTGCAGAAGTTCCGTTCTTCAGCTTCAAATTGACAAGTCGCATCATAAGAAGTGCTTTGTTTCGAGCTGTCTTGGCCTGATACATATCCTCGAGCTTCTTCCAGAGCTCGTAGGCGTTGGTCTCTTGAGCAACATGGTGAAAGACACTGTGGTCAATCCACTATCTGATTTGGCCAATCGTCTTTCTATGCATCTTGGTCCAATCTCTCTCTGCAATTAACGTAGGCCTTTTTCCTTCGTTTTCTAACGGGTCTGCCAAATCCTTGCAATTTAGCAGATCCTCCATACGGGGTTTCCATATGGAGTAGTTTGACGCCGATAATTTAATCATGGCACCGGATCCTGAATCTTCCATCGAACCAGATCAAATGTAAGCTCTCCTTGGCTTGTTTGATATGTTCGTAGTAGAAACACGTAAAACAAAGTGTACCGTTGCGTCCAGAACGGTAGAAAACCTTAAGATCGCCTCTGACTGCGCTTAAATCCGAGTTCAGATGAGTCCGAAACAGTCGAAACACTGGCGAGGGGCAAAATTGTAATTTTGCAAAGATGTGGGGCAAAACTGTAATTTTGCACAGATGTGGGGCAAAACTGTAATTTTGCACATATGTGGGGCAAAACTGTAATTTTGCAAAGCTAAGGGGCCAAATTGTAATTTTTGCAAACTTTCACGCGTGAATCTGCGTGCTGCGCGTGGGATTCACGCGAGTTGCAAAGTGGCGGCGCGTGGTGCGCGTGGTCTTCACGCGCTCTGGAGGTTGAAGGCGCGTGGGGCGCGTGACACCGAGGACTGCGACGCGCGGACCTTCAGGTGGCGCGTGGAGGCGCATCCGGCGGCGTGTCAGGCTGTTCTCGACGGGGATGGAATCCTCCGGAGATGGGTCAGCCAAATATATGGGTGGTGTAGTGTTTTGCGTAGAAGTGAGCTTCGAAATAGAGGATGAACTTTCGACTCTGTTTTTCGAAGAACAACTCTGATACCACTTTTGTTGTGCGGATAACCAATTCTAAACACAAATACACACACACATGACACAAGATATTATAGTGGTTCCCCAAAAAATGGGTACGTCCACTTTGAGAGTTGTTTCAATAATTTCGGAAACAAATGGTGTTCGGGAGGAGGATACAAAACCGGTATCAACTCAACTCAACCGTACACACTCTCACTCACAGAAACTCACAAGGTTTCTTTATCTCTCGTGTATCACTCAAGTATATATAACTCACGTATATATCACAGTGTATATTTTTCTCTCTCTGTTTTTCTACCCAATATATTACACTCATACACATAACTCATATCTGCCATATATATAGGCAGATGAGAGAAAGAGGCAAACATCAAATTTACAACATTTCTTGTGCTGGCAGTTGCGTGAACAAATTGGTTCACGTATGAAGAGTTGGCTAGATAGAGAGAGGTTGATGTTGAGTGATAGCCCATGGTTTGAGCAAAGGTGGCATGCAGCAGTGAGTGGTTTCATGCATGCCTTGCATGTATGGAATTTGTCATGAAATAGATCACATCAAAAAAGAGGTGTGATCACTAAATTACTTATCTCAAAAACCCATAAGATTTCCCTTTCCCAAATCCATTTGAACAAAACAAGCTTGGATCTGGCGACGGCGACCATGGGCTCCAAGGCCTGCGATTTGAGACAGCGGAGGCACTGTGCTTGGTGATCAATTGGCTCTGGCGACGGCGATTACTTCCTATTCAAACCCTCGTCTTCTCCTCCTCCTCCGCTCCACCCCTCATCTTCTCCACTTGTATATATATGTATATGTATATATATCCGATGAAGTTGAGAGTTGAAAAAGATGAAGTGGAGTGTTGAGAGAATTTTCCAGAGAGAAAGGAGAGGAAATGAGGGTGCGTTGATGCGTAAGGTTCGGTGATGGGGCATTTCAGTAACTTCATACACAAGATATTTGTCTCATGTAATAAGTGAGATAACTCAAGGGCATTCTAGATTTTTTACGGATTTAGGGGTGTCATTGCAACAAAATTAAAAATTCATGGGGCGATTGGATGAAACGCGCATTGATCACTTTCTAAGTAGAATTGATCTAAAATTCAGAGGGTGTAAGTGCAAATAACCCGAAGCGAAAAGGAGGATGTAAGAAGGAGCGTAGGTCCATGTAACCCATTATTTTCTTCCAAGTCATTGTCCCACCACCGCCCTCAAAGCCACTCAATTTAATATTTTAACATGGTGAAAAAGCTTTTTTTTTTTGTTGGTTATTCTGTGTTATATAATAATCATAATGGGTTCGGAAAAGGGAAAGAAGGGAAAAAAAAAAAAGACTTCACCCTTATAAATATTTTCATTTAGTCATGTTGAATTGTTACCAGGGTGTTGTTTGATCCAGTCTTGTTATATTATAAAAAAATAATTTTTAAAATATTATAATCATGAAAGGATAAATCCACAAATAACATTGAACCTGTTATATGACTGCAGAAAAAACATAACAAAACATATGAATGTTGCATAGCAAGGTCAATTATGTAATTTTGAAAAAAAAATACAATTTCATATACACACTATTTTTTATTCTGTTTTATTTTTTTTTTATCAATTAAGAAGATACAAAAGACTTTTATAGGGAAAGATATATTTTCTTATTCTGTTTTTGTTCCTTTATTTATTCAAAAGATATAGAAGACTTTTACAAGATACTATATTATTTTCTCTCTCTCTTTACAGTTCTTTTATATTCCTATAGTATATCGCACTCAGGCCACATGTGAAACGGTTGGGAAATTTGGATTTGTGAGGCCAATACGGCTCTGTGATGAATCAAATGACCTCAATATAGATTTTTATATATATATGCGCTGAGTCATGGAAGCTGAGAGGAATATGAAGGTGCCACATGGCTTCCGAATCTCCACCACCATTGGTATACCTCATTTCAAGCTCCATTCTCGGATTGGCTCACAATCCTCCCTACCCCACCATCACTATCACTATCACTATCCCCCTATCCCTTGCTTGTTTACTGAGAAAATCCCCCGAGAAAACCCCATTTTTCTCTTCAAAATACCCACTTTCCATTCCCAATTTCTAACACAATACCCCATTTTTCTCTTAAAAAAAACCCATTTTTTAGTTCTAATCGCCACTATACAAAAAACCCATTTTTGGTCTCTAAAAACCCATTTGCATACGCCAAACACAAGAACCAGTGGTGATTGTACTTGGGTTTCTCTTGGATTCTAATGGGTTCAACTGTGTTTTACAGTTCAATCAATTTGTCAACAACGCTTTCCCCAAAAACCCACTTCCCAATTCCAATCTCCAGAGACTTCTCACTTGAACTAGTCCAATCCATACACTGTGCCCACTACTCCAGATGCAAAGAAAAAGGGCATATGAAGAGGGTGACAAAGGTGAGAGCAGCAGTCGCAGAAGCTCCGGCGGAGCAAAGCGGTGGCGCCGGAATTGGTGGCGAATCGGCACGGAAGCTGAGGATACTGGTGGCGGGAGGAGGGATAGGGGGGCTGGTTTTCGCGCTGGCGGCGAAGAGGAAAGGGTTTGAGGTTGTGGTGTTTGAGAAGGATTTGAGTGCAGTGAGAGGGGAGGGACAGTACAGGGGTCCAATTCAGGTGCAGAGTAATGCATTGGCTGCTTTGGAGGCTATAGATATGGAGGTTGCTGAGGAGGTTTTGAAGGCTGGTTGTATAACTGGTGATAGGATTAATGGATTGGTTGATGGAATCTCCGGCACTTGGTAATTTGTTTCCAAGTTTTCAATTTTAATTTTTTCATGTCATTTTGATGAGTTCATTAGAGTCACTGTGCTATAAGTATCTATGTCTATATATATTGATCACTATCTTGAAGATGAATAATATAACATGAGATGAGGTTATTAAAATTAATTTTTTTAATTAAATATAGTAGGGTAAAAGATTGAGACAAAGAATTCATTAGTCCAATCCCATCCACATGGAAACAAGGCATGGATGATGATGATGATGATGATGATATAAATATCATTATTTATATGTCCATACATGAGAGGCTGTGCGTGTAAATAGTTGTTTGGCAGTGTTTAAAATTTGTGCCCCCGGCTTGATTTGGTTTGGTGATTTAGCCTTGAATAAAAAGGAGTGAAAAACCGAAATATAAACATACTATCCAATTGGTTCATATTTGGTCAATTGGTTCATGCTAAAGGAAACTAGAAATTGAACAACAGCACAATATAACAACAGTACTATCCAAAATATAGAAATTGAACGTTTATGGTAAAAAGCATTCAAAACTTAGCTTCCTAATCCACTTGTAATATCTTTTAGCCTCAAGTCTTACAATAATTATTAATTTTATTTTATTCCCAAAAGGTTAAGAAAAATATATGTTGAAACATGTGTACAATCAAGAAAAGGTCACAAGTAAGAGCGTCTGCTGAAGGTAAATGATGTTGTAGCCAGGCCTTAATGTCACTCATTCTTATGCTTATTGTGTCCAAATGATGAACAAAAAACATACTATCCGATGTAGTAATTTGCATATGCATTTTGACAAAGCTGAAGATGAAACTCTTCCTGCTGTGTGTATTAGTTCTGTAGTTATTAATTAGTCATCTTAAACTGAACACATTAAAGCATACTCAAACCGGTTTGTTAATTTTGACTGGATGAATGGGACTGCCAAATACGACGTTGACCTTGCAGCAGCTCACAGATCTCACCAATGTGGTGAATTAGGCATGTAGCATGGCTGGAAGGGATCAAAATAATCAGGCGAATAATAATACGTTTGCATGTTTTGAAATGTGTGTTGCGTGCTTTGGTGGTGAACAGGTGATATGAAGAACGAAAGCAACAAAACATAATTAAGCTGTAATGAACAGCGAAAACTGGATTTAGATTGTAAAGCCTTCAAAAATTCATTGTATTTAAAGACTTTAAAATACAAAAACAGACGGACCGGCATGCATGTCTCTGTTGACTTGAATTGAAATAGCATAGAAATGCAGATTTCCAAAAACATCTGCTTCTATGAATGTGTTTATTTAACCAATAAATATCAGATAATTGACAATTAGATATACGAAAAATGTAGTTGAAACATTCAATATTTGGATACATAAGTATTCAGTTTACCCCACAGGGGTATCCTAGTCTTCATCTTTATGTGTATATATGTGAGAGATATGGCAGTGAGAGAATGAAAGGTCAGAAGCTCTCTAATACATTTTCTCCCTCCCCGGATTCTGTATCTTCTTTAAGACTTTAATCTCAACAAATATTAATGCGAAACCAACACTTCGGGCGGATAGTTCAAGTCAGGCTGCTAAATTTCGATACAAATGGTGAAAATTGTCAAATTTTGGATAAGTGGCACAAACAGATACATGGTTTGCCTAGAATTCGTGGCTAATGTAGTCGTTCTATTTTAGAGGAAATGACCAAGCTTGCAAATTATTGCATTAGAATTGAAGAACACCTAATTTTCTCAGTGTAAAAACCCCTGGAAGGGAGGTATATCCACATTGACAAGCTATTTTCAATGTTAAGGTTCTAAAACAAAAAAAGTTATTCTCAGTGCAGTCAAAAAGAAAGTTTGTGTAAATAAAAATACCTCTATGATTATTGGTTTTCCGTAAGCAAACAATCACATAGAATGGTGAATGGTTATCAGGTACTGCAAGTTTGATACATTCACTCCTGCAGCGGAACGGGGGCTTCCAGTCACAAGAGTTATTAGTCGCATGACTTTACAGCAAATCCTGGCTCGTGCTGTTGGGGAGGACGTCATTAGGAATGATAGTAATGTTGTAAATTTTGAGGAAGATGGTGATAAGGTAATCCGTCCTCTGAAGCTTAGAATTCTTTTATTTGCCATTCCTATTAACTTACAAAAATAATAGAATAATCATTTTAAGGTTGTCCTCTAGTGGCTTATACAGCCTCTTCGAATAACAAGTTCTCTGTCTTTGTTTTGTTTTATTCTTTTCAAATATATGCATTGATAAGCTTGCTAAGAAAAGCATCTTGGCCACATCTTTTTAATATCATTTTGATCATTTTTCCATCATCATTTCATAAGTCTAGGTCACTGTAGTACTGGATAATGGACAACGATATGAAGGCGATCTTCTGATTGGGGCTGATGGAATATGGTCCAAGGTATTGACCCATACTTCTTGTGTTTGATATCGTGCTATAACAAATTTATTTCCTAGAACATTTTTACAATCAGTCATTATGTAATTAGACGCTGCTGGGCATTGGACAGTGGTACTGGTTGATGGGTAAGATATCCTATGGCCAAAATTGGTCTGACCAAATACTTTAGCTACTTGGTGAATAATTTGTGTTGCCCCCTTCTTTTTTCAAACGTTGTAAAATGCCATTGTAAATTGCAGAGGGAACAAATCTATATAGAGATTTATTAAATAGTTGGGAATATCTCATGTTATGTTCCGGAATTAGTAGAATCTCCCGATGTAGATATGCATTGATGGATTTTTTGGGGAATATATCACGTTATGTTGCGCAATTAGTAGAATCTCTCACTCTAGATTTGTATTAATGCATTTTATCTGTTTCTTAAAAATTTTAGATGATGATTTTCTTTTGAATAGGTAAGGAAAAATCTGTTTGGACACACAGAAGCCACATACTCAGAATACACTTGTTACACTGGTATTGCAGATTTTGTGCCTGTTGATATCAAGACTGTTGGGTATGCTCTAGTTCGTTGTTGCTTTGCATTACAATGTTCACTCGTTCTTTTTGGTTTATTTTATTTTTATCTTTATTGACTTCTTAAGCTGTGGGCGACATCTTGAGTAGAATGGCTAATGTTTTAATTTTGCGTTCTCAAGGTACCGAGTATTTCTGGGGCACAAACAATACTTCGTTTCATCAGATGTTGGTGGAGGAAAGATGCAGTGGTATGCATTTCACAAGGAACCCGCCGGTGGTGTAGATGCTCCCAATGGTAGATATCCTTGAGATGCTTGAAAACTGATAAATATGTATATTCCTTTTCAACAAAACAAATATACTTGCCAAATATATCGATAGTATGTTATTACTAACAAACTCCTTCTATATAACACTCGATAGAATTTTTACTGAATATCAAGGTGTTAGTTGAGATCAGCTGAAACAAAATGAAAGACTAGCAAAATGATATAATGGTATGTTAACAATTATAAACCTGGTATCATGAGAATAGACAAAATATTCCAGGTTTAGTCAATATTCCATTTACATGTTATATATCCTTGTTAATAATATGGAGACACTAGATTCCCTAATATATTATATATCCTTGATACTATGGATGCTCTAGTTTCCTAGTTCTTTTCTGCCAGTTCTTAAAGTATTCTTGATTTTTATTTTTATTTTGGTGATTCTGTTACACTTCTATGCTTGCTTATTTTTTTATGCTAAAGATGCATAATGTTAGGAAGAGGATTTGGCCATATGGAATAGTTGAAAATGAAAACTTCTTCTATTGCCAGTCCCAAGAGGATATGTCACGGATGTGGATGATGATGATAATGGTGTTTCTCTGTAATACTTTACATTCTATATGATGTTTTTCTCAGGTAAAAAGGAAAGGTTGCTTAAAATATTTGGGGGCTGGTGTGATAATGTGATAGATCTTTTGCTTGCCACGGATGAAGAAGCAATTCTTAGACGTGACATATATGACCGAGTACCAACTGTTACTTGGGGAAGGGGTCGTGTGACCTTGCTTGGGGATTCTGTCCATGCAATGCAACCAAACTTGGGGCAAGGGGGATGCATGGCTATTGAGGTACAACTTTCTCTATTATGTATTGACACTGTACCATCCTGGTCAGAGTAGAAACCATTGTATATGAGACATTGTTGGTTGATCATAATTATCATTGCTAGTTGATGCTTCAGTGAGGATCATCTGCTCTAATAGTGCTTATCTTTTCTTTTCTTTTATTGAGAATTTGAGACACAGACAAACACATAGCATTTACACTATTCTTGCAGCAAAACCGAAGAGATTTCAATATTTTAATCTACGTCTTCTAACTTCATTTGTTAGATAGTTGGGGGGAAATCAGAATTCCTACAAGGAAGGAATGCCAATAAATTCTTATTAAAAATGATCGGCTTAACTTCTGTTGCAAGTTTTTCATTTGAGACTAGAATTCCTACAAGGAAGGAACGCCAATAACCCACTAACGTCAAGAGAGGAGGAAAATCTTTAAGCTATTTACCTAGGAAAAAAACCTTTAAGATATTTTATTTATAATTTCAGGATGGCTATCAGCTAGCATTGGAGCTTGATAGAGCTTGGAGGCAAAGCTCTAAGTCCGGAATTCCTATTGATATCGTCTCTTCTTTAAAGAGGTAACAGTTCATTTGCTAGTCCAAACTAGTCAAATAGTCATAGTAAGCTTAAACTTTGAGATTGAAAATCTGTAGTCGGCCAGAAAATGAAAAATAAACCCCCCAAAAAAGCACGGTTCCGAAAGAAAATGTAAGAAAGATATATCCACTCAAAATGATGTTGCATACATGATGCATAATTGGGGGAAAATCAGAATCTTTTATGACTTATCATGAGAGGTCGGTGCGCCCATGGAAGTGACATGTCTCTGGTAAACAATCTTTAGTTTGGGCCACAATATTGGTAGTGTTTCAGGGTATTTATTTCCTTATATTGTAGACGATAGCATCTTGACCAGCTTCACACGTCTGTTTCAGGACTTCAGCTGAGCTGGGGTTTCATAGATCAAAGATAAATGGGGTATTTCACTACTAACTCTTCATGCTGACTCACAATTCTATCTTTTTTCCCAGCTATGAGAACGCTAGAAGACTACGGGTTGCCATTATCCATGGACTAGCAAGAATGGCAGCAATCATGGCTTCAACTTATAAGCCATACTTGGGCGTAGGACTTGGTCCATTATCGGTATGAATTTGTGAAAAATGAGGATATCAAATAAATTCATTTTCTCCATGGGAGTTTTCATGCAGTTTGTGACAGCTTGTAGTCTGTCTTGCAGTTTCTGACAAAGCTTCGGATACCACATCCAGGAAGAGTAGGTGGCAGATTTTTCATTGACATTGGAATGCCTTTAATGCTAAGTTGGGTGCTTGGTGGTTACGGGTTAGATCCGAGAAGCCTTCCTTTGTACCAATTTCTCAATATCATCTTCTTGCTTTTATCTTGAATTTCCTTCTATTCTCTTAGTATGAGTACATTTAAAGTTTCATTCTGAGTGGCGATTATAGAAGAATGGCAATATAGGTAATAATATAATTAAAAAGCCAATTTTCATATTTTTAGACAATTACTTCTCTAAACGAATCCAAACTTGTGTTATTTAGAACTTCAAAAATCGTGAAGTTTAAACTATGGGCATGTTCTAGTGGTAGACGTTCAAATTTATGGGACTCGAAATATATTTCATGAATATTCAAACCATTTGTTTCTTATGAACTGTCATGTCAATCACAAATGCTAATTTGGAAACAGATCTTGATCTCACTGAGAGGATTGAATAACCTACAATCCTCAATCCCGTAATTGTAGCATAGAAAGGGCATATCAGCTTTTTGGCATGTGTTTTATTCTGTATTTTATGTTTATTTTGTTTTATTTCTTGGAACATGGCTTGATGAATGTAAACCTAAACGAAATTATAAAGAAGAAACTCAGAGTAGATAAATTAAAATGCTAAAATTATTTGTTAAAGAACATACTATTACTCCAACTCAGCATTTATTTCCTTATGAAATCTGGAATGAGGAATTTTATTGCCTTTTGCAGCTCAAAGCTTGAGGGGAGACCACCATCTTGTAGACTCTCGGACAAAGTATGTTTCTCAAGAACTAACAACTCTGTGTGTGTGTGAAGCTTGCCTACTCTGGATATCACCTAAAAAAGTTAATTGAAGCCTCTTCTATTCTATGAAAAAGGAAGGAAATGAATTCTTTTTGAAGCTAATATGTGGTCTGTAATAAATGAAGGCCGATGATCAATTACGGAAATGGTTTGAAGACGATGATGCTCTGGAGCGTGCTCTTAGCGGAGAGTATGTTATTGGGCTCTAAACTTCGAACATCATTTCTAGCATAGTCATGAACATTTGTTTCACTTTTTTTTAACATGTAATATTCTTGTTTGTTTTATAGGTGGTTCTTATTCCCCTATGAAAATCAAAGTGCTGCTTTACGATCTATTTTCTTAAGGAGGGATGAAGAAAACCCCTGCATAATAGGGTAATTGCCTTTAGTTTTGACGTACTATTTTGCCTTCTTATTAAGGAAAAGTAAGAAACTGTTATATCTGCAGCCCTTTTGTCAACATGCACCCCCCTTTGGCCTTCCCCTCTTCGCATATTTGGGGCACTTATATACAAGTGGGGGCTGTGGATGTAGCCAAAAGCTATGGACATCGGCCTGCAAGGGAAAAACTTCCTACCAAGTACCTTAGAAGCATGGCTGCCAGATACAATATGACATCGACTGAATTCTACTAATTAACAAACATACATAGTAAGGGCACGTCGAATAATAACTTCGTATTGTGTTTATATATGTAATTATAAATAATAAGAATAATATTACACATCAAAATTTTCATACCACAGTAACTCGTAACTAAAACAGCCATTCTTCCATTGAAGAAGAGAAAATGGGCTCAAGTACATCTTTAAGCTCCTAGTGCAGTTGGACAGAGAACGAAAATGAAAAAGGAAGGAGAGAGGGAGAGAGAGAGAGAGAGAGAGAATTGGCTGAAGTAGAATTTCTAAACCTTTCCTGATAATAGTGTTTTGCTGAAAAAAGTGAATTCTACTTGGAGAGAGTCAATTAAAGCAAGAAAGATAAACGAAAAGAAAAAGAAAGTAAGGTGTTATCAACAAGCCTAATTCATTGAGTTTCCTAGGTTTTTGTGTTCTATTATTACCATGTGATACCTACTGAGAAACTACGGAACATTAATTTGATTGCAGGAGTGTGTCACATACTGATATTCCTGGAAATTCAATAGAAATACCTTCACCCCAGGTGATATTGACATGTAGTTTAATTCCCATTTCTAGTTTTACTGCTGGTAGTGTTCTACATTATCCTTTCTGTTGAAGGATAAAGACTTGTGTTAAGGTAACAATAATTTCATTATTGCAGGTTTCCGAGATGCATGCTCGATTAAGCTACAAAGATGGTGCTTTTTTCTTGACAGATTTGCGCAGTGAACATGGTACCTGGATCACTGAGTAAGTCGTGGGAGATGTGTGTGTGAGACAGAGAGAGAGTGGGGTTTAATCTTGTGCGTGTGTAGATATAAATTGATTCCTTATCTTTTTCACAAAGAGCATAAGAAAGCTTACTTATTAACTTTTGCAGTACTGAAGGGAGGCGGTACCGGTTGCCTCCAAATTTTCCGTCTCGTTTCCGCCCATCAGATGTTATCGAGTTTGGTTCTGATAAGAAGGTCTATTTTGTATCTTACTTTTATTTATAGTTTTTGTTTCTCTTGTTGCTGCATAAATGTTAGGGATCAGTCACAGCATGTCTGCTAGACTCATCAGAAAACCATTTTTGTTTTATTTCTTGTTGTTAAAGTTCACATCGCTCACATAATTTTCTGGACCCGTCCCTCAATCCAAGGGTTCAATCAAACCAAATCTAATTCAGTAGACAATTCTCACTTGTTCAATGCTCCTTCAAATAATAGTACTAAAGTGCAGATTTTTCTTTATTTTTTCTTCGACTACGCCTTTTAGTATATTTTCTTGAGAAGCGGCAAAGGATATTTTTTTGCTCTTTCGTCTGGACTATGCTAGAAATGCAATGCTACTAAACACTATGGTTGAGTTTGGAAAGGGTGTTTTCTGAGAACATAACGTGTTTGAAAAGGGAGATTCCTGTTCACTTGTTCTCTATTTGAAAATTTGTTTGATGAACAGTGGTTAAAACATGGAGAACAAGAATTTGGTGTTTTTTTGTTCTTCATTTCACTATTTAAAAAAAAAAAAAAAAAAAAAGGCATGGTCGATGCCCTCCTCCCTCCTCCACCTTCCACCACCACCATGACCAACAACCACCCCAATACCACCAATCGACCCCCTCCCAAACCCTGACCACCACCAATCAACCACCTCCACCACCAACCCCCACACCCAAATCGACCACCACCAACCACCAACCCCCACGACCACCCCACAACCACCAATCGAAACCCAAAAAAAAAAGGATCATGATGCCCTCCTCCCTCCTCCACCCAAATCGACCCCCACCACCCCTACCCACCACCAATCGACACCCCCTTGAAGATGAGGAGAGAGAGAGGAGAGCCGAACCCTAACCTATGTGTGTGTTTGTGTGAGAGAATAAGTTTTGTTTCTTGTCCCAAACAAGTTTTGTTTCTTGTTCTTTTGGGTGAGAAAATAAGAATAAGAATAAGAATAGTTCTTGTTCTAATTTCTAAAAACAAGGACAAAAACACTTGGTTCTCAAACAGGGCCTATGTCATAAGTATATAATTTTTCACATTATCAATTTACGTATGTATCATTTATATGAGTACCTACTAAATATTGCTTCTTCATGCAGTCACACTAGTCGCATTATCATTCTTAATGCAATTTCTGTGTATTGTATTGTTCAGGCTGCATTTCGGGTAAAGGTATTGAACGCTCAACCAAAGATTTCAGAAAAGAGTGAAGAAAGCGAGATTCTGCAGGCCATTTGAGGATCCTCAACCAGACATTTTGTAGTTGAGATACAGAAAAACTGTACAGCATTATTTATATGGGGAAGCAGAGCTGTGTAAATGTGCTCCATTTACAATGTAGGATCAAGAGTTGGCATCGCACCAGAAATGGAGTGTGAGCTCGCATTCTTCGAGCTTCAACCAGAACAGGTAATGTTAAATGTAAGAATACAGATACACTTGTGGAAGGAATGCTAAATCTTTAATCTTATAATTTTCATTTGGCTTTTATACTCATCCATCTTCTGTCTCCATCCTTTCAACTTTTTGAAATTACATACTCGTATTGTCACTAACAGTCATTCAACTCATGCGAAAACCATACATAATGAATATTACAAGTTACAACCATTGATTTATCCGAGTCTCGCCAATACGCGATGGATCGTTCAGTTTATAATACTTCTGAAAATCCTCAATACCATTATATAGCACCGATATCCGCTCAATAGTTGGTATTTAATACGGATATATATATATATATATATATATATATACGCGATGGATCGTTCAGTTTATAATACTTCTGAAAATCCTCGATACCATTATATAGCACCGATATCCGCTCAATAGTTGGTATTTAATACGGATATATATATATATATATATATATATTTTATTTTTTTTATTTTTTTATTTTTTTTTGAATGATAAGAAACTCACACACCACACCCACAATGCCTCCTAAGAGGCTCAAACTCCTCACCTCCCCAATTTGGCAGTGAGGTTATACCATTACAACATATGTGCGCTGGTAATACGGATATTGTTTGAGTATATTATTTATATCGAAATCGTCCGAGTCTATTACACATTTATCATGATCCCCTGATTATGACCTCAACCGATACCGCAACAACAAATTATTATATATATAAATATAATCTTTTGTTCATCGATGAGCGAGAAACTTGATCCACACCCAGGGACCGAGCCAGAAAAAAATGTAATGGGGGACAACCTTGACATTAGGGGCAATAAGCAGAAATTTGTTTTAAAAAATAATGGGAGACAAATCTCAATTTTTTTTCTATAATTTCCTTTAAAATTTTTGATTTAGTATTATAAATAGAAAGAAAAAAAAAATCATGGGGGCAGTTGCCCCCTAAGGCATGGGTGTGCCTTTGTGCCTATCCACACCAATCATAATGATCATTGGATGTGATTACTACATTTTTTTATAGTAATTATTGTATTTACACAAATCACATCGGGCGGTTAATATATTTGTTGGACGGCTATGTATATATACACGTATGCATATACATGTATATGCATATATATTATGTTCAAAAGAAAATAAGATTAGCTTCTCATTATTGTTGGATCCAAATGGTCAGAGGCGGAGCCATGATTTCAAGTTAGGGGGGCTGAACTATATCTTTAAAATCAAAAGTGTCAAATACTTGATTATATTAGTTACAAATATATAACTAGTTAAACATTAACTTATTTATTTTTTAAAAGATAATTGGCCTCTATCTAATAATTAAAAACAAAGCAAACAACAAAACCCGAAATCTAATTTCAAATTTTTTTTTTGATTGTTAAGGAACTCACACACCCACATGAGCCTTATAGGGCTCGAACCCCAGAGCTCTCCCAATTTTGGGGAGGAATGAAAATACCATTAGACCACAAGGCCATTGGTAGTTTTCAAATTTTTTAACTCGAGATTTTTCAAGAATAAAAATCATCAATTATAGAATTTGAACTATAAGTCCAAGTTATTTCTTTTTACTGATACTCAAAAAATCTGTATGAGAAACTCGTTTTTCGTTAAGTTTCATCTTTAAAAAGATGCATTTTCCGAAAATTTTACGTATTAATTTGATTACCTCTTCTTGCAGTCTCAAGTTTATCAAGAGCTAGTGTAGATGCAGAAAAACACACAATAGTAATTGGGTTTCAAAAAATTGGATCTTTTATTCAATATTTCATCAACTATTTATACACAACTTGGTCAATGGGTCAAAACCCTTTTCTCAAGTTTATCAATCCCTTAAATCGTGTAAAACCTTTTTCCTTATGGACTCTATCATCCATAAATAGGACAACTCCTAACTTGTGGATCACTTATTTTCTAGAATTTTCCGTAGGCCCATTATTTCTTTAGCCCACTTGTTTCCGGCCCATCCGTCTTCGGCCCATCAGTCCAGTGGCCCATCCTGGTTGGGCCATGTATTTTTTGACTATTACACAGGCCCCTGAGGTTATGGGCTTGTGATTCTCTTTTAAAGCCCATGACCGAAAATTTGAATGCCACTATACACATATATATACATATATGCACTTTATGGGAAATGATGGTTAGTGGGTTGTCAATTATTATTAAGCATTTATTAGTATTTGAAATGAATGGCCATTACTTCCTCAATCTCAGCACCATGATGGCTCATCGTGGGTTGCGCGACTTTCGGGCTTCGTGCAGTCCTTTGGCATCCTTCTCTCTTTTTATAAAAACCCCCCTCAAAGCTACATCATTTCTTCATTCCTCATTTACAACTCCCTGCTCTCAACTTCCATCTCTGAAATACGTCTCTCTCTACTTCCTGAAATCTTCTTCGTTTGGTCAGTTCAGATCCTCCAGTAGCATAGAAGTCTACTTTCACCCGAAGCTTTCCCTGACAAGTCACTATTATCTGAGTAAGTCGGGCGGTCTCTTCCTTTTTCTTTATTTTTCACCTCTGCCTCCCTCTGTCTCTTCTACCTTTCTTGGTACTATGTCTGATAGTGATGACACCCGGTCGTTAGAGGAGGTCGTTCTGTCCTCTACCACTGGCTCTGATCCCACCAGTAGTGACAACCCTTCGTCTACCCATCAAGGAGCCCCAAGAACAACTCCCCAAAACACTGACCTTTCGGGTTCGTCAACGAATGAATTCGTGGATCCCAAGCCCTCCGAACCATTCGTAGTGGCCCCACTTAAGAGAGTCTGTCCTGAAGTAGACGTCAAACACCTTCGGGCTGAGACCCAGGTACCTAGGGATGTTTATGTGGACCCTTACCCAGGTTACCTAGATTTTACCAAGAGTCAGGGACTAGCACCCGGTAGTATTCTGCCATCGGCAGTTCACCTTAGGGTTTTGAGGTTCCCTCTTCACCCTTTCTTCCATTACGTCTTCTTCATGTTAGGCTTACATCCCCTTTAACTGAACCCGAACAGCCTTAGGATTTTGTCCATGCTCCTGTTGTGCAATAGGGATCTGGACCTTAACATAGGTTTAGCCAACCTGCTCATCTGTTACTTTTTTCAAAATGCCAGAGCGAGTAAGGGTAGATACAATCTATTTCCCTTTCATGGTCGGAGTATTTGCACTGATACCGAAAAGTCTGATAAGGGATGGAAAAAGAGAATGGTATTTGTGAGTGGTAACTGATCTTACCCGTTTTCTCGTATATTCCCGATCCCAACCACATTCGGTGCCATTTGTATGCCCATCTACCGCCCCCTTCATAAAGCCTCTTGCCTTTGTGAGTACTGTGATCTTCATCGGGGAGATTATGCCTATAAATTTCTGGGTTATGAGAATAGGGACATTCCCCTGTCTTTCATAAAACAACGTATAGGCCTCCTGAAAACCCATATCTGGGGCAAATCCCGATCTGCTACTGACTTGCTATCTTCGGCAAACCTGGAGTCAATTTCTAATTTGGGCGTTGTTGTTGACATGATGGACTTGCCTGACAAACCACTCTCTGTCAGATGCCCTCAAGTTCCCGAAGGGGTCACCCTAGTTGATGTTGTGTCGCTCTCCACAGCACCTCCGACACCTCTAGTACCTCCACCAGCTCAGAATCCGGTAGCCCCGCCTCAGCCACCTCCTGTAAATCCTCCAGTCACCAGGACCCGATCCAGTACAAACGGTTAGGGCTGCAAATGAACCGAGCCGTTCGTGAACAGGCTCGGGTTTGGCTCGTTAAGAGCTCAGCTCGTGCTCGTTCATTTAGTAAACGAACCGAGCCTGAGCACAATTTTTAGGCTCGTTTAGTAAACGAGCCGAGCTTGAACATTACTAAGCTCGGCTCGCCAAGCTCGTGAACAGGCTCGTCTAAGTTAAATAGTAAAATTATATCATATTTGACAAAAGAAAGTGTTCAAATTGAACAAATTATGAAGATTATTGTGAAAAAATTATAGAAATTAGGCGGTCATAACATAAAATTCATTCATAAAAAATTATACTAGTGAAAATATGTTAAAACAAACATGCAACAACTCAATCCAAACAACTATTAGGAAGATTAATATATGGTGCACTGAAACGAGTCATTCGTGAACAAGCTCGGGCTCGTTCGTTAAGCAAATGAGCCGAGCTTGAACACATTTTCTAAGCTCGTTTAACAAATGAACCGAGCTTGAACATTCTAAAGCTCGGCTCGGCTCGGTTCATTTGCAGCCCTACAGGCGGTGGGGCGGCCAATAAGCGGCCCAGAACTCAAGCAGTTGATGCCTCTACAAGCGAAACCCCTCAGACTCAGGAGGCCCCTCATCCTCCTATTCCCTGGGAGCCAAAGTTCCTTCTATCCGATGGGACTCCGATCTGTGCTGATCATCTCACCATCACTCAGCCGAAAGCTCTTCGAGTTATGGCCAAAAGGGATTTGGACTCCGGCTGACAGGGCTGCTCAGTCAAAAATCTCCAGGACTGAGCTTCTGAAGAAGAGCTCTACCCTGGCCATGGAGGTACGCATTTCTGTTTCTTTTTGTGACTTGGCTTATGGTCTTCTCTGCTTTCTATAATAACATGCCTCTTCCTTCCTCTTTTTGTGCAGCTTCTTTATGGGGTCCAGGCCTACAACAGTATTGTAGAGTCTGATGTGAAGGAAATGGCCAATATGAAGGCTCAGATCAAGCAAAACAATGAGCATCGGGTGGCCTTGGTGAAAGAGGCCGATAGACTTTGTCAGACCGTCTCAGAGCATAAAAATCTTCTAGAGACCGGTGAGGCAGATAAGCGGGCTCTGGACGCTGAAAAGATAGCTTTGGTTGCCGAGCTTGAAGAAATGAAAACAACTAACCAGAAGATGGCAGCTGAAAAAACAAAGTTAGAGAATCTTCTAGCTCTTGAA
The DNA here is from genome assembly GCA_963922005.1 of Cornus suecica. Classification (NCBI taxonomy): domain Eukaryota; kingdom Viridiplantae; phylum Streptophyta; class Magnoliopsida; order Cornales; family Cornaceae; genus Cornus; species Cornus suecica. The sequence goes on from OY998248.1 coordinate 35,919,384, forward strand.
CGGGATAAGGTGGAGGTTTGCCGCCTAGGGGGCCTGGATATGTACAATCGATACTGTACTATCTGTGACGTCCGAACGGTTAGAGCCTGGAGAGAGAGGTACGAAATGGAGCACATCCCTCTGGAAGCTCGGGAGTTTAAGACCGCTAAGGAATTTGATGCCTATATGGGAATGTCCCTTCCCTATAAAAACCTTTCTGCCTCCGAAAATGAGAAGAGGTTCGCTGCCATTCTGAAGGGGGAAGAATATCATCCTCCCGATCAGTAGAATAGGTTTTTCAGTTTATCTGTACTTACCCCTTCGAAAAGGGTATTTTTGTAATTTCTTTCTTTATCAATGACAAAGAACTTTTCTCACCTTAGTGTTTATTTTGTTCTTGTTTCCATGCAATATTCAGTCTTTCGAGCATATGGCCCCTGATACTTTTTCCTTGGCTAGTTCATATTATATTTTGAGATTCAGCACTTAGGAAATCTTAATTTAATAATAGAGCCTTTCGAGCATATGGCCCCTTAGGCTTGTCTTTGTCATCTGGTTAGTTCAAATTAGGTTTGAACTTTAACACTTAGGAAAATTTGAATTTCAAATTTGAGCCTTCGGACACATGGCCCCTGAGGCTTGCCTTTGCCCTCTGGTTAGTTCAAATTAGTTTGAACTTAACACTTAGGAGAATTTTAATTTAATGAATGAAGCCTTCAGGCATCTGGCCCTTGAGGCTTGCTTTTATCCTTTGGTTAGTTCAAATCAGGTTTGAACTCAAACACTTAGGAAAATTTTAATTAAACATGGAGTCTTCGGGCATCTGCTCCCTGAGGCTTTGTTATTATCCTCTGGTTAGTTCAAATCAGGTTTGAACTCAAACACTTAGGAAAATTTTAATTAATCATGGAGCCTTCGGGCATCTGGCCCCTGAGGCTCGTTATTATCCTCTGATTAGTTCAAATCAGGTTTGAACTCAAACACTTAGGAAAATTTTAATTAAAATATGGAACACTTGTATGAAAACAAAATGTATCTTTATTGAAATGAGCAGAGGTGCCGACATCGGGCACAAATGCTTTATTATAACCAAAAGAAGGTGTCGTAAGAGAGACACAGCTTTAATGTTTTAACAAGAAAGAAACTTCCTAAGGATAATACCTCTTCAGCCGATAAGCGTTCTGAGAGTTGGACTCGATGCAGCCTGTTTCGTTCTTTCGTACCCGATAAGCTCCGCGTCCGATGACCTCAACTACTATGTAAGGTCTTTCCCATGTCTCTCATAATTTGCCAAGAATCCCAATCTTTCTTTTGAGTACTATATTGCCTACCTGGAATTCTCTTCTCCTGACTTTTTGATTGAACCGTGCCCTGACTTGCTGCTGATAGGCAGCCAGCCTTATCCCAGCAGCTTCCCTTCTTTCCTCCAGCAGGTCCAAATCATGAGCCAGGTGCTGATTGTTTGGAACTTCCTCCCAGGCTTGACTTCTCAAAGTAGGCACTCTCAACTCGGTCGGGATAACTGCTTTGGCCCCATAAGCCATGGCGAAAGGGGTCTCTCCAGTTGGTTGTCTCGGAGTAGTCCGATAGGACCATAACACCTCGGGCAATTTCTCCAACCATGCCTCTTTTGCCTCTTCAAGCTTTTTCCTCAGTGTATCAAAAATGGTTATGTTTGTCCTTTCCGCCTACCCATTTCCCTGTGGATAGCCGACGGAAGAAGTGTTATGATTGATCACATGCTTTGCCAGGAATGCTTAAACCTTCCTGTTATCAAGATTGGTGCCATTATCCATCATTATAGTTCGGGGTAGAACGAATCTATAGATGATGTGGCTCCAGATGAACTTTATAACATCGCTGCCTGTTATAGTGGGGTATGCCTCGGCCTCCACCCATTTGGTAAAATAGTCTGTAGCCAGAAGAACATGAGTGGTTGACCGTATAGCCTGCGGAAGAGGACCCACAATATCCATACCCCATCGGGCAAAGGGGTGAGGGTAATTGTTGGGTTCAGTAACTCCAAAGGTGGATGAATGGCATCTCCATGAAATTGGCACTTCTTACAGCGTCGGGTATAGACCTCAGCGTCTCTTGATAGATAGGGCCAGAAGTATCCCTGGGTGAGAACTTTATAGGCTAAAGACCTTCCTCCAGAATGATTGCTACAGGCTCCTGCATGAATCTCTTCCATGTCTGCTGAAGCTTCGGAGGGCGTGAGACATCTCAAGTATGGTCCGGAGAAAGACTTGCGGTATAGTTGGCCGTTGTACAGAGCATATCTGGCTGCATTCATTCTTATCTTTCGGACTTCTGATTTTGACTCAGGCAATGCACCAGTCCTCAAATAATCTGCTATAGGGTTCATCCAACTTGGCTCCCATGGAATGACCATTACTTCTTCGGGGGGCTCCAAGCTTGATCGGACGATAAAGTCTATTGGTACAGTGCGAGTCATACTTTCTTTTGCTACGGAGGCCTAGTTAGCTAGATGATCTGCTATAAAATTATCCCCTCTGGGAATCTGTTCAAAGGTTAACTGCTGGAACCCTTCGGCCTCCTTTAAAACCAAATTCCTGTATGCTTCCATTTTCGGCTCTCGAGTTTCATACTCCCTATTTAACTGTCGTACGACCAACTGGGAATCATTTCGTACCTCTGCTTTCTGTAATTAAAGGCTTCGGGCCAACCGAATTCCTAGAAGAAGGGCCTCATATTCGGCTTCATTGTTAGAGGCAAGAAACTCCAATCGAATGGACTATCGTATTTTAGTACCATCTGGTGTTACGAGCTTTACACCGATCCCTGCTCCATTGATGTTTGATGATCCGTCCACGAACACGACCCATAATCCAAGCTCACTTTCTTCTACGGAGTCTGTAGTTTCTGATTCCAACAGGAAGTCAGCTACTTCTTGTCCTTTAATGGCCGTTCGGGGGATATAGGTTATGTCAAAAATCCCAAGTTCTATTGCCCATATGGACACTCTCCCCGATAACTCAGGTTTCACCATTATGGATCTGATCGGGGTTGTTGTTGGTACTACGATCGGATGTGCTTCAAAATAATGTTGAAGACGTCGCTTAGCATTGATCAGTGATAGTACCAGCTTCTCTTGCTTTGAGTAGCGAGTTTCCGCATCAGCAAGGGCTTTGCTGGTGTAGAAAAATGGTGTCTGGTACCCCTTGCCCTCCTTGACCAAAGCGGCGTTGGTAGATGTTGTAGATATGGCCAGATACAGGTGTAACGGCTCATCGGCTTCTGGGGTTGCCAGTATAGGAGGCTTTGCCATGTAGCTTTTGAGTTTCTTCAGGGCTTCCGCTTGCTCTGGCCCCCAGACCTCTCCTTTCGCCGCCTTTATTGCTTGAAAGAACGGCTTGCACCGATCGGTTAACCGAGAGATGAAACGACTGAGGGCCGCTATTCTTCCAGTTAGCACCTGGATCTCCTTCCGGGAATTTGGCTCTGCTGACTCCACGAGAGCTTTGACTTGTGCCGGGCTAGCTTGTATTCCTATCCGATCAACTATGTGCTCCAAAAACTGGTCTGAGGACACCCCGAAGGAACATTTGGATGGGTTGAGTTTCATTTTATACTTTCTGAGGGTGTCGAACACCTGCTGCAGATCGGTCAGGTGATCACTTTTTACCTTGCTCTTGACCACCGTGTCATCAATGTAAGCTTCTATGGTAGATCACATCATGCCCTGGAAGACTTTGTTGACCAATCTTTGAAAAGTTGCACCTGCATTCTTTAGTCCGAAAGGCATAACTGTGTAACAATATGTAATTGATTCAGTGATGAAGGCAGTCTTTTCCTCGTCATCTCGGTTCATTCGTATCTGGTTATACCCAGAGTACGCATCTAGAAAACTTAATCGTTCGAATCCCGTGGTGGCATCCACCATCTTATCGATCTTTGGTAAGGGGAAACAGTCATTCGGACATGCTTTGTTTAGATCGGTGAAGTCCACGCACACCCTCCATTTCCCATTCTTCTTCTGAACCACGACCACGTTAGCCAGCCAGGAAGGATACTGCACCTCCTTAATGAATCCTGCTTGGAGGAGCCGATCAACCTCTTTAGCTATGATATGGTTTCTGTGAGCCCCCATCCGCCTTTGCTTCTATCTGACAGGCTTTGCGTTGGGATCTACGTTGAGGGAATGTTGTGCTATTGATGGATCGATGCCAGTCATATCCATATGACTTCGGGCAAATACGTCGACGTTGGAGCGCAATAGGTCTTCCATTTCTTCCTGTTCCTGAGCACTGAGGTCGAAACTGATATAAGTCAATCTTTCAGGATGATCAAGGTAAATCCGAACCTCAAGAAAAGGTTCAACTGTTATTGATGACCCCGCACCCTCTTTCTATAATTGTTATTGATCATCGGGCACCACTTTGGGTCGCGATTCCCGTTCTGGTTCAGTCCTCTTCCTTAGACCTTTCATAGTGACAGCGTAATATTCCTTCGTTGCTACCTGATCGCCCCTGATGTCAATCACATCAACTTCGTTCGGGTCAACACACCGCATGACTTGATGCATGGTTGAAGGGACTCCGGACATCCGATGGATCCAACCCCTTCCCATAAGGAGATTATAGGATGGTTTGACATCCACCACCACAAAAGTTTCTCGAAGCGTGCGCCTTGCTGTTGTTACTGGCAGTTGGATCTCTCCCACTGGTTCCACTCTTCTGCCATCAAATCCGGCTATTAGGCTTCTGGAAGGGACTATCTCCTGAGGGTTGATCTCTAACTTCTCAAAGGCCCACTTGGTGATAATGTTGGCGTTGCATCCTGGGTCCACCATCACTCTCTTGATCAAGCAGTTCGAGACCATAAGAAAGATGAACAAGGGATCGTCATTTGGAGATTGAATGCCCCACATATCTATAGAGGAGAAAGTTATACGGGCATCCTCTTTCGGGCTTCGGAACTCACTGACTTCCCCAACCCTTCGCAGCTTCTGGGCTTGATGCATTTGAGATCTACGGGCTTCCTCTACCTCTGATCGACTTGGTCCTCCGTGAACCATGTGAATGACTCTTACGGGCTGTCACATTGCCCCCTTGGCGGGTATGAGATGGTTGATCTGATCGGGTTCCTTCCTTGGCAACATACTCAGTCAGCTCTTCTTTTGCTATCATAGCTTCCACCTGTCTCCTGAGGCTTCTACACTCGTTGGCGTGGTGCCCTTACTCGCCATGGAAGGCACAGTGCCTCGACATATCTCTCTGGTCCATCGGTTGTCTGATGGGTGGTGGTGACCGGTAGATTCCTTTACCCTTAGTCTCCTGGTACAGTTTGGCCAGGGTAACCTTTAAGGGAGTGACTTTGTCTTCAAACCTCTGGCGTTTCTCTGGGACTGGGGAGGGTGCAGGAGGAGCGCTCGGTCGCTTCCAGTCTGGCGCCCGATCCTTTATCCTGGAAGGCTCTGTTGTCCTTGCCTCTACGCTTGCAAAGGTTGTCCTTCTCTGGCGTATGACCAACTCCTCTTCTATTCGGAGATGCCCTTGTGCCCTCGAATTGAGCTCCCCGATATCTGCTGGTGGCCTTTTGACCAAGGACTGATGAAACTTGGTTCCAGGGATCAGGGCCATTCTGAAGGCCTCGACAGCCGAATGTTGGTCTCAATTGTCAATTGAGGACATATCGACATTGAATCTCGAGACAAAACTTTTGAGGGACTCGCCTTTCTCCTGGATCATGGTGAATAGGCTTGAGATGGTCTTCTTTTGCCTTTTGTTGCCGAAATACTGGGTAATGAATAATTCACAGAGTCTGAGCCAACTTCCAATGGATCGGGGTGGCTGTTTTCTGAACCAGAGTAGGGCTGCTTCGGTTAGGCTGGTTGGGAAAACTTTGCAGAGTAAAGCTTCGTTTTCATTGTAGACATTCATGTACGTGGTAGATGTGTTCCGTTGGATCCTTTATACCGTCGAACAGGGTGAACTTCGGTAGTTTGAACCTCTCCGGGTAGGGCACACTTGTGATCGCCACGGTGAACGGAGTCTGCACAACGTCGATGGATGCCTCGGAGGCCAGATTGATAGGGGTCTGGACCTTCAGATCCTTTAGCACCTCCCTCTGGAATCTGGTCATAATTTCCTCCAACTTCCTTATGGTCAGAATCTCCTCAGGATTGCGCCCCCCAAGCACCTGTAGGGATGATTCCGCTTGTTCCTCCCGATCGTTGTTGGATTTTACTTGGTGGTTGTCCCTTTCTAAACCGGTGGCCTATGGACCGCTCCTGCTGGCTGAATTGTTCATCGTTCTGGACCTCTTGCGGGTTCTGAAGTTGGGCCAGTTTCGTAACTAATTCAGTGTTCTGCCTCTCCAATTCGGCGGTCCTTTTCTCCAGGGCTCGCCTAATCGGATCCTCTGCCTGCTGGCCTCCGTTCGGAGGTAAGTCAGTTTGGTGTGAACGGGTGATTACTGCCATTGACGGTATGAATCTCAGCTTTTTTGTAGATAATGGGAAGCTTATTGAAAAAGATTTCAATAATGGGGTTTCCCACAGACGACGTCAATTGTGTAGATGCATAAAAATACACAATAGTCATTGGGTTTCAAAAAATTGGATATTTTATTCAATATTTCATCAACTATTTATACACAACTTGGTCAATGGGTCAAAACCATTTTCCCAAGTTTATCAATCCCTTAAATCGTGGGATTTGATAAAACTTTTTTCCTTATGAACTCTATCATCCATAAATAGGACAACTCCTAACTTGTGGATCACTTATTTTCTAGAATTTTCCATAGGCACATTATTTATTTAGCCCACTTGTTTCCGGTCCATACGTCTTCGGTCCATCTGTCTTCGGCCCATCAGTCTAGTGGCTCATCCTGGTTGGGTCATGTATTATTTTGACTATTACAGCTAGCGAATGAATAAATTTAATAACTTTCACATATATTTATCATATTGATATTCTTTAGTTAGAAATGCTAAAATTTTCAATAACTTGAACAAAATCTAATTTATCATAATTGATATTCTTTAGCTAAAAAATGTTAATCATCTTGAACTTAATTTCATGGTATAGTAATGAATGATGTGGATAAATATAAAATTAACTAATCAAGGAGGTTATAAAGGAAAAATATTAATACAAAATCTTATCATTTCTTGATTTTTGATATAATCTTAGCATTGCTTTATATTTTATTTTTTTATTAGGATCACAAAGAGACTTTTTTTAATTTCTATTTTGTAATTTTTGTGTCACAAAATTAGTGGTTTTGGGGAGGCCAATTAACCTATAACTAATTTTTATATCTAAATCATACTAGTTTTAAAAAATTAGAAAATTTGGGGGGGGCACCTCCCTCCGCCCCTGCAAATGGTAACCATGGTTCAAGTTTGACCCTTGTCTCACACAGGTCCATAACTAGTTATAAACTTAGAACCTAGTGTGCAACTGTTTTACAGTCAATAAGGTGATATATGATTAGGACAATCACATTTTTGGGTTTATAAACAAAAACTCATGTTGCATTATTGCACAAATTACTCGTGAATCACAAGTCTCTATCTAGTGAAACTAGTTATAAACTTAGAACCTAGTGTGCAACTGTTTTGCAGTCAATAAGGTGATATATGATTAGGACGATCACATTTTTGGGTTTATAAACAAAAACTCATGTTCTATTATTGCACAAATTACTTGTGAATCACAAGTCTCTATCTAGTGAAACTAGTTATAGCACATCCTCATACCTAACTAGGGTCATTATTGGAGAAGATGGTATGCTTCCATCTTTCACAAGGTAAACCGTCCATTTCAACTTTTTATGGTCATGGACATCTTGAAATGAATGCAAATTTAGTGGACACATTTCATTTCAAAACTAAAAGGAAAGGAGTGTTTTACCTCCATTCTAAAAGTGGAAGCTGGAGTGAGATTTTGGATTCTTTGTTAGATGTGGTGGTTCATTTTTTTTGTAGGGAAAGTTAAATTTAGCCACCAAATTATTTTTATTTGACTAGGATCTTGTTATATTTGGTGACTCCTTTGTTAAGGAGGAATATAACTTAGCCATTAAGCAATCACAGTTATGGTAGGAGATCAATTCCTAATTGGATTGATTGACTTGTCCTCCACTCTAGCATCTCCTATAAATATAGGTGTAACCTATTGTATTCGGAGTACCAGGCAGAGAGTCAGATTAGGCCGGCGCCAGAGGGCCAGATTAGGCCAGCGCCAAAGGGCTGGTACCAGTGTGAGTGAAACACCTAGTGCGAGTAAAGCACATGCGATGCGCAGAGTGTGCACAGAAATAGAAAGAGAGTTAGGAATAATATATGTTTATATTATTCCGGTGATACATGCGTGAGTATACACAGTGTGTATGCGTGTGTGATCTGCGAATCACCCCCTTGTAATCCTCTCAGTGATTTTTAGTGAAACGGTTCTCTCCGTAGACGTAGGCTTATTTGGCTGAACCACGTATATATTCTTGTGTCGATTGTTTGGTGTGTTTGTGTGCGTTTTCTGATTTGCAGATGTGCACGGCTTCGTATATAGGATGTGCGAACCCTAACATTCTTTAGCATGCTCATTTTTATTCCCAATAGTTTTGTATAATTTGGAATATTATTGGATACTACGGAAATAAATCTAACTTGGTATTCCAAACCAAGTAGAATAAGTGGTGTTTTCTCCGCGCAAGTGATAGAATATTTGCATGTATTACATCTCTTTTTTTTATTGGTTTGGAATCCCACGTGTTTTTATCCCCGTGGTACTTAATATTAATAAAAAAAAACTGTATATAAAACTAGATTATATAAAAGAAAGGAAAATGAATTTTGAAATAATGATAGGAGATGTGGCATGGTGTTGGCTCGGTTGACACAATTTATCAAGAGTTGCACCGAACTGACCCATTAAGCTTCTCAACTTTTTTTTAGGGAAAAGTGTAAAAACACTCGTATAGTATTGATTTTGATCAAATAACACCCATATGCTTCATAAAAGGCAAAAAAACATGCATTAACTATTAAAAGATGTAGCAAATATCCCTGCCTTCAACCGTTGGTTATTTTTTTTATCATTAGTAGGTCAATTGACTATCTGAGGACCTCTTAATGCCCAAAATACCCTTAACTATCACATCACCAATCCAAGATTTTGTTTTTTAATTATATTTTATTTAATTTATTAAAGGGTATTTAAGTCAATTTGTTCAATGGTTTGATGTCAAACCCTCCTTTTGAACACAAATTAACTATTATGGAATTATTTGAACTTATCAAAATTATTTGAACTTTTTCAAAATTATAGGGGTGTTTTTTACAATTTACCCTTTATTTTATTCTTTTTGCTGAAAGAAGAACTGCAACGAACCACTTCAAGTTTTCAAATAGTATGGCCAGGCCAAAGTCCAATAAGCCAACTCAAGCAATAGGTAACAAAATACCTTGACATTTAGGTCTTATATATATATATATATACACGTATATATATGCCTAGATTTTGATATTCAAGTGTTTAATTAGGGAAACAAATGGTGGAACCCAAAAATGATGAGGCATGACTATTTCACTAGTCAGATTGTCCCAAGAGCTACAGACCACTCCGACTAGTGAAACAAGTTGGCTCTATACAAGACCATGCCCTTAATAGTGATTCATGTGGGGCTCAAGTCCAACCAATTTCTCCTTAATATATATATATATATATAGATAGATAGATAGATATAGGTTTAATTCATAAACAATAATACTTACCAAATTGTCAAGTGGAATTAGTACAATCAACAGTGAATACATTTACTGTTAGATGAAGTATTGTGCAACCCAAACATATTTATTGTTATTCATCTAATAATAGATATACATTTATCATTCTAATCATGCCCAATTAGGGTGGTGAAGGGTTCGAGTCTCTTAGGAAACATTATGGGATGTGTGAATTTTTTACCTTTAAAAAAAAAAAAAATCATTTTTCTTAATTGTTAGTTGACTTTGGTCAATTTTACAATAAAATGTCTCAATTGCCCTTACTTATATTTAAGGATAATACTATCCAAAATGAGGATTGAGGGTCCCTTGGGAGTAAAATAAAAATTTCAGAATGATGTCATGTATAATTTGTTTTAAAAGTGATGTTAGTGGAAAAATATGATGTGTGTCTGAAAAAGTAAGGGGTCTCACTGAAAATATACAAAGTAGAATAGGTCACCTGAGTGTAAATGAAATTATCCTTATATATATATATATATGGAAAATATTACTTACACAGAATTGGGAATGTAAATCATTATCTACTCTTACACTGTTTGGAATCAAATTATTTGGAATTGGAATGGAAATGGGAATGAAATAGAATTTTATTTGTGTGTTTAGAATAAACAGTAATTTAAGTGAAATAGAATTTCATTTACGTGTCTGGATGTTAAAGGAATTGGAAATTTTATTTTTTCTTTTATTTTTACCCCTATTACTGTATAAAGGGTATTATCTACAAATGTGACCCATCTTAATAAAAATAAATTAATGCATGGAATACAAATAATAATCAATATTTTTTTTTTACTCTTTTTACCCATCTTTTAATACAATAAGTTATTTCTAAAAATTTATAAAGCACGTATAATAGTAAAAAAATAATATATAAAAAAATAAATTTCACAAAATTTAAAACCTTACAAACTAAACATAACAACTTCAAACATTTTACCATACTTTTATGCCCACAACTCATTACTATTTGAGTATATATATATATATATGTGTGTGTGTGTGAATCTATAAGATAAGCAACATGGCGATGGATTTTACAAAAAAATTTAACAAGTAGCACTGCTTTATACACGTGATAGTTAATAGGAAATGTATTTAAATTGCATTATTTTATATTTTTAAATCATTTACATATACAATATATATATATATATATAAATTAATTAATCCAATGTTACATCATACTTATGTTCGATGAACAACAGATATGCTACAAAAAGTATTATTCTTATGATTATGAAATAAGGGTATTTAAGTAAAAAGACAGAAATATAGTTAAACACTGAAATTAGGAAACTAAAATTACGCCATACTTATGTTTGATGATGAGAACTACAAATATGCTACAAAAGAAAAACAGGATAAATTTAAGAGTATTATTTCTATGATTATGAAATAAGGGTATTTAAGTAAAAAAAACAGAAATATAGTTAAACAGTGAAATTAAGAAACTGAAATCCCACCAAATCCAATCATTTTTTGTCGGATTTCACAAAACAGTAAAAAATCCTATCAAATCCTATTTTTAAAAAATTTCCACACCCTCCAAGCACCCATTCCAAATCCAAATCCTACTTCCAAACAAAGTTAGGGAAAAATTATTAATTATTCAAAAAATAATTCTCATTGATATTTCAAATCAATTAAAATACTTCATGCATATTACTGCCAAATAATAGAATTTTATCATATTTTACATTCATCACTACTATGAATAATTGTAGGACCCATATATATTTGTATTATATCCATCCCTGCGATGGATAATTGTAGGACCATGTCGTAATAATTCATTTTTGCTCTCTCTATATATATACATACATATGTGTGTGGGAGAGGTGGTGACACGTGAATAAGAGTAATTGGCGGTAGGGTCTCACGTGACTGAGTAACGGTCAGTTGAGTGGTGGAGAAAGTGACATGGAGCATTTACTCTCGTAGAATACTTTGGAAACTCCAGTTTCATTATGTGTGTGTGTTATGATTGGTAATTGTGTGACTGTTGTTTTGTCAGCTCATATCACTGCATTAAAAAGGATTCAAAGGCAATTGATTCACAATGTGGCTTTTTAATCAACTTCCAACTAGGAAGAATGGTAAATTTGACCTATTATGTGTCTGTGTATATATATATATATATGTGTGTGTGTGTTTTTGACCAATTTCATTACCATCCCGACCTCAATATAGTTTCCTATGACAATTATTTTAGGACACACTGGATCTGATTCTTGTCTACAAAGATTTGTGTCCGACACTTTGAAACTTTGAATTTTGTATGTTGTTGCCAAGTGTAAGTTACAATTAAAACATATATCTTTATCCAAGCCAAAAAAAAAATGTCTCTGTATTTTTTTTATTTTTTAGTTTTTTGTATTTATTCTGAGTGGAAGTAATAACACCAATGAAATGTAAATTCAAATACAACTAAAATACTTGTATTTGAAGTGGTATTATTGAAACAAACCAAAATTTACGATTCCTTGAGTGAGTCTATAGGGTTTTGCTGATTTACTTCTTTGAAAAATTAATTCTTCAAGAATTCAAAGAACTGAAATTTATTTTCCAAAAACAATGAAAGACTATTATCTGAAAACGCATATTTTTATAATTGAATTTTCTGAAAATAATTTTCAAAAAACTGAGATCAAGCAAACTCTTTGTACAATATTTTTTAATTTTTATTCTCAAAAATAAAAAATAAAAAAAACTGTTTGGAAAAAAACCTTGGCACTTATTACTCTCTCTCTCTCTATATATATATATATATATATTTTATGTGCTGTAAATATATCCTTTTATTTCCTCTAATGCTAAAATATCATTTGTCATGTAAATTGACTGATGTTTAGGAGGAGAATTACCTCAAATTGGAAATTGTTTTGTACTGCACAAAGCAAGTAAAGTTAATTGAAAACTTTTCCATCAGATACCATATAAAAAGTACAAAAATTACCCATGATTAATTTCACTCATGATCAAAGGGATTAGTTTTACTGTCATAATCAGAGCTTGGAAAAGTGATTTATATAAATGATTAAAGGGATTGTCTCACATAGGCTTCCCATAAAAGGAATTAGACTTTGCTGAATTCATTGTGCGTACTGTCAAAAAAATAAAAATTTGAAATAATCTTGTTTCATTGTCACAAAAATGAAAATAAAAATAAAATAAATAAAATAAAATTGGAATAATCTTATTTCATTGTTTCGATATTGGTTTTTGTCGTGGTTAAAATATTAGTATAATGGGCTCAAATAAAATTAATTTTAAAAATAAATATTTGACAAGTATTAATTTTTCTTAACAAGATTAACACTTTTCAAAAAGGGTCCGAATGAGATAATACAACCAGCCACGAGAATTATATCAAAAAGTGAATCCTAATTCAAGAGTAAATAAATTGTCTACCTAAAGTTCAAACCACAATGGCTAAACACTACAAGAAAAAAAATACTATTTGTGAGGAGTCAAGCATGTTGTAAAACGTTATTTATGGGTAACATAGCACTCTCGTCTATAGAGGCCTCATAAATAAATTTAGTTTTTTACAGGTAACAATATAGTTCGTAAAAAATTAAATGCCTCTTGGATAAAGATTTTTGCGACATATATTTTTCTCGTCAATAATTTATTTATAGGAGGCGTGACTTCTCATTAATACGTTTAAATATTCGCAAAAAAAATATTTTTGCGCAATTGATAGATGTTAGATTAGGGAGCGCAACGAGTCGAACTCAGGCCACCACAAACCACCGTGGGGCACTTACCCACTAGGGCCAAAAGGCAGTACTTAATCACCAATAAAAATTAAATAAAATTGAAGATATTTTACCCCTATTATAGCCAAAAAAATTAATGAGATTTTTAACTTTTTGTAAATAGTTGCATTTACTACTATCTTATCCGTTTATTGTAAAAGCTTCAATTTAAGAACTTATTTGGAGAATTTTATATAGGTAAATATGAAGACTTTTAACCATTATCATTTTTAGATCAATCACACAAATTACCATGTAGTTAAACTAGTGACATAACGGTCTAATTCTTCAAGTACTTGGAAGTTTTTTCATTTGGATGCTTGTTGGTGGGCCCACTTCCTAACTTTGTGGTCTTCATCTCGGAAAAAAATCACCTCCAGTATCGCACCAATGGAGTACGGGCCCCACTAAATTTGAACCGTACATCACTCATTGTTAGAATTCCATCAAAAAATTTTACACCATCTGAACCGTTAAATTGGTACAAAGCCCGCAATTCACACTATCAAAATCAAGTCCCTTCATCTCTGCTTTCGGATATGACCGTTCTTAAGATCTTTTCCACAAACAAATGTCATGGAGCATGGATTTAGGTCCAAAGCTAGCTAGTGTGACACTATCGGCTTGTTTGGCCACCGGTTTGATGTTGGTTTTTTATTTTAGTTTGGTTGGATTGAGTTTGGTGTGGTTTTATTCTGAACTGAAATTATATTTGTTACATATGGTTTTGGTCTGAGAAAAAGTGAAATTAAAAAACAAAATCATGTTTGGTAGAGTTGACATGAGCTAAAATTTTGAAACCAATCATATTTAGTAATTTGGAATAGTTTGACATTTTATTTATTTAAAATAACATTTTGTAAATATATATGTTTTAAAAAATAAAATATATAAATATTTATATTTTTCAAAATATTTATAGATAAAATATTTTATATAAAATATTTCAAAAAAATAAAATATTTTGAAAAAATAAAAAATTTCAGTAAAAATACATATAATTTGTATATTTTTTTAAAAATAATAAATATATTTTTATTATATTTTATTTCTTCTAGAAATATTTGTTTTTCCAAAATATTTTATTTTTTATGAAATATATTTTTTCGTTTGATTTTTTTGAAATATTTTATTTTTTCATAAATATTTTATTTTTTAAATTTATATATATATAATATTATAAATGAATTGATTTGGGTTAAACAATGGTACACCAAATTGAATTGGTTTAGGTTAAAGAATAGTTTTGGTATAAGAAAACCAAATCAACTCCATCCAAACTATCTATTGAGATGGTGTGAAAAATGATGGATTTGGTATCAATGGTGCAACACTATTCAACCCCAACTCCTTCTATCAAACATGAATTGAGCCACAAATTTCATCACAAAATCAAAAATTTTACTCCAAAATCTCCTACCAGACAAGCATTGTATATATGTATGATGTACTCAATAGTTAGCTGTGCTTACACATTTAATAGTGAAATGACTAAGAAATTTTGTAAAATAAATCACAAGGGTAATGTTGAAAAATATTTGGAGGTTAGGGTCTTAAAATATGAGGTTTTAAGTAGATTTTTTCAGGAAAAAAACATTTGGTTGGGATCACAATCATTCTATATGGACGAATATATTTGATCGGATTTCTTATTCTGAATTTACAACGATCTATTGCAAGGAATTTAGTTCTTACAAGTAAAATATTAAATATTTAAGTAAGTTTTCAAAATTGTTCGTAATTTGATCAAATGGTTTTTTAGTATTTATTCTGTGCTTGCCCCCAAAGTTCAAATCAAGTACTATAGTCAGGCACGGAGGGACAGCCAAGCATTGGGGCAACTGCCCCCAATGCTTTTTATTTTTTTTGGTTTTTTTTAATGCTAATAAATGTATTTTGAAGGAAATATAAGAAAAAAAATGAGATTTGACCCATTAACTTTTAAAAAAAAATCTGTTTATTGCCCCTAATTATCCCTAATGTCATAAATTGTTCCAATTAAAAATATTTATGGCTCCACACCTGACTATAGTTTCCTTCTTTTGAATTTTGTTTTGGTTATGTTTGTCAAATATTGATTTTATTGATGGGATTCTGAATTAGAATTGGGTATAAAATTTAAAAGGGAAAATTATACATACTATCCATGAACTATGACATAATTGCACGCGGTATTCCTTACGTTTCAATAATATCATAAACTACTCTTAAAATCACCTCCGTTGTAACACTTAGCCCCTTCCGTTAAAAGTCAACGACGAAAAATATGAATTTTGGTCAATAAAACCTATTTTTAGAGTGAATTTTCAATTTTGCCCTTATATATGCATGTTAAATTGGAACATGCATATATAATATGTTGTGATGGTATAGGACCACCCTCGAAAAAACACCAACAAAAGTTTTTTCTTGTACCAACACATTTTTGAAAACAAATTTTTTTTAGGAGACCTATCTGGTCACCTCGTATTACGGGTCTTCAAGTGCCCATACAGTGATTTCCCATATTTGCCCTTCTTTACTACCATTTTATTACCAAACTGCCCCCTCAAAAATAAAAACACAAACACACCACCTCGTTGTTCTGTCTCTCAACGCTGTTAAGGCTTTCTTTGTCAGATTTCCTCTCTATATTATGTATGTATATATATATATGTATATATTTTATAGATATAAAAAGAAGAGCCTTTCTTTGTCAGACATTTCCATTTCACTTGCTATTTCAGTGCAACAGTGTCTGTATCTTGATATCTCAAGATCACTAGATTTGTTTCTCCAGAAAACTACATCACCTGAGAAAAAGCAACCATTTTCCCACACCCTTTTTCCTTTCACCCAAACACACCCAAAAAAACACACTTATTAACTGTCCCTGCACCCAAAACGACGCCGTCTTGACAATGCTGCTTACCTCGAAAGCAATGCCACTTGAGTTGTACCACACCGTATTCGATTTGATTCCCCATAACACAGCTCAGGTTCCAATTGAGAGGGACCAAAACGTCTTTGTACTCAAAACCCCAAATATATATCTATAGAGAGAGAGAGTTGCACACGTGCACTGCTGATTAGAAATCTGTGCCCCCAAACAACCATATTCCATGGGAAAACTCAAAATACCACGAACAAATATGAGCTGTGAAACCAAACACTATTATTTTACAGAAATAATATTCTTTTATCACTATAATATATATATATATATATATATATCTGACAATCTTGTAATAGTACAACAACAACGCGTATCCCAAATTTCTCTTCGCATTTCCACAAAAGAAAGGAAAAGCAAAACCGTGGAATTTTAAATTTTGTTTGGAAAAAAATAAGAAGTAAAATTGAAGTATATATTACCGGGAAACCGACTCAGCCAGTTTCTCGATTCTCTGGACGAGCTCAGGTGACAGTTTCTTTACCGGTTTCCTCTCCTTCTCCGGTCGGAAATCGAATCCGAGAGCATCGGATACGTCTTCAGGGCTCCACCCGGATTTTCGGAGCGAGTCGGAGAACCGATCCGCTTTAACAAGTAGAGCATCGAGGACCGCTTGATTGTCTAGCAATACCATCTCGCCATCGAACAGTCCGGATGCTGACACGTGGACGATCTCCTCCACGTCCGATTCGCTCCACCCGCCTTCTCTCAGAACCGACCCGATTCGCTTAACGTACCCGTCGACCCATTTCGGCATTTCGGACCCGTTTCGCTTCACATACCCGTCGAAGTACCGCTCCGGCGACGACGACGAAGAGGACGACACCGCCGACGAGTTCGAGTTCCTCCGCCGCCGCGGATCCACGGCAGCGTCGCTCCAGAACTCAACCCACCTCGGCGTTTTCCCTCCGGCGACGGCGTCGAGGCTTCTCCGGGAGTAATTCGCCGACGACCTGGTTGATTTCTCGGTGAATGAGCGTTGTTTGGTGAGAATATTCGGGTCGGAGCATTGAAACAGAGAGGATTCGCGGTCGAAGAAATCGGATAGATCCGACCCGCAACAGAAGATCCGGTTCTCGTCGACGAAGAAGATGGGGTTTCCCGCCAACGGAGGGTTGCCCGGAATGTAGCAGTGGTTGAAAATGGGTATCAGAAGTGGGGCCCGTTTGAGTGCGTTTCGCGCCATTTTGATAGCTTTTTCTGGGTCGGGCGGTCTCGGACCCCAAGATTTGGACCACAGCGCGTTACGAGCGACGTGGAAAGAGATTGCGGCGATGGGGAGGTCGAGGGTGGCGCGAAGGTGGGTCCGGGCGCAGCCGGCGGACCGCCAATCGGGGAACCCGGGTCCGATTGGCAACCCGGCGGAGAGTATTGCTTTGAGGTCCGGAGGGAACGAGAACCCGAATTCGGCTTCGGATCGGGCGAATTCGGCTTCGTTTAACCCGGTTTGGACTTGGATGCCGGAGTTTTTGAGGTGGGTGATGACTTTGCTGGCGAGGGAGGTGAAGGAGAGGAGGCCGTTTCGGGCGGGAAGTGGCGTGGTGGCGGACGGTGGCGGTGCGGCGGCGGCGCGGGCGGAGAGGCGGCGGAGACCCGCTACGTGGGCGGGATTCAAACCGGTCATCCTCCGGTCCACGTCTACCATTGTGGTGGTGTCACTACCACTTCGTAAGAACTTGGATGCCCCAAAAAAATGTTGCTTGTCTGTGTCCTTTGTAACAATCACACTTATATACGTGTGTCTATATATACATACAGAAATATAAATGTATGTATATATTGAGAGAGAGAGAGAGAGAGAGAGGAGTGAGGTTAAGTGAAAAATGGGAAAAGGAGAGGGATTTGAGAGATGTAAAGTAATGGGGATTGTATTTATAGCTGGTGGTGGGAGTGGGTTCCACTAGGTGACTTTGCTAACGGAAGGTTTTTTTTGGCTAGTTGATGTTTTTTAATTTAATAAATTGATTAAATTTTCGAATTTTGCTTTGTACTTTTTTGTTTTGTGTTTTTTAGATGTAGCCGTGTAGAAACAGTTAAAGCAGCGGTTCAAGGAGGTCCTTTATGGGAATGGCATGCATTTTGTTCCATGGATGATGTATCTCAACCTAAAATTGAATAATACTTGTGATACATATTATGTATATGCATATATGAGATTATGTAGATATATAGTTGATTTAATATACATTCGGACTCACTTAGTGCTTGTTTGTCAATCGATGCGGTGTTGATTTTTGGTTTTAAGTTGGGTTGGTTGTGTTTGGTGTGATTTTATTCTGAACTGAAATCATATTTGGTGCAGATGATTTTGGTGTGAGATAAAGTGAAACTGAAAAATCAAACCATATTTGGTAGAGTTGGTATGGGCTGAAATTCTGAAACAAAAACATACTTGATAACTTGTAATAGTTTGACATTTTATTTATTTATAATAATATTTTGTAAATATATATGTTTTAAAAAATAAAATATATAAATAAATGACTTTTATACTCATTCTTATTTTATTAAATTTTAATAGTAAATCTCAATTACACCCCTCAAATTAGCCCATATCCCACTTACACCCCCTCAAATATTTTGAAATATATATATATAATTCAAAAAATATATAAAATTTGAATATATATATAATTCGAAAAATATATAGTATTAAATTTTGAAAAAACATATATAATTTCAAAATTAATATATAAAATTTAAAAAATATATGAAATTCAAAAAAATAGAAATTCAAATATATATATAATTCAAAAAAAAAATTTGAAAAAATATATATTTTCAAATATATATAAAATTCGAAAAAATATATAAATTTCAAATATATATAATTCAAAAACAATATATTAAATTTCAAAAAAATATATATAATTCGAAAAAATATATAACATTCAAAAAAATATAAAATTTAAAAATAAATATATATTTTGAAATATTTATAACATTTGTTTCGAAAATATATAAATTTCAAATATATATATAATTCGAAAAAATATATATAAAATTCAAAAAAATTATATTGTTTTCAAATTTTATATATTCTTTTTGAACTTTATGTATTTGTTTCGAAAGTTATATATATATATTTTCTAATTTTATATATTATTTTCAAAATTTAAACATTGTTTTCGAAATTTATATATTTTTTCGAATTTTATAAAAAAAAATCGAATTTAAACATGGCTTATAATTCCAAAAATTTTTGTTTCTTCAAAATCGTACACCAAGGATTGGTTTGGGCTTTAAAATGGTACACCAAGATGGTTTTGGTTTGAGCAAATAGTAACCACACCATGTAAACTGTCACGCCCCTAATTTCCTAGGACTCCAAAACTCGAGCCTAAGAGCTAAAGGAGTGAATGCGGAAAAATGGAAATGAAATAAATCCTTTTTAAATCGTCAAATACCCATAAATGGGTAAAATAGACATACAACATCTCAAAGATGCCAAAAAGATCACACGAGATCGAAAAAGAGGTAAACCGAAACACTCGGTACCATGAACGAATCATTCCAACCCACCATGTTTACCCAAGGGTAAAATGGTCAAATCAAGGGTAAAATAATAATTTCCAACTACAACTACAAACCTTGGACCTAGCGCAAGCCATACAAAAAAACAGAACCTAATTTGAAGCCACGAGAAAAGAGATATGAATTTTCGAAAATGGTGTCAGATAACACCGACCCAAAACTAAAGTTGAAGTACCCCTCTTTCACCAAGGGTAAAATAGTCATTTCAGGTTTAAACTGGTCATTTAAGATTTTATCTAGATAATTTGGACATAGGACAACCTATAGAAACAAACGGGGGTCCATTCCGACTTGCAAGGAGGAAAATACGAATTTTTGAACATCGGGTGTTGCATGCCGCTGCAGTAGGCCATGGCATGCCATGCCGCGTACAGCCCTGCGCGCTGCAGCGCACCGCGCGCGCGCAACAGCCATGCGCGGCCTGCTGCAGGTTGACATGCCCAGACCCAAAAAAAATGAGATTTTTGGAAAAGCTGAAAATTTTTCTATGTGTTGGAAGCAATCAGCCAGTGGTTTTTCAACAATCTCCTAAACATGCAAAATCTTGTATTTTGCGATATGGCTTTGCTTTTCGCGCCGTCGGTCCTGAAAAATCATAAATATTGGAAAAGTGAGTTTTTCCTTGGCGGAACCCAAAAATAGTCACCGAGACCTCAGGAAACGCGTAAAACATAAACTTAGCAAAAAAAATTATTTTTGTAATTTTTCATAAAATCTTCCGTCTTGCCCCCGGTCTCCGTTTTAACTATCGCCAGTTTTTAAAGTTTGAAATCTCTAAGAAAACGAATTTAATTAAATTCATTTCTAAAAACAAAGAAATTTACTGGGGTTACGGGGGTAGGCGAAAACGGATTTTTTCATTCAAATCGAAAAGGGTTAGTTTGAAAACCTAGAAAAATATCGTTTTCGGCCAAACACCTAATACTCACATTTCATGACAAATAATTCATTTCACATTCACAACTCCAATGAAAAAGATTCAATAATGACATTTAAAGCGCTCTAAGGCGAAACATGTTATAGTTTGTTCAAAATACCCATTTGTACAAATCCGGCACCGAAGTGCACCAAAAGAATATAATCCCCGCGCATAGCACTCCAAGGGATGTATATAGACAATAACACCTCGACTAACATGCTAGCCGGATCAAAATAAAGTAGTTTTACAAGTTTGATTTACATGGGCAAAAGGAACATGTTGCTACATGTTCATCAACCTAATGCCCATCAAAATATAAGTATGGTCCGTCTCATGCACAAAAGGGCGGACATACAGCCACACGTCCACAGAGAGACTACGGAACTCTCTCAACGGGATCATCACCTGAAAAATGTATAAGGCGTGGGGTGAGCTCACTAGCCCAGTAAAGGAAGCGTCATTGCCTCCATCTCGGTAGTCCGAGTGGTTCAACCCAACCAAGGTTCATGCCACTAATCCTAGGTCGGTCTCTTGTTCCACATAGCTCTCACGCCAATCCGGAACCCCATTAAACCCAACAAATAAGTTTCCTCCAACATGCTCACAATACAATTTTCCACAATTAAAGCATGATTCCATATTAATATCATAATCACATATATATATGATAGTTCAAGTGCAATATGACTCAACACACCCCATAATATACGCTTGCCCAATATAGGTTAACGAATACACACCCTACTCGTTTATAACGAGAAAGAGTACCGCATCAATTCTTCCTAAGTGATTTTGACACTTCTCACTTCAACAAGGAAGACGGTCGCACGAGAGCCCCACTGGCGACTCCCATGCTTCAAAGATCCGAGAGTGACGCATACCACCACGATGGGGCAACAACCAACCCTATATCCCCATTTCCCGGCTTATTAGTCCGGAGGTGGGAGACACATTTTCCTGGCCAGTTGTTGCGATGATTCGGCACAAGACTACGTACATAGGTTTACACATCCTGTATAATCCAACACCCATGTTTTGACACTAAATAATGTAACCAAAATGCATAAAGGTTTTTTTTATCCCAACCCTATACCATCACAATACATGCTTACAATTCACATTTATAAGCCATAAAACACAACATGCATATATATATATATATATATATATATATATCACAAAATCATGTTCTCAAAGGCCTAAAACATAGGCTAAGCTATCAAGACCAACTCGCATATATATATATATATATACGGCATATATACACATAGACGCGCACACCCTCGTACAAAGACAAACACAAATCGTTTTTCCCCTACCTCAATTCCAAGTAAGAGCACCAAGAACAAGTAAAGGCTTCCAAGAGTGAGTCGAATCAACCCAACATCCTCCAAAGCCAACAATAAGTTTAATTCACCCGGTAGCTAAGCTTCAATAGAGTCTTAAGCAAGAGTTATAGATAAGACAACCCCATAATCAAAATTTGAAGACAATAATTCAAAAAGAGAAGTTAGGGTTTGAAACTAGAACTTCCAAAGGAGGAAAAATCACTTACCAAGCTTTGGCTCAAAAGGAAGCTTAAAATACCAATATCAACTTTCATGCATAAACCTTCTTCAAATTCCCATCAAAAGGAAGAGAGAATTTCACAACTTGAAGAAGAATGAGTGAAGTGAGGGAGAGCTAGAGAGAAATGTGTGAGAGATAGAGAGATTTTTTGTGAATGAGAGAAACACACAAGTGTAGAGATTTCCCACTCACCATCCAAGGACTAGGAATAAGTCTTCTCATTGGAAGACTTATTACACAACTTACAAAACCCATTAATTTGTCAAACAAGGCCTTATCATCCAAGGGCTTAGAATAAATATATGAATCAATAAACCATCCAATGGTTGATAAAAAGTCTTGCTAAGTGGAAGACCTACAATAATGGATTATTCCATTTAAGTGCCAACCAAACAAGGCCTTATGATCCAATGGTCTAAAACAAAGATGGGAGAATGAGATCAAGGGCTAGGAATGAGATACCACATGAAAAGTGGAAATGATCAAATTATTCCCAAGTTAGGGTTAATTACAAGAGTGTCATTAAGACTCTTAAATACCCTTTTACCCCTTGTCATCCTCTCTAATTACCAACATGCCACTCATGCCCTAATTCTTACCCAAAATCTCTACAATTTCCACTAATTGCTCAAAATGTGAAATTACTCATTTACCCCTCGGTTATTTCTTTCCCGAAATCGTTTTTAATAATTTTCATTATTCTCAAAATGAAAATACAACATGCAAGGCATGCTAAACACATAAACAAATTTAGCACATAAACACATAATTGTTTAAATAAAACTTTTAAATTAACACGTAAAAATACCGGACGTTACATAAACTATGTATTGAGATGGTGTGAAAAAAGACTCATTTGGTACACCATGGAGCAATATTTTGGAACCAAAACTAACCAACCAAACATAGATTGTGTTACATTTTCCACCATAATACCAAAAATATGGACCCAAACCCATGTGTCAACCATGCACTTAATTTGTTGGTTTGTGGTTCATTCAAATATTATTATTTTGAATTTCAAAATCTAATTGTTTACTAACAAAAGTCATTTGAGGTGGATTGGTATATCTAAGATTATATTGAGGTGTAAACATATATCCATTGTAAGTGGTAAGAATCCTTAACGCGCAAACTTGAACCAAATTTAAATCATTCAATTCCGGATGAATGAGCTAGGTGTTAATACCACCTAACTACCTAACAGCTTAACCTTTTGAGTCGTATAGCGAAACACTTGATTTGTGACAAATAGTATCAAAGCGGATCCAAACTTTGATTCGATGACATGCCAAACGCCCACATGAAAGTATCCGAATCAGATCAGGTTCTCCGCCATTAGAGTGGACGGATAACGCAAGGTAAAGTCACTTACGTTTTTTGGTCGGATAGCAAAGCCCGGTCGTGACATTAAACTTAGATAGTTTGTATAATTGTAGCTCCTAGTAAAATTATTATTACTTTAAATTTAATGCAAGGAGGGGTAAAAATTAATATGTCTAAGTCTAAATTAACTTCAATTTCCCTTCACTACGATGGAAGCCCATTTATTTGAAATATGAACAAATTTGTGCTTTGACATAGGAACAAAATTTACTATAAAAAGGATCTTTTAGTTGCCATTACCACCTCTCTAAATAAGTAAAACACTACCAATTAATTAAATTATAGGGTACACTTTTCTTGTTTTTTTATTTGTTTTTTTTTATATATATACGAAGTTACATCTTAACAAACGAAAAGTACATTAAATTGAACAAATTCAATTGAGTGGAAAATTTGTAATGGGTACTAAATGCTCAATAACCAGTGGCTCTTAAATGACATCTTTGCTCACACAAATTCTGTACATTCTTGAATTATGACCAACTTGGCTTGGACTTTGCATATAGCATCTATACGAATATATATCAATAAAGTGGTAGAGATATATCACTCTGTAACAAAATTCAATATTCTTTTTTAATAAAGTGGTAGAGATATATCACTCTGTAACAAAATTCAATATTCTTTTTTTTTTTTGAAAGGAACAAAATTTAATATTCTTGATGCCACTTAGAAAGTCAGCCGTTTATATTGAATCATACACATGGTTGGTTGTATTGTCGTTCACTTATGGCCGGATTTGAAACACATTTGGTAGGTGCTTATAATCGAGATTGATAAAATTGGAAGTCTAGTAGGATAGATAAGGATTATATAATCGGAATTGTAGAATCATATGTATAATTTATTACTTCATTTATTCAAAAATAAGTGTTTATTTTCATAATTTTATCCGTCCCAAAATAAATGTACACCATCGAATTTTAATACAATATAACCTTATATTTTCCCAACTTATCCCTCTTCATTAACATAAAAAAATAATGGGTCCCACTAAAAACTAAAATTATATTATATTTTCAAATGGCAAATTTGGAAACACAAAATATTCAAAAAAAAATTGAAAAGTCAAATGTGGACACTTATTTTGGGACAGAGGGAGTAATAAATAATTTTATTTAATTTATTTAAAAAATATACTCAAATAAAATAAAATATGAACAAAATTATTAAGATTTTGGGCCTTAAATTATTTTCTCATAAGTTTGGGTCATATTAGACTAAATTATTTAGATTTTGGGCTTTTAATATGGAGTATCTAACCATTAAATCATTATTTCAGTCCGAAAAATTTTAAAACACATGTAAGTAGAATCATGATAAAATCGCAAAATCGTACAAAATCGTATAGACTCGTAAGATCGCGATTCTGAGAACTATGTCTATAATATTATACAATAGCGATACAGATATTTATTTTAAAACTGATATTGACCGAATTTATTACATTTTATCGCGACCAAAACCGATACAATTTCGAAACCATGATCATACATATGTAAATTGTATAAATATACATACATATATATATATATATATATATATTGTTTTTTTTATCATTAGTTCATATTTTGAAGAGATATTGTAAGAAAGGATATATATATATATACACACAACTATATGAATGCACACTTTTCTAAACACACGAAAGTGACTGTATTCTAGGATTCCTCATTGGAACATGTTGTTTTACAGTTTTAGGCATATCTATCATATAGCATGTGACAATGTGAGACAGCATGTAACCACCCTCACTTATTTCTCAACGTCTCTCTAATATTATTATTGTATTCATATGAAAGTTTTATAATACGGCCTTTCACGGGTCACCATCGGTCTATGCTCATGACCATAAATGGAGATCACCCTCATCCACCACTAATCCGGTCACCGGAAAATGATAGGAGATCATGATATTCATTTCAAAATTAATTCTTACTCGATCATCTTTTTTTTGTTTGGAGAATTCGGTTGTTCGGGACTTGGCCACATGAATCAAAATACGAGAAGAACTCGAGTTATTTTTGTGTGACTGTAATTTTAACAAATTGCTTAAAATCAATAGAAATTAAACTTAAAACATAAAATTCCTACCATAACATAACTTTAAAGTCTTTTTTTGACTGGTCCAACCCTTTTGAATTTTTTCACTTTAATATCTGAATTATAAATACTGAAGATTTTAAGTGGTGTTTAAAAAAAATTATATTTTTTGATATTTTTGTAAATTTTTCAAACTTCAGACTTCAGTGTTAAGTGGTGACATTGTCATTTCAAATTTTATCTCATTTTAATTGGTACTCAATATTTTAAGTGATGTTCAAATCTCTTATCAAACATATTTAACTGAATAAGTACTAAATCTATTCAGATTTAAATGATAAATAAGTGTTATCAAACACCTTTTTTTTTTCTTACTTTAACACCACAAACTTAAAAATCAAAGTCACCAAGACTAAGAAATTAACATTTACAATTGGGTGCAAATTTTGAATGCTCATGGTTTGTATTCTACAGTTGAAGATTGGATTAAAGTATTGCTAGACATTGCTATTTGTCCTTGTAATTAAAGATTTCTAATTTGGACTAACGGTCACTTATTCAAACTAATCACGTGATTGTAACACTGACAACAAATTATAGAATAACCATTTTTGTTTTCTTTAAAATGGGAAATTCTTACAGATTTGGTAAATGGGAAGAGGAAGCTAGATTTATTGACTTTGATATATATACATGTGATATGGCCTTGAAATTCGCTCTTCAAACATTAAGAAAAACAAAATTACTATTTAATAGGAGTAAAGTTATGTATTCCTAATCATTTGAACTTCAAGATATAAGAAGTCAACGATTTGATTGCTGAGTAAATTTTTATTTGTCACACTTTTTATTACTATATTATATGCTAGTATATGACTTGCAAAACAATTTCCTTACAAGTGTATAGAGTCAATGGAGGCAATTATTTTCATAAATTTTTGGTTTTTGTTAGCATGCATCATCACCTATTAATTTCTACAAACTTACATTATACATATATACATATATATCATTATTATACCCTTAAAAAAAAATTGTTAATAAAATTCGTTCTATTCATATAATTTTCTGAGAGAGAGAGAGATATTTAGAGTATACATTATATCATGTATCTAGTGTATACACTAACTTTTGAGAGTGAGAGAGAGATATGTCGGACTTTTAGAAGTTTGCATGGACCACATGTACCATATCACCATTGAAAAACTTGCTAAGCCAATAACCAAATTTCAACCTCTTTCCTATGGAGGTTTTGGAGGGAGATTTGTTGTTATGATTTTCTGACTATATGTACACATGTGTGTGTATGTGTGTGTGTGTGAGAGAGAGAGAGAGAGATTGATTTGTATGATCTTCTGACCAAGTATGGACCAATTTGCTATATTGTCACATGCATTAGGAGCTACAAAAGTCTCTGAAAGGTCAACAATGGTAGTGCAAATGTGAAACTAGTGGGACACCTCTCCAACGGAGGGTTGGATCGTGTTCAATGAATAACCTAATCAAGATATATACATGCATATATACCAATATAAATATATATAAGTATCATGTAGAGAAAATACAAGAGAGAAACATGCCATTAAGTTTGTAAGACTTGTTAAGGAGTGCATGGACCAAGTAACATATATGGTCACTAAATCACATGAAAGCTACATTATGTAACCAAATTGTTCTTCAAATGTGGAACCAATTGGGCAAACACCATAGTAGAGATTGGATCATACCATTGTCAAGTCCACATATATATATATATATATGGATCTACTATGCAATGAATTAATCAAGGAGGTGGACCATAAATGTAGGACATGAAAATCACATAATTGATCTTCTACAAATCGAAATAGTGGGCAACACCGCTTGCTTGTCTAATTGTCTTCTTCAAGCCTACATACATGTTCCCTTAAACACTGATTAGTCAAGCAATCACTTCTCCAAATAGTGGAACTCAATGTTTGGGATATTTATATTGTCTCCTTTATATATATATATATTGTTCAATTTTTATGAATACTTGTATGATATGATGCTTTTCATAATAAATTAGGTTAGGTGACATTAAACAATCTCGCGGGTATAAACCTTCCACCTTCGACATCTCGGTGTACAATAGTTGTTACTTACCTCAAATCCGTGTTTAGATTGATGGGTGAGGGATGTGAGTTATCAACAAAATGAATTTTGATTGGGATTGATTTATGGGTCACTTTCTAGTAGAAAACAACATTAGGGTTTGTCATATACCAAAGAAAAAAAAAGATTTCATTAAGGTTTATATTAGTTTTACAAAGATATCTTTTAATAAAACAAATCGTAGTACTATATATTTTGGAGATAAAATAAATTGTTATTTTCTTTAACAATTCTATGTTATCTTCTCCTTATGAAAATATATATTTTTTTATCCGACCTCTCAACGCACTCCATAATTATTCACATGTTACCTGCAGTCTTGTTTGTAGTATCTTAAAACGCTCTATAATCTATCACAGGATACATATAGTCCCTGCGTCTAGCATGTACTACTAAAATAATTATCGCAATAAACCTCTCTAATATGTTGATCTTAATTACAAATTAAATTTGTATTATCACACTTGGATCAACAACAGTATATACTCAAATTCTATATCCATATTGAATTTTCTCTTCCAATAGCTATTCTCATAAAGTATATATTCAAATTCAAGTAGATGGTGCACATTAATGAAACAGTGACATCACAGTGATGTGTGTGTGAGAGAGAGAGAGAGAGGGGGATTAAATAAATTCCACTGTGTATATATATATATATATTTTTTTTTTAAGCAAAGATCTATCTTTAATAATGTCTGGGACAGAAAAGAAGCCAGATTTTGCATTGGTAATTAAAGATTAAATATAGTAAAATGATTATAAGATGAGAAAAGCATTCTCACTAGAATAAAATTATTTTGTAGCATAGAAGACATCTAACACAATTACCATCTTATTTTATATAATATTGGCCTAAAGATTGCATATAATAAACCCTAATTAAATAATCCAAAGAGAGAAACACCGTCCCATGTGCTCCATCAATCTTCTAAGAATTAAAAAGAGGAACAAATAACTAGGGAACTAGGGTTTGTATGGTAGTTAAAGCCCTAAGATAGGTGTTTTTACAAGAAATAGATAGGGGACTCATTGCTTCATTAATTGTTTATTCTCAAGTGAATAAAGCTATATCATTACTTAACTCTTTGGCCTTAAAAGGTGCTAAAGAAAGTAATTTAGTGGTTAATTAGTTTATGAATGTTAATAGAAGTATTAATCACTACCAACATCCATTTTTAATAAATTCTTTATTTATTTATTACATTTTTTTTGGTTGTACTATAACAAATGGTGTAATTTGTGATGCCAAAAAGAGAGGGGAAAAAACTAAAAGAAGCTAAATGGGGTCACACATTTCGTCGCTAATGCTTGGATAGCAAAAGCACTATAATTTCCACCGCATTGGAGTGAATAATACATACTTGTCATGCCATTTTGTAACTTGGGAATACTAATTTGGGTCACTAAAATATAGTATTTTTTTACACTATTTTGTATCGTCGGGAATATTAATTTTTTTATGACCCCGATGTCACTAAAGTGTATTATTTTTTACGCTCACCTTCCTTCGCAAATAGGCTCCCTATTGCGAGTACTCAAGAATCTTATTATCAATGTCATTTAGGCATCTTAAATCATTTTTAAATTTTTAAATATATATATATATATATATATATATATATGTATACAAAATCTAACTATTTGTGTTTGATTTGAGTTCCACAAACACAAATCTTTAGATTTTTGTGTATTTATAATATACCAAATAAATATACACTATCAGCCTCAAAGAAGATACTCATTTCAAAGCAAACTCAATTTTCGGGCCCAACAAGAATTTGTAATTTTTGTTCTTCCATGAAGTGAAGAAACTTTGGAATTGATTTAAAAAAACTACAATATGATCAAATGTTTGATGATTAATTTTATCATCTACCACAATAACCCAAGATTTGGGAGGCAATTGAGGGCATATTAAGCACTCCACTATGAATTAAAGTAAGATTAAAGTGAAATAAGCATCACCCACTCGTGTATAAATTGCACTTTTTGAGTAATATTGCTCTAGCTAGATAGGTCTAAATCAAAAGTGTGACAATGAGGTTAGTGCTATAAAGGTAGGGTCATCAATAATCCCCCATTTTGCAGCCTCGTCGCTATCGGATCGTAAAAAATAAAATTTAAAATATAAACAGAAAAAAATTGGAAAATTGGAAAATGTTGTTGATTAAAGGTAGAAAATGGGCATATCTTTGTGAGCCATGCGTGTGATATGGATGGAATAAAGTGAGGTTATTAGATGCAAGTTTTGATCACTTTGCTTTACAAGAGAGTCCAGAACAAGTCCCGTGTGGTGCACGGGATACAAAAGGGGATGCAAAGTGGAAGCCTAGAGAAAGGTATAGAACTATAGATGAAATGTTTGTATGCATATATATATATCGATTTCCTTGACTCCAAAAAATATCGAATTTAATAATGAGTAATTACATGAGTATTAGTGCCACGAAACAGTATTAACATCTTTCAAAAATGTTACTGTAAACACATAAAAATGTTCAACACCATTTCCAATGCCTTTATTAATTTTCGGATTCTCTTTATATACATTTTCTAAATGGGCTTCATTACTGGGTTCATAAAAAGCTTGCTGGCCCAAAAAGTTGATGGGCCTGATGACAGATGGCTTTGATGGGCCTGATGACAGATGGGCCTGATGACGGATGGGCTTTGATGGGCCTGATGACGGATGGGCTTTGATGGGCCTGATGACAGATGAGCTCAGTTGGGCTGGACATTTTCACTCTTACACAGGCCCTATCCTTTGTGATGGGTTGTCGATCTTCCCGGCCCATTAAAAAGGATACAGAGTGGGGATGAGATACATCACCCCTGATCGGGGTGACGTGGCTGACGCAATTAATATGACGGTTGTACAATCATTGCAACGTTTGAAATTCGTGGTGCGGGTGGCCTCGGTTGGCGAAAAGGGAGGCTGTGGAGGCGCACGTGAAGTGAGATGACGCTTCGGTTCCCGAGCGCACGGCTTTTCAGGCGCCTCTGAGATTTCTATAAATAATGACTGCAGTGCTATGGATTCATTCCGTTTCACAGTTCAAAAAATTCTAGAGAATTCCCTGCACTTGAGATCTTGACTTATCATTGCCAGAGTCCACCCCCTCTCTCAGGAAAGCGTCAGAAATCCTTCGGGATTCATCTTAGAGTAAGTTATTTCTTTCCATCTCAACGTCTTTCTTTTCGAAATGTCTGATAGTGATGATACCTGGTCGGGTAGTGACCGTTTACCTTCCCCTGTAGACCCGGACGCATCCCTCAGTTCACCCTCAGTGGAGGTGGTTAGGACAATTGTGTCTAGCCCACCGAAAGTTAACCGGAACGCCGCAGCAGCCAGAAATCCGGTTGCAGGGGTTTCGGGAGATCAGTTTTATGTTGATCCCATTCCCCCTATGAACAGGGTAGAGTCGGTATTAAAAAAGTTAAGGGTTAAATGCGGGGTACCCGATCGGGTGATTATTAAAATTTATCCTAAAAAGTATGATTTTAGGAAGGGTGAGGGAGTTTTGGATCATCAGATTTTGTTGTCGGCCTTTCACCTTCAGGTCATTAGATTCCCGATCCAGCCCTTCTTCCTTTATGCCTTAGCTACCTTAGGTTTGGCCCCACTTCGGGTGGGACCTAACTTCTTCCGGGTCTTGGCCATGATCTTGATGATCAATCGGGATCTAGGACTTGACCTTGGTCTGACGGAACTTCTGTTCTGTTACAAAATACAGGCCCAGAAGGAGTGCAGGGGCCGGTACAATCTTTTTCCCCTTAGTGGGAGGAAAATTTGTGATGGTACTGAAAAATCCAATAAAGGGTGGAAAGAAAGGATGGTCCTTGTGAGTGGGAGTTGGAGACTCCCAAGCTCATCCAGATTCAAAGTCCCCAACGAGTTTAACCAACACCTTTTCCCTTCTTTCAAGCCATTCCATAGGGGGGCATGCAATTGTGATCAGTGCAATGATAAGTTAGGCCTCCATGTGCTTGAGTTTCTGGGAGCGCCCGACGAATATAAAACCTCAAATTATATCAGAACCTGTTTTGAATTGCTTAAATCAAAAATTTGGGGACAGCCTTTGAGGATGTGTACCAGTTTCTTGACAGGTTCCAATTTGCAGGCCCTATCTACAGAGATGCTGAGGATCCCGCAGGCGGTGTTGAAGAAGAAGCCTAAGCGGGCAGTTGGACCTCAAGCCTCAAATTCAGCCCCCGGTGAGATCCAGATCGGGCAGGGATCACAAAGTGTTCTAACCCCTCCGGCTGGTCCTGTTCTCTCGCCTCCTGTAGAGAATAGCCCGGTAGCTCCATCCCCACCGATGGGAAATGTGCAAAGCGGCCAGACTCCTCCTGAAGGATCAGAGGAGGTTGCTCAATTCTCAGGGGATGTTCCCGTCCCTGAATTCCGGTTGGTCGAAGGGGAAACGAGCCTGACGGGGGCGCGACATCCCCGATCGGAGGAGAATCTACCCAAACGGTCGGTAAGGGCCCGAACGGAGACACAATCATCTCCCATCGTACTGGATGACAGTGGGGCCGCAGCTGAAACGGAGCTACCCGTGCCCTGGGCGCCGAAGATTAGTCTCCCGGGCGGCGACTTTCTGGTTACAGGGCATGCGACGATTGACAATGACACTGCCCTTCGGGCTATGGGATCTCAGATCTGGACACCCATAGACCAAAAGAGGCTGAGAACCATCAATCGGGAGGAGTTGGCACTGACAGGTCCAGAGATTGCTATGAAGGTAGTGCTTGAATCTGCAGATTTCTCAACTGCATTTAATATTTTATTTACTTCCTTATCAGGCTAACACTTAACCTTTTGGCAGATGCTCTACCTGACACAGGCCTACAATGCAAAAATGGAGGAGGACACTAAGTTGCTCAAGAAGTCCAACGAGCTCCTGAGACTGAAGGAGGAATCCCGGATGAAGGTCGCCAACCAACTGTCCATATCCAATGAAAAGTTGGATGTCCAGTCCCGAAGGGCAGTCGCTGCAGAGCAACAGCTTCGGGCGGCTCAAGAAAAAATTAAAGAAATGGAAGCAGTTCGGCGGGCCCTCTTTGCTGAGACGGAGGCCTTGAAGGCTGAGAATGGGAATCTGAAAGCTAATAATGAGAGCTTGACGGCTTCCAATTCGAAGCTCCTGGAGGAGAGGGCTGAGATGGAGAATCTCCTTGCCACGGAGAGGTCGGTGGTGAAGATGTGTCACCGGGGTGGGAACGAAATGTATAAGCGTTTCTGCGAAACCTCCCAATACCGGATCGGGTTTGGTTGGAGGTCATGCTTTAATGACATGCATAAACCCGTCGAAGAAAGGACTTTTGCCTCGGTGGAAGAACTGGATGAGAGTCTGGGCATCTTCCCCCCGTACGACGATCCGGTTGGTGGTCCAGACGACGTTCGTTTCTGCGAGTTCCTGACCAAGCCTCTCCCAGGAATGAGCATAACCGCCCCTCCTGATCCTCCGGCTCTCGATGGGGCCATCGTTTCAGTGAACCCAAATGTATCGGGCACCAGTGTTGACCTTTAGTATTTACTGTTTATGAAATGCATTGTAAGCCTTGGCCACAGGGGCCCATTTTGAATGAGATATAATAGGTTTTGTCCATTTCACTTTCGACTTTTACAGTTATAACGATTCTTGGTTACTTTGTTTATTTTTTCAAAGTTTTGTGATCTCTTCAGGGTCTGTGTTGTGACTTCAGGCTCTTCAGGCCATGCGAAAGTCAATGGATCACTTAGTTTGTTCTCGGAACAATGATCGCTTCAGGATCTGTGTTGTGACTTCGGGCTCTTCAGGCCATGTGAAAGTCAATGCAACACTTAGTTTATTTTTGGAACAACGATCTCTTCAGGATCTGTGTTGTGACTTCGGGCTCTTCAGGCCATGCGAAAGTCAATGCAACACTTAGTTTATTTTTGGAACAACGATCTCTTCAGGATCTGTGTTGTGACTTCGGGCTCTTCAGGCCATGCGAAAGTCAATGCAACACTTAGTTTATTTTTGGAACAACGATCTCTTCAGGATCTGTGTTGTGACTTCGGGCTCTTCGGGCCATGCGAAAGTCAATGCAACACTTAGTTTATTTTTGGAACAACGATCTCATCAGGATCTGTGTTGTGACTTCGGGCTCTTCGGGCCATGCGAAAGTCAATGCAACACTTAGTTTATTTTTGGAACAACGATCTCTTCAGGATCTGTGTTGTGACTTCGGGCTCTTCCGGCCATGCGAAATTCAATGCAACACTTAGTTTATTTTTGGAACAACGATCTCTTCAGGATCTGTGTTATGACTTCGGGCTCTTCAGGCCATGCGAAAGTCAATGCAACACTTAGTTTATTTTTGGAACAACGATCTCTTCAGGATCTGTGTTGTGTCTTCGGGCTCTTCAGGCCATGCGAAAGTCAATGCAACACTTAGTTTATTTTTGGAACAACGATCTCTTCAGGATCTGTGTTGTGACTTCGGGCACACCAGCAGATTTTATAATAATCATAATAATGATTTTTACCGACCAGTTGTTGTAGCCTTTTTACAAAAAGATCCAAGTAAAAACAGGACTTGGCTCATCAAGGGTAGTACCTCTTGAGGCGAAAGGCATTCTGGGAGTTTGGTTCCATTCCGCCATCAATATTCCTTCGGACTCGGTATGCTCCGCGACCGATGACTTCAGAGATGGTGTACGGGCCCTCCCAAGGCTCATTGAGCTTGCCTACAAGCCCGATTTTGCGCCTAAGGACCATGTCTCCGATCTGGAACTCTCTTCTTTTGACTCTTTGATTGAAGTGGTTCCGGACTTGCTGTTGGTAAGCAGCCAGCCTGATCCCGGCGGCCTCCCTTCTTTCATCCAGAAGATCAAGATTCTGAGCCAAATGCTGGTTACTTGGTCCTTCGACCCAAGCCTCGCTCCGGAGGGTTGGAACCCGGATCTCAGTCAGAATCACGGCTTCAGCACCGTACGCCATGGCAAAAGGGGTCTCTCCAGTGGGTTGTCTGGGGGTCGTTCTGTATGACCAGAGAACTTCGGGCAGTTTCTCTAACCAGGCCCCTTTGGCTTCTTCAAGTTTTTTGGCCAGAGTGTTGAATATAGTTCGATTTGTCCTTTCCGCCTGCCCATTCCCTTGCGGGTAGCCGACGGAAGACGTGTTCTGGTTGATACCATGTTCGGCAAAGAAAGCTCTAACCTCCTTGTTGTCCAGGTTTGTTCCGTTATCCATCATGATCGTTCTTGGTAGCCCAAATCTGCATATAATGTTGGTCCATACGAATTTGACGACGTGACTCCCTTTGACGGTGGGATAGGCTTCGGCTTCAACCCATTTGGTGAAATAGTCGGTTGCCAGAAGGACGTACGCATTCGACCGGGTTGCTTTCGGTAAGGATCCCACTATATCCATTCCCCACCGGGCGAATGGGTGCGGTACTATAGTGGGATGCAGGAACTCAGGTGGCCGATGGATAGCATCCCCGTGCATTTGACAGGGCTTGCACCTTCGGATGTATTCCTCGGCATCCCGAGACAGGTAGGGCCAGAAGTACCCTTGAGACAGTACCTTATGGGCAAGGGACCTGCTACCGGAGTGGTTTCCACAAGCCCCACTGTGAATCTCGTGCATCACTGCTCTAGATTCTGACGGTGTGATACATCTCAGGTAGGGACCGGAAAAGGACTTTCGGTAGAGTTGCCCGTTTATGATTGAGTACCGGGCCGAATTCCTCCTGACCTTGTGAGCTTCAGCTTTATTTTCGGGAAGAGTTCCATTACGTAAGTAATCTGTCAGGGGATCCATCCAACTGGGCTCCCATGGGATGAGCATTATTCGTTCGGGCTCTTGAATGCTGGGCCTTTGAATAAAATCCAACAGTGCAACCCGGGTTAGATCCTCTCCGGCCGAGGAAGCTTGATTGGCCAGGTGGTCAGCTTCAGAGTTTTCATTCCTGGGGATCTGGGTAAAGGTGACTCTGTGAAAACTTTCTGTCTCTTTCAAAACTAGCGCTCAATACAACTTCATTGTCGGGTCCTTTGTTTCGTATTCTCCGTTGATCTGACGGACAACAAGTTGAGAATCACTGTGTACTGCTAAGGACTGAATCTTGAGGCTTCGGGCTATCCTCAAACCGGATACGATGGCCTCGTACTCTGCCTCATTTTTTGTGGCCGGAAACTGCAATTGCACCGACATATGAAGGCGTGTCCCATCAGGTGTTAAAATTTCCAGGCCAATTCCTGATCCGGAAGAGCTGGCTGATCCATCCACAAAGATCTTCCATGTATCCAGTTCACTGTTCTGGTCTGGCTCCTCAGTCTCACTCTTGAGCAAAAAGTCCGCTACAGCCTGTCCTTTGATGGAAACCCGGGGTATGTATGTCAAATCATATATGCCCAACTCGATGGCCCACTTAGAGATTCGTCCTGAGAGGTCAGGCTTCGACATAATAACCCGTAGGGGTGTAGCTGTTGGGACAACGATCGGGTGGGCCTCAAAGTAATGCCTTAGCCTTTTCTTGGCGTTCACCAGTGACAGAATCAGGTTTTCCTGCCTGCTGTATCTAGTTTCTGCCTCAGCCAAGGATTTGCTGGTGTAGAATATTGGCATTTGAAGGTTCCCGTCCTCTCTGATGAGGGCGACACTGGTTGAAGCGGAGGATACTGCTAAATAAAGGTATAAGACTTCATCGGGGGTGGGTGTAGACAAGATGGGGGGCATGGTCAGGTACTCTTTTAACCCCGCCAGGGCCTCCGATTGTTCGTGACCCCAGATCTCTCCCTTCTTCACCTTTATTGCTTGAAAGAATGGTCGGCACCGATCAGTGAGTCGTGAGATGAATCTGCTAAGTGCTACCACTCTTCCCGTCAAGACTTGAACGTCTTTATGTGTTCGGGGCTCCTTCATTTCTATAAGAGCTTTGACCTGTGTCGGGTTGGCTTGGATACCAGTTCGGTCCACGATGTGCCCCAGGAACTGTCCAGATGATACACAAAAAGAACACTTTGCTGGATTAAGCTTCATGCCATGGGACCTGAGGGTAGCGAACACTTGGCATAGGTGAGTGATGTGGTCCTCCTTCTTTCTGCTCTTGACTACAGTATCGTCAATGTAGGCTTCGATTACTGTGCCCATCATACCTTTAAAGATCTTGTTGACCAATCTCTGGAAAGTAGCACCTGCATTTTTCAGTCCGAAAGGCATAACTTTAAAGCAGTATGTACCTGTTTCAGTAATGAATGAAGTCTTTTCCTCATCCTTCGGGTTCATTTTTATTTGGTTGTAACCTGAATAGGCATCCAGGAAAGTTAGACGGTCATAGCCCGAGGTAGCATCAACCATCTGGTCGATCTTTGGGAGTGGAAAACTGTCCTTCGGGCATGCCTTGTTCAAGTCGGTAAAATCAACGCAAACCCTCCATTTGCCGTTTTTCTTTTGGACAACCACGACGTTGGCAAGCCATTCGGGATACCTGACTTCCCGGATGAAGCCGGCCTGGAGCAGTCTGGATACTTCATCTGCTATAATTCGGTTCCGATGTGCCCCCATGCGCCTTTGCTTTTGCCTGATTGGTCTGACGTTTGGGTCAACATGCAATGAGTGCTGTGAAACGTCGGGATCTATTCCCGACATGTCTGTATGCTCCCATGCGAAGACGTCAGAGTTGTCCTGCAGCAATTGTGTTAGTTCCTCAAATTCAGAATCGGTGAGGGTTGTACCTGCAAAAGTAACTTTTTCCGGGTTGTCGGGCACGACACAGATCGATTGTAGTGGTTCAACCAAAATTGGGGAGCCCGGCTCCCCATTCTTTAATTGCTATTTGGAGCATGAACTTTGCTCCTTCGATCGGGGTACCCCTGGGGCCTGGACCTTCCGGATCTCCTTTAGAGTGACCGAATAACATTCCTTGGCGGCCACCTGGTCGCCCTTGACATCAATGGTGCCTGTACCGTCAGGGCTTAAGCATCTCATGACCTGGTGAAGAGTCGAAGGCACACCTTGCATTCGGTGAATCCATCCCCTTCCCATAAGCAGATTGTATGAAGGTTTGGCGTCCACCACAACGAATGTCTCGGTCAGGGTCATATGAGCGGCAGACACAGGTAACTGAACTTCACCGATCGGCTCGATTTGCCTGCCGTCAAAACCTGCGATGGGGCATCGGGATGTCATAATTTCAGATGGATTGATTTCGAGCTTTTCGAAAGCCCATTTGGTGATGATGTTGACACTGCTCCCAGGATCGATCACGACTCTTTTCACAAGGCAGTTGGCCACCATTAGGGTCACAACCAGAGGGTCTTCATGCGGGGTTTGGACTCCCCGAAGGTCCGACACCGAGAAAGTGATGTGAGTTTCTTCAGCCTTGTATCGGGCTTCACTAATTTCGTTGACTTTTCTCATTTTGTGGGCTTTCCGTAGATAGCTTCGGCGCGATCCTTCGGTCTCTTTGGGTGGGGGGCCACCATGAATCATGTTGATGATTTTAACCGGCTGTGCATCCGAGGGGTTTCGAGGGACGCCGGGGGCGCGTTGATCGGTTCTTGGCCTGTCTCGTTGGACGTAATCCCGGAGTACTCCGCGAAGTAATAACGTCTCCACCTGTTGCCTTAGATTGCGGCATTCGTTCGTGATGTGCCCGAAATCACCATGGAAAGCGCAGTGTTTTGTCTTGTCTCTCTGGTCAAGTGGTTGTCGCATGGTAGGGGGTTGCTGGAAAATTCCTTTGGCTTTGTTCTCCTGGTAAAGTTTTGCAAGGCTAACCTTCAGGGGTGTTATCCTTTCTTCTAACCTGGGTCGTTTAGATGGCTTTGTGACTGATAATCCCGTTGGGGCTGACGATCCCGGTGGAGTTAATCGCTTCCGATCGATCAATCGATCCTTGGACTGGATTTCAAGGCCGACAAAGGCTGATCTCCTTTGCCTGATAGTTTCCTCCTCTTCAATTCTCAAGTATCCCTGGGCCCTAGAGTTTAGTTCCCCAATGCCCGATGGAGGGCGCTTCACCAAAGATTGATGGAACTTTGTTCCAGGAATTAGGGCCATCCTGAATGCCTCAACCGCAGAGTGCTGGTCACAATTATCCACAGAAGAGGACTCGATGTTGAATCGGGATAGAAAAATTTTCAGTGACTCTCCTTTCTCCTGGATCATGGTGAAGAGGCAGGATATGGTCTTCTTCTGTCTCTTGTTTCCGTAATACTGGGCGATGAAGAGCCTGGTTAACTGTTGCCAACTGCCAATGGATCGGGGTGGCTGCTTCCTAAACCATAATAGGGCGGCCTCAGCAAGGCTTGTGGAGAACACTTTACATAGCAGGGACTCGTTCTCGGCGTACATGGTCATTTTCTGATGAATCTGGTATATGTGCTCTTCGGGATCCCTTGTGCCATCATAAGGGGTGAATTGTGGCATACCGAACTTCTTTGGGAAAGGCTCTTGGGTTATTTCCTGAACGAAGGGCGACTGTATCAATTCAGTGGACGCCTGGATGGCCATGTCGTCCGTAGATCGGGACCTCAAGTCCCCGAGAACTTTCCTTTGGAACTCATCCATCATTGCTTGAAGTTTCTGGGGGGTTATAGACTCGTCGGCTGCTGGAGCCTTTCTTGAGCGCTGAGAAGATTCGGCGTGCTCTTCAGGTTGGTTCAGAGAATGGTCGATCGCCGCCACCGGAGGGTTAGGCGTAACTGCCGGTAAGGTAGCTGCTGGTGGAGCCAACCTCTCCCTGAGCTCTGCATTCTGTTTCTCCAAGGCCACGTTACGTTCCTCAGCAGCCGCCAGGCGTTGAAGAATTTGCTCCATGGTCTGGGAATCCTCTGCACGATTGTCCTCAGTGGGCAAAATGCCTGCCTGTGAACGAGTGACTGGCATTCTCGTCCGGGGAAGTAGTGAGTGGAGGTTTTTGGAGGCGGAGGGTCTTTTGCCTATCAAACAGACTTAGCCTTTTGAGATGGGAAGAAGGAGGCGATTTTACAGATACCGAAGGGCATTTGAAAAATCAGGAACTCCTCATCTGCTTCCCACAGACGGCGCCAATGTGTAAACACATAAAAATGTTCAACACCATTTCCAATGCCTTTATTAATTTTCGGATTCTCTTTATATACATTTTCTAAATGGGCTTCATTACTGGGTTCATAAAAAGCTTGCTGGCCCAAAAAGTTGATGGGCCTGATGACAGATGGCTTTGATGGGCCTGATGACAGATGGGCTTTGATGGGCCTAATGACAGATGGGCTCAGTTGGGCTGGACATTTCCACTCTTACAGTTACAAATCGGGTGATAGCGAACCATAATTGACATAGAGAAAGGTATTGAACAATAGAGGATATCTATGTGTGTGTGTGTATATATATATATATTGGTGGAGAACAACTTGGGCACATTTATTGGTTTTTGATATGCTTCAAATGGTATATAACTTTCTCTTAAGTTTTTAGTCCTTGTTTATAAAATAAGAAATATGCATTAGCTCTTTGAAGAGACAAGTTCCATCAAGGAAGATCTCTTGTTTGAGGCATTTCCTATTGTCAAAGGAAGGAACTGTGGTTATATTTGACTTTAGTGCTATGATTTTAGTCACTCTATGGCCTTCTTTTTAGCCATATGACAGATGTGATATCAAATTTGACCTTTGCAACATTTTCAGATTTTATTGCTTGATTTTCTCCTAGTTACAGTACAAATAACAGTCTTAATTCCTGACATACAACATCACAATATATATATATATATATATATATATATATATAAACATATATGATAGCTTGTTTTTGAGGCCACATGAAAGGCCACCATCTAACCATCTACACTGCTATTTGCTTTTTTGCCACTAGGTCATTCACCTGACCCTTTCAATCTCTCGTTTTGGTGCCCTTTACAAAAAGTGCACATCAATATAGAGAACGTCATTTTGATTCTACCAGTAGGTAAGACATCAGTTCATACTGCATGACTGCTTCTGCATACATAAAGCCTAAAATAACTTTTATGATGAAGCAGCAAAATAAAACATTATAATGACTTTTCAATCCAATCCCCACTACATTCACCATTTATCCACCACCTTTTGCCTTCAGCCAATCTGGAGACAGATCAGCAATACATTTCCTATCAGTCAACCTCCATTTTCACCAGAAAAGTCTCTACCAAGCTAATATATATACATACATCATATATGCCTGAAAGTGACCATGACACTATTCCAACTACCCAGTCTTGTAAACAAGACCAAATCTAAATGAAAAGCATAATCAACTGATAAGAGCTCCTGCTCTGCAGATAACCCGTTAACCAACCACCACCTCAGCCCTGGCAATGCCTTTGGCTCTACTGGCAACAATGAACAATGATTTGCCCCCTCTTATCGGAGAAACTATGAAGTTGGCCCTGGAACAGCTTACACTTCGTTTTCATATAACTCAACTCAATTTTCAACAGAACTAGGGCAGCCAGAAAGTTAGGAAGTACTATGTTGATCTAACAAGAGCAAGTGGTATTTAATTACTCGGTACATATTTTATACGACAAATGCTAAAATTTGACAGTCAACAGAGTTGAGCAAAGAACAAAACATAACTCATTCTACAAGACTGTCCAACTCCATCTCCCATCAATTTCGGGGACCCTCTTGATGCAGGCTGCTACATTATCAAGAGCT
This sequence comes from Cornus suecica, assembly GCA_963922005.1. Classification (NCBI taxonomy): domain Eukaryota; kingdom Viridiplantae; phylum Streptophyta; class Magnoliopsida; order Cornales; family Cornaceae; genus Cornus; species Cornus suecica. The sequence goes on from OY998248.1 coordinate 35,961,063, forward strand.
ACTTCAGTTATTACCCCCACTTAGATATATCTTCAATACAACAAGCAGCGGTACCTTTCAGTAACGTGAACGGCTTCTAACCCTGCAACATTAGCCTGCTCATCAGTATCAAAGAATCACAAAAGTCACAATAGCAGAGCAGCCCAAATCGAAGAACAAAAAGAAGCACCTAGGGGATCGAGATTGGGAGATGGATCGGGAGTGAGATCGGGTAGGAGAACGAGAGCGGGACCAAGATCGTGATCGCGAACGAGAATGATACTTTCGAGACCTCCCTCCGCTTGGACTCCTGCTGCGTCTGTATCTTCTATGGTAGTGTGTAGTTGCCCCAGTTAAAAGTGAAGGTGTTAGTTTACATTTACAAACTTACCAGGCCAACAATCAAACAAGTCACCCATCAAATATCATTTCAAAAACTATGGAAGAGACCTATGAGCATTGAGGACTCAACAAAAACAAATTATGCTCCAAACAAAGAAAATTATTTTTATTTAGGTTGTAATTTGACCACACACATCACATCCCAGAACACATGGAACTGACCTTCAATCTGAACTCAGACCTGAACAATTTATTGGAATAAAATAAGCAAAAAGATACAACCCGAACCAAAGCAAGAAACACGTGAAGAAGGCACAAATGACATAAGAAGAACCATGTTGGCTATGATTTCACTAAAAGAAGTCTTCCACCTACTTTCCTCTTCCTCTACTGTGTGTGTGAAAGAATCAATGTTTATAGTTTCGCACAAGCAGAAGGTATCGATATGCCTTTCCTCCAAAAGCTCATTTCAACCTTGACTCGTTTATTGCAGATGGTACCTCTTCACATAGTATACAGCTTTGTTATCCAATTACTTTGCATTATGGCAAGATAGAGAAACAATATGGAACGTAAAGGAAAACTAGAAGAAAAGTGCAAAGGTTTAAGTTGAAATTTCTACAACTTCAAAGCAAAGACAAGCTAGTCTTCTGCACGTCCACTGTGTTATCCAAATAAATAAAACTAAATTAACAGAATTGGGTAGACACGTGATTTTGAAAGGCTGTTTTATCTGGTTGTATGGTGGCGCGATTTTCTCCATGGAGGGTTTATCGATACGATGAAAAGCTGCAGGAAATACTGTCTCCTGTCTTACTTCAGAAAGGAATTGAACAAAGCAGTGCAGAGCATTAAATAAATTATTGAATCAGCTCACAAAGAAGAAAATCTCGAAATGGTGGGGAGCCTCAGGAAAAGAAAGGAGAAGAAATTTGATGTACATATGATGAACAAAATGAGTATAACATTAACCTAGAACATCGTGATAGCTACGCAACAATAAAGAATAAGAAAAGGAGTTCAAATCCATAAAGGAAGGAGCACAAATGTGTCACCAGATCTTCAAACCTGAGAAGCCTCATGCTGAAGATCAAGAAGAAAAAATGTATCTACAAACAATGAAAATTGTGAAGAAAGAATTAACAAAAATGATCATAGTAATTAAGCAAGAACACAAACAAACAAAGGAGTTAAACCAGCAAAGGTGGGAACACAAATTTCTTTCGCCTATAGTCACTCATAGTTACTTTTCCCAACAAAAGATATGGCGTGCAAAATTTGAAAATGACCAGCAATTGAGGTAATCATTTCTTTGATTTATGGGGACAACAATTACTTGAACTTTATCCATGCAGATATACACTTCCAAAATGTACTACCCTCTTTTCCAATCTGCTTCATTTTATTTTTTTGCTTGCTTTATTTAATTCTTATTTTTGTGCTTGGTGGGGTGGGTTTGGGCTAGCAGTAAACACTAACAATAGTTTGAGTTCAATTTTAATAAAATCATATTGTGGCATTCAAGCATATGTGAAATGTAAATAGTTGACAAGACTAACAATCTCTACTTGACTGACAGGCTAGTTTAAATTCCCCTAACAAAATGCACGTAATAGTCTAAAGGATAACCTCGCTAGAAACAAGAAACTGATCTCACCAACCAAACAAAACCAAAAAAATATGGGGTCCAACTTAACATTTGACAACCAATTATGCTAAACTACTTGCTGTGAAAACAAACCAAAAGAACCAATTAGATGATACTGTGAAAGTCCAAGAAAATACATGCCATCTTTGTGCGCATAACCTTCAAGCAACAATCACATGTCAAACTCATAAAAAATTAGCAATAACACTAGCAGCATAATGAACAGCCATGGATGCAACCTTAAAACAATGATGCCCGCTCAACAGAGGGGTCAAGTTGTAACAAAACAATAACCCTACTACTTTAAATTGCAACATGAAAAGGACTATGTACTACCTTGGAGGAGATCGACTGTAGCTGCCACTGCGGCTGTGGCGCCTCTGTCGACTTAATCGGCTTGTTTCTGCAAGTTTTTCAAGCCTCTGCCGCTCCTGTTCTCGCTTTTTAGCCATTTCAATAGCAGTATCTTTCTTAACTGTAAAAGTGATCGTAGAGCCTCAATTAACATCAAAATACAAAGCAGATGCACCCGTTATATGTCAAACTGTACATATAATCAGTGAGAGCACAACAAATATCCATAAATCGAAACGAGGCACCCATTATACGGAAAAGCAACAAAAAGGTGTTCCAGTCAACCTCTGACAATTGATGAATTGTTTTATAACTAAAAGGAAGAAAAATTAGAAACAAACTTTGTTTGTTTAATTGCTTGCTCATGATCCGCTTAAGTCGCTCTTGAGGCGTTTCCTTCTTCTCCCCATGCTGTTTAGAGATGCCCATACTGCTACCCGACTTACTTAACTTCGCTAACGCTGAGGACGTACTGCCAAGGTAATTAAGAAAAAAAAAAACAAAGAATAAGAAACAATAACATCTCCACCATCCGATTCCTCCCATTCATATCCAACAAGTTAGCTATGGAAAACGTAAATGTAGATGATCAACTTATAATTCAAATTTCATGAGTTACCTCACTGATGGTTTCAACAATTTAGTGTTCTTTTCCTTATCAAGGGATACACCAGAAGCAGGATCAACATGCAGAGCCTCAAGTATGCGACCAGATGCTGGCCTGTAGAAAGCATAAGCATTAGTGATAACAATTCAATACTTCCAGTCAAGAGGGATTCATCTATACATAAAGTCCTATTTAGGGGAAACAAGAGCTTCAGGAACGAAGCGTCCCTCCCTCTCCCTGTTGGCAGTTAGGCTGATAATCTAAGCCTGATTAATTCTAAAACAGAAAAGTTTGCCTCAGGTGACAAAATGGAGGATAAGCTGCAGCAGAGAAAAGATTTTCCAATCTATCTTTGCAAGAATAAAAGGTCGAGTGCCCCGACCGGTTCAAAACATCAGCTTGGGATGGAGGAGATGATGGTGGAGAAAATCCTTCAAGCTTTGGATCATTCCCTTCAGCAGTGTCCCCAAATTCAGTAATATACTCTATCTTAGATGCCTTTGATTTGCTTCGATGCCCATTATCGGAAGTAACACCACGAGAATAGCGCCTTGAGTGTGATGGTGACCATGACCTTGATCTTGATCTGCAATTGCTAAAACAGACAAAGATATAAAAGAATCCTTCCACGGGAAAAACTCCACAAATAGATTATGTGAATATAGCACACCTTCTAGAACGAGAATAAGCTTCATAAGTTGGACTTCGCCTAGGCTCCCTGAATATATTATACAGCAACAGGAGGTCTATATGATTTCTGATGCCTATAGGATTCAATAATCAACTGCAAAAATAAAATAGCTCTTCTGTTACCGGTAGGGATCATGATGAAGCACACGAGTCCCAGTAATCCGTGCGGCTTCTCTTTCTCTCTCTCTTTCTATTTGAGAAGCCTTCCTTCTTTCCTTGCGACTAAGCTTCCTCTGCAAAAGTTAAAGTTACTCAGAGAGCAGTTTATATATTATTGTACTCTCCAAATAAACCATGCCTTTGACCAACAAATGTAACACCTCTTTTTCCTTAATTCTTATAAAAATATCCATTTATGAGAGAAACAACGAGTAACAAACTTACAATTGAAGGATCCCCCTTCACCACTTCTTTTTGCCTCCTTTCCTCCTCTTTAGCTTTCTTATCCATGTAAACAAGCCAACCGTATCTCTTAACTCCAAATTCTTTTGCAATTGTTTCCATTGTTTCATCATTGCTATCATCACTGTTAAAATCCTCTTCATCGTCTTCATCCTCATCATCCTCATCATTGTCATCACCATCTGAATAATTCGTTTCCTCTTTTCCATCCCCATCATAAGAAAAACCAACCTGTGAATATGAACCTTTGTTTGCTGGAGGCTGAGCCGGATGAAGAGGTCTGTCATATATACAAAGAACAAGATACTAAATTTGCTCTATTTTATAAATATATATATATATATGCATACAAATGTGTGTGTCTGCTAAACATGCTACATAGAACTTAAATAATAATATCTGTATCTTCACAGAGGCACATAAATACAATAACATCATCAACTAATAGTAAAACTAGGTTTTACAACTAAAGAGGCATAGGACACACAAGCTGCCACTCCACATTGCAAATCAAAGCCAAAGAGAGGCAATGCTGGGCCTCATGAAGAAAAAAATATACAACAAAAATAAGTTAAACAGCTTTGCTTGTGCATACAATGGTGTAGAGTGTTTTCTTAAAGTGGGTATAGAATAGAACCCTTTTGCACCCTACTCTGGATTTTCCGTTTACATGTCCTTGCACTTCTTGAACTCATTATTTATCCAGGTTAAATAACTACATACAAAATGAAGAAATAGAAGTAGCTGAAACAAAAAACTTTAACCTGTCTGATCCAAATGGAGCAAGTATCTTTGCCTCCATCTCTTGATTGACATGTTGCAAACCCTCTTCATCAGCATCTGTTAGTAGAAAACCTTAAGCTCATAAAAATGATTTTAAAAAACTTCCTTGCCATAACAGTGACTCCGAAGAAATATGCATGTTCATTGCCAGATATTGCCTTGTCAAAAATGGAAGACATAGCAAGAAGAATATGAAATGAAAATGTTCACGAATTCAACACACGATCAAAAAAACGAAGAAGTACCGACATCCTCTACGTCGATGCTTAATTAAATCCCGATAACGCTCAAAATTAACAAACTCTTCTAGTTCTTCCTCTTCCTCTGTTTTTTCAGGGATCCGAAAACGTCGGGATTCAGAATCACGAATGAAATCGAGAAGAGCACGGCCATCAAATCTGCTCAGGTTAAAGAGAATTATTATAGCAGTTGAAGGCTCATGACCAACCTTAAAAAAATTGAAGAAAGAAAAAGAAAAAGAAAAAAAAGCAAAGAGGCCCAACAAGAAGTACCTGTCAATCAAAATATTTTGTTTTCCATTCCACGGTATCCTGATATAGAGACAAATATCAGTTCAAGTCAAGGGGGACATATATTTTCAACCATTGTGTCAATCAAAAAATAATAATACAGCCTTTCCTAGAATGAGCTAAATTACATGACAAAATATCCTATCAAAGATTTATTTTCAATTTATTAGATAAGTACTGAGTACATAACTCACAGTTTATAGATCCTAGTTTGGAAGTTACCTATGACTTCTGAGTGCTCTTCTACATATACTTCTTCTTTATAATTATTGATAAGTAAGAAATATATTATATATAAAAAAAGGCTCATACGAGAAGCGCATCCCATATACAAAAGCACCCTACGGCCTTAAAGAACCAAAAGAAACCAACTTTTCCTCAATGGAAGTACAAAATCTACCCAAACAGAGCCCACGTGATTCTCTTCTACATATACTTCCCTTGTTAGGGAGAAAATAACCTATGATTTATTGGTCAATATTGTGAGAGGGGGCTGGTGAAGGTTCAGTATATATACTAGACCTGTAAACGGGTCGGATTCGGATCGGATCTGTCCTGATCCGATCCGAATCCGATAAGCTTATATCCGATCCGACCCGACCCGATAACCCGATGGATTTTTACTTTATTGATCCAAATCCGAATTTGTTAATTTTCGGATATCCGATCCGATAACCCGATCCGATTAAGTAAAAAAAATACAAAAAATTATTATTATTAATTTTTTTTATGTTATTTTTTAAGAATATTAAACACTAAATTATATATTTTACAATCAATGCTTATAATACATGATTATAAAAACATAAAAATGAATAAGCGAAAAAAAAATTCAAATATAATTAAGTATATTATTTAATATTTACATATTAATAACATAATATATATGTGTATATATAAAATTAATCGGATCGGGTTATTATCGGATCGGATTAGGCAAATCCAAATCCAATTTGTTAAGGAATCGGATTATCGGATTCGGATCGTATTCGGGTTATCGGATTTTTTTTTTAATCCAAATCCGGCTAATCGGATCGGATTCGGGTAAAAATCCAATCCATTGACAGGTCTAAGTATATATGGCCAGATGGGTCAGCATTACCTTACATTTGAACCAAGGGAAATAGTGGAGAAAAGAGCAATTAAGAGAGTATTTAGTGTTTATTTTGAAACTATGAAGGAAAATAGGAAAGGAAAAAAGGGCGAGAATTATTTGTTAAAATGGTATTTCAAATATCCTTCCACTTGTGGAAGGATTAGAGATAAAGCATATAAAATGATTACCATTTCTGCTACTATTTCTGTAAGAACCTGAATTCCTGTTTTGGCTTACCACTTTAAGAATAATAATAAAAAAAATCCATTATTTATCTAATCATTCAAATATCTCAAGTGTTACCACTATCCCATCCTTCCTCAACCCACTTGGTTATGCAAAGACAATATGAAAGGTTGCCGTTATCATCTTTTTCCCTTTTAATTTCCACGAACTAATGCTATCATTCCCGTTCTTCCTTTCTGACTTACCTAAATGCATGTAGAGGGCAGGATCTTTGAGCCTGTCGGGTCCCCACTCCGTACCGCCCTTAACGGAATGGGTTCGGTATCCTCCTAATCTGGTGAGGGGTGGATTTGGGAAGAAAACTAAAAACCCGTAGTATCCTGAACCCGCCTCAGTTGATCGTTGAAATGCAAAGAAAAATTCTTTAATAGTTACAAATTTTTTATTTCTTCCTTATTTCCTATGATGATCCAAATTTGAACAACATTTTTGTTTTTAGGAGCGTTAAATATATGAATAGACGAAAACAATTTACAAAAATTCATCTTAAATTTGTTCAAGTTGGAACTTTTTTTACTAAAAGATATGCATATCGGGGCACCCTGAATCAGGTTTGGGATGGGTTCAGGCCACCTAGAATCTGGTTTGGGAAACATAAACTATAACTGGGAAAACGGGTTTGGGAAAAGGGTGCCCCATTCCAAACCCGCCAAGTTGACATCTCTAATCCTCGAACTCCCTAAATTTCATGACACCATTTGACACATTTTCCAAATAGCTTATAGGTTAAGAATATTGTGCGACATTTTGCATTAAAAGGAAAAAATCCTTTAATCTACAGCTATGCATTACTTGAGCTTTGCATGGACCAAAAAGCTTCACCATATAGTTGTTAAAGGCGCCCTAGGCCCCAAACACGCCCCAAATTCGTCCAGGCTCAGGTAGTCACCCTGCTACAAACCAAGCCTCTTCAATCAGGTCACATAAGCCCTCGAACCACTTTTTAGTAGGCTCCAGTCCCCAAAAAAGGTGTGCTTAGTCTTTGTGACACATTTCCATTTTTATCATATTGTTTAATTTCTTGAATCATTTGACGAAACTTCTAAATTTAAGATTTATTACTTACATAAACTGCTATTAGCGCTTGATTCAGAAGTTATACAATGATATATGTTTAAATATGTAATATTATTACACATGCACCTTATTTTCATCAAGCTTAGGCATTATACTGCCATCCGCTTAGGCTCCAGAAGGCCTTTGAAGCCTCAGTGCTCCCTGAGCCTTCATACATAAAGCTAAAGTTATACGAAAACCCATCACATTCTCCATGCTCCGTATATACTCATCCAAAGACCCTTAGTGCACTCTGAGTGTTCATACATAAAGCTAAAGGTATAAGAAAACCCATCACACTCTCCATGCTCCGTATATACCTATCCAAAAACTATAAACACAACTCATATACCCACACACACATAAGAAGGATATTCATAATACTCGCTAAATTTAAGGGGTGCTGAATAAAGAGTCACAACATATGACAATCTATCAACCTTACTCTCCAAGGGGTGCAGGATGTTCAGTGTACACCAAGGACCATAGTTCTTCTCAAGATAAGCAGTAATACAACACCAATTAGTACAATTCTCCTCAAAAGAAAAAGGGAAAAAAAAAATTCAAATTTCAGTACACATGAATTGCATAAATAAAATTTCAGACCACCACCAAAGCACCATGTCGTTATGGAATAAGGCTTTGCCACCCGCATAGCAATGAAAATAAGAGAAATCAAACTTCCAATGATGAATCTCACTTTTTTACTTGGGGTGAAATATGGAACAAATTTTCTTAAAAAAACAAAAAAAAAAAAGAAATACAGAACAAATTGAAAAAAAATCCAAAAGTACTAGAAAGGCCACTTATAGAAAAACAAGCATCAAAATCTCCAACCTTTAGTAACTCACTGCATCAGAACTAAAGCAAAACATGAACACTAGAAAGTCTTTCCCCCAAATCCAAAGAAAGTAACAATCTTTCAAAGATCTACTACAACTTAAAACAGGAAATTCTATGCCATTAAAATAACCCCCGTTCATCTCCCTCCATATAATGCAGAAAACACAAAAATCTAATCAGCATTCCCTAGACCCAAAGATCAAGTGCCTCCCTTGTTCTCTTGAGAACCCACTAAACCCCTAAATCCCCGGGGCATGAACCAGTAAAGAAGATGATTGCCTATCCATTACGCCACCCGAAATTTGCAAATTTCAACAACAATTAGACACGATTACCCAATCGGGCCAATCCCCCATTTTCTATGTTGTCCTTCCTACCTTCTAGCAACCTCTACTTTTCCATAAAGTTAATAAACCCCATATAATTCCACTACCCAATTAATTCTACAAGCTCTTTCACATTGTTAAATTCAATTTTTCCAGAACTAATAGCAAACCCCAAATATATATCTCCACCAAATTTCCAATTCTTCTATGTTATCGAGTAAACCATCCTTCAATGCCAAAACCCACTAATCATTTGTCAATTACAACACAACAAAATCAAATAGAATAACGAAAATTCCACATAAAAGCTGAACCTGAAAATTCTCTAACGAACATATATAAATATAGAGGGACTGAAAAGGAGACGAGCATCAAACTTGCTGATAATTTCCCGGGAAAATTATATTTCCCTTAGGAAAATAATGAAAGAGGGTTGAAACTTACAGGCCTTGCTGATCTTCGGCGGCTTGGTAGAGGCCGTCATCGCGGTACATGCGGCAGCGAGATCCGGCGACCTGGATCGATTGCTGAGGGTCGCCGCGGCGTTTCGCGAGGAAGATGGCGCGTCGCTGAGCTCTCTTCCGAGCAGCGTCCATCATGTCGTGGACCTTCCTCTCCGATCTCCGAGCTTCGTGCCACATCTTGTATTGAGATTGACGATTTCGATTGCGTTCGGTGCAGAGTGGTGGATAATGAAAACCCTAAACCTAGATGAGCGGTGCAGAGTCGTGGATGAAACCCTAACCCTAGATGTGTGTGTGTGAATGGAGACTGATTAGCAAGGTTGATCATATAATGGAAGACTGGGGAAGATATAGAAGTACAAATCAAACAAAGGGTTAATTTCATTTAATGCCCCTGAACTTTGTAAATATTTTAATCAGACCCCTTACGTTTGCAAATACATATCATTTTCACCATCTAATGTTATTTTCATAGCTTTTCAGACATGATATTACCCAAAATTTTAATTTCATACATAAACTATCCCTTAATCACATGCCACATCAATAACGTAAAAGAAAATTTTACTATATTATCATGGGGTAAAATAGGTATAACAAAAATATAATATCATTTTTTTCTCCTCTTTCCCCTCCTCCGCTGTCGCTACCATCACTATCGGGCCTTAACTGAACGGGGTGATCGACATTTTGTACCGGATTCGATGCAGTTAGAGATAGTGATACATCAGGCAAAGATAAAGACATATTAAGGCATAATTTGAATGGAGAGAATTGGAAGGAAAAGAAAAGAAAATAAATGATAGGACTTTTCATGTTTGGTTTGTTAATGAGGAGAGAAAAAAATATATTGGAGGGATAGTTTATCCCTCCAAATCTATTAATTGTTATTCTCCAAAAAATGAGAAGATTTGAATAAAAATGATAACACTTAAGTGATATTTTTGTAATACCAATTATAATCTTAATATTTTTAAAAGAGAAACTTAAAAATATTTGGTTATTAGGATATAATAGTAAATTGATTAAAATGATTTCTTTTATTTTCTCTTATATTTCCCATCCAAACGAAAATACTATCATTTTTTTCTTTTCCTTCATAATTTATTCAAACATGAATTTTAGACATTGTTACCTTTTTTTTTTTTTTTTCTCTCATAACTAATGTTATCATTTATTTTATTTTATCTCTAGTTAATCCAAACAAAGCCTAAGAATCTTTAGTTTCGGCTTCTTCTCCCTATTGTCTCCTTCATTTTCTTCATCCTTCACCTCTCATTTCAATGAAATTCCTGTAATTTCATTCAAATGCAAAAAGTCCCTCCTTACCCACCTATTATTCTCTTAACTTTGGGGTAAGGATCGTCTGCAATTATTAGTGCAACAAAAGTTGCAAAACGCTACCGTTTTGGGGTCACAAACTTAACTCCCTTAGTTTTGGGTTAGGATCGTCAGCCCTGAGTGCTGCTGCGATCAAAAGATGCAGCAAAATTATAACCAGTTGCAGCATCTTTTATAGGAAAATCAGCAAAACATATTTGCTACATTTTTAATTTGCTGCATTTAATTAAATGCAGCAAAGATGTTTTGCTGATTTTCTTATAAAAAATGTTGCAACTGATTATAATTTTACTGCATTTTTTGATGGCTTCAGCGGCTCAGGGCTGGCGATCCTAACCCTTAGTTTTGAGTTAGGACAAAATTATAACCAGTTGCAACATTTTTTATAAAAAAATCAGAAAAACATCTTTGTTGCATTTAATTAAATGCAACAAATGAAAAATGCAGCAAATATGTTTTGCTGATTTTCTTATAAAAGATGCTGTAACTGGTTATAATTTTGATGCATTTTTTGAAATATATATATGTCTATATTGTGTATATTTGGTGTCTTCATTTTGGGTAAACCTCATCTTCTTGGCAATCCATCTAAGGGGTTTTAAAAACTAAGGGTTTTTAAAAATTTGTAAAATATATATGTCTATTTACACACATATGTTCTCAATTTTTTTCTGATTTCGATTTGTTGATTTTTAGCAATTTCGATTGTGGTTTCGATTTCGATCTGTGGAATTTCCCTCTCGATTTGATATTCAATTCTTTGTTAAACTTAGGGTTTTGCTTTGCAGATCCGTGGACAAGTTAGATTTGAAGCGGCCTCATAGTCTTGGTTTTCTACTAAAATCGTGAGTTCTTATTTTCTTTAACCTATTTTTTTCCCCTTTTTATTTGAACCCACTGAAGAATCTGAACACTCTGTTGAAGCTCAACCCGTATGCTAAGACCACGAGGAGGATCTCGCTGTTGGCTGAGGCGCAGCGCGTCAAGGCGAAGAAGGGGAAGGGAGAGAAAGCCAATCACCACAAGGGTATATTTAATTGTATTTTCATCTTCTGTATTTTTTGAATGCATGCATATCAATTTGTTATATTGTGTATATTTGGTGTCTTCATTTTGGGTACATAGTTTTTGTTGTCTAAGGTAATAGATGATTAGGAAACAAATATAATTAGTATGAGTTTAGTTTTGATCAAGGTTATGTTTATAGAATTTTGATGTTTATGGAATTGATGTTGTGTTGATTCATTGTAATTGTAAACACATGTTGATATAAATACTTGAATCAGTTGTATACATGCCCGTATAAATTGTGTTGTTGTATTTGTTCTGTTAGCTCTATGTTTGTATGAATGAAATTTCCATTGATGCAATGCTATTCCTCATACCTATATCCCTATGAACCTGAATTTATGGGTATCTATTTACTGTTATATATATTCTTTACACAGATTTAAAGGCATAATTATGTGTGTACTTAGTTTATAAGGACAATAGATCCTCGAAAAAATTGATGTCATACTCACTATTTCTGCTCTCATAGTAATAGAAATTGATTTCTTTTTTTTTTTTTAGTTATTTGTTACTATTATAATTTACTATAGGACATTTGAGCTTTTATCCTTGTATTTTATTTAAAATTTGTGGGGGGAAAAATGAAAGAAAATGTTCAATTTAGAAGCTTGAGTAGTAAATTAAATGGGTTGTCTTATAAAATTTATTTTATTCATTTTGCAAGTGACTAGGCATTATTACATTTAGTGGTTTATTTAATTTCATATTCTTTTTGTAGTTAGAATTCAATCGAAAGGAAGTGGGGTTGTGGATCTCCATATAGTTGGGTTTTAAATATAGGAGCATGGGAAAATAAATTGGCTTTTGTGCTTGGTAGGCAATATTCTTACTTAGAAGTGAAGTGAACTTGTTATACCTATGATATTAGGGATTTCGGTGAACATATGGGGTTAATTGCATGCATTGTAATAATATACAGTTTCAGTTGGAATTGGGATGAATTGAATTGTTTCATGTTTAATTGGTTCAATTTGAATGTTTTGTGACATATTTGATTATTCAGTTTGATACATTGGGGATAAATTGGTTTAATCAAACTAGGAAAATGGATGGTATGTAGAATTTTTATGTAATATATTGTGGTTAAATACGGGAGTATGTTTAAAATAGTATCTGGATGGCGTGTGATGGGTCCGTGGACCTTGTTGGGATTGAGATTTGGAATATGGACTGGAAATGGGTTTTATTTCGTATTTTGATACATTGACTGGTTTTTATCACTTCCAGGAGTGAATACTTTAGGGGACATGTCGACGAAATTTTTATTAAATGCAATTATAAATAAACAGATTTTTCCAATAATTGAAAGGAATAAATTGTAATTTTCTATGATTCAAGGATGGTGATGATACATGATAATTGTTGTTCTAAGAAGAGGTGACTTGAATTGGGTGATTAAATTGTAATTTTCTTTACCTTAGTTATATTCTTTGATGCAGTTGGGTGATTAAATTGTAATGACAACCATTTACTAAAGCTAGTAATCGAATCTTTGCTACAGTTTTCCATTAGAGGTTTGGACTGTGGAAATTATGCAGACGTCGTGAAGAGAAGTCTAGGTTGATATTATCAAGTTGGTTTGGTGGGGGACATTAAACCTATCTAACATGTTGAAGTCCACTTGAATTTCATGTTTTATATTAATTTCGATGTGGGTGGTTGTGTCCAATGGTATTGAATTGATTGAGTTGTGTAATAATGAATCTGATGTCTACATTCGTATTGTATTATTTCTTTGTAACTGAATTTCATTACATAAACTTACATTTTTTTCTAAAGATGTATGATAGTATGGTTAAGTCATTTCATCAGGTGCATGTTCTCATGTCAAATAGTGTTTTATTGAAGTAAGTTTGCAGTTTTGAAACACAAATCATAGCAATGGACTGATACCATATATCAATCGACTGACTCAACACAAACTGGAAAGAAAGAAAAAAAAATCAATTGATTGATAAACCTTTCCTGATTGGTAACAAAAAAAATTTAAAATAATTCTCTAATATTATATTTTTACATACACACGTTGAAACATTACCTATATGAAAAATTCAAGTTGATTTGATCAGGTAGGAAGAAAGGATAATTGATGTAATAAAATTAATTAATTTAAAATGAAGTGTAAAATAAATGAAAAATAATTTAAAACAGTTTTGAAAAAAATATATATTAGCTTGACTAGTATAATTTAACAGTCCACTAAAATATTTTGTTGTATGAACGACATCAGCTTTTTTACCAAAGGCAACATTTTTAGCACCAAAGGCAACACTATTATTACTAAAGAAAAGTATACTACGAATTTGAGTTTTTTGGAAATTTTATTGAAATACATGTCCAAATAACATTAAAAATGTGTTCAAACATTAAGTTTAGAGATAAGTTAGGGTAACCCTATCAATACCCTAAACTAACTATAAAACAAACTTAATAAAATGTAGTAGCTTATTTTCTACCAAAAGTAGCATAAAAACTACCAAAATGTAGCAACGTTAATACTAGAAGCAACGAATAGATTATTTCAAAAAATTTAAAATATGATGTATCATAATAAATAAATTCTAAAAATGAATTATTAATTATTTATACTGTATATATTTATTTTATTTATTTATAATTTATATTTCATTTATTATATATTTTTTAATTAATAATTAGTTATTAGGATTCCTTAATTTATAATTAGTAATTATAAATTAATTTTTAATAGCTATTAGATTAATTTAAATCATTATTAATTCATTTAAAATTTAAGGGTATGTTATCGTGGATTATCCTTTTCTTCCTGCCCAATCAAGGCAACTTTACTTTAAAACTTTATTTCCTACTCAAACACATGACACATGGATGTTTGTTTGCCCTATTACAAAAAGTGCTGCTTTTGGTAGTATATTTGCTTCCGTTAATATTAATGTTGTTGCCCTTGGTACCAAATTTGAGAACACCTTATAATTACTAATTTATTTGGTTAAAATTTTAACTTAATTACATAATATCACTTCCCAATAATATCTTTACCAATTGGGATTCATTTAATTTTAATTTTTTTAAAAAATTAAAATTATCTATTTGCTGCCTCTAGTAATAAATTTGCTGCATTTGGGAATATTGATGTTGTCTTTAGTAGAAAATATGCTACAACATTTTGAATGAGTTCATTTTCTAGTTAGTTTAGGGTATTGATAGGAGTACCCTAACTTATCTCCAAACTTGCGGTTTCTTTAATTGTTACTTTTATAATTTTTTAAAATATTTATTCGTAATTTCTTATTTTATGGGCACATTTTTAATGTTATTTGGTAATGTAATTCAACACATTTGTTAATAAAAATAAATAAATAAATAAATAAAAACCAAATTTATAAGGTACTTTCTTTAATAAAAAATGTGATGCATTTGGTACTAAAACTGCTGCATATGGTACCAAAACTGATGCTATTCACACCAAAGAAACTAGCAGTTGACTGTTAACCTCCACCAATCAACTAGTTTTTTTCTTCTTCTGAAAACAGTTTTAAAATATTTTTTTAATATTAATTTGACAATATGTTTTATATTCTAGGTATTTATTTTATTTATTATTCATTTATTATATTGACAATACTTTGAATTGTAGATTTTCTGAATTTCACTTAACTGGATTGAGAATTTACTCAATTTCACTACTTTGAATTGGGAATTGGCACAATTTCACTTAATTGAACTCAATTTCACTCAATTGAATTGGGAATTCACTCAATTTCACTTATATGAATGGGGATTTACTCAATTCCACTTAATTAAACTCAATTTGACTTAATTTAAATTATGGATTTACTCAATTTGACATAATTGAACCCAATTTCACTTAATTGGACTCAATTTCACTCAATTGAATTTGGAATTTACTTAATTTCACTATATGAATTAGGGATTCACTCAATTTCACTTAGTTAAACTCAATTTAACTTAATTTAAATTGAGGATTTACTCAATTTAACTTAATTGAACCCAATTTCAATACTTTGAATTAAGGATTTTCTCAATTTTACTTAATTGAACTCAATTTCACTTAGTTGAAGTGGGAATTTTCTCAATTTCACTTAATTGAATCCAATTTCAGTTAATTGCTAGTAAGATAGGGTAACCCACTCAATATAGTCAATACCCTAAACCATCCATTTCCCAAATACTAATTTGTAATTACTAATAATAAATAATCAAATCACAAATTCACATATTATTCATTAACTAATAAAAATAATAAATTTCAAAGGATTCAAATTAAAAACAGATACTAAATATTTCTTCTTTTTGAAATCTCTAAATATATCAGTCGGCTACTACATTCCACCAGTTGACCAATAGCAATTTAGGGTAGGAATTGCATCATTTCTCCTTCCAGATACAACATTGTATGAAAGACCCGCAACAATATTTTAACCAAGTAAAAGTAAATCATGATTTAGAGATTTTTAACCAAATGCATTGGAGGTTTTCTTAATTTTACTTAATTGAACTCAATTGAATTAGGGAATTACTCAATTTAACTTAATTGGACCTAATTTTATTAGTAATTATTACTTAGTATTTAGTAATTATTAATTTATTTTATTATTTGAAATCATATTTTTGTTATTTAACTTCTTTGTAATTTGTGATTTATTTATTGTATATTAGTTATTTAATAAATTAAATTTGGAATTTTATTTTTTTCTATTAGTAATTACAAATTAATTTTTAGTACTTAATAAATAAATTTAAATATTTAATTATTTATTTTACTATGATATTCTGGAGTTCTCTATTCTTCCCGCCTAATCACATCAACTTAAATTTCAAAAAAATTCACTTCCATCTCAACAAAACGTTTTGCTACTTGTAGTAATACATATGATGATTATGTTAGTAAGTTCCCTACTTATGGTAGTTTTATTGTTGCGTTATGTACCATACTTGTGAACACCTCATAATTTTTCATGATTTTCAACTTAACTACATAAAATGACTTCCAAATAACATCCTTATCACTTGGGGTTCAATTGGATCCAATTTTTGAAAAAGTTAAAATAATTCAACTGCTGCTTCTACTAGTAAAATTGTTGCATTTGATAATGTAGATACGACATTTAAAAATATTTGTTTTCTAGTTGGTTTAGGGTATTGAGAGGATTACCCTATCTTACTACCAAACTTGTGGTTTTTTCATTTCTGATTTTTTTTTGTTTTTTTTTTTAATTTAATATTTTTATTATTTTAGTTTATGGAAATATTTTTAATGGTATTTGGATTTTTATTTCAGTAAAATAAAATAATAATATAGTATAAAACAATGGATATTTGAGTATGTGTTTGACTTCCCGATTTTTTAATATTTATATTTGGGCAAAAGGTATTAAACACCCCTATGGTTACAAAAGTGTGCGGAAAAATACTTTACAAAGAGTGGAAATAACCCCCTCCAATAAAAACTAATAGTCACTACAAGAACTTTAGATATATATAAATCATATTCAACAATGAAAAAAACTGCAACAAACCTATTACGAACGACAACAAAAATAATACAGTAAGCAACATTGTTATTACTATTTGCAGCAAAACTCTATGCGTTATGTGATTGGCGGAAAGTGGAATTTTTAAAATTCAAGTTCATGTGATTGGGAGGGAAGGAAGGAATATCAAAATTTCATATTGATTTGCTTAGGCGGGAAGAAAAAGAGAATTGAATAACAAATTCATTTAATAAAAATAAATTAATAATTATTTAAATTGATTTAATAATTACTAAGAAATTAATTAATAATTATTAAAAATAAAATAAATCCGGGAAACCAATTATTAATTTAAAAAATATAATAACTATATAGTACTCAACAAATTAATTTAAATAATTAATAATTCCTTATTTTAAATGAATATAGTATTCTGAATTTCCTTTTTCTTCCCACCCATTCACGTCAACTTCAATTTAAAAAATTTTACTTCCCTCCCAATCACATCACCCAACATTTTTTGCTGCAGGTAGTTATACATATGCTGTTTGTGTTTGTAAGTTCGTTTCTTATGGTAGTTTTATTGCTGCCTTATATACTATACTTGTGAAAATGTCATATTTTTTTATTAATTTGAACTTAATTGCATAATATGACTTTCAAATAATATCCTTACCACTTGGGGTTCAATTGGATCCAAATTTTTTTAAAATTAAAATAATCAAATTGTTGTTTGTGTTAGTAAGTTCGATGCTTATGATAGTTTTATTGCTGCCTTATGTAGCATACTTGTGAACACCTCATAATTTTTCATTAATTTGAACCTAATTGCATAATACGACATCCAAATAATATCCTTAGCACTTGAGAATCAATTAGATACAATTTTTGTAAAAGTTAAATAATTAAACTGCTGCTTCTAGTAGTAAAATTGTTTCATTTGATAATATAGATGCTGCATTTGGTAGAAACTATGTTACAACATTTGAAAAAGTTTGTTTTCTAGATGGTTTAGGGTATTGAGAGAGTTACCATATCTTATCACCAAACTTGTGGTTTCTTCATTTATGATTTTTTGAATTTTTTGAATTTAATATTTTTATTATTTTAGTTTATGGAAATATTTTTAATAGTATTTGGATATTTATTATAATTATTTTTAATTATTATTAATTAAAAATAATTATAATGAATCAATAATACATTATAAATTAAATAATAAAATATTTTAAATATTAAATTAAGTGCCAAATAAATAAATAATTAAATAAAATTGAGTAAATCCCCAATTCAATTGAGTTCAATTAAGTGAAATTGAGAAAATTCTCAATTCAATTAATTGAAATCGAGAAAATCCCCAATTCAATTGAGTGAAATTGAAAAAATCCCTAATTCAAAGTATTGAAATTATGTTCAATTAAGTAAAATCGAGAAAATTCCCAAATCAATTAAGTGAAATTGAGTAAATTCTCAATTCAATTGAGTTCAATTAAGTGAAATTAAGAAATCCCAATTCAATTGAGTGAAATTGAGAAAATCTCTAATTCAAAATATTGAAATTGGGTTCAATTAAGTAAAATTGAGTTCAATTAAGTGAAATGGAGTAAATCCCTAATTCAATTAAGTGAAATTGAGAAAATCCCTAATTCAATTGAGTTAATTGAGAAAATCCCAATTCAAAGTATTGAAATTAGGTTCAATTATGTTAAATCGAGTAAATTCCCAATTTAAATTAAGTCAAATTGAGTTTAATTGAATTAAATTGAGAAAATTCCAATTCAAAGAATTGAAATTGGGTTCAATTAAGTTAAATCGAGTGAATCCCCAATTTTGATCGAATTGGCGAAAATTATGCTTCAATTAAGTTCAATTATGCTTCATCCAAGTGGTGTTTGATCGAATTGGTGAAAATGGTGGAGTGGTCGGAGACGAAGGGGCAAACTTTGATACCGGTGTTCTATGAAGTGGATCCGTCGGAGGTGAGGAAACAAACGGGGAGGTATGGATCGGCGTTTGAGATTCACCAATAAAGTTTGAGTGCAAAGATATTGGGAATATGGAAGCTAGCTCTGGCCAAAGCAGCAAATATAAGTTGATACGATGTTGCCAAGATCGAAAATACGGTACGACGACTTGTGAAATAACAGCCCTTTTTACTAATAGATAATTTATTTATTTTTTAATTTATTTTTTAAGAATCCACATTTTGTTATTCTAATAGGCAGTTTATAATGTACTTCTGCTTTGTGTTATCTGTTATAGGGGACGGAAAAAGTTAAGGGTATAAGCTTGAAACTGCATGAACCAGAAGTTGTGAACCTTAATCCGGAAGCCTTCACAAAGATGAAGAAACTAAGGCTACTTAAACTCCATAATGTGGTGTTCAGTAAAGGCCCTTCACATCTTCCAAATGAGTTGCGGTTGCTTGATTGGCATGCATACCCTTCAGCTTGTCTGCCACGAAGTTTTGAGGCAGAGAATCTTGTTGAACTTAGGATGTGTTATAGCAGCCTTAATCAACTTTGGAAGAAAATAAAGGTATGATCAATACTATCAACGTAGTTTAATGTTATCGAATATACAGTTATGTTTGTGAGAGCCACTTATTCAATTACCTTCCATTTATTTTAGCAGCCTTTGCCCAAGTTGAAAGTCATAGACCTTAGTCACTCTCAGGTTTTAGGGATTAGGTTAATTTAGGGTTTAGGGATTAGGTTAATTTAGGTTTAGGGATTAGGGTAATTTAGGGTTTAGGGATTAGGGTTTAGGGTAATTTAGGGTTTAGGGATTAGGGATTAGGGTTTAAGTTAATTAGGGATTAGGGTTTAAGTTAAATAGGGTTTAGGGATTAGGTTAATTTAGGGATTAGGGTAGTTTAGGGATTAGGTTAATTTAGGGTTTAGGGGTTAGGGATTAGGGTTAATTTATTGTTTTGGGAATTTAAGTTAATTTCCCTAAATTAACCAAAAATTATTATGGAATTCCGAACACAGTTTTAACATAGAAATTATTTTCAATTTAGGGAATTAAGTTAATTTCCTAAACAAAGAAAAATACTAAAATTATTCTAAAGTTAATCCAACACATGCAAGGCCAGATTCAACACAATTTTAACAAAGGAAAAACTCAAAAATTATTCTAAAATGAAACCAATCCATGCAAGGCCAGATTCAACACAGTTTAAACAAAGGGAAAACACTAAAATTATTCTAAATTTAAACCAACACATGCAAGGCTAGATTCAACACAATTTTAACAAAGGGAAACCCAAAACTCATACAATTTCTATAATTATTTTTTTTTAGAAATTCCCAATTTTTTCCAGAAAGCCTTAAATTTTTTTCCAGAAAGCCCCAATTTTTTTTTTCGAGAAATCCCCAATTTTTTTTTTCCAGAATCCCAACACATGCAACCACATATACAAACCCTGGTGATACAGATATTGAAAGTGTTATAAGTTTCATACCAAAATCAGCGAAACTACAAGTTTCAGAAGCACGAAGATAGCAAAAATCCAATCTTCGAGATTAAATCTACCAACACAACAAAAAATGAAATATTAGGCTTTTGTACCAAACAAAGCTTGAAACTTTTTAGCGAAATCAAAAGAAATAATCAACTACTTACACTCAGAGATCAAATCGAACCCATAGTGTGTTTGGATGAGATCATACCCACCCCCAAATCATGGAATCGAACTCAGATTTGTGAAAACCCATTAACATAACAACAAAATCGAGAGTTTCAAGATCAAATTCGAACGATTTCATACAAGATTAGAACAAATACAAGATGAAAACCAAACGATTTGGTTGTTGAAGTGATTCGAACACACCTAAACCCTAGAATCCATGAACTTTACGAACAAAGACCAATAAATTAGGGCTAGTTTTTTGCTTGACAGAGATCGAGTGAGAGAGGAACAAAGACTGAGTGTTTGTAGGTGAGAGAGGTAGAAATCGCCATTTCTAGAGAGAGAGAGAAGATAAAAGGTAAATGATAGGCTATGAATGGGTGGGTGTAAAGATAAGGTAGTTAGGTGAGATATTTTAGGGTTAAGGGTGTTTATGTAACTTCATAATAAAATAAAGCTCATATGTAATTAGTGAGATAAGTCAAGGGTATTCTGGACTTTTCACCCCTCTAGGGGGTGTCATTGCAAGGAAAGTGAAAGTTTAGGGGGCCGAGGGACCAAAAAAGCATTGACCACTTTTTACCTGCAATTGACCAAAAGTTCAGGGGGTGTCAGTGCAAATTACCAAAAAAAACCACAGAACCAGTTTTCTAACCCCATTATATAAATCCCTCTCCAAACCCTAGATTTGTGATTGGTTCACCGACTCTCTTACGATCTGCACTCCTCATTTCTCTCTGTCGCACGTGATTTTGGCATATCTACTACTCCTTTTCTTCTTCTTCTGTTTGGTTGCTCAGAAAATCTACGGGAAATTAAATCATTGTTAACAAATAGAGTTTTCACGAGGACAGAAAAGTTGTATATTGGGTGCCAAGATCCCCTACGACTGTAGGTGATGTGGAAATGCAGATTATAGGGGATTCAGGCAAAACATAATCCATTTCAGTAGGTGATTCCTTGTGAGATATATATATATATATATATATATATATATATATATATATGTACATATTGTTTGTTTAATTGTTTTATTTTGTTTGGATTCGTGTGATTTAGCTTAAGAGTTTCTTATAATATTGTGTGTGGTTTTGAATTTTGATTCCTATATGTGAATTTGGGACTTTTTCAAGCACATGAAATTGGGATTTAGAATGTGAAAGACCAATTTAGTCAAGGCCTAGTGGGGGCCATGGCCCCCACTGATTTTTTATTTTTTTTATATTTTTTACCTTAAAATTTTGGATATTTTGTATTTAGCCTCCACTGAAATTTTTTTTTACCTTAGATACCACAATATTTAGATTGTTTTACAACTAAGCCCCTACTAAAAATTTGTTTTAAATCCCAAAGAAATAAATATATATCATTTATACCCCAAAAACCAAATTTTTTTTTTTAGCCCCCACTAACACAGATCCTTAGATCCGTCACTGAGAGTGTGTGAATGACATGTAGAAGTCCAATTATTGGAACATTTTCATTGGGCAGAAAAAAAAAAGCAAAGTAAAAAATTTACGGTATTAATTCCTCATGGAATTGATTTGAAGTTAGTGTACTTGAAATGCATATTCAATCATTTAAGTTTATTACATTATTACTTTAAAGGATAATTTACACAAAATCCCTTGAGGTTTTAGGATTTAATCACCAAATCCCCTGTCGTTCGCCAAACCCCCTAACATTTCAGATTTTAATCAAATACCTCCTCCAGCCAATTTTCATGTCAAAATAACTTAAATGCCCCTCACATAAATTACAATTTCACCCCTCTTGTTTTGACATATTACACTTTCCCACATCTATAAAAAAAACATATATATAAAATTTGAAATATATATTTAAATTCAAAAATATATATATATATAATTCGAAACAAATATATAAAATTTGAAATATATATATAATTCATAAACAATATATTAAATTTTGAAAAAAAAATATAAAATTCAAAAAAATATATAAATTTTGAAATATATATAATTCAAAACAAATATATAAAATTTGAAAAAATATATATAAAATTAGAAAAGGTATATAAAATTCGGAAAAAATATATTAATTCAAAAAATATATATAATTCGAAACAAATATATAAAATTCATATCGTGCTCTTGCTGACACTACATAAGAACTTCTCTGGCTCCAATGACTTCTGGCAGATATGGGGCTATTCAACCTCTTTCTACTAGTCTGAGTTGCCCACAATGATGTATATCATGAACGCACAAAACACATTGAAATTGCATGTCACTTTATTCGACAATATGTTCACAGTGGTACTGTTCACCTTCTACATATCTCATCTCAAAATCAACATGCTGATATTTTCACTAAAGTTCATCTGCCAGGAATATTTCAGGATTTGGTTTCCAAACTCAAGTTGGTCTCTCATTTACCACCTTGAGTTTGAGGGGAGTGTTAGAATATATCAGGCTTAGGATTATTATGACAATCCTAGCCCATCTTGTATTTACCCTAATTTGTATTAACTTATTCCCTACTCCAAATTCTCTTGTATCTCTTCTGCTGTATATATAGGTGTTAGTCCTATTACAAAGATTAACTTCAATATACATAATACAACTCAATATTTTTCTTCATTCTCTTATCTGATTTCTATAAATTAACAATTTGTAAAGAGAAGATATATACAACATAACACTTATATATTTGAAGTTCAAAAACTACCACCATTATTCACTATCATTTCACTTGTATTGTCTTCAATCGGTGACGGATCTAAAAAAGCACTTGCGGTGGGTCTATGTCTATTTAAAATTATACAAATAATTTTGAGTATTAAATAACCCAACCGTTATTAAACGAATAGTATTTGAGTTAATTCAATGTAATAAAAATTTAACTTTACGCGGTAATAGGAAGAAAAAGTCATATTTTACCCCTACATTTTGCCATGTTTTGCAAGACTTTTGACTTATGAGTCTTCACTCATTTCGGAGAAATTACCTGAATTCACTAAATCAATGGCTTCAACGAGTGCACACACTCCGAAATGGAAATTCGATGTGTTCTTGAGCTTCCGAGGCGAAGACACTCGCAAGAACTTGGTAGACCATCTCTGTTGCCCGATAAATGACTCTAGAGGGGGGGGGGGGGGTGAATAGAGTCTTAGCTTAAACAATGGAATTTAATTCGATTTTCTAGTTGATAAATATAATTGCAATGCTAGATGATTTAATATAAAAACACAAAGCAATATAAATCAAAATAAAGTAGAGAGAGAATTATAAATACTTGGACAAACGATTTTAGCGAGGTTCAGAATACCCTTGATTCCTACGTCCTCGGTTCAAGGTTCTCTTGAGACTTCTCAAATCCACTATGGCTTCTCCTTACGGGTGGAGAGCAAAACCTTCACAAGAAGCACACCACTTCTCATTGCTAAGAGAACACCATCTCTTAGCCTAAAATTGGGTCACACCAACCCTTTGAATACAATGATCTTGTACAATAGAATATCTCTCAAAGATTGATTTGTACAATTGTAGCTCTCTTGCTCACAAGACTAGAGTAAGAATTTGAATAAAAAATTGAAGCTCTAGACTTGAAAATATGTGAATGATGATACAAAAGTGTATATGAAAGTGTATGATTGAGATTGCAAGAGGTAGTTTTTGTAGAAAGAGTTTAAACCCTTTTTATAGCAAAGCTTGGATGTACTTTAGATCATATAAAATGCAATATAGCCGTTTGAAGGGAGACAAGTCCGTTATAAAAGAAACACAAAAGTCAAGAGCCGTTGGAAGCTCATTTTGTGTTGTTTTTTGATAAGTTAGGCTATCTGACTTTGAGAGTTAGGCCACCTGACTATTTATGTCATGCCACCTGACTACTTAAGTTAGGCTACCTTACTTTCCTGAAGAAATGATTTGAAACCTCTGTAAAACTTAGGCTATCTGACTTGTAGAGTCAGGTTACCTTACTATTCAAAAAAACATTTTAATTTAGATTTAAAAATGGTTTTGTGAGGTGATGCATATTTAAATCAATTTTATAGAGCTTCAAAGATAATTCAAATAATTACTTTAACAATTTAATCTTAAACACTCACCAACCTATCTACCCCAATCTTCAAGTAGTGATTGATCCTCTTAGAATTGATAGTCTTTAAGCTTCAACATCTTTGCACTTGATCATTTTTGAACTTCAATCTTTTTGCATTTAATCTTTTGCTTGGTCGCTTTAAATGGTAATGCCATGATCTTTTTGACCGCATGATACATATATGATTTTCCTGTTTTTACAAGCTTGGACAAATACTCATTGTAACCATTAGTACAAATACATCATTAATGATTTGTTATTATCAAAATTACGGAATTGCCTTTAGATTAAATCTTAAGGCCAACACATCTCTATCATTCTCTATACCAGAATGGAATACACACCTTCAAAGACGATGAAGAGCTCCGAAGGGGCGAAGAGATCTCAACGGCGTTACTGACGGCGATCGAGGAATCGAGGATCGGTCTGGTGGTTTTCTCGAAAGACTATGCTTCGTCCAAGTGGTGTTTGGACGAATTGGCGAAAATAGTGGAGTGGTCAGAGACGAAGGGGCAAACTTTGATACCGGTGTTCTATGAAGTGGATCCGTCGGAGGTGAGGAAACAAACGGGGAAGTATGGATCGGCGTTTGAGATTCACCAAAAATTTTTGAGTGCAGAGAGAGTGGGAAGATGGAAGCTAGCTCTGGCCAAAGCAACGAATATAAGCGGATACGATGTTGCCAAGATAGCAAACGGGTAATATACCTTGAATTGCGGTTTGATAAAATTAAAATTAGTTTTCAAAAATCTTTAAGGATTGAATTTGAAGTAGGAAAGAATTTATTGTTATGAGATGTAAATGAAATTAATCCTACTTACATGCCGTGAGGCAAGTTATTAGTTAGATTTTTATATGTATTTAAGCAGTATTTGAATATTTTTTACTTCGGTCGTGCTATACTTAAAATCCTGGCTCCGCCCCCTTGTAGATGGGATATATATATATATAAATTATAGAAAGTACATGACAATATACATTTGAATATGAATATATAAACATTTTGTTTATGAACACTAATCCTATAATCTCCTCTTCACATAGGAGGTTGAGAGTTTGAGCCATGTTAAGGGAAATACGGTGAGGGAAATTTATTTTTTTCTATATAAATATTTCAACTATACCTATATAACCATTATTTAGTTCGGAAACTAACCACCTCTTATTTTCTATCGTAATCGGGGTTGTGCTAATGAACAAATATGTGGCACTCCAATAGTATCCTTAGGTTTACCAAAATAATGACTCCAATAACATGCTTAAGTTCACTTTCATATCTAACTACAGTATATTTTAAAGGATAATACTTGGGTCCTCCTGGGGAAGATGAAATTGGTCAACCCTCTTACATGGTCCAATAAAATTAGAACACGTGTCTCATATTAATTAAAAACTTTAGATGGGTATTACCCATTGTTTGATGGGTTTTTTGAAACCGGATCTGATTGTTTTAATTTTTCACTTATTCACCTAATAAATTCTCTTCAATCCTCGACAAAGTGAGCCCTAGTTGTGCCTGTATGCTTCTTCCCCTCGTCCTCAAGTACTATATATATATGTGTGTGTGAGAGAGAGAGATTAGTGGATCTAAACATATTACCATTTCAATGTAAGATCAAAGTAGGTAAATATTTATTCCATCTGTATATACAAATATATATATTGTTGTACCACTCAATGGAAATGCTATCTTATTTTTTGGGATAATTGTTATAAATGTTCTGTTAGTTGTTATAAGATCAAATATTGCAGTGCTTTAATTTATACAAGGATTCAATTGAATTTAGAATAAATAGTTTAGCTAGATAGATTTTTCTTGGTTGAATGCATAAATTGAAAAATTCCCAACTAAGGTTTGGAATCCTTTTCCTCCCAAGACTTTGTCTTTTGACCAATATACCAATAACAACCTTAAACGCGTCCTTTTAAGTGGAGAGGAGTCGTTAAACAATCAGAACAAGTCATCTTAAAAATATGAAGTCGGTCCTTATCGAGTTCTGGCCCTTTGAATTACTAGCGTCCATGAGTGCCCCAAACCCACTGACTTTGGGCGCTAGTTGTGGGCACATTGACGCCATCTTGGCTTGATCGAGTTCTCAACCTATGGACAAGTACTCGCCCATCATGGAATCCTTGATTTGAGTTTGAAGATGCTTTTGATGTCCTTTGACGTCTTTGCTTGACCACTTTGATTTACCTAAACCTACCCGAACTCACAATTCACTCAACATGGTTATTGACTAGAAGATGCCAAAACAAACAAATGTAATAAGTAGAATTTTCAAGATCTCTCTAAAAACTATGGAAAAATAAAGATAATAGTCTTTCAGAGTCATCTGAGTTTGTTTACACCTCCATTCAAAACCCTGGAATATTAGACAATCTCGTTTTGGACTAAGAAAGGTGATTTTGGAGTTTTAGATGACTAAATTCGGACTAAGAAAGGTGATTTTGGAGTTTTAGATGACTAAATTCGCCCAAAAAGCAGTATAAGCCATTTCCTAAAGCTAGCTTTCAGTTGTCGGGTTGTTTCCACTCGAAAATGGGTCTCTTCAAGCTGAAACAAATTCATAAATATATTGTAATCTCCAACATGAAAAAAAAATAAAAAAAAAATCATCCTCGAGTTTGGTTGTTGATAAAATGAACAGAATCTCATACCATTGATGACTTGAGCTTGATCTTTCATAAACTTTCTTTAGCTTGTTTGCCCATTTTACCTTTATTGTTCTTCAACTTCTTGCGTTTATCTTTTTCATTCTTAGTGCTTAATATTTCCGAGTGGGTTTTCTTTTAACTTCCTTATAACTAGTTTTTAATATATCGACATTTTCCTCGCCCCGCTAAATTCACAGTTAGAGCTTGCTGGTCTTGTATTGTTCTCACACTTCATCCTTTGGTTTCTGCACTTCTTTTGTGTCAGCATCAAATGTTTTTAATGTGTTAAAGGTCTTACCCTTATCACTTGTAACAATTGAAGAGTCCTTTCTGACTCTTCATTTCTCTCTCTCTTTCTTCCCTCTTCTAGGCAACTAACTTGGATTCTATTTCCTTATCACGTATAACTTTTTGTATGTTTTCCACTTGTTGTGTAAACCCTTCCATTGTAGGAGGAAGTTGAGCTCTCAAAGATGATAATTCAGTATTGGCCTGAACATCTGTACACCTCTGCATGTAATCCCAATACTGTTGAAATTGGATCTCCTCGTAGATTACGTTCTACAACCTTTTTATTACAGAGAACCTATCAAGGGATTCTTAAATATCTTGTTGTGCTTGGTTTCTATCATGTTGAAAGTCTTGAAACTCGACCTGTGGAAGAGTTGCTCCCTGTTGATCATCATCAGCTGTGAAGTCACTACGAAAGTGATGAATCGCCATTAGCCATAAGTTTGAAACTCATGTATAGATACGTAGGCCATGGGTTAGGCCGTGAGTTTTTGTCTTTCTTGATGATGTGGATAAATGGGAGGCAACTAGATGTGGTATCTGGAGAGCATGATTGGTTTGGTGTTCCAAGTAGAATCATCCAAACGACAAGAAAAAACATTTGTTACATGTTCCTGGAGTGAATGAATTGAAGTCACTAGGTTGAGGCATTGATAAAGATCAAGTTTTCCACATTATCGACTAAGATCTATCATTCTTTCCATTACTCTTTAAGTGCCCAATCTGTATTCAATTTTTGTATGTTTAATTGCAAACACAAAATTTAATTATTACACATCTAATAATGTATTTCTCTCATCATGATTTATTTTAACTCACCATCTAGGCAACTTTCGAACTTTGCAGGCATGAGTCAAAATGCATCCAAGTAATTATTGAAGACATTCTCAGTAAACTGAATCATTCAACTCCAATTATTGTCGATGATCTGGTTGGGATAGAGGCCCGTGTGGAGAAAGTAGTATCATTGTTACAGATGGAGTCGATTGATGTCCTCTCTGTAGGTCTATGGGGAATGGGGGGGATAGGAAAGACAACTGTTGCCCAAGCTGTATATGACCGGATCTCCCATCAGTTTGAAGGCAGTTGTTTTCTTAAAAATATTAGAGAAATCTCGAAAAGTAATTGTTTTGAAGCTTTGCAAGAAAAACTTCTTTCAGAAGTCTTACATGGAAGTAAGATAAATATATTTATAGGGAGAAGAGCAAACACGATAAAAGCTAGGCTATGTTGCAGACGGGTTCTTGTCGTTCTTGATGATGTGGATCAACAGGAACAACTAAAAGAAATAGCTGCGAAGCATGATTGGTTTGGCTCAGGGAGTAGAATCATCATA
Source organism: Cornus suecica (assembly GCA_963922005.1). Taxonomy (NCBI): domain Eukaryota; kingdom Viridiplantae; phylum Streptophyta; class Magnoliopsida; order Cornales; family Cornaceae; genus Cornus; species Cornus suecica. Next base: position 35,990,302 of record OY998248.1, read on the forward strand.
ACAACAAGAGATCAACATCTACTAACCACTTATGGAGTGACTAAAATTTATGAAGTGAAGGCATTGGAATATGATGTAGCTATCCAGCTCTTTTCTTCAAAGGCCTTTAAAAAAATCTCTCCGCATGAAAATTACATGAAACTCTCAGAGCAGATAGTACACTATACTGCAGGGCTTCCATTAGCTCTTGAAACTTTGGGTTCCTTTCTATGTGATAGAACAATTGATCAGTGGGAGGATACATTGAGTAAGCTGCGTAAAAATCCAGACAGAAAAATTCTTCAAGTGCTTGAGATCAGTTACCAGGGACTGGACGAAATGGAGAAGAAGATCTTCCTTGATATTTCATGTTTCTTCAAAGGGCAAAAGAAGGATTTTGTAACAAGAATACTCAAGAGTTGCGACTTCCACTCAGATATTGGACTGAGTATTCTCGTTGAAAGGTCTCTCATCACTATTTCAAAGGACCACATTTGGATTCATGATTTAGTACAAGAAATGGCCTGGGATATTGTTCGCCAAGAATCTGAAGAGCCTGGGAAACGTAGCAGGTTGTGGCTTCTAGAGGATGTTCGTCATGTGTTGGCAGAAAATAACTTATGAAATAGCAGCCCTTTTTATTAATAGACAATTTATTTATTTATTATTTTTTTTTTGAAGAATCCACATTTTATTATTCTAACAGGCAGTTTATAATGTACTTCTGCTTTGTGCTATCTGTTATGGGGACGGAAAAAGTTAAGGGTATAAGCTTGAAACTGCATGAACCAGAAGTTGTGAACCTTAATCCGGAAGCCTTCACAAAGATGAAGAAACTAAGGCTACTTAAACTCCATAATGTGGTGTTCAGTAAAGGCCCTTCACATCTTCCAAATGAGCCACTTATTCAATTACCTTCCATTTATTTTAGCAGCCTTTGCCCAAGATGAAAATCATAGACCTTAGTCACTCTCAGAGGCTATCCAAGACCCCGGACTTCACAGCTATTCCAAATCTGGAGAAACTTATTCTTGAGAAATGTACTAGTTTGGTGGAGGTTCACTCATCCCTTGTATGCCTCAGAAGGCTTGTTTTCTTGAATTTGAAAGGCTGCACAAATCTTAAGAGACTTCCAAGCAATATTCACTTGGTACCTCTCGAGACTCTCGTTCTATCTGGCTGCTCAAGACTAGAGAAGTTCCAGGAAAAATTGGGTAGTATGGAATGTCTATCAGAACTTCATTTGGATGGGACGGCCATAAAAGAACTACCCTCATCAATTTCACTTCTCACCAGCTTCACTTTGATGGATCTAGGTGGATGCAAAAAGCTTACAAGTAAAAACTCTTAAACTGTCTGGCTGCTCAAAACTTGAGGAATTGCCAGAAGACCTGGGAAATTTAAAATGTTTAGAGAAGCTTGACGCGAGTGAAACTGCTATCAAAGGGCTACCAGCATCTGTTAATCTTTTGAAAGACCTAAAAGTATTATCCCTCGGTGGATGCAAGGGTACAATATCTCAATCAGGCCTTTCATCTTGGTTTTCACCAAGGAAGTCTGAAGTTTCTCTGGGTTTGGTGCTTCCTTCTTTAACAAAACTTGATCTGAGTGATTGCAATCTGACTGAAGGAGGGATCCCAAGTAACTTTGGCAGTAGCTTATCCTCTTTGAAAGAGTTGGATTTAGGAAGGAACAATTTTGTTACTTTACCTGCAAGCATTTCCCAGCTTTCTCAACTTGCAGTTCTTAATGTCAGTGGCTGCAAGAGGCTAGAAGCATTACCAAAGCTTCCATTCTCTATTGAAGCCATACGTGCATGTGATTGTCAATCATTAATAAGCGTCGAAAATCTGTCCGCAAAGGGGTTTAGATTACTGGAGGTGGCCTATTTCATTAATAGCTTTAAGCTATTAGAGAATAAAAGGAGTACTGAAGACCTGGTTGATATGTTTCTGAAATGTGCCCTTAAGGTTCCTCTCTCTCTCTCTCTCTCTCTCTATATATATATAGATATGTGCACACCATGGTTCGCCGTAACGGTATCGGTCACTGTAACGGTAACGGTATCGGTGTAACGGACTTGGGTCAATATCGGGGTTACGTAACGGGACTCGGTTATCGCAATCGTGAATTTTTTAAAATCTTGCACATCTCACCCAAAATATTCTAATTAGATACTTTTTGTGACACCCCCAAATTTCCATGCATAGATTGGCCAGACCCATACACAGAAAAATAGGAGCGTCTATAATTGATAACATAAGCACAGAAGAGAAGACATAAAATCGAAATATAATAATAACAGCAATAACAAAAACAAGGATACCACTTATACATGAAGAAGACCAACCCCAATACATCCTTAAATAAAATAAGTCCCACAAGGTACAACTTGGAAATCCCATAAACATGGACCCCTAGAAACACACTTAAAAGAAATGCAACATATGTCATTTATCGGATCCTACCCTGGAGTGGAAGGGAAATATGATAGGACCGAACAGATAGATATGACGTCCTCACCCTTGCTGGTGAAACTGCCGAGGACCTGAAACAACAAAAATGTGGATTAAACCCACGAGCAAGTACAACTCTACATGATCCCAAGCAGAGTATCAAAAATCCATCCCCTTTCCTAGTGACACCTAATCCCAAAATTATATTATAAAATAATAATATATTTAACTATAACCATAGCCATTAATATACCGCCATTTAATACAATTATCTTTATAAATTCATTCCATTAATCCGATTTTTCCATTTAACATCCATGTCTTACCATAACCACGTACCCGACAACTCACCCATGCCGTGACAATTCACCCATGTCCCGTGGTACTATTGAGACTGCAATATTAGTCAGTTTCCTTGTGGTTCCTTATAATTCTCCAAAACATAGTCATTTGATTAAATCTTATGATTATATGAATTTATTAATTCACTTGTATTCTTTAATCGGGAATGTAAGACAATTGGAGAGGTCAAGACTGGGGGGGGGGGGGGGGGGGGGGTAGGGGGGCGGCGCGACATTTTCCTGAGCGCCCCCCTGGCGGGGTCTAGGGCAGCGCCCCAGTGCCAAGGTATACGGTATTTTATACGGTCGAAACTATTCATTTATACGGTCAAAAATACGTAATCCAGTATAATTCTTGAAACACATAATAACAATATAAATCCATGTCCAGAGTCTAATAACAAAGAAAATAGAGAAAAACAATTACATAAATATGCAATATTTTCTAATAACAGTTTTGAAATCTTTGTCAACATTGAAACCTAAAATATTTCTGTATTCAGATATTTATACTTAGTTCCAACCATATACACCTCATCCGAATCATACCAACAAGACACATAGCCACGAAGCCATACATGTATATCTACACATGGTAAAAACAGATTTGTACGTATAGCTAGATATAAACATAGTCTCATGCATATATCAATATATCACCACAAATCTCTATGTATATACAAGATCTATACATATAATCATGGATCTGTACATATATGTATAACCAGAATATAAATCATCATATATATATATATATATAAATATAAACATACTCTAACAAATCTATACATATATACCTATATAAATCCACGAATCTCTATATATATACAAGATCTATTTATATACTTATGGATCTATACATATACATATAAACAGAATATATATCATCACATAAATAAACATGAATATGAACATACTCTAACAGATCTATACATATATGCCTATATAAATCCACGAACCTCTCTATATATACAAGATCTATATATATACTTATGGATCTATACATATACATATAAACAGAATATATATCATCACATAAATAAACATGAATATGAACATACTCTAACAGATCTATACATATATGCCTATATAAATCCACGAATATCTACATATATACAAGATCTATATATATACTTACGGATCTATACATATATGTATAAACAAAATATATATCATCACATAAATAAACATGAATACGAACGTACTCTAACAGATCTATACATATATGTATAAACAGAATATATAAATGTCATATATGAACATGATTTACACATACATATACATATATGAAAAATACTATATAGCAGATTATAGATGCATAAGGTAAAGGTTTCGAAATTTTAGTACAAAGAGGAAGAGTAGAACATATGTCTTGCCTAATTTGGAGAGCTTACTACACCACGGATCCAGATCCAAACCAAGTATTTACTCTCTCTCTCTCTATATATATATATGTATATGTATATAGATGAGTGAAATAAGAAGAGAGAAGTCTGAAATTTTTCCTTAGTCTTGAGTGATAATAAGTTGAAAAATCCTTATGGTTATATAGGGGAAACTAGGTTATGGTGAATGACCATAATGCCCCTAGATCTGCCACAATAACCATCATGCCACTCGTCTTAAAGACTAATATGCCCTTATCAGATCCCATAATAACAAACTTACCTAGTAATCATAAAATGACTAGAGTACCCTTACTCAATAATTTAAATACCCACCATACCATCCAAAATAAATAAAGAAATAACATAATTATTTAAATACGGGGTATTACACTTTTGGCAACATGAATGAATAAAGATGATTTTTTGGTAGATTTAAGTGAATTTTGTTTATTTTTTTAAAGAATTTTAATATAAAAAAATGAGTTATTAATAAATCTAATAGTGGCGTCGTTATTTCAATGTTTATGATATACTTGTTATGATATTATTAAATTAAATTTAAATTTAAATAAATAAAAAATTGAAATCACAAAAGATATAATTTATTTCCAACAATGTAAAATAATTTTAAAAAATATACATGGTTCACCACCAAAATGAATTTCTTGGTGGATCTTGTTGCTCTGGTTGGGGTTCATGAAAAAATGAGTTTTTTTTTCTTTACTTTTCAATAATTTAATAATGGAGTAACATTTATCATATCATATACATAACATAAAGCTTTTTAACCCAATTTTTTTAAAAACTTCAATTGTGTTAACCGTTATGATATTTTCCGAACCGGTGAAAATCGGGGTTACGGTCACCGTAACTGTCCATAACAGTCCGTAACGGCCTGTAACGGTAACGGGAAGCTGAAAAACCGTTATGTAACTGCCCGTATTTACGGGCCGGCGAACCATGGTGCACATGTATGTCTGGGAATGAATGACATGTTTTCTTGATGCAGAGGGAGATTATTGTTATACCTGGAAGAGAGATTCCAGAGTGGTTCGGTGATCAGTATTTAGGTAGTGAAGTATCTGTGCAACTGCCAAGAGATTGGGATAAAAAGGGTTTATTGGGGATGGCGTTTGCTTTTCTTTGTGACCCGGCAACTCAAACTGATGACATTGCATACACAAAGCATCACTCAAGTAAGTGGCTAGTCCTTAGTAATGAATCAAGATCTGCTTTTCTTGCATGCACGTGTCCTTCTTTGCTTTTTTCCACCCATATCCTTCTTTGTTTTTTTCCTGTTTCACAATTTCGGAATCAGTGCGGATTTGTTTACTGCAATAAGGCGACGAAGTGGGGAATGCGTTTAGTGTACAAGAAAGATGGTGATGGTGATGAAGGGTGAGATGCAGCTGTAGACAATCTCTGATATGCTTCTTTTCACCTTTTTCCTTTTCATGTTAATTCATACTTCAGTGATATGGAATTATATTTCATTGGAAACATGGACAAGGTACAGCTTTTTCATATTTTTCTACTCCTTTTGCATAGGGCTGCAAATGAACCGAGCCGTTCATGAGCAGACTCAGGTTCGGCTCGTTAAAAGCACGGCTCGTGCTCGTTCGTTTAATAAACGAACCGAGCCTGAGCATAATTTTTAGGCTTGTCTAGTAAACGAGCCGAGCTTGAACATTACTAAGCTCGGCTCGCCAAGCTTGTGAACAAGCTCGTCTAAGTTAAATAGTAAAATTATATCATATTTAACAAAAGAAAGTGTTCAAATTGAACAAATTATGAAGATTATTGTGAAAAGATTATAGAAATTAGGCTGTCATAACATAAAATTCATTCATAAAAAATTATACTAGTGAAAATATGTTAAAACAGACATGCAACAACTCAATCCAGATAAATATTAGGAAGATTAATATATGTTGCATTGAAACGAGTCGTTCGTGAACAAGCTCGAGCTCGGCTCGTTAAATCTGGCGTTCGGCTCGGGCTTGTTCGTTAAGCAAATGAGCCGAACTTGAACACATTTTCTAGGCTCGTTTAGTAAATGAACCGAGCTTGAACATTCCAAAGCTCGGCTCGGCTCGGCTCGGTTCGTTTGCAGCCCTACTTTTGCACCTTCATTAATATTGTCCAAGTAATGATTCAACATGTAAAAATTACCTTGTTGAAGTTTTATTTCAAGTTCGTCAAAAATTTTATTTCATTATTCAAAAATTTCATTGCATAGATTACCAATAGTAAAGTTGATATGGCTCTATCTCAAATGGTGTGATATTTGAAATTTGAGGAGTCAAAGTAAAATTAAGACAAACCTTAGGAATAAAAATAAAATTAACCCCTTATTTTATTTTCAGATGTGAAATTGTTTTATTTAGCTATTATACGTTTCTTTGTCGTGTTTTGTGTGTTGCAATACATTGACTCTAAAAACTTTGTTAGAGAGGAGTTTATTGTCAGTTTATGTATTAATTGGATGTAAAAGTGATAATTAAAAAAAATCTCCTACACGGCTAAAATTGAAACAACTCTTTTATAATTCACTTATTTCATCTTTGGATTCATCCATCAAAAGGGAGAGATCCAAATGGAAGAACTCTAATGAGAACATTTCTGTTTTTTTATGAAGAGTTGATTTTAATATAAATTTTAATTAGGATAAATGAGGTTATTGTAAAACTATTATTCAATTAGCTAATACTTTAGCTATCAAAGTAACAAAATGAGCAGATGAGTAGCAAAAAGAGCACATGGACAATGCTCCAAAGTAGCAAATATTATAATGAAATTATGGATCCAACAAGTTAGAAAAATGTTCCATCCTACACACTTCCACACCTCAAACATAACTATTTTTATGACAATGTTGCCCCTAAATACTTGTGCTTTTAAATATCCAACATATACTAGCAAATAAACTTACCAGAAAATAATGTATAAACAATAGAACAAAATACAAAACAATACAGAATCAAACAACTTTTAACTCTACTCCAGCAGGAAGTTCTTCTCCAAGCTTATAGGCACGCTTTCTAGCTATTTCTTTCTCAGGGGTCTCCACGAACTCCAATGGAGTTCCTATGTAAAGGGGATCGCGAGTATCAAAAGTAATCTTCTCAAGCATGATAGCCCTCTTAATTAAATACATTATAAACTCAACATCATTCGTACCCCCAACAAACCCAAAAAATTCTACCTCCTTGAGGGACAGATTCGGCTGAGATTCGACCACTTGCAGAAATGTTCTTGAAAAGGTGTTTTATTATACATTTAGCATACAGAAACAAATACCATCAAGATGCATCAAATCATAATTGCTCAGGGAAAGTGAGAATCATGACATTGTTAGACTCAATGAAATTCCTATGACAGTTAGTCACCATTGTTATTGTAGCAACCGATATTCTGCTTGTCGACATTGCATTTAAAAGACCTTTAATTGATCCACAAAAAATCTCCCTAAACATTTTAAAAAGAAATTTAATAAAAGTTTAATTCTTGCAGTAGTAACATCTTCAAGTATCCGTAATTAGCAAGTAAAAGGTCCTGTAAGACAAATTAAACTTGGGATTTTTCCAGGACTCATGGAGAGTAAAGGGATAATACCTATCGTGTCTTGTCATTTCTAGTCTTCCCATCCTAGGGTCAAATCTACAGCAAATGATACCAAAAGTTGCCTTGTAATGGACAGTGTACTAAGTTTTTAGTAAATCGACTAATAGATTGTTGAATTCATTCTAAACATGTAAGGTTGGGACGAAATACCATGTCCGGGTTTTCATTTCTAAAAGAAACAATTTATAAACAAAATAAAAGCAGAAATGGACTACAACGCTGACCAATCACTTGACAATTGAATTAAAAGTAATCATATTCGAATTAAACTTATAGTGATAGCAACAAATCCTTGATACTAACCGGTGGGATGGCGAAGGGTGTTAGAGATGAATTCACATTGTTATGAAGAACAATTGCATAACCGAAAAACTTCACAAACTCCAAGAAAATGCAAAAACACTTGACAATCATGAGAATAAAGTAATCCTAATCTGTTAATTACGAAGCAATAAAAATCATTACTCATAAAGGAAGACTTATTACCTGCAACACAAGTTTATTTACGAAAGGACATGCCTCTATGAGGGGCACAAAAACCAGAAAGACTTTTGTCCTTATCTGCACTTTCTCTCACGTCCAGTAGCTTGAGCTTATTAAATATAGGAAATTTTGCGAGGTTGAAATCATACTAAATAAACCAAAGGAAAAATATCAGCACATATTGATAATTATGTAAAACAAATAGCAAAATAAATTGAGGCGGAAGAGATTAAAATGTATATGTTAAATTTACTCACCCTCATATCATACCCTCGATAGGGCAAGTCCAACGTAAAGCTCTCTAGCCGACAAAGATAGCTAGAAATCCCTATGAAGTTATGAATCAGACTTTCACAATACTTACCCCCGATAAACAATTCAATAGACGGTCATCCATAAACAGGAAGTCTATTGTTGGTCCGAAGTACTTAAAAGACACGATATTCAATGCAAAAATCTTGATACTTTCCACATTGAAACAGTGAAATATCTCCAAACACTTCAAATTGTGCGCTAGGCGAGGAACTTTCAAATTTACGAGAGAATGGAAACTTTCGACATAAAAAAGGGGATTAATTTCGTAACATGTTCCATCCTACACATTTCCACCCCAAAACATAACTATTGTCACTACAATGTTGCCCCTAAATACTTGTGCTTTAATATACAACATATAATAGCAAATTAACTTATCGAAAAATGATGCATAAACAATACAACACAGAATCAAACAACTATTAACTCTGCTCCAGCAGAAAGTTCTTTTCCAAGCTCATAGGCACGCTCTCTAGCTATTTCTTTCTCAGGGGTCTTCTCGAATTCCCATGTCACGGGGATCACGAGTATCAAGAGTAAGCTTCTCAAGTATGACAACTCTCTTAATCAAATAAATTATAAGATCAACATTAGTTGTACGTACACCCAGCGAACCCAATCAATTCTACCTCCTTAAGGGTCAAAAACGGCCGAGATTCAACCTTTCGCGCTTTTGTTCTTGCAAGAAATTTTCCCCAAGTTACCTATAACAAGGAGAAATGAAATCATAAGGTGTTTTATTATACATTTAACATAGAGAAACATATACGATCAAGGTACAACGAATCATAATTGCTCAAGGAAAGTGAGAATCATGACCTTGCTACACTCAATGGAATTGCTACAACGGTTTTAACTTTAATATTGACAATTGAATTCTCTTTGCTTCAAATTCTTGACATTTGTCAACATGTTGGGATATGAGTAAGAATTATATCATTTTCTTGAAATCACTAGCTTCAACTTCCTAAACAATCTCTGGATGTTGAACGAATGTACGGGATAATTGCTTGAATCCTTCTTTACACAGTCTATTTTTTTAGTTCTAATGAATTAAACTTCTTTTGTCCCAAATTAGTTGTCCTAGTTAGACCTTTTGACTTTTTAGGAGAGTATATTACATTATAGTGATATTAATAAACTTTTCAATTTTACCATTGTGAAATGAAGAAAGATAAAAGTTAGAGAGTCCGATATTTGTTTAAACTTAATGGAAGAAAGGTAGTTGGGGAAAGTGAAAAGTAAAAAAAATATGAGGTGGAAGAGATTAAAATGTATTCGTTAAACTTACTCACCCTCCCAAAGTATCCTTGGCAGGGCACATCCAAGGTAAGGCTCTCTAGCTGACAAAGATAGCTAGAAATCCCTGAAAACTTAAAAAACAGATCTTCGCAATACTTGCCCCCGATAAACAATTCAACAGGCATCTGGTCATCCTTAAATGAAAGTTTATTGTTCGTCCGAAGTACTTAAAAGAAGTTATATTCAAGGCATAAATCTCAATACTTTTCACATTCAAACAGTGAAATAACTCCAACGGTTCAATTTGCGTGATAGGCGGAGAACTTTCAGATTTACAAGAGAATCAAAGATCTCGACATATACTTGTTCCAAAAATGGACTGTGAGTAAAGAAGGACTTGAGGTGTTGTCCACATACATCCACGCATGCTAGGCGAAGATTGGATAGAAAGTTGAAGCTAGTACTTGCAAGAGACCATGAAGGCATATTATAATTCTCACTCACATCCACACATTCCAACAAGTCTAACTCTAGACTCTTTACTCTCTTTTCTATTGCAAAGCGAACCCAATTATCAATATCGAGTTTACAACCAGCATCAAGATCAAATTTAATTCGCAATTGATCTACAGTTGAACCACGGTAGGATTTCAATACCTGACTAACCCAACTCAAATACAAAGGTCTCTCCACATCAAGTGTCTTCTTTTCCGCCAACATTTCATACATTACATGTGACCCATCAAAGTTTAGTCTAGGAAAACAGGTCCACATATACCTCCATCTCTTTGATAGCACACTTGTTCTTACAGCTTCTTTCATGGTCGATAATGACAATATTGAACCAATCACTTCATCAGGAAGTGCACTGATTCGATCCTCCAAACACAACCCTTCTTTATCAACTTTCTCACTATGTCTATCAAAACCCAAAAATACAAAAACGAAAAATAATTAACAAATTGTGTTAAAAAAAAAAAACTACCAGAGTAGTGCTCAATCTCTGTTGCAAAAACTAATACACAAAAAATTAAAGTAAACAGAGTCTAGAGATACACATAAGTAAAAGGATGGTACCTTGAGATTGAGACCGGTATTGTTGTTTTCTCCATGGGTTTTGATTCAAAATTTAAAAGATGGGCTTTGGATTTTATTTGATCGAAGCAAAGTGAAGGTCAATAAATTAGGGTTTGGTTTCCATTTGGGTCTTCTAGAGAGCTTTGGCGCGAACCAAGAGAGAGGAGCGTGAATTAGCAGGTTAGGGTTTGTACGAAATAGTTTTTTTGAGTATGTAGTTGGACTAGGAAACTTGAAATCTAGGGCTAGACACTGATTTTGATAAGTTGAGGCCCAACAAAACTTTTCCTGCCCAGTTGGCGCCAAAGCCCACTTTTTTTCTAGGAGAAATTAAACGCAAAAATTTAGAATAATCTTTTAACATGCTCAATTTATTTATTATTATTATTTTTTATAACCTTGGTGTTCGGACCAGTTTAAGCGCACCTTGACTAATTCACGGGACCCGTGCAAGGCAATCCCCACGGGTCGGTTAAGACTCAGACTATGTCTGCGGTCGTGGCCCTAACGAATTATTTGTAAACCTAAGACTTCATGTTTCTTGAGTACCAAGTCCCAAATCTTTTCCAACTAGGCCAATTCGCTCGAGTTATTTTATTATTATTATTATTATTATTTTCTTTTTGAAAAACATGTATAGTTCTTTTGTTGCTGGATTTATATATATTCTGTTTGGTAACCGGACTGAACTGAAAGTCTATTTGATAAGTTATGTGAAGCATAGCTTATTACTACATATAGGTTTATATATAAATAATCCTATAGTTACAATTTGGTTGGCCCCCCCTCTCAAAAAAGAAATTTATTTTTAAGGCCCAAACCTTTTGTGATCCACCATTTACAAATAATAAAATTTACTTTGAAGCCCAAATTAAAAATACCAACTAAAAAAAAAAACTCTAAACCATAATAATATGTAACTTAGGGACATGTATGAAGGAATTTTCTTTAACGCATGATATGTATGGTCCAAAAAAAATTTACATGTATCATAATATTTAAAAATATTTTTGTAAGTTTCAGAATCTTTTAATAATCCTGGTTTTGCTTAGTTTTTAAATTAAAAGGGCATAAATATGATAATATTTCTAGATTTAAAACACATGTGAATTATTTATTGGACCATATTACGTATTAAAAAATATTCATTCTTACATAGCCCAAGACAAGTATTGTCCTCGAAAAATAACATGATAAAAAAAAGTCTTTGAAGTCCTAAATAAAGAATAATAGATAATTAGAAAAACCTCATTGGTCACTGCATTAATTTTTTATGCGAGTAACTTAATTATGTAAGTGAATATATTGGATTATATTCATATCAAAAATTAAAAATTTATGACACGGACAAGCGCACAATATTATTGAAATAACTAGTACATATTTTATTAATATTTTCACGTTCATGACACTGCACGAGTGAGTAAATTTGTATTTTAATTTTTTGTAATGATTAGAATACACGTTAATTTTTTTTTGTTATAAAACAATAGGTCAAAGGTTAGATAATTAAATTTTATATGAATTTAATTAATAATTAAATCTTTTTTATTTTAAAAAATAATTTATTAAATTATAAAAAAATTCAAAGTTTAGCCCCCTAACTTTAAATCCTGGCTCCGCCCCTAAGTCTAGGAAAGTAAATCCAGATATACCTCCGTCTCTTCGATAGAATACTAGTTCTTTCAGCTTCATTCATTGTCAATGGTGACAATGTTGAACCAATCACATCATCAGGAAGTTCACTAATGTGATCCTCCAAACAGCACCCTTCTTTATCAACCTTCTCACTTTCTCGATTAAAACCCAAGCAGACAAAAAAGAAGAATAATTAATAAATTGTGGAAAAATTTAAAAAAAACTACCACAGTAGTGTTCAATCTGTGTTGCAAAAACTAATTCACATAAAATTAAAGAGTATAAAGAGATACATAAGTAAAAAGATGGTACCTAGCGATTGAGACTAGTATTGTTGCTTTCTCCATGGCGTTTGATTCAAAATTTAAAAGATGGGCTTTAGTTTTTAGGTCAATAAATTAGGGTTTGGTTTCTATTTGGGTCTTCTAAGAGAGATTTGAAGCGAATAAAAGAGAGAGCATTGTGATTCCTGAAGATCAACAGATCTAGACACTGGCGTTGAGAAGTTGAGGCCCAACAAAAAAATTTCGGCCCAGTTGGCCAGTGGCCCAAGCCCACTTCTTTCTAGGACAAATTAAACACAATAATTTAGAATAATCTTTTAACATGGATTTATTAATTATTAATTTATTTTTTAGAAAAACATGTATGGTTCTTTACTTCTTTAGCTGGGGGACTTATATTTACTCCTATGGTATGGCGCATGAAATTGATTTGGGCTTGGAGTAGTTGGATTTTGGTCAATATTTATTGAAAACAGCCTAAAATTAGGGTTGAGCATGGTTGTGTTGTATGTAAAAACTAGGTTTCTAAGGATCATTTGGTTCTGGTTCGTGCTTTTGCTTTCATGCTGTAAATTTTATACAACAGAAGTACATATTTTTATTATGGGGTGTTGTGGCTTGTGAGTCTAAAGTGGAAGCAAACTAATTCTTTTAACCAAACATGCCCTAAATGTATATGTATGTATATATTGTTGAATTTTGAATAATAAAATAAATCAAAAACAATTATAAATTGCAGAATAAAATAAATTATTCTATATACCTCAATTGCGAAAACAACAACCATAGAATACCTTTAGGCTTTAGCACTCCTCTAAATCAAATGCTCCTGCGAAAAGTAGAGCGCACTACCCCCGTCTTTCTGTTTCAAGTCAATAGGGCAAAATAAGAGTATGACAACTCTTACAAAGAGAAACAGCAAGGGTGGACGACCTCTCCACAAACAAACACCTAGGGTTTCCCTTCCTATCATGGAAACCTAGATGGTAAAGGATTAGTAATTATAATCCAACGATGATTGCTACACTTGTCAATTAGATCACAATGGCAAGTATAACTCCAATCCATTAATTATCAATAATCACATTGCAATCCTATTTTATATAAAACTGTGCATAAGACCACAAAATAATTTTTAATATATTATATAATTAAAAAATTCCAACAATCTCCCACTTGGTCCATGCACCCTAAAATTTTAGAAAACGACACTACGGATTGCAGCACTTTAATTTAGAAAAGTCGGGTGGCCGCCCATATATTTTTGAAAATACAATTATTGAAATCAATGGGTTGAAACACTCTCCTCCATAGACTTCCTCAATAGTGGATCATGAATGTGTAGACAAGTAATATATTAGTCTAAATAGTTTCATGGTCACAAAATCGATTCCATCAAGGATTTAAGCAAAACTGCATTTCATGAGATGCATAAACTGTATGTGGTCTAAACGAACATCTCACTATTCGTCCTGCTTCATACCATCACAGTATGTCACCTGAACATTTTACAGCAAATCGCCAATCTTCTGTTCAGTGTGAAGGTTTACCAATATGGAGTCAATCTCATATCTAGCCCAAGCTAACCTCATGGAGTAAAAATACTCCTACAGGCAAATTTTAATACTTGTTTCATACCATCACGATATGTCACCTAAACATATTACAACAAACCGTCAACCTTCTGTTCAGTGTGAGGGTTTACCAATATAGAGTCAATCCCATATCTAGCACAAGCTAACCTCATGGAGTAAAAATTCTCCCACAGGTAAATTTTAATAAGTGTTTGAACTCACTGATGTGGTGTCAATCTCACATCTAGTTCAAACAACCTCCAGAGTGAAAAAACCACTCCCAGGCAACCCTGCTAGCAGATAAAAAATCATATATATAATAATGCATCATAACTTCACATTGCATGCAAATAATTAACATCCCAAAGAATAAGGGAATAAACAACAATCACCACAAAAAAGCATAAGAACTGAAAAACAACTATAAGGTAGCTAACAATAAAACAGAACATCAAACATCATGGTATAACGACTCACGAATACCCATCCGGATCACGTGCTCCTTAAATGTTTTAGGTTGCAGTTCTTTAGTGAGATGATTGACAATCATATCCCCAGTAGTCATGTAAGGAACAACAATAGCACATTCACTTACCTTCTCACACACAAAAGGTATTTTACATCAATGTGCTTATTGCGCTAGGTTATCTTACTATTTATTATATACTTTGTGACAACTTAATTGTCATAAAAATACCAAAGGGTTGTGTATGGAGTCCACAACCTTCAAAACCGCAACAAAATACCTCAACTTCATGGCATGTTCTATTGCCTCATATCAACTAACAAACTCTGTGTACATAACAAAATCAATAATAATAAACTGCTTAAATCTTCTCCATAAAACAGTTCCATGTGCCAACAATAAAATAGAACTATAAGTAAATTTTCTACTACTAGAACAACCAACATAATCTGAATCACAATAACTAACAATCTTGAGGCAATTTGATTTCCTGTAAGTCAACATGCACTCTTGGGTTATATGTAGTTACATTAAAACCTTCAACACTGTTGTCCAATGAACAACACCTGGATTTTGCTGAAAACTTCATAGCATCCCAACCACATAACTAATGTCAAGCCTAATGCATGTCATTGCATACATTAAACTTCCAACTGCAAATGGATATTGCTTGATATCAACCTGACTTCTTTTAACCTCATGCTGGGACATTGATCTTCTGATAATATCTCCTTTTACAGCTGGAACCTCAAGATGACAACAATTCACCATATTGAAAAGTTTCAACACATTCTCAATATATGCTTTCGGAAATAGATCAAGTATGTGTGCAATGCAATCTCTATGGATCCTAATGCCAAGAACATATTATGCATTACCCATGTCCTTCATATCAAAATGACTTGACATAAACTTCTTAATATCATGTATTGCATGAATTTTATTGCTAGCCAATAATATGTCATCAACATATATAACATGGATAACAAATTGACTCCCACTTACTTTGAGGTAAATGCATTTGTCCATGACATTCTCTTTAAAAATATAACTGATAATCATTTCATCAAACTTCAAATAACAATGTCTTGAAGTTTACTTGAATCCTTAAATAGATTTCTTTAACTTACACACCCGGTGCTCCTGTCCATTGACAATGAAACCTTTAGGTTGAGACATGTAAATCTCCTCTTCAAGATTTCCAGTAAGGAATGTGGCAAGAATAATCTTTAAGGAGTCTTTTAAAGAAACAAGATAGAAAATCTCTAAGAAATCAATCCCTGACTTTTGCTTGAAACCTTTAGCCACTAATCTAGCCTTATATCAATCAACTTTTTCTTGCGAATCTCTTTTGGTCTAGTAGACCCATTTATAATCCACCGCCTTCCAATGCTTTGGTAAATCAGCTAGCTCCCACACTTAATTAATATACATATATTGTATTTCATCATGCATAACATTCATCTAATCAGAATGCCTATGAGTTCTCATAACCTCATCAAAAGAAGTAGGTTCTCATGCTCACTAATCAACCTCAACAACACATACCTAAAAACATCTGGTATAGCAAACATCCGAACTCGTGAGGATTTCCTAGGCTAAACAAGCTTAGGAACACGATTGAGAACCGTATGTGGAAGTAGTGTGGGTGGATCAACTAGAAGAGTAAGACTAAAAACTCTAACGGGAAACAATGAAGAGGGTCCGATAAAATCGGTATCGCTGGGAACTGACACTGAAAGTTGTTCGCCTGTAAAAGAGAAAACACGATGTCCTAAACTCCCACTGGAAACACGATCCTTAATAAACTTTGTATATCATCTCTCAACAATCTTCATAGGTCTATATGGGTAGTAAACATAATAATCAAATGATTTCCAATGAAATGACAAATAACCGTCCGAATATCTAATTTCCGAATATCAGGATTATACAACTTTGCCTCTACAAGGCATCCCCAAACATGCAAATGCAGAAGACTAGGCTTACAACCCATCCATAACTTGAAAGGAGTCTTAGGGATTGCCTTACACGGTACTCCATTGAGAAGATAAACTGCAATTTTGAGAGCTTCTCCCCAAAAACTCTCAAAAAGTGAATAATGACTCATCATACTGCAAACTGCATCTTGATATGTGTGATTTATCCTTTCTCCAACTCAATTTTCTCAGGGGACCCAGGAGTACCTCGATCTGATCTCCCAATTTCCTCTCAACTTCAGCATGATAACCTTAAACACATTAAGTGCATCGAACTTATGGTGAATAAGGTACAAATAAGCATACTTCAAAAATCATCTATAATGTAATGAAGTAACACTAACCTCTATAAGAAGCATCGGGAAATGGACCACATATCAGTTAACACATAGGTCATAGTCTGAAAAACACGTTGTTAAATAATTTCCTCATTGAGCAAGCATTTAAGTCACTTTCCACACGTGGTTAAATATTTTTAATAGTATTTGGACATAAGTTGGGAAGAAGTTGTTAATAATAAATTACCTAGAGAAATAGGTAAAAGAAATTTCCATCCAAGATTCAATAGTTGGTTCATTCTCAGCCTCGGTAAAGTCCATCTTGTTGTGATAGAGATGAACAAGAACATATAAGTTTTAGTTAATGTAATAAAGATACTAATTATTGTTCCAAAGACTATACCCACTTTATTTATTTCAAAAAGCTCAAGAACGAATATGTACGGAATAGGAAGATTCCAACCACCCAAGTAAAGAATTGTTACAAATAATGAAGAAATGAGTAGATTTAGATAGGAAGCAACATAAAACAAACCAAATTTGATACATGAGTATTCGGTTTGATAACCCGCTACTAATTCTTCTTCTGCTTCTGGTAAATCAAAAGGTAATCTTTCACACTCTGCTAAGGAAGAAATGAGAAAAATGATAAACCATATAGGTTGACGCCACAAATTCCATCCCCAAAAATCATATTTCCTCCTTGAAAAACTA
Source organism: Cornus suecica (assembly GCA_963922005.1). NCBI lineage: Eukaryota > Viridiplantae > Streptophyta > Magnoliopsida > Cornales > Cornaceae > Cornus > Cornus suecica. The sequence goes on from OY998248.1 coordinate 36,008,140, forward strand.
TCACTCTCCATATTTAATTTCACCTAATATCCTAATGCAAATTCCACAAGAATTGGAATTCTTCTCTACATGGCATACTCTAACACAACTTCTTTATCTTTAATTCAACTTCCACCATATCGGGCAACGATTGCATCAAACAAATTACCTGACAAATAAAACAATACTACTTTAGTAGAGTAACTCACAAAATAACCAATTTAAATACCAAATAGAACTCGACTTAAAACACTCCCCTCAAAAAATAATGTCAGTTTTAGTCCTCCACAAATATATTTTTATCTTTCTAAATCGGTAAAAGTTGTTTATAGATTATTCAATCAATAATCCCCAAAGTCACCCCACTCAACCCAACTCAACTCAACAAAACCATGCCCTGACTATTTTAAAAACAATTATCACATACATGAATAATATTTTGTCATTCTACTCTATTTACACAATCATCTTCATTAAAGTAACCATCGCACTAAATAGCCAATGTTTTACATCCTTAATGTACCTAGAAGAATAAAAAAATTCACTTGAAGGTTCCATCTAATCAAAATGTTCCAATTGCATTTGCAGAAAAAAATCAGCAAATAAGCATCAATTCAAGCAAAGAACAGTGGATAATCTGATACGAATTGACAAAAAAAAAACGCATAACCATTTATGTATTTATATATATAGATACATATAGAGACAGAGGAAGTGTGAATTGAACCTTGTTGAAAAAGATCTCATCCCGGCAACGACGGTGTCGATCACTGTCGTCGAGTTAACTTGGACCTCGATTGATGAATCGAAGATCCACAAGATAACCAAATAACTCCAGATAAGAGGCTACAAACGCACATACATACATTTTTATAAAACATTCACCTGAAAAAATATTGCCAGCTTGCATCATTATAATCTGTAAATGGTGTTAAATTCAGAAGTAATTACGCAAGTAATATGGCATTGAACTTATACAAATTGTTATGAAAGAGGAATTTTTACACCAGATAAAAAAAAGGATAAAACAAAAAAATTAAATCAATTCATCAAGTAAAATAGTTGATTGGTTATAAAATAAGTTTATTGAGCAAAAGTTGAGAGTCAACAATAGAATAAATGCAGACCGAATTAAAATTATCAGTTGAATGATACACAAGTAAGCTAATTGAATTACTAAGGTAGTTAAGTAATTATCAACCACCATAAGGTATATTAGTCGCTTGGTTTCAGAATTGCAGTGGAAGCCAACTGCAAAATGTTCCACCACAGTTTTAAACACAAGTAAAGCCTGACAACCTAATAGCCATACGACACCTTTGATTAAATCTTGTGTCAAAAAGGGTCAGTGTCATATTAACCAACTTGCTAAGAAGCAGAACACAATTCTCAACTACTGCATTGGATGACCATATTGAAATAACTATCTAATTGATTAACAAATGACAAATAAAGACTGTGCAAATAAATATGAGTTGACAAAAAAAAATGCAAAACACAGAGTTACAATGGGATCTCTTTGAACCGACCACAAACAAACAAGCAGACATAGTTGTTGAAATACAAAGAAACATGGGTAAAATTCAACCAAATCTAGCACAAAGGGCAACATTAGTACCACTTCACAGATAATGTACAAAGCCCCCATAACATAAAACAAAAACGACATCACCCTGAAAGTAAGGAGGGTTCTCTGAAAGTATGGAGGGTTTACAGAGAGAGAAGAATAAATTGTTGGATGAGATGAGGATTTTTGCCAAGAAAGGTTGGTTCGTTCTAGGGTTTCAAGAATATGAGGATTTCTTCGACTTGGTGGCTTGTAGTCGTCCCTTTAATTAACGTGGCTCGTAGTGGCTGAACTTAAAACACCCTCAAAACGATGTCGTTTCACAACAAAACGGCAGCGTTTTAACTTATTGCTGCAGCAATAATCGCAGACGATCCACCCCCTTAACTTTGATCCTCATGATTAGATTATCAAACAACCAAATTTATGGTATTATTTTATTATCATTTAATCTGTAAAGTATGTGAAAAATGGTTGATTGGTGAAAGTGAAAAAAGAAAATCAACGGCTGAGATTGAAACAGATTCACAACCTCTATTTCTTCCACATTAACATTGGTCCAACTATATAACCTTGTCTAAATAGCCCCCTTGTATCTTAGTGGAATCAAAGCTCCAAGTTTATAAACAAGAGCTATATGTGTGTGTGTGTAAATATATATTTTATGAAGAATGTTCTCGAAAGTAGTCACCCAAATTTATCATTGATGTATGGTGGTGGTGGTTGTTAGGAATTAATTCTCAACTCACACTTAGAAATTAATCTCGCTCAAGTTCGTCAGCACCCAGCTTTAACCCACACACATATCACATACATAACACACTATATTTAATGTGGTTCAGCCCCAACTTTGGCCTACGTCCACGGACACACAAATATCATTCAATAAATAGAGATATTACAATGGTGTATACAACACCCTCTCAACATGTGCAGTCCGCACTCTTTTCTCTCTTTCTTTCGGTGTCAAATGCACCCCCACATCTCTCTTGGTGTCACACAACACCATCATTTTTTCTTTCTCTCTTTTCTTCTCTCTTCACTCGATGCCTATTTGCACCCGGTGCCTTTCGCACATTTACATCTTCACTAACATCTCTATCTTCCTCTCATTTTTGGTGTATCTTCATTCTCTTCAAATGCATCTATTTATAGGTATGTAAAGTGGTCAAAAACATAAACTCAAATTTGGCTTGTCACCTAACCTTTTCAAAGCCCCCAATTCAAACTTCACCAAATTCTACCAAATCTTTGACTTAACAAAACCATATCATATTTGTGTTGGAAATGTCAAAATTTGGCAGCCTAAGTTTGGCAGTTAAATTTGGCCAAACCCAACAAACTCCACCTATGGCCAAATTCCTTCACTCACTTGGATCTATTCGTAGCTTCAAAACAGCTCCACTTTAATCCAATCATCATCGCTCCAAGCAACATCTTCTTCTTTTCTTTTTTCTTTTTTATTTATTTATCACCTTTCAATCAACAAATTTTTTTTTTCTCTCTCTACACTCCACCTCCACCGAATACACCTATTTTCTTTTTCTCTATATCACTTTCACCCTTTCTCTCCATTAAACAAAACACCCATGCATCCTCTATTTGCACATTCGCACAAATCAGTATTTAGTCCTTTTTTTTTAATCACCCTCACTTTTCTATCAAACTCAATTATTTTATCTCCACACAAAACTTACTTATCCCCCACTACCCATTTTTTAATTTCCTTTCTCCACAAACCTCCAACTGACTCCCTCAAACTCTATAATATTTTTTTTTTGTTACACCACCATGTCACCTCCATTGTTGCAACACCTCTGCAAACTCCTTGATCTTTTTCTCTCTCTTGTCCGGATCCAACACATGCGAGCAATCAGCGAGCCACCACTGTTACACGCTCTCCAACGCGCCGTCGTGCGTCGTGCCTCCATGCATCAACCGGAACACCACCTACTCAACAATCCATATGCTCTCCATGAAACAACCTGACAACTATTTTTTTTTTTTTTTAAACTCACTCACCGACTCAATGACTCCACTACCAAGCTCTGATACCAATTGTTATGAATTAATTCCCAACTCACACTTATGAATTAATCCCGCTCAGGATCGTCAACACCCAGATTTAACCCACACACACAACAAACACATATCACATACATAACACACAATATTTAACGTGGTTCAGCCCCAACTTTTTCATACGTCCACGGACACACAAATATCATTCAATAAATAGAGATATTACAACGGTGTATACAACACCCTCTCAACATGTGCAATCCGCACTCTTTTATCTCTTTGTTTTCGTGTCATCCGCACCCTCACATCTCTCTTGGTGTCACACATGACCATCACTTCTTCTTTCTCTTTTTTCTTCTCTCTTCACTCGGTGCTTATTTGTACCCGGTGCCTTTCGCACGCTCACATCTTTACTGACATCTCTATATTCCTCTCATTTTTGGTGTATCTTCCTTCTCTTCAAATGCCTCTATATATAGGTATGTAAAATGGTCACAAACATAAACTCAAATTTGGCTTGTCACCTAACCTTTTCAAAGCCCCCAATTAAAACTTCACCAAACTCTACCAAATCTTTGACTTAACAAAACCATATCATATTTGTGTTGGATAGGTCAAAATTTGGCAGCCTAAGTTTGGCAGTCAAATTTGGCCAAACCCAACAAACTCCACCTTTGGCCAAATTTCTTCACTCACTTAGATCTATTCGTAGCTTCAAAACAGCTCCACTATAATCCAATCATCACCACTCCCAACATCTTTTTTTTTCTTTTTTCTTTTTATTTGATTTATTTATTTTTCACCTCTCAATCAATAATATATATCTTTTTCTCTCTCTCTACACTCCACCTCCACCGAATACACCTATTTTTTTTCTCTATATCACTTTCACCCTTTCTCTCCATTAAACAAAACACCCATGCATCCTCTCTTTGCACATTCGTACAAATCACTATTTAGTCCTTTTTTTTAATCACCTTCTCTTTTCTATCAAACTCAATTATTTTATCTCCACACAAAACCTACTTGTCCTCCACTACCCCATTTTTAATTCCTTTATCCACAAACCTCCAACCGACTCCCTCAAACTCTATAAAAATTTTTTTGTTACACCACCATGTCACCTCCATTGTTGCAACACCCCTTCAAATTCCTTGATCTTTTTCTCTTTCTTGTCCGGATCCAACACATGCGAACCATCAGCGAGCCACCACTGCTACGCGCTATCCACCGCGCCGCCATACGTCGTGCCTCCATGCTTCAACCGGAACACCACATACTCAACAATCCATATGCTCTCCATGAAACAATTTGAGAACTCTTTTTTTTAAAAAAAAAAAAAAAAAAACTCATTCACCGACTCAATGACTCCACAACCAAGCTCTGATACCAATTGTTAGGAATTAATTCCCAACTCACACTTAGGAATTAATCCCGCTCAGCGTCAACACCCAACTTTAACCCACACACACAACAAACACATATCACATACATAACACACAATATTTAACGTGGTTCAACCCCAACTTTTTCCTACGTCCACAGACACACAAATATCATTCAATAAATAGAGATATTACAATAGTGTATACAACACCCTCTCAACATGTGCAGTCCACACTCTTTTCTCTCTTTTTTCGGTGTCATCCGCACCCTCACATCTCTCTTGGTGTCACACAACACCATCACTTCTTCTTTCCCTCTTTTCTTCTCTCTTCACTCGGTGCCTATTTGCACCCGGTGCCTTTCGTAGCCTCACATATTTACTAACATCTCTATCTTCCTCTCATTTTTGGTATATCTTCCTTCTCTTCAAATGCCTTTATTTATAGGTATGTAAAGTGGTCACAAACATAAACTCAAATTTGGCTTGCCACCTAACCTTTTCAAAGCCCCCAATTCAAACTTCACCAAACTCTACCAAATATTTTACATAATAAAACCATATCATATTTGTGTTGGATAGGTCAAAATTTGGTAGCCTAAGTTTGACAGTCAAATTTGGCCAAACCCAACAAACTCCACCTTTGGCCAAATTCCTTCACTCACTTAGATCTATTTGTAGCTTCAAAACAACTCCGCCTTAATCCAATCATCACCGCTCCCAACAACATCTTCTTCTTCTTTTCTTTTCTTTTTATTTATTTATTTTTTATTTATCACCTTTCAATCAACAATTTTTTCCCCCTCTCTCTACACTCCACCTCCACCGAATACACCTTCTTTTTTTTCTCTATATCACTTTCACCCTTTCTCTCCGTTAAACAAAACACCCATGCATCATCTCTTTGCACATTTGCACAAATCACTATTTAGTCCTTTTTTTTAATCACCCTCTCTTTTCTATCAAACTCAATTATTTTATCTCCACACAAAACCTACTTGTCCCCCACTACCCTATTTTTAATTTCCTTTATCCACAAACCTCCGACCGACTCCTTTAAACTCTATAAAAAAAATTCTTTTTTTTTACACCACCATGTCACTTCCATTATTGCAACACCTCTGCAAACTCCTTGCTCTTTTTCTCTCTCTTATCCGGATCCAACACATGCGAGCCACCACTATTACGCGCTCTCCAACGCGCCGTCGTGTGTCGTGCCTCCATGTATCAACCGGAACACCACCTACTCAACAATCCATATGCTCTCCATGAAACAACCTGACAACTCTTTTTTTTTTAAACTCACTCACCGACTCAATGACTCCACTACCAAGCTCTGATACCAATTGTTAGGAATTAATTCTCAACTCACACTTAGGAATTAATCCCGCTCAGGATCGTCAACACCCAGCTTTAACCCACACACACAACAAACACTTATCACATACATAATACATAATATTTAATGTGGTTCAACCCCAACTTTTGCCTACATCCACGGACACACAAATATCATTCAATAAATAGAGATATTACAACGGTGTATACAATACCCTTTCAACATGTGCAGTCCGCACTATTTTCTCTCTTTCTTTCAGTGACATCCGCACCCTCACATCTCTCTTGGTGTCACACAGGACCATCACTTCTTCTTTCTCTCTTTTCTTCTCTCTTCACTTGGTGCCTATTTGCACCCGGTGCCTTTCGCACCCTCACATCTCTACTAACATCTCTATCTTCCTCTCATTTTTTTGTATCTTCCTTTTCTTCAAATGCATCTATTTATAGGTATGTAAAGTGGTCATAAACATAAACTCAAATTTGGATTGCCACCTAACCTTTTCAAGGCCCCCAATTCAACCTTCATCAAATCCTACCAAATCTTTGACTTTACAAAACCATATCATATTTGTGTTAGATAGGTCAAAATTTGGCAGCCTAAGTTTGGCAGTCAAATTTGGCCAAACCCAACAGTGGTGTTGGCAGCGGTGGCGAGAGGAAAGGGAGAAAGTCTTCATAAGTCATGTTTGGATAAGGATAATTTAGGCAATTCAACAAAAGTTAACAACCATTCATGGTCAAGGTGTAAATGATGTGTCTGACTGAATTTATACAAACCTAGAGAATCTGATTGAAATATTTACAAAGTTTAGGAGGTGTAAATGAAATCAATTCATAAATATATATATATATATATGCATGTGTGTGTCTATATATATATCATTGTTACTATATATATATCTCTCGCGTGTGAATTCTATACGTTACAAAAAAAAAAAAAAGAATAATTATAGTTTCATCCACTCACCCCCTTTTTCTTTGGATAATTACAATTTCACTCCCTCTAGTTTGCAAGTAGTACCAAATACACTCTTCCGTCAAACTTTCGAGAGTCTGATTGAAGTATTTACCAAATTTAAGGGGTGTAAATGAAATTAATCTCTCTCTATATATATATATGTGTGTGTATATATATCACTGTTATTATATATTACTCTCACTTGTGAATTATATACGTTACAAAAACAAAAACAAAAAAGGAATAATTATAGTTTTACCCACTCACCCTCTCTCCTTTAGATATTTCCAGTTTCACTCCCTCTAGTTTGTAAGTAGTACCAAATACACCCTTCCGGTAAACATCCGGCATGGTTAATACTTATGACAGCAGTTTCACAAGGGTGAAATGACTATTATACCCTAAATTATTTGTAAAGATATTGTTGCCCATTGAAAAGTACGTATTAGTATATAAGTAATTTCACATATTCGGTCACGTAATATGAACGTTGATGGATTTGAGGAGGTGAATTTGTAAATATCTAAAAAAAGAGCATGTGTAATTTAACCTATTTTGAAGGGGTGAAACTATAATTATTGGTAAAAGAAAATTCTTTGATAGGGTTCTACTTTTCTGCAAATTTTGTTTTACACTAGCTTCATTTCAAAATTATAATCCTTATTTTCATTTATGGTTGTGTTTTTTTTTTTTTTTTTCAAATGTTGGGTAAGCCCCTTGAATCCATATTAATAGAATAAAAAGGCAAAGCCCTACATAGATTCAAGGGGCATTCCTCATGATAGACAAAATAATATGGAATTCATATAACTACCAAAGGAAAGGGCTATCCCCTTTTTTTACTTTTCATTTTTCTAATTTTGGGATTTTATTATAATTCTATCATATTTCAAATAAATAGTCTAATTAAATAAATAAAAAAAGAAAGAATGTTTACAATAGCGGGAGAGTGGAAATGTTTTTATTAGATGGTTTGAGTCATGTATACTTTCTTTTTGCTTATTAAATTTCATGCATAGATATTGATTTCTTATATTCCAAAAATTTATTTTATAAAACAAACTCATGACATATTTTTGAAAGAAACAAAAGCTTGTTCACAATAAATTATTATAAATAAATTAGTCACAGAAAAAAAAAATTGTTACTTAAGAAGTTTAATGATCCAAGAAAGGTTAAAACACCTAAGCGCACACTTGCTAAACGGCTGTTGCTCAAGCAATGAAATCCTAGATTGCATTTTTTGATAAAGTTATGAAGTTCATGGAAGACACATCAATTTTGTACCTCTTGCACCACATTTATTTGTGATGATGGAAGGGTTATTTTGTTATTCCAACTTAACAACACAGTAAACGGTAAAAAGAACAATGATTTCAAAGTAATTTCCAATTCTTTTATTATCATAAACTCGTTTGTTTCTTAATGATTCGCATCAACTCTTTCATATTGAGTAATTTTACTTGGTTCTTCTAAGATAATAATTTACGTACATACGTATTTATCCTAACAGAAATTAAAAAATTAAAATAATAATAATTATTAGGGTAAATTACAGTTTCACCCCCTCGTGTTTGGACATATTTCAATTTCCCCCCTCTTGATTTGATAATTACGCTTTCCCCCCTTTAATTTGGGTATGGGTTACACTTTCCCCCCTCCATCGGACCTCATGCATAGTCAACACCGGTCAAAGAGGGTTTTTGACGTGAAATGACAATATTACCCTTATTTACTGAATTGACCCATTTACCCCTCACTTTAGTGGACCAAAATGCCCTTTTATATGAATGTAGTTAAGATGGTTCCGAAATTCCCAAACTCTAAATTCAATACCAAAATGCCCAAACTCTAAATTTAATCTCTTTCCCCAAATTTTAAATTCAATCCAATCTCAATCATCAAACCCTAAATTCTTCCCAATCCTCAAACCTTAACTCCTCAAACCCTAAATTCTTCCCAATCCTCAAACCTTAACTCCTACTTTCATTCAATCCCAATATATATATTTATATATATATATATATATATATATATATAGAGAGAGAGAGAGAGAGAGAGAGTAATATATAGATTTGTTGGATGGAAAACAAAAGATTTGAAGGTTGGTATAGAAATTTCAGTTATATAGACATTTTCAAATTCATCCAAAACATTCTTAATTTGTATTCAAAAACCACAAATTGGAAACCCTAAATCTCTATTCCCAATTTGAAACCCGATTGTGGAGGATGGTGGTGCAGTGGGTGAAGATGGTGGTGCGGTGGTTGAGGTTGAGGTGTTTTCTTGGTGGTCGTTGTTGGAGGTAGAGAGAAATGACGGCTTCAATTCGAAGGTCTTGGTCTTGAAAGCGAGATCGGCGGAGTTGAGGAGGGTGAAGTTGTCGGCGGCGGTGGTGGCAGTTTCGTTGTCTTCGGCGAAGAATTCGAAGGTCTTGGTCTTGAAAGCGAGAGCGAATTTCTGTAACATTTTGTAGATTTGGGTAGGTTTTGATGATTGATTCATTTCTAGCATCTCTGAATTGGTACTTGGTTCTGCTCATATATATATATATATATATATATATATAGAGAGAGAGAGAGAGAGTAAGGTTAGGTTAGGTTATTTTGACTAACTATAGTTAAGTTAGAAGGGCTATTAGGTAAAATCATATTTCATATTTTATTGAATAAAAATTGAATATAACATGATGGGCATTTAAGTAATTTCCAAATTACCGGTCACCGGAAATGACTTAAAAGGGGGAAAGCGTAATTATCCAATCAAAAGGGGGGAAAGTGAAATATGTCCAAACACGAGGGGGTGAAACTGTAATTTACCCTAATTATTATTATGTTAGACATTTATTAACTACCTAAAATTAAAATGTTAACATCATACGCGAAAGGGTTAAATAGCACACGGTTGCTAGTAATTTAAGAGGTATTTAGAAAAAATAATATTCATAATTGAGGGGCTTATTTAAGATATTAGTACACCATAGTGGAGCAATGTGGAATTTACAATAGTTATCAGAATCGCGATTCTAACTGTAAAATTTTATGATTTTACGATTCTACTACAATTCTACCATAATTTTCAGAATCCCAATTCTAACTGATAAAATCTTATGATTTTACGATTTTGAACGATTTTATTACGTTAAAATAATAGTTAGACGGTTAAGCCCTCCTTATGAAATGCCCAAAAGCTTTTAATGATTTAGTCAAATATCTCAATATATAGCTTAAATTTATGATAAAATATTTAAAGACTCAATGTATTAAAAAAATTTGAAAATTCTAATATGATTTAGACTTTTATATTTAACATTTAATATGATTATATAATTCTGATTTTACGGATCCCAAAATAATTTTACATAGTCTCTCGATTTTGATAGTCTTGAATTCTATATGATTTTGTACGAATTTACCACGATTCTACTCATACGTGTTTTAAAAAAATTTGGACTAAAATAATGATTTGATCAATTTACCCACAAAAGGAAATATGTAATTGGGCTTAGGCCCAACTTTTCCAAAGACATTTTATTGAATGCCATGGGCTACTGCTTTGAGAGTTTTACCAACCATACTAGGCCTAATAAGGCTCTATTATTTTAAGAAATTTTAAATTTAACCCCAAATAAGCCCCTTTGGTAGTTGTTCCCTCGGCCTTGGTACTTCATCATTTTGAAGAAGGATGGTTGTATAGCAATTTATATTTTTAGGCTTCCCATTATGATATTAAAATGTCTTTTTCCCCCTTATTTCTATTAGTGATTTTGAATAAAGAACGGTATGAAAAATGGTTTGGTTTTTTATTTTTAAAGAAAATGTCAAAGATTTTATAACATTGCTTTATATAGTCTTTCTTAAAATATATAAATCATATGAAAAATTACATAGATTATATACTATTTAAAATTTTAGTTTTATTATTTCATTTTATAGATATATTCATTAACTCATTTATTAAGTAAGTCGAATAATTAATGAACATTAAACTACTATATGTTATGAAGTTGAATGAATTAAATTTTATCCCCTCATGCCAATAAAGAATTATAAGTAAAAAGAAATTTAAAATGTTGACTAAAAATATGTCAAAAAAATGAATAACTTGCCCATATCTGTCATAACAGTTTCAAACAACTAAATCATCACAAATGGGCTACCATGCTCTTAACCACATTCACATATATAATATCAAAATTAATTGTGGTAATTATTACAAAACCACTATACTATTAATTTGGATCAAATAACCCTCAATTATCATTTTGCCCCTCATATTATCGAATTAAATCAAATTATCACATTTATGATTAAGGTTAATTCCATTAACGGAACGGGAGTGTAAAATTACTAAAATAGACCTAAATTCAAATTAAAAATACAAAAAATAATAAATAAATTATAACCGTAAAAGAGATAACGTTTAGTTTATTTTGAAATTTCAACACTCTTAATATCAAATGCATGATGACGAATGATAGGAAGCAAAAGATAAGCAAGAATACAGAGTTAACTCCTTACCAATTAATTATTTTCTATAATGCAAACCACATTCACAAATATAATATCAAACATTATTATAATACTAAATAATCTCTTATTATTACCTTTATCTTTGTGGTATGTATAAACAGTCTCATTAGTCCTTATATAACCCTCCACACATTCTACATATTTTTAAGTCCAGAAATTTTTATACTATTTATAATTTTTCCATACCCTTAATAAGTTGTCCAATATGTTACAATCTTCCAACCCTCTCTACTCACCACAATCTCTACACAATGCTGAAACACTTTAGAATTCCACCCTCTTGATGCTATGCAAAAGTCATGGGCATAACTCAACTTTAGATATGTGGATCTCATTTGTCAATATTCAACATTCAAGTAGATCAATTGAAGTACCAAGAAATTTATGTGAAATGTAGCAGCTTTAACAACAAAAGAATACAAAATTAAAATTTCAACTAGACAAAAGTGGAGTTTTCATGTAATTTTAGGGTGACAATTTTAAAATTTTATAGATATACAGTTCAGGGAATAAATACAAAATAATAGTAATAAAAAAGCTATAGGGAGTGATCCAAGAAATAAGTGATGAAGTAAAAGAATTGGAGTTGGTTGGGGATGCTTTGGCCCAAGTTCTCAACTTCTCACACTCTTGTTGCCTTCAGTTGTGGATGATCTTCAAGTACTAGATACTAAATATAAATATAAATATAAATACAAATACATATATATATATTAGTAAAATGTATGTGCGATGGACGTGAAAAAAATTCAATACATAATTTTTATTGGAGTTCTTAAGTATAAATTTTATATAATTTATATTTTGAAAAAAGAAATTAAATAATCTATAAATAAAGAGAAGGAAAACTCAAATTTAAATACTAACTATAATTATACTTTACAAAATAATGTACATATAAATTTGATATACCAATTCGATCCAAGCTCGTAGAATTGGAATAAGTTCGGCAGCGGATCACGAAATCTTGGTGATCTTCTCTATCTAATACTTTGATCAAATTCATACAAAATTCAGATTGAAAAATAAGTAAATAAATGAAACTTAATCAAACAACAATAACTATTAAATTAAATATAGAGAAACAAGCTAAAACTAAATTTGGGAATTATAAGGAGTGTGTACATAATATGATATAGAGTTGTAACTCTTACTCATGTAGATCATACTTTTTTACATCTATCATGCATTAATATAATCAGAACAAATTATTTTTCACTCTCTTTGTTCTTCTTTAATTTCTCCTTTTCTGAGCCAATTTAATTTTTTTTAAAATTAGTTTTATGTACACACTCTCACATGAATTTGAACAAAAAAAACCTCCTTATAATTCCCAAGAAAATCCTCTTCTTACTCAACCTTTTATTATTTCATTCTTTTCTGTCTCGATTATCTTTCTGTCCCTCCGAATATATTAGAATTAACCATGAAAAGTGAAGTTAAATAAGGTTGGAAAATGAAAGAAAAATATATTTTTTGCATTCAATTATTATGAAGAATTACAATTTTATTGCTTAATAATTATTGTTATTTCATTTTTTTGTTAGGTGGGGTCCTTTTGTACATCTCTATGTATCAAAGTAAAATAAAATTTCCAATTTTGAACTTAATTATATTGTCACCTAAAAAATTAGGGTAATTTGCATTGACATTCCCTGAGGTTAGGGTCAATGACAATAAGATTACGGTCAACATTCTTTTGGCACTCACACCCTCTGAGGTCTTAATTTCATTGCAATGACACCCCCTGGGCCGGTGAAATGACTAGAATGCCCCTTTAATTGTTTCACTTATTACATTAGGATAATATATAAAGTATGAAATTACTCATATGCCCAAACACTTCACCCCTTTGAAATTACTAATTACACTTCCACCCCTTATTACAAAATATATATTACGAAAATTATAATTTAATTTTTTTTCTATATAATATAATTTGTGTATATAATTACAAAAATTAAAATTATAAAATATATATATATATATATATATATAATTTGTAAAAAATATATAAAATTTGAAAAAACATATAAAATTAGAAAAATATATAAAATTTGAAACAATATATAAAATTTAAAAAAACATATAAAATTCGAAACAAATATATAAAATTCGTAAACAATATATAAAATTCTAAAAAATATATATATATAGTGTGACTGAAGTTTAAGTGGACAAGCCTCAGAGTCATTAGTCAAGGTAACAGATCATCTCCAACTCTTTGCAGAGCTATTTCAATGGCCACGATGGCGACACATGCTCCACGATGGTGACCGAAATCGGAATCGAACCGATAATTTATTAAAATATTTTAATCAAAATTAAGTATATTAATATTTGGATCAAAATTAACGGTTCGGTTCCGGTTCTCATTTTTAAAGAACCGAAAGTATCGGTTCGATTCCGGTTTCGGTCGGAATCAAAAGCGAACCGCATCGTAAATATATTAATATTTGAATCAAAATTAACGGTTCAGTTCCGGTTCTCATTTTTAAAGAACCAAAAGTATCGGAACCGAACGGTTAATTTTGATTCAAATAAAAATTTACTCTCGGTTCTTTAAAAATGAGAACCGAAACCGAACCGTTAATTTTGATCCAAATATTAATATATTTAATTTTGATTAAAATATTTTAATAAAGTATCGGTTCGATTCCGATTTTGGTCATTATCGTGGGGCATGTGTCGCAATCGTGGTCATTGAAATAGCTCTGCAGAGAGTTGGAGAAGATCCGTTACCTTGACTAATGACTCTGAGACTTGTCCACTTAAACTTCAGTCACACTTTATATATATATATTTGAATTTTATATATTTTTTAGAATTTTATATGTTTTTCGAATTTTATATATTGTTTACAAATTTTATATATTTGTTTCGAATTTTATATGTTTTATTTTATTTTATATATTGTTTCAAATTTTATATATTTTTTCCAATTTTATATGTTTTTTCAAATTTTATATATTTTTTACAAATTATATATATATATTTTCGTAATTTTAATTTTCGTAATTATATATTCAAATTATATTATAAAGAAAAAAAAATTAAATTATAATTTTCGTAATATATATATATATATATATATATATATTTTTTGTAATAAGGGGTGGAAGTGTAATTAGTAATTTCAGAGGGGTGAAGTGTTTGGGCATATGAGTAATTTCATATTTTATATATTACCCTAATGTAATAAGTGAAATAATTAATGGGACATTCTAGTTATTTCACCAGCCTAGGGGTGTCATTGTAACGAAATTAAAACCTCAGGGGATGTGAGTGCCAAAAAAACGTTGACTGTAATTACCCAAAAAATTAAATGCAGCAAGTGTTGAATGCTCAACAGTGATGTTTTCAACGACACATTGCATCAGTATTTCTATTTCTAAAAGCCCATCAAGGATGAAGAAAGCTATATCTGCACATGTAGCATGCTTTTTATATTTATATATATATATATATTTATTTTGAAACAGAACTGACTTTTCTTAAACAAGTGATCAACTACAAAGAATAAATTATTTTATTTATTTATCTTCTAGAAAGGATCTATTACCCATTCAATACTATTCCCAAGCTTTGCTGAGAATAAATTGTTTTATTTATTTATGTATGTATCCTCTAGGAAGGATCTATCATCATGTCCATGATTGCTCTCACGATAATGTTGTATGGAATTTGAATAATATTGGTTTCAAAAATATAATAAATCAAATATATAATATATTAGTATTAATTCGTTGTATCATCCGATATGTTAAGAATCACTTGATTCATAATATTTTTGAAATTGTATCACTATCTTTATATAGTACCGATATTTATTTTAAAAATGATGTTATTAGAATTCATTCTATTGTTATTGTGATTAATATCACACTGACTCATAATATTTTTTGAATTGTGTTACTATCCTTATATGATACTTAAGAATAATATTATTAGAATTCATTCTTTTGTTATTTTGATTAAAACCAATACCCCATCACGAATCATGCCAGCAGGCAACCTGATAAACGAAAACTATACGACATCATTGTGTTGACAAAAGTTATTTGGAGGCATTTTTTATGGACAACTGTTCCACACCCATCAATTGGAAACTTAAGAAGGAAGGAAAATAAGAAGTTGTGGAAATTTCAAGACCACCTAAAATTTTCAACTTGCAAGCCAGCAGATTAGGTATTGGTATTGGACTTCCTATCTTCACAATTAATGACAGGACTTTCTTTACCATTAAGTGATCCAAAACCAATTACACCAATGTCACACAAAAAGAATTAGGCTATGCTTAGTTTGTATTTTTTAAAAGTTAGAATTATTTTCTGAAAATTGTGAGAGTAAAAAATAATTTTATGAGAATAATAAAAAATAATTTTTTAAAAATATGTATTTTTATAATTGAATTTTCCGAAAGTTCTTTTCAGAAAACTAAACCAATTTAAAACTTTTGTACAACTTTTTGATTTTCAATTTTTTTTAAAATAAAAAATTATTCTCATAAAATACAAAATAAGGGGCCCCTGTCCTACGTCTAATGATTCACATATGAACCCACTTTTTCTAAATTTCTTCTTCTTTTTTCATTGCAAATTAGTAGCTTATTACAAGAGGTTTAAAAATTGTTACTGTTAACCTATTCACACCCAATTTTCTAAATGAAAATTTCAATTCAAGCACTCACTATCAATCATGGTGGACTATAAATTTATGATTGTTCACACAACCACTTGTACACAATCTAGGTTAATAGTGTTTCTTTGGTAAATTTGTTGTAATTTTTGTCAAATAGTTTTAGGCGGAGACTGTAGAGTTGTTATTACATGTTCAGATATATAGTATTCTTATAAGCTCATATTAGACTAGAATATTTTTCTCAGCAGCATGGTTTCTGCAACGGCGCGTATTGTCCGGTTTGTAAATGTAAGAACATTTATTTATTAATGACATGATTCTGATCAAAGATCATATTCAGATTTATGAGTTTAGATCGAGTTATTGTGTTAAATATGTGTATAAAGTGGTGAAGATACAAAAGATATCGAGTGGAACAACGGCTGGAAGCGACAATGCAAGGAAGCAAAGATTTCAAAGAAATTTGTATTTTGTTCCACCGAGTACTCAGTAAGTACGCAAGTGTGCGAACTTGCGCATTTGAAGAAAAATGGCCAGAGACTTGTGTGAACTTGCGCACACTTGCACACGCATATAGGTTCACCGAGTACTCAGTAAGTGGCAAAAATTTGCAAATTGCAAATTGAAAAATTATTTTGAAAGGTTTGTCTTGCTAAATAATTGATTTCTAACCACTTTGGGACATGATTTGAAGTTATTATTGGTATATTGGACTATTATTGACATATTAGTTTATATTTGGAAAACTTAATGGTGAAAATATGAATCCTGATTGGAAAATGATTCTTACCATTAATTGAAGATTCTTCTATATTTATATGAGTTAAACTTAAGAGAAGGGTGTGGCTTTTGAGAGATCTCTTCAATTCTTCTACAGTTCATATACTTATGCACAAAGATATATATAGAGAAAATTATTGAGTGATCATATATATTTTAGTTCTCTCTAGTTATTGGAATTTTCCAATTGTGCTTCTACATCGAAGATCTTTATGCACAATTGGATGATCCATTGCTGGAAAATTATCACACCACCTTGTGCAACGTGGTTGCATCGATCTGTTGAGAAACAGAGCCATCTGAGTAAGAAGATTGAAGCAGGAGGCTTTGTTGTTCTTTGATCCGTTGAGAAACGAAGCCGTCAGAGTACGAAGATCGGAGTGAGAGCTTCGTGGAACGTGAGTGATTCAAGACTGTCAGACGTCGAGCGGAGAAAGGCAGATTATGAGTGATTTGTAAGTCTAAAACTTCATAGAGTCTTGTACTTCTTGATTCATAGTGCATCGATACCTGAGCGTATCCGTGATTTTTTACTTGCAGTATTTCTAAGGTTTTTTCACGTAAAAATATTGGCGTCGTCTCTTGCTTTATTTTTTGCACCCATATTATTTATTGCGTGAATTATTGCTTTAATACGAATTGAATTAAAATTGACTTTTCCGCAATTAAAATTTTATTTTGTCAATTAATTCATAAAAAAGTTATTTACTCCCCTCAAGGCTTAGTTCATTGTCTTTTATGTAATTTGAATTGGTATCAGAGCAAGGTTTGCCCTGATTTAGGTTAACGACCTAGGGTTATATCTTAAACTTAGAAGATAGACGTACTTCAAGAAAGAGGTTCCATTACTAGTTCCCCTTTACTTGATGGATCAAATTACATGTATTGGAAAGCTAGAATGAGAGTGTTCTTGAAATCAATAGATGTGAACTTTTAGTTTATCGTAGAAGTAGGATACTCACCTCCCATTCTTGTAGATGAGACTACCAAATAATTAAGAGAAAAATATTCAAGTGAGTGGTCTTTTGTTGAATTTGACAGTGTTAATTGGAATTATAAAGCTTTGTCTACAATATTAAATGTTGTGATCGATAGTGATTTTAGGATAACTTCTTCGTTCTTGGGATATTATACAAGATACTTATGAAAGAACTGATAAAAATTCGGTGTTGACATCTAATAATGATGAGGTTAAAAAGGTTATTATAATAAGTGTAACTTCTAAGGATGAAAATTATGAGGGTGATGATGATCGTGATGACTCTCTTCAAGCTAAGTATAGAAAACTTTATGACAAATACACACATCTTAGTGAAGTTGTCTCAAAATCTACTGTTAAATTTAAAAGTGTTGACAAGGAAAAAAAGTTCTTAAGAGAATAATTAACCAACACTACCCTTGAGCTAAATTAGCTTCAGACACAAAGAGATCAATGGTCTGAAGAATTGATTAAGTCTGAAAAAGAAAGAAAGCAGACTTTGAAGAGTGTTGATGATTTCAATAAGGAATTAGTCACTTTAACATCTAATATAAATGAGAAATCTATGAGGATTGAGGTTTTGGAAAATGAATTGAAGGATGTTAACTCAACTATTTATAAATGGTTTAGTGGAATCCTTAACCTTAATCATATGTTGAGTATAGGTAAATATGTGCGAAACACTAAAGGATTGGGATTCAAAGGAACAACGAGTAATTCAAATAGTGCCCCCAAAACGATTTTTGTTAAAGTTTCTCAAGTAGCATCTAGTTCCTCTTAAGGTAATTCTAATATAAAAAATATTCCTCCCGTTAAGAAGAATTCTAATGTCTAATCTTATGTTAGAAAATCGGTTGAAAGTCAACCTCCCTTTACCTCTAAGTATCATAATTTTTTTGATAATGGTATCATTGTGGAGTGAAATGTCATATTCGACCCATGTGTTTCAAATTAAGAAGAAAAAATTTGAATTCAAAAATAAATCAAAGAACTCAAACAGTACCCAATGTTCATGATCAAATTCGGGTGTTATGTGAAGAGGTAGAAAATTTGTCTAATCTGGCAAGTAAAACACCGAAAATTAGACAGGTTTGGATTAAGAAAGGTGAGCTATATTGTTTTGCTGCCAATATTGCCCTTAGAACATGTTATTCTAGTTCATGGTGTTTTGATAGTGGATGCTCTATGCATATGACTGGAAATATGTCATTGTTCGGCTATTTCAAGAGCAGTAATATTGGAACTGCTACTTTTGGTAATGGGAAAAAATCTAAAGTTTTAGGAAAATGCACTATTGTTGCTTATGGTCTACGTAGATTAGAAGATGTTTATTATTTTAAGGGCCTAAAGGCTAATTTGTTTAGCATTAGTCAATTATGCGATAATAACCATAATGTCAATTTCACTTCCGATAAATGTTTTATTATTGATTCTTTTGAAAATTGTGTTATGAAAGGTGTATGTACATCTAATAATCATTATTGCATCTTTCCTAAATTTTGTTATGAGAAAGATCTAGAGTTTATATTCACAGATTCTCAGTTGACAGACATTTCTACAAAATCATTAGATTTTCAAAAGCATGAAAGTCTTAGGAAATCTAGTGATATGTTCTTATTAGAATAGATGTCTTCATATGTATCATTCTAGGAATATATTGATTATTTTTTATCCTAGAATTCATACATTATCATGCAATTTTTTTTTTTTGCATTTTTTGTTGTTGTTTATCATTATGCATGTATCATATTTTACTACTATTAAAATTATTCATGCATGCATACATTATGACAAAAAACGCCATAAAAATTATAAAACAAAAAATTCTTAGCATGTTGAGCTTAGCTAAAGGTATAAATGGTTGTCATATTTCACTCTATTCTCATATTTACTTATTTTATTATGCTTATGGAAATTGGAGATGTTAGACTGCCCTGAGGATATGAGTTATTCACTTGATATGTATAAGTATTATTTTTAGAACTCATTAACTTTGGGTGTTTGTTTCACTTTGGAGATAACTGTAATACTTGCTGAAATTTTTAGTCTTTTTCATCTAACCCGAAGTGATATGTAGGTTCATGAGTTATGTTAAATTGATCAATGTTTTTGAATATCTTTTGCATATTCATGAGTGTTAGGGTAATGTTGAAATAATGAAATATATAATTGTCTCTTTTAAAAACCCCTTAGAGCAATGGTCCGTCTGCTGAGTAATCGTGTCTTAGTACCTCAGCAAGTATAGAGTAATCGCGTAAAAAAGCAGATGTGATTATCTCAAAATTTTCAATCTGAGTAACTGGGCATCTTGCCTCAGTAAGCATTGAGTGTTCGTGTAAAAAAGGGAGAAAAATTAAAAAATATATATAAAGGGGTGCAAAAGATAAAAATTTGAGACAAAAATACAAAGAAATTGTATTATCCTTAAAAAACAATAAGGGCCGAGCTAACGATTTGACTTATAACTTAGGTTTTGGACTGAAATATTATCACGGTTAGTGAGGAGATTATTAAAATTAATACATATTGCTTTCATCTTAATTGTTTGCTTGCACTTGAATATTTTTCATATATACAAAGCCTATGTAAAGCTTGTCTCGTGACTGCTTATAACTACAAGGTATGTGTGCTGATTTTATTCACTACCGTCTGTATAATAACTAAATCAAAATATGCGTATATGATGTGTTAATGATTAGTTCATTGTCTCTATTGCCGTGCTCACATGTTTCTAATAACAAAAATATTTTTTTATTAAGCATTTTGCATTCATGCATTAGAATTAAGTTTATGCATTGTAGAGATTTTTTTATTTATTTGTTACCTAAGAATTTGGATATATTCTTTAGAGTTCTATGTCTTAATATAAGCGTTGCTTAGATTATCTGGTCTTCCTGTATATTTTTCCAATATTTACACATTGTCTATTCTCCTTCAACTCTTTTGATTATTTTTTATTGTTATTTAATTTCTTATCATTTCAGTGACAAAAAGGGGAAGAAGTTTAGAAATGTAGAAATTTTTTTAGTAAGGGGGAGAAATATTTAATTGAGGAGGAGGATTAATTGTTAATTGATTAATGATCATTATGTTTCATGTTGATATTGATCGGTTTAATTATGATAATTTAATATTAATTATTCCTGCTATTTGTTTTCCATACTTACTTTTCACAGGTATGTTTGTTTAAGTATTGTGATTGCAGGATTCGTTAATCATCATGAGATAAAAAGAAAAGTTTATGTCTATGTTTGTTGGTGTGTGTTCATAGGTATAGATTTTATTTTATCGTGAGGATATATTTGTAAAACATGGTTTTGTCTCAGAAATGCCAAGGGGGAGATTGTAAGAACATTTATTTATTAATGGCATGATTCTGATCAAAAACCATATTGAGATTTGTGAGTTTAGATCGAGTTGTTGTGTTAAATGTGTGTATAAAGTGGTGAAGATACAAAGAATATCTAGTGGAACAACGGCTGGAAACGGCAGTGCAAAGAAGTAAAGATTTCAGAGAAATTTGTATTTTGTTCCACCGAGTACTCGGTAAGTACACAAGTGTGCGAACTTGCGCATTTGAAGAAAAATGGCCAGAGACTTGTGCGAACTTACGCACGCATATAGGTCCACCGAGTACTCAGTAAGTGGTAAAAAATTGTAAATTGCAAAATTATTTTGGAATGTTTGTCTTGCTAAGTAATTAATTCTTAACCATTTTGGGACATGATTTGAAGTTATTATTGGTATATTGGACTATTATTGACATATTAGTCTATATTTTGAAAACTTAATAGTGGAAATACGAATCCTGATTGGAAAATGATTCTTATCATTAATTGAAGACTATTCTATATTTATATGAGTTAAACCTAAGAAAAGGGTGTGACTTTTGAGAGATCTTTGCAATTTTTTTACAGTTCATATACTTATGCAATGAGCTGACAATTTCTGACACGAATTGACCCGTTTGACACAATTATATTTATTGTTATATTTATTTGCTGATTTTTTCTATTCTCTAATTGGTCATGGATTGAAATACATTAATAAACTATTACTGAATCGTGTCAAATTCAATTTCAATTTCATTTTTATTTTTTATTTTTTATTTTTCGTGTTGGATTGTATCATATTTAAAATATTTGATTTTCGTGTCAACTAGTATCAGATTGCCCTGTTGACCCGTGGGTCGACCTATTGACACGAATTGCCAGTTCTATGCACAAAGATATATATATAGAGAAAATTATTGAGTGATTATATATATTCTAGTTCTCTCTAGTTATTGGGATTTTCCAATTGTTCTTCTACATCGAAGATCTTTATGCACAATTGGATGATCCATTGTTGAAAAATTATCACACCACCTTGTGCAACGTGGTTGCATCGATCCGTTGAGAAGCGAAGCCATTTGAGTATGGAGATTGAAGCAGGAGGCTTTGTGGTTCTTTGATCTGTTGAGAAGCGGAGCCGTCAGAGTACGAAAATCGAAGTGAGAGCTTCGTGGAGCGCGAGTGATTCAAGACTGTCAGACGTCGAGCGGAGAAAGGCAGATTATGAGTGATTTGTAAGTCTAAAACTTCATAGAGTCTTGTACTTCTTGATTCATAGTGCATCGATATCTGAGCGTATTCGTGATTTTTTACTTGCAGTCTTTCCAAGCTTTTTTCATGTAAAAATGTTGATGTTGTCTCTTGCTTTATTTTCTGCACCTATATTATTTATTGCGTGAATTATTACTTTAATACAAATTGAATTAAAATTGATTTTTCCGCAATTACAATTTTATTTTGTCAATTAATTCATAAAAAACCTATTCACCCCCCTCTAGGCTTAGTTTACCGTCTTTTAGGTAATTTCAATAACGTTTTTGAAAAATATCAATACCGTTATTTAACATCAATATTCATCCGATATTATTTTTAAAACCAATATTGCCCGAATCCATTACATCAATACCGCAACCGTTACCGAATCCGATGCCGTTATTCGGAACTATGTCTCAGCTTTAGGCCTTTACGCACACATCAATCGATATAACATAAACCTAACTAATTATATCATATTGTTGAATATCGTCATATATATATGTTCATATTCTTCTGCTCATGCCAAAGTCCAATTGCTTATCAAATAAGAAGGAAATTTAAATACCATTGCAGATTCCTTTATGAAGAAAAAAGAAGGCTTCCGAAGTTATGGATTGACCTTATTCCAAAAACAAAAATTAATTTGGGTAGGTTTGATTTGGATTACTTGACTGATAGATCAGTGAAAGAGAGTAAATCGATTTTTATATTATAATGTAGACTAATTAATCAGGATGAGAAATTATTATTTTTTCGTTATCATTTATTGAGGACTAAACTAATTCGATACTTGTGGACCACAGGCATAAAAGAAATTAAAAAATAATTACTGGGTGCCGATCAAAGGCTGATTTTTGGAAAATTATTGAATTCTTACAGACTATATACCTCAATATATATATATATATATATATTATCTATATAATAGTCCGAATAAGCTAAAAAAATCTAAAGCTAGTACTTTTCTCAATGGTCTGTGTGTATATTCAACGTTACGTGCATGTGCATTAGCTAGTTCTTTGGCCAATTTTTCTTATACTTTTCAAAATATAATAATTTATGAAAAAAATGGGAATTTGACTTCCAAAATGAACAATTTTGTTCGATTATGCCATGTATTTTTTGTGGTATAAAAGTCAAAAATACCAATTCCATTTGCCATATCCAAATGGTTGTCATGTATTTTTAGAGCTTATATTGAATCTGAACTTGACTTGGATGGCCGACATTAATCCAATTGGTTGTCATGTATTTTTTTGGCGTATTTGATTTTTTATTTTTCATTAGAATTTTTAGAATAAACAAAAAGAGAATAATTTATTTTGGTCATATTTGACAGAGCTTCTACTATCGCTTTTGCAGAGAAAAAAAAGAGAAGTATAAACCGTTTTGAGAAACTGTTACCCTCAACTTCTTCAAAATATTTTTCCAAAACTCAAAAACTCTTTTAAAAATCTTGTCAAATATGGTCCAAATTTGTTTTTTCTTCAAAAAATAAAAAATAACTTTTGAAAAGTTAATCCAAATAAGACTTTCGTATTTGGTGTAGTAAATATATTATATCAGTCTCTGTTTATAGGAGAGTAGTAGGGTGTTATATGAAAATTAAGCTTATGAGAAATACTATAAGAAAACAAGCTTATAAGGAAATTCTTATTTATAAATATATGTTATTAATATTTGATATAATCTAACGAAAATAAAATATAACTCACTAATTGAAAATAGTTTTCAACAATTGATTGTTGTATAATAAGGGATTATAAAAGAGAAATTTTGATTTATTAAATAAACTTAGAAGATTTTTGCATAGTTTTAAAACTTTTAAATATTCCTAGAAAAAAATATTTTAAAACAGTGAAGTCTATTAAGAGGAGCTCTCATGAATGAAATTATTCAGTATTTATATTTAAAGGCTCTTTATTTTGGAGGCATATATGATACTTAGGCCTTGTTTAGCATAGTTTTTGTTTATGGCTTTTCGTAGAAGAAAAAGATAAGCAAAAACTGTTTTGAGAAGCTGATACCCCTAGTTTCTGTAAAACGTTCTTCCAAAACCCGAAAACTCTTCTAAAATTTTTGTCAAACACCGTTTAAAACAATTTTTTCCTCCAGAAAGCCAAAAACAGCGTTTGAAAAGTCAATCTAAACAAGGCCTTAGACTCCTGAAGAAGGGAATTTTTTTTTTCTTTTTCTTATTACCAGTTTGACCCAAATTCAAAGATATATTAAATAATTTACTTAATATTTAAAAATATATTTCTCAATTCTACTACTATTATATAAAAAATAATTATTAGTATTTTGAAGGAGTCATAGCAAACACAACATTTAATTGGTTTTAGTAAAAGACATGGCATTTGGTTTGACCATGCACCTCACCATTTTGTTTGACCATGCACATCACCTTGTCCTTTTTGTAGATGCCTTGGACATTCAGATTAATAAATTTTTTTGATGGCTTTATAAGAATGTTTTATTATTAACATCCACAATATTGACTTAATAATAAAATCCCAAAATACAATGGTGATGTAGACTGTAGTTCAACATGAGAAGTCAAATACATAAAATTTGGAATTTCGTAAAATGTTTAAATTTAACTGGAATCATTCGATATTAAATATTAAGCTACCATATTTATCAACTTTATAAAAATATTTTAATTTTCAAGAGTGGTTATCGAAAATAAGGTGGCTATTACCCCCTAAATTGACTAACTAATTTATTGATTTGGATGACTGTTAATATTAGCCCAATTTCGATAGGCTCGTATCCTCTGTTATGTTATCTACTGGTTAATTCAAAACGCTTTTAAAAAATATGCATGATACTTGTTTGATTTTTAATTTTAAAATCAATATTGTTGAAGTCTTATACAATTAATGTGATAGTGCGAATCACACGGGTACTTTCCTCTCTTCCTACTCATATCATAACACTTAATCATCTTCACACTCACAATAAAACAGTTTTACTAAAATATTTAGGCCGGGATTGTAAAACTTAAGAAGTATATAATTTAAAAATTAAGAAATTAAACAACCCCCCACCCGGGAAAAAAAATAAAAATAAAAATAAAATCCAAGGGGGCAATGGACTCCTTATGATAAAGGGTAGATCTGTCCTGATTATTCATGTGTTATTATAAATCTGATAATTTTCAGTAAAAAATTTTAATAATCCTAGATGAGTTTATTAATATTCACAAGTTCAAATAGTTTGAAAAACTTTGCTGTTAAATGAGAAGCTTCCTTGTAATGAAATGGAAAGTTACAACTCTTCTTCATGTTTCAACACAAAAGGATATGCATGCACGCAGAGAAAAGGAGGGATTAAAAGTCAAATTCGACGGTGATTAAATGGCAACATTCTTAATCTTTAACCAATGGGTTAATTTCTTATGTATTTATTTCAATCACATCTCCTCATATTTGAATATCTTCAATCACACCCTTTATAATTTAAAATTCTCATCATTTACATCCCCTTAACGATGATATTATTCTAATTTTTTTTTGTAAATACCTAAATTACCCTCAATGGGATAACCTATGTTGTTTAGAAACAAGGATATATTATTTTATCAATTTGACACCCTCCAATAATTTAATCATTTAATTTTTATTAAATTTTTAAAAATATATATATAATTCAAATATATATATATAAATTTCAAAAATATATATAAATTTTGGAAAAATTATATAAAATTCGAAAAACATATAAATTCAAAAAATATATAAATTTTAAAAAAACATATAAAATTCAAAACAAATATATATTAAATTTTGAAAAACATTATAAAATTCAAAAATAAATATAAAATTCAAAACCACATATAAAATTCATAAAAAATATATAAAATTCAAAAAAACATATAATGTTTTTAAAAATTATATAAAATTCGAATAAATATATAAAAAATCAAAAAAAAAATTCTTTATTTTTATTTTTATAAACTAATATATATTAAAACTAATAAAAATAATACAAAAAATTTGAAAAATAAAAAATTAAAAATAGTAAATTTATATATATATAATGATGTATTTATTGAAATTAAAACTAAAAAATAAAAGATTAAAAAAAATTAAAACTAATCAATAAGCTTTCATTCAAGAAAGTAATCAGACACGCAGAAAAGACAAATCCAAAATTGAAGAATCAAACCATGGATATCTAAGAAGCATGAGTAAAAGATCTTTGGAGTTGGAGTTGTACCCGATAATATACCCGTAAATCATAATTTGGTCTCCAGAGAATAACGAATCAACGATACAAATCTATAGAGATATATAATATATATGTGTGTGTGTGTCGGGGTGGTGGCGGGGGTGGGGGTTTGATGGTGGCGACGGCTAGGCGGGGTGGAGGCGCGGGGGGTGGGGTTTGGGGGTGGGCTGTGGTGGCGGCAGGGTGGGCTGTGGTGGCGGCGTGCTGGCTGTGCGGTGGGGCGATGTGGGGGGGAGTGTTTGGATATAGGATTTAAGGTTTTGATATAAGGTTAACACTATTTTAGGATTAAATTGATTTAAGGGATATTTGAATTAATGGTATTTTAGACATTTTATACCATAAATGGGTGAAAATGAAGATACTCAAACCTGAGGGGGGTGATTGAAATAAAGACATACCTCATAGGTGTAAATGAAATTAATATATATGTGTATATATATGTATAAGGATCTAATCTCCAAAGATGATCTTCCTGAGACTTAAATCCGAAAAGAGATCGACTTTTGAGAATATTACACGAACCGGCCTCACAACTCGTGTAACGTTAAGTTGCAGACTTGCAGATGGACAGTGATTCAAACTCATATTCGGTACACTGAATACAATTTATCCAGACATCAAAAATTTGTCATACCAACCAACTCCGTTATTCCACATGGGCATATATATATATATATTAATTCAAATTGAATGACTCAGACTCGTTTGCAACTCCATTCTACTAATTAAGCATCTACGGAGGACTTTGAGGACCTCAATTAATTAAGGTGACAACCCATCAAGTAGTACCACTCACACACCATTAATACCACTACTTAATGTGCATATAATTAGAAATAAACAGGGTGGCACTCTCACTTATGGTCGGATATGTGTGCTCTCCATTATTGCTCGTGTCCCAACAATTTTGGAATGTGTCGTTATTATTATATCATAGTTTTCAGAATTTTGATTTTAATTAGTAAAATAATTTTATAATTTTATACAATTCTGTATGATTTTATTACGATTTTGTTACGTTAAAATAATGATTGAACGGTTAAATTTTTCATATAAAATGTCCAAAATTTTAATGATTTATTCTAATATCCCAATATATGGTCTAAATTTATGAGAAAACATTTAAATGTCTAATGTATTAGAAAATTTTAAAAATTCTAAAATAATTTAGACTTTTAAATTAAATAGTTAATATTTAATTATTATTTTTAAAAAATTAATACGTTTAAGTAGAATCTTACACTTTTATTTACGATTCTTCGATTTCGATAATACCAATCGGTATTGTTCAAGTCCGTTACATTATTACTGTAACTGTGATCAAAACCAATATGCGTCTACGAACTATGAATTTGGGTGAAAATGCTGATAATTTTTGTTTATGCCAAAAATTTCAAAGAATTTAAATTTCCTATGGGGATATCACAGCCTCATTGTTAACGAGCACTACTTACGCATGGAATTCGGTATTCATAGATTACTAAGTTTTAATTATTTATCATGTGATTATGTATGCTTGTGATTATGAAAAATTAGGGAGGTGATATCAAGGATCCCAAAATAGCCTTTTTGACACTCCATTTCTTGATTTAAATGTGAAAAAACTGGAGTGTCTAAATTTTCTTTTGAATTACTAAAATCATTTTTACAAAAATTACTAAATATGAATTTTTTTTACATGTTTGTTCTTTCCCACTAATAAAAAACGACAATTTATTTTTACCATCGATGAGATTTCCAGATTGGATGTGGGTTAACAAAAAAATAAAAGATTGAGAGATATAAATAATTGATTTAACTATGAAAGAAACCGGTGATGTGTAGAAAAAGTTTCCTTGACCAATTATCAAAAAAAAAGTTTCCTTGACCTTGACACGAACTAATCCTTCTTATTCAAATAATAGACAAATTATTTAATAAAACACATTCTTAAATAAATAAAGTCTTCTGAAATTCAGTCAATCATAAACCATTCTATGCATTAACAAGCAAAATAAATTTTTTTTTTTTTCATGGCAATTATAATAATAGCTTGGTCTATGTATTGTAATTTTCTTTAAAAAAATTCTATTATACACTATATGGAGATGAAACCATCCCCACTCTTCTCATGGTGATATTGTATTATATATATACATAGGACTATATAGCAAGAAACATGAAATGACGCACAATTGATGCATAAAATAGCCATAAAAATTGGTGAGTGTTGGGTGAGAATGGTCCAAAAGGACCAAAACCAATTATTTTCTTCTTTTCTCCAATAAAAGTAATTTTGTAGAAATAAAATAAATTAAATGCCAAGTGTCATTATTAACAAACACCCGAAATTGTAAGCCAGCCCTCCTTCAATTGTCTTAGAAGCTTCCCAAACAAGGACTTTTTCCATTCCACAATTCCTTTCCACCCACAAGACTCCACCCTCACAAAAGTACATTGAAAATTTCCTTCCTATTTCCTCCCCCCTACAAGACAAAAAGGCACCCTTTTCTTGGATCCTCTAATATCCCCCTCACGGGACATGGGATCTAAAGCATGGGTGGTGTTTGGCAATTTTTGGTTGATATTTTTATTTTTTCCTTTATATTACAATTCTAATACCGTTGCGCAAACGTATATAAAATTTGAGACAAAATAACAAGGATTATTTGTGTTTTAAAATGTTTGGTGCCATAACAACTCGAAATGTCATTGTAATATCTAGAATCAGATTTATGTTACTCAACATATATTTTTTTTATCACGGTTCATAACACTAGCACAAAGTTGTTTTTGTTTCCATTAAAAGCAAAACACAATCCAAATGAAGCTGTAATATATCGAATAGCTTTGTAAGCAAAACACTTATTAGGTGTTATTCGATACTAAAGGAGTTGTATTACATCCGTGAGTGATGGGTGATGGGTCTCCAATGTTTTTATATCTCTTTAGCTTATTCGATATTGCTCTCACGTGACATATATAGCAGGAATATGTTGTATAAATTTAATCCCAACGAGTTGATCTAATTGAAAAAGATTTAAGAATTGGTGCATCAAGAAGCATGAGGTCTCATGTTCTCTTCTTATTAAGAGCAAACAATTTGTTAGGGCAACGATTGCAGATTTAGTTTGAGCCTTACCGGATTCGTGGGGTTGCCTTACACGGGTTTCGTGAATTAATCGATATGTGCGTAAATTAACCCGGACATCACGGTTATCAAATTTTATTTTTTTTTTTGTATTCCATCTATATGGGACATGTCACAATCATTTTTTATTTATTAGGATTAAACATATTTGCTAGTGTGACTCGCATAGACTGACATTTTTCATTTGTTACAACTTATCACAACTATTAAGATGTTATCTATTTTGCATAATACTTAAGCATCTACGGAATTGTAATTGTTCATAAATGTAAGTCTCAATAAATGTATCCTCGTAAATTATATGAGTGGTAAACATATTATTGATCGACACCAATAATGTAAGATAATAATATTCTGATATCATTTGTCACGGACTTGCCACAGTTATTAAATGTTACATGTTTTTGCATAATACTTAAGCTTTTATGTAATTAGGATTATCATAAATATAAGTCTCAATAAATCTACCCTCCTAAACTATACGTATATGAGTAGTCAATATGTGATTGATGGTGGAAACAAATAATCTAAGATAAGAAAATGATTTTCAATAAGAACACAAGTGTTGCATTGCAGAGGATTAAAACCTACCCACACACAAACACAGTGTGAAAGAGAACTAGAGTGGCCTCCCACCATTATCTTATTAAACTGTTGCCAAATTGTTTTCTGGAACCCCAATCACTTTCCTTGGTTGTGTGTCTTCTTCCCAATTTCTCTCTCTCCTTTTCATTTATATACAGTCCCACTACACCAATCCAGAAGAAACAGAGAGATAGAGGGATCCAAAACAGAGTTATGGTAGCATATCTTTTGTGGGTTAGCAAAGAAAAAACTAGCCATGGAAAAAAAATCTAAACTTTCTCAGCTCCCAAACAGCAATCTGGCTCAATCTCTCTTGTTTCCCTCCGGTTTCTATTGCTGGGGTTGGGAATTCTTGACCGCCCTTTTGCTCTTTAGTTGCTGACTCCTCCAAAACAGAGCAAAAACAGGGGAATTTATTTCCGCTGTTTTTTCCTTTCACATATATACATATATAGATTTATATGACAAAAATCTAAACTTTCTCAGCTTCCAAACAACGATCTGGCTCAATCCCTCTTGTTTTTCTCCTGTTTCTATTGCTGGGGTTGGGAATTCTTGACTGCCCTTTTGCCCTTTAGTTGTTGAGTCTTCAAAAACAGGGTAATTTCCTCTGTTTTTCCCTTCACATATATCGATTTATAGGTTCATACATATATATATATATATAATGTCACAGAGGAGTGTTCCGGCGCCGTTTCTGACGAAGACGTATGATTTGGTGGAGGATGAGGGCACAGATGAGGTGATATCATGGAATGAGAGTGGGACAAGCTTTGTGGTGTGGAAAACTGCAGAGTTTGCTAAGGATTTGTTGCCTAATTACTTTAAGCACAACAATTTCTCTAGCTTTGTTCGTCAGCTTAACACCTATGTAAGTCTTTTTTTTTTTTTTCATTACCATATATTTTTTTAATTTCTTTGATTTTATTTAATTACTTGATTTGAGTATGAATTTGGTGTTTATATGGTTGGGAATTTATTAGTTAGATATATTTTTTTTTTTGTTGTGATAATTGTTAGATGTTAGATTAGCATGCGGTGAGTCGAATCCAGCTACCACAAACCACCATGGAAACATTTAACCAATAAGGCCGAATGACACGTGATATTAGTTAGATTTAAGAATCATATTGGGTTTTTGTTTTAGTATTAATTGTAGGAAGTTTTTGTTTTTCATTTAATGGGGGTAGTGATTTGCTTTAATTATATTAAGAATAAAATAACAATGATAATAATTATTACAATAAATGATTAGTATGAGAAATTGTTTTTTACTCACTCTCTCTTTCTGTCTTTTTAATCTTTTATACTTCCCAAACTAGATAATTTTAGTACTATTATTTCCACCACCTTATTCTTGCTTAATTTTTTTTTCTTTTATTTTATTTCAAAAAGTTTCCTTCTTAATCAAATGATTCAGAGTATATATTCAATTCCCCCTCTAAAACTCATAATTTCTCAACAAGATTCAAGGTAATTTTGTTTTGTTTTTATTTTTATTTTAAAAAAACACTATAAACATGTATATATGTATAAATTAGAATCACAAAAATTAGAGCAAAAATGATCCATGTGATTGTGGATTATAGCTTGCATTCCTGCATTAGGAGTTTGTGTAGGCTAATATAAAGATCGTTCTTAGGAAAAAAACAATCACACTCTAATTTACTTCACAAAAATATTTATTTTCCTATATTAATTTAGGAACATTGAATCACTGTGTTGAAATTCGATTAAAAAAATAATGGTTCAAAGGTTCTATTAATTTTTCTTAATTAAAGACTATATTAATTTTATGAAATTTAGTTCTCTGAGTCCAAATATTAGGTTTCAAATTTTAGAATTATGCATCATTTCTCATCTACTAACCGGTATTTACGCGGGAAGGAAAAAGACGCATTTACTGGTAGTTGATTCACGAAGCAACTTGGAGTAGGTGAGGGCTAGAATGGTCTTTTTAGATTGTCCACGTGGTGCTTACGTGTACGGCAGTGGTCCACGTCATTTGTTAAAACGTTCTTTCTAGCCGGCTGTCATAGATCTGTCCTTCGTAGGGCCCACCTTTTTTTAGTGAGAAAATAATTAGATGCTTCCGGACCTTGTATGATCCTCCCAATTGAGAATCTAATAATTGATTGTCGTGTATATATATTTAAGGCTAAAATGTGTGATGTCAAATATACCTTCGTTAAATAATTTGGGGCGACATCGTCATTTTACGATATTTCGTTATGAAAATTGACCAAAGTTAATGTCATGGGATTTAAGTGGGATATGGGCAAATTTTAAGAGTTTTAGATATTATTTATCCTATATTTAAAAATGGCGTATTTGAAGGAATAAATTTTCCGTATCTGAATAAATCGTATTTAGTATATTAAGTATGAGTTTGCATTCTCATTAATTCATAGGTTCGTGACTTACTGTTTACATGATTATAAAATAAACTAGTATGGCAATATCAAGCACTCCTTAAAATTCAATACATTGAATGTGAGTTCGCATTGTTCATTACCATTACATAAATACACATTTTCATTAATTCGTAAATTCGTGACTTAGCATTACAGATTCCAAAACAGACTAGCATAACAACATCAAATGATGACTCTCCTTAGTATTCAACCCCACAAAATACAAACTCTCATAATTATGGAATTGCTTAAGTCAATTTTAATGGGCCACCAAACACGGAAACGTGAGCTTCCACGGACTACTGTACTGTCGCGGTCAGGGCCGAAAGTTCCTATTCAACCTTAGATCTTTCTAATTTGGCGGCGGAAAATCAAGTCATTGTGATTAATTTATATTATATATATATTTATATTTTGTGAAGTAGAAAAGTGAGAACCGCAACAGACTTTGTTTCGATTTCACATGAGTAAAGACAACTGAAAAATATATTATACAAACTTGTTGTATACTGTATGTATATTGGAGTTGTGCATGTAGACTCCAGGAATGGATTGGATTTTAATTTCAACTCATCCAATTATATATGAATTTAATAGATATTTCAATCTTCAGATAAAAGTCTACATATTTATTGGAATCCAAGTATGTTAATGTCACCCGATTTGATTGTTAGAACTATATGCCTATAATTTTTTTTTATTTATAACATTACAACACACTTTATAAATATATATTAATAATTTTTCAATAATTTCATTTCGTTGCATATTAACGACATAATTTATATGGTAGTCATAGGTTTCAAATACGACTAACAAAATTGGGATTCCCCAATCAATTTCAAAACAAGAGCTAAAGAAAAGAGTGTAACAAAATATTGTCCACACTCTAATTGAAATGCAACCACTTAAACATTGTGATCACTCTAAAGATTATACATGCTGAAATGGTATTTGTAATATATATATAGAAAGAGATCAGTTGTGTATTTCAAATGTTGGAATGTGATCACTTGTACTTGTGAATATATATATATATATAGAGAGAGATATAGAAATGGGACTGAATTATTTCTACTTTCAGGGCTTTCGAAAGGTTGTGCCGGACAAATGGGAATTCGCCAACAACAATTTCAAGCGAGGACAAAAGGAGCTCCTCACTCAAATCCGTCGCCGGAAAATTGTGACATCTATACAGGGTGATATTCCGGAGGCTGGAAAAGCCTCTGGTGGCGGTGGTGGTCCGTTGTCGCCTACGAATTCTAGCAAGGACCCGGGGTCTAGCTCCACGTCCTCTCCGGACTCCAAGAACCCCGGGTCCGTGGACACACCCGTGGCTACACATTGCGCAGATTTATCTGACGAGAACTTGAAGCTGAAGAGAGAGAACCAAATGCTGAGCTCGGAGCTGGCTCAGACCAAGAAACAATGCGATGAGCTCGTCGCTTTCCTGACCGGGAACTTGAACGTGAAGCCTGATCAGGTCAACAGTATCATGAGGCAAGGAAGTAGCTGCATCTCCACCCATGATAGCCTGGTTGGCGAGCTCGAGGACACTGTTGATGATGATGACGAAAATGGGGGAGGGAATGGGGATTGTTTGAAAATATTCGGGGTGGTGTTGAAAGGAGTGAAGAAGAAGAGGGGCCGAGATGAGAATAATGGTTTCGATGGACCCCAAAGAAAAGAAATCAAGACCGTTGACTTTCACGCGATCGCGGCGAATGAGTGAATGACACGTCAAGTGAAGGAAGGCGTATGGTAAGCATTGACATGGAACAAAATTCAATACATGGTAGAGTAGTAGTAAATCAGTAGTCATAGACAAAAGAACACTTATGCAACCGCAAGGTTGGATTGTGAACCGATAATAAAAATGTGTAAATTGTAGCGCATTAGTCTCCTCCTATTGTGTTGATCAATAAGTTATTAGACATGTAGTTTGTGTTCACATTAAATTTAGACTCAAATTTCTCTTTATTTGGTTTTGCTTATCAAAATCATGTTTCCTCTTACATATATATGCAAGACTAGTATTATTGTTTTAGATATGTTTGATAGTGTTATTATTTTGCCGATTATTCTTATTGTAGTGCATTAGTCTCCTCTTATTGTTTTAGCTTCTGTTTATTCTTTTACATATAAAAAAAAAAGTAAAAATTATTTTGAAAAATTAATACCCCTAACTTTTTCAAAACGTTATTCCAAGACATAGAGGTTCTCTCAAAATTTTTGTCAAACACCGTTCAGAACAACCTTCACTCCACAAAGTCAAAAACCGCTTTTGAAAAGTCAATCCAAATAGGCCGCATTATGTAAGTTTTGAATGTTAGCTCGCAAAAAGAGGGTCTAGATAATTATAAAGTTTCATCCTAAGGTTATTAAGTTAGTTTAATTACTATTGATGCTACCTCTTCTCACAAGTAGGGGATTGAATCTTTTAAAAATTCATTTTCGGGCCGATAGAAATATCTGCAGGACAAGAGGTTAATTGCAATTAGTTGCTACCTCGCCAATAATTTAAGGATTTGTTTTTTTTTTTGCATTTTACCCTATTTTTATATTAGGGTGCAAAAAGAAAGAAGAAGGAAAAATAAAATAAAAGGGGGTGGAAGCTCCAAATATCACCACCTCTACATAGTCCATCACCAGTCACTAGTAGACTCACTACAGCAAGAACAAACAATCTACAACATGTAAAGGTGCTTTCTGTGTTGTGAACATATTGTTTTACAAGGGCCACAGGAAGAGTTCAGCTTATAAAGGCCATTCTCATTAGCATCTACACCTTCTGGAGTAATCACATTGTTCTCCCTCTGCAGGTGATTAAAAGTATCAATTCAGCCCTCAAAAGCTTCTTGTGGTCTGGTCAAGAGATGAATCACAAGGGAGCCAAAGTTAGCTGGTACAAGTTTGTAGACCAAGAGATGTTGGAGGATTGGGCTGCCAAACCTTTTCCATCTTAAAATTGTTGCTTCTTTGAAACACTAATGGCATCTTGTCAATGAAGGTGGCACAAGAGGATTTTAGGATTGATGTTTGGATAGAGGTGAAGGTATCGGTGAGCTGGAAGAGGTTATGCTGGGTGGTCCAAGGTAGAAAGATATGCAAACATCATCAAGCAGAAATGTATTTGGAACATCAAAGCTTCTACCCTAAGTTCATGGAACTGGAGGAGGCTTCTAAGACTCATTAGAGGGAACGAATGGAGGTTTCCTCCTTCTTTGATTAGATGTGTTCCTATGGGACAGTTTGATAACCCTCCTCCTATCCACCATGGCTCAAATTATTGGGCTACTTGGACACTTTCTCTTAATGGAGGATTTAACTTCAAGCAGACCTTGAATGCTCTTCTCCCTCCTTCTCCTTTGTGCCCCTGGCAGCATTCCATTTGGTTTAAGCAACGTGTCCCTAGGCAGGCTTTCATCACTTGGCTGGCCTTGCAAGAGAGATTGATAACGAAAGATAAACCAGGCATTCCCAATGGACTCTCTAGGCTATGTTGCCTTTGTGGTGTTGTGAATGAAGGGCATGAGCACATTTTCTTTAAGTGTACCTTTTCTACTAGAGTGTGGCAATGGTGCCAACATAGATGTGGAGTGTACTTGGGAGAGCTTTCTTATAAGGCTATTATTGAGTGGGCTTCTAACATGTGGCCTCAAGATGTCTCTTCTGTGGTGGCAATAGTTTTTAGGCTATGTTTTGCAGCCTCCATCTATTTCATTTGGAGGGAAAGGAGTGAGAGGGTGTTTGGCAGAAAGTACTCATCATCTAGAAAACTCATCACAAGAATAGAGGAGTGTCTGAGATTAAGACTTCTATCGCTGAAGATGAAGAACTCTAGAGCTGCTAGAGGGGTTGCTGCTGCTTGGTCTCTGCCAAGCTCTGTCATCAATGAACACTCTTGAGAGGGTTGCAGGGGTGATTGCTGTGGGGTGTCAGTGGTGGTGCCGTATTGGCTGATGTTGATGGCCTTTTGTGAGCTTGGCTCCTAGGTTAAGCTGTTAGGTTTTGGTTTTGGCCTTGTGCCGTTGTTCTGCTGCACTTTGGTGTTTGCATGAATGTTTTGCCTCAATGGCAGTTGTAATTCTTTGGCTGGTTGGTTTTTGGTTTTAATACATATTGATTTACCGGAAAAAAAAACATATTGTTTTACACAAAACATGAAGGGCAACACAAAAGTTAAACCAAAATAAAAACAAAACACTAATAACTGACCTCAAAATACCTACTAAAAGATTAAAATGAAAATTTCCACAAAAATAATGGGAGTTAAAATTATGGGTATCACCGGAAGAAACATGTGTGAGCAATTAAAAGAGACTGCTCCTCTAAATAATCCACAGCACAATGTAGCTAAAATAAATTTTGGCGCAACTTTTACCTCGACAGAACTGTACTACCGTATTCATCTTGATGTTAAAATGCAGGCAAAGACTATACTTCCTCCTCCCTCCTTGATTTCGAAGCTGTATTTATGCTGTGGTTGTTGTCAGCTATGAGTTTAGATTTGCGGAAGCTGATGAAAATTGGCATGTTCTTGCTGTTGTTCTTGAATTTCAGTAGGGCCCGACTTGTTGCAACATGTACGATGTTTCTTTCTTGAGATTAGACAACTCCAACACAAGTGACATGATCTCTTGCTTTAGCGTCGCCACACGTGGCGAATTTGTAACCCGGGCAGCGTTGTCAAGTGAACCCAAAGCGGAGACTGGTGAGTTGGCAGCAGCAGCAGCAGCCATCTGGTGGAAGGGGAACTGCCTTCCACTCTGTCCGCCGTTGTCAAACTCACGTTCAGTGACTGTGACTGTGACGCTGTCAAACATCTGCTTGATGTGCGCTATCTGACACAGGTTCGCACGGTGTTGTCGTACTTGTTGTATCATAGACGTTAGGAGATCAATTAACTCCTGTCGGAGGGAGACGAGCTGTATCAATACCTCCGTCTCACGTTCCACAAGGATAGCGAACTTCCTCGGGCCTAGAACAGGATCCAGCAGCCAAGCGTTAGCCTCATATACAAGGGAATCGACCAATATTTCTCGCTGGGAGGGGTCGACTGCTTTGAGGAGCTTCTCTATGAGGCTTGCAGGCAACCGGTAGTTGATTAATGCAAATTTCTCAGGATGACCAGCTGGAAAATGCGGAGCAAACACACAATTGGACCTGCATTCTTGATGGAGACTCCTGCACACAGCACATTGAGCACACCACATGTTTTTCCATTCCATCCTATTCAAATCAGTTTAAAAACAGAGATGAGAAACATGAAGCATCAAATTTTATTTCTATTTTCCATTTCCTCCAACCTTGATCAGCTAATCAGGTAGAATCAAACTTTAACCATCAAGCACATTGAGAACGCCACATGTTTTTCTGTTCAATGCAGAGATTAAGAAACACGAAGCATCAAATTTTGTTTACATTTTCCATTTCCTCGCACCTTGATGATCTAATCAGGTAGAATCAAACTTTAACCATCAAGCACATATATGCGTGATTTACAAGTAGACAAAAACAAGAGGGAACTAAAATTTAACAAAAGATCAAAAATAAAAGAAAACCCCTCTAAGGCTGACGACGATCACTTGCTTGGCAATCCTATATTTATAAGATACATCTTTTTTCTTATTGAAAAGAAAAAATGAACTCACCTTCTAGCTAGTTTAGCCTCTTGATGATTTTTAGGGGTGAGTTGATTATTTCTTACAAGAAAAATTAGTCTGATAAGTTTTTATGGCATTTACTGATGACTCTCCTTTATCAAATACAGACATACTACAATTTTCGTCACATTATTGTATCATATATCTATTTCAACAAATTTCTTATAACGTAAAAAGAAATTTACCACTCAGTTATAGCATAATGGGAAATAACAAAATACACTAATATGCAAACAACATGAAAAATGAAAGCATCAATTTACCCACACAGTTTTGCTTTTTGGCTTCCCCAACAGGCTTCATACCAATTGGAGTCTGCCCTTCACATATAAGCACGTCAACATCACTATACCCGGGAGATGTGGGACGTCACAACCCTTCACAATGCTGTTGGACTTCCCCCAAAAGGCCTAATTTTTCTTCTTTTTGCCAAGCAACAACATTCTAGTGCTTAATGACACTGAGATTAAAAGTGTTGGCTCCCAAAAATAATTTACTGAACATTAAATGCATCCTATTTCTGTAATGTAAAAATAAATTTCTGAAGAAAACTGTAACATAACATAATCGATAACAAACCCTAAGTATGAAAAACATCCTAGCATCAACTTTTTTAACCCACAAGCAAAAAAGAATCAAATTAAAGCAATTACTACAAATTCAAAGAACAAACATCACAATAGCCAATGGTAGCAATAGAAGTGTCTAATGTGTTCCGATGGCCTAATTTTTCAGCTTTTAGCAGAGTAACCACTTGTTCCAACTGGAATCAAAAGCTTATATGGAAACACACCATACATATACATATATATGTGTATATAAATACAGTATTTAGCATAATATATATATATATATATATATATGTATATATATATATATATGTATATATATATATTTCAAGTTTAATTTCGAAAATCACACAATATATAAAACTCAAATTCTACATAAATCCATTCTTCGTACCACATTAATTCTAAGAATCGAAATATGAGGAATAGAACAAGCAATGCAACAAAGAGATCCCGAAATTGGAGTAGGAGACTGCGAAGAAGAAAGAAATTAACCTTCTTCTTTATTTTCTCGAGAAAATTGCTGCTCTTATTTTCTCTCTCAAGAAACTAATCAGTGAAAAAGAAGAAGGAGAAGAGAGCTTACCGGTAAAACTTTGGATTCTTAGAGAAACTCTAATTTGTGAACTTCTGCGGTTCGCGCGCGTTTAATTCGCACTGTTTCATATGGTGAGAACTGAGAACTGAGTAGTGAGTAGTGACTAGTGAGTAGTGTATATTCGAGAAAAAAAGATTTTTGTTACTTAAAAAAATTATTATCAATATACTTCGCCTCAAAAAAAGTTTTTTTATTTATGGTAAAAAAGTTCAAACTTAGGATAATAATTTTTAGTAATAAATTATTATTTTAAAAAATAAAATAATTACCGTATCTTACTCTTTTTTTTTTTTTTTTGTTATAAAAGACATTTTTTTTAATATAATTAAATGGAATGATATATTTCTATTTTCATACGATGTATATTCATAATGAATTTATAAATTAATTTAATAATAAAAAAATTCCCACATGTTATGTATATAAATAATGTTGAATAATTACTTAATTTTTTAAAATTTTATATTTAATATTTTTATAAAAAAAACAAAAGGAAATATTTTTAGAGTAGTATTAAATTACTAGTCATATATATATAAGAACACTATATGCAACCGCAAGTTTGGATTGTGAAGCAATAACAAAAAATGTGTTCACATTGTTAAAGTTAAAATGCAAATTTCTTTCTATTGGCTTTATGTTTTCCTCCTATATATGCAAAATTAGAGTTATACGCTTTTGAGACTTGTTATTTTGGTTACTATGAAGTGAATTCAATATAGGTCTAACACGTTTTTTCAAAATGTGCTCATGTTATTTTTTTCGTAGGGCCTGGTTGATACACGATTTTATTTTATTTTTTTCTATTTTTATGTTTTGATTGTAGTTGAAGCAAAAAATACGTTTTTCTTAGTGTGTTTTTGTTTGGTAGCGCTAATGTGTTTCGGTTAATTTAAAAACAAAACAGTGGAAACATATTTGGTGGTTAGTGCTTTAAATCTTAAATTGTTAAATATGTATATAAAAATAGAAATACGTAAAAAATAATCGTGATTAGAAGCCATAGGTTTCGTATGGCTCAAAAAAATTCCACACAAATCTTTTTCTTGTAACACTAGCAAATTGATGATGTAACAAAATTTGAGTAAGCTTTTGTAAAACGCACCATGATTGTAGTGGAATAGCGTGATGAGCAATAATTTCTGTTACAAAAATATTGTGAACAATATATCAAGCAAAACCAATAACCTGTGTATCACAAAAAAAAATCTTTCCATTACCAATTATCATACTAGAATTGTAGATTCTGTTCATAATGAATAACTCAATCTGTGTATAAAAAATCATATGTACATTTACAAACATAACAATCGGATCATATGTACATTTACAAACAATCGGGTGG
The DNA here is from genome assembly GCA_963922005.1 of Cornus suecica. Lineage (NCBI taxonomy): Eukaryota > Viridiplantae > Streptophyta > Magnoliopsida > Cornales > Cornaceae > Cornus > Cornus suecica. The sequence goes on from OY998248.1 coordinate 36,049,458, forward strand.
TGCACCTTCCGCAAGATGACAGTCTTCCAATCACACATTGGCACTGCTTGGCAGAACATCTTTTACGTAGAAGAAAAAAGAAGAACTCCTTTTATGTAGAAGAAAAAAGAGAAGTATAAACCGTTTTAAGAAGCTGGTACCCCAGCTTTTTTAAAACGCTATTCAAGAACCCAATTCTAAAAAAATTCCAAATACCATTCAAAACAATTTTTCCCTCTGACTAGGCCAAGCAGGGCCATTCTCCAAGCACTACGAATGTATGGGACGATATGGCGAACCATGGTTTCTACTCTTAATGCTCCCTCTTCTTACAAGTATGGAATTGAATCGTTTAAGAATTTTTCAAATCGCTTTCACTTTCTGCAACAAAACTGCATAGCTCAAAAGATTAATTGCATCTTTAGTAGTTCAAATAGATTAGTTGCTACCTCGCCAATAATTTAAAGAATGTTTTAAATTTTACCCTATTTTTATAGGAGGAGGGTGCAGTAACGAAGGAGGAGGAAAAAATAAAAGGGGGTGGAAGCTCAAAATATCACCACTCCACCCCATAGTCCATCACCAGTCACTACAACAAGAAAAAACAATCTACAACATAACATGCAAAGGTGCTTTCTGTGTTGTGAAAACATTTTTGGTGTTTTATCAAACAAATCAATCTTCATCAAAATGTGAAAACTGCAATATCATAAACACAAGATGATGCTAATCTATTAATGATATAAATTAAAGTTAAGCTCTAAAAATCAATATTGCAACCCAAAACTTTGAAAAATGAACACATTGATCAACATTCAGGATTCCAATAGCATACTTTAGAACTCACTTCAAAACAACTAGCTTATATGCTAATTTGACCAAGTACATTTCAACTCATCAGAAACATTGACAACATTAATTATTGAGCTTCAAAATTTCACTAACCAACTCAAGAAAAATAAAGGGTGGAAACAAGGTCACTTGGCATAAAAAGATTTCACAGCCAAATTCCCATTATACCCCTAACTAGTACTAATCCATTTGTGAGCATTTGGTTCCAAAGAACATGGTTTAAACACAGCCTTTTTTGTTTACTATCTGATAGAACTAAAAAAAAAAATTCAAACAATACAGCAAGGGCAACACAAGATTTAAAGCAAAATAAAAAGAAAACACCAACAACTGACATAAAAATACCTACCAAAAGATTAAAATGAAAAAGTCCAAGTCCAAAAATAATGGGATCTAAAATTTTTGGGCAACATAATGTAACAAAAATTAATTCGGCTCAACTTTTACCTCCGGCAGAACAATATTACTGTAGTCATCTAGGTGCAAAATGCCGGCAAAGACTATTCCTCATCACTTTCGGAGCTGTATTCATGTTGTCGGATATGAATCAGCAACCGCAGAAGCTCATGAAAATTCTCATATACTTCCCATTGTTCTTGGATCTTATTAGTAGGACCGAAGACTTGTTCCAGCAGGTCCGATGTTTCTTCCTTGAGATTAAAATCCTCCAACTCCAGTGATTTGATCTCTTGAATTAACTCCGCCTGACGTGATAAATTAGTAACCAGAGTATCTGGTGGAGCTGCGTTCTATTCTGTCCGCTGTTGTCGGACTCACATCCTGTGCTGTCAAGCATCTGCTGCTGTGCTATGTAACGCAGGTCGGCACCTTGTTGTCCAAGCAGGGACTTATATTCCGTCGTGAGATTACGTGACTCGTCATTGAGTGAGGCGAGCTGTTTTATTACGTCCACACGACATCCGAAAAGGGTATTGAGCTTCGTCGGGCCTTCATTCGGATCCAGCATCCAAGCGTTAGACTCATATATAAGGGCATCGACCACTCTTCCCCGATCTGAGGGGTGGACTGCTTTGAGGAGCTTCTCTACGGTGCTTTCAGGCCACCAGCAGTTGACTAGTGCAAACTTCTCAGGATGATCAGCACGAAAATACGGAGCAAACACACAATTCGACCGGCATTCTCGATGGAGACACTTGCACGCAGCACATTGAGCACGCCACATGTTTTTCTGTTCAATCTTATTAAAATCAGTTTAAAAACAGAGATGAGAAACATGAAGCATCAAAATTTATTTATATTTTCCATTTCCCCGCGCCTTGATGAGCTAATCAGGTAGAATCAAACTTTAACCATCAAACAGATACATGCGTGATTTACAAGTAGACAATAAAAACAAGAGAAACGATGCTTTTGGCTTTCTGAAGGGAAAAACTGTTTTGAACGGTGTTTGACAAAAATTTTGTAAGAAGTTCTGGGTCTTAGAAGAGCGTTTTAAAGAAGTTGGGGGTACCAGCTTCTCAAAACAGCTTTTGCTTCTCTTTTTCTTTAGCGTAGAGCCAAAAACAGAAACTATGTCAAACATGACCTAAGGCTAACTGAGATCACCTTGCTTGGTGATGCTACAATTGGGGTAAGCCCTCTATGATTGACCTACATCCCATATTTATGTTAGGATCGGGGTGTTCTAAATTTGCTACTCACACCACATATACACACAAATCACACACATAATGGACACGAGAGAATTATACGTGATTCGGTCCAAGAATCGACCTACGTCCACGGAGCACACACCACTTCACTAATATAGAAGGAATTACAAAGAGGAGAGGTGGATCAACCGATACCACCCTCTCTGCACCATTCTCTCTAACCCTCTACATCTTGCCTCACTATCTTGGTGTTATTGCTATGCTATAGAATACATGAATCAAGCCTCTATTTATAGTAGATGATGATAGGATGAAGCCAAAATTAGGTTGCTCAATTTCTTCTCGTCGGTGCCCAAATTTCCTCTATTTCGGCCGTCAAAGATTTGTGCAGAAATATAGATGGCAGAAGATCTTGGCGTGCAATTCTTAAAACATGGGCGGCGCCGACTTTGACTCCACAAACCTAACAATTTATATGATACATCTATTTTCTTTTTGAAAAGAAAAAATTAACTCCCCTGCTAGCTAGTTTGGCCTCTTGGTGATAAGTTTGGCATTTACTGATGAAGAATCTCCTTCATCTCATTAAGTCATACTACAATTTTTGTCACATTATTGTATCATATATCTATTTCCACAAATTTCTTATAATGAAAAAAGAAATTTACCACTAATTATAGAATAATGGAAAATAACAAAAGACACTTCTATGCAAAAAAAAAAAAAAACATGAAAAATGAAAAATGAGAGCATCAATTTACTTCAAAGAATATCAATACTTAGAATCTCAATACCCTTGAACACAAAATCACCAAGAGGCCATACTAGCTAAAGATAATTCAGTTCTTAGAGTACTATTCTTCCCCATACCTATGGCCTAATAATGTTTCCATTTTTGCCAACCAACAACATTCTAGTGCTTATTGCCACTGAAATTAAAAGTGTTGGCTCCAAAAAATAATTTACTAAACATTAATGCATCCTATTTCTGTAATGTACAAATAAATTTCTGAATATTTGTGTAACCCACAAAAAACACTAAATTTGAAAAACATCCTAGCATCAACTTCTTTAACGCACAAAAAAGAAAAAAGAAAAGAAAAGAAAAAACATCAAATTGAATCACATTACTATAAATTCGAAGAAAATACATCACAATAGCCAATGGTAGCAGTAGAAGTATTCCAGTGGCCTAATTTTTCAGCTTTTAAGAGGGTAACCACTTTTTCCAAGTAGAATCAAAAGTTTTATATGGAAACACACCATAACCATACGTATACATATATATGTATAAAAATACAATAATTAGATATATATATATATATATATATATATATATATATATTTCAAAGTTAAATTTCGAAAAACACACAATATATAAAATAATTCAAATCCCACAACAAATCTGTTACTCGCACCAAACTTCCAAGAATCGAAAAATGAGGAATAGAATAAATAAGTAAGAAGAAGAGAGAAATTTATCTTATTCTTCTTTTTTCTCGAGAAAATTGTTTCTCTTATTTTCTCTCTCAAGAAACTGTTCTGTGAAGAAGAAGAAGAAGAAGATAGCTTACCGGTTGGATTCTTAGAGAAACCCTAATTTGTGAACTTCTGCGATTCGCGCATTTATTCGCACTGTTTCATTAGGTGAGTAATAAACAGCAATTGCCCGAATTGAAGATATTGCTATAAATGAGAAAGCTTTAGGAATCCCACCTTCGAGAGGAGAGCACCTAAAGAACCTGTATTGAATAGTTTAAATTTAAAACATATTTATATTGCATACAAAAACAAAACCTCCTATAACGTACTCAAAATAATCTGAAGCGGACCAATTGTGAATAATGTCATAGCTGGAAAGTGGGTTCCACCGACAAACATTGTCCGACCAATGCTAACTAGCCCTAAGGAATACTACGCTAAGCTCACATATCTATATTGAGAATAAAGGCAAAGTAATGAATAGTGACTAGAATGAGTAATATATACTTTTCCCGTCCCAAATTATAGGTTCTTTTGGAGAATTAATTTTTTTAAGATAATAATTTTTATTATAGTGTTAGTGAATGAAATATCAATTTTACACATAGTTGAAGGTTAAATTAATAAATTGACCAAATAAAGTGCTTTGACTTTTCAAAATGGGACACTTATTTGCAGATAAGGAAAAGTGGACACTTATTTTGGGACGGATGGAGTATTTCATTTTTTTCGAAGTCTAAAGTTTCATTTGGATAAACAAGAAAGAAAAGAAAAGAAATAATAGCACTAGTCATAAGAAATAAATAAATATATTTTGGGAAAATATGTATATTTCGGAAAAAATATATATTTATGAAATATATATTTTTTCCGAAATATATATTGTAAGAAATAGTAAAATAACTCTAGCTGAAATTACCTAGGCGACTAAGGAAAATAGTCTAGAGGGGTGAATAGGTTTTTTGACGATTTTAAGAACAATTAAAATTATCTAGTGAAAATTCAATTTTAATCAGTCACAAAACCCTAATTCTCTAATCATATTAATCAAGTAAACATGAATACAAGTGCAGAAAATAAATCATGAGAAGACACAGAAATTGTTACGTGAAAAACTTTGGAAAACGTTCTAAGTAAAAACCACGGATACACTCGGGTATTGATACACTATGAATTAAGAGATACGCAGACTCTATGAAGTTTTAGACTTACAAATCACTCATGATCTATCTTTTTCCACTCGACGTCTGAAAGTCTAGATCCACTCGCGCTCCACGAAGTTCTCGCTCCAATCTCCATACTCTGATGGCTTCGCTTCTCAACAGATCAAATAACCACCAAACCTCCTACTCCAATCTCCGCACTCAGACGATTCCGTTTCCCAACGGATCGATACAATCACGTTGCAATAGATGGTGTGATGATCTTTTCAGAATTTAGGTCATCCAATTGTGCATAAAGATCTTCGGTGTAGAAACACAATTGGAGAAACTCAAAAACAAGAGAGAACTAGAATGTATATGATCACTCTATAATTTTCTCTCTTTATCTCTCTCTTTGCATAATAATATGAACTGTAGAAAAATTGCAAAGATCTCACAAAAGTCACCCCAAAATTCTGTAGAGACTCTTTTTTATTTATAAAGAGATGAATCCTATATTGAGTAAACTTGTATTCTTTTTGAATTAGAATTCCTCCCTTATTTATTCCTCTTACAATTTAGAGTCAATCTGACCAATATTGGTGTATATATCATTTATACACGCGTATCGAGGTGTATAAGTCGAAACCGCCACAAAGGAAAACAAGTCGGGGAGAAATTTGTCATTTTTAGCACTTAACCACGCCAGACCCCTACGCATGGTGCGTATGTCATGCGTAGGGCCATTTTGGCCGTGCGTAGGTGATACGTCAAAACAACACTTTCTAGCCACTTTTAGCTACTGGAAGCGTAGGTCATGCGTAGTAAAACTCTTGGAACCAACTTTTATTGGGAATAGTGCCATTTGAACTCCCTTAACTCCGTTGATATGTTTCTCGAAGTTTCGGTTCTGAAAAATATCATTTATGCCTTCCGAAATGCATTTTTTGCTCAAACTTACTCATTCTTACTACTTTAAACTTGATTTGAATTTGACGAACCTTGTTGATGCATTTGCTTGACCATATTAATTTTTCTAAACCTACGCGACCTCACAAATTACTCAACATGGTTATTGTCGAGAATATACCAAAAATAAATAATACTCACAAGTGTTCTTACACTAGCCTTTACTTTTTATGATTGATTTAATAACTTGATGGAAGCATATACTAACATGAGATGAGAAATGTTTGCAAAAAATAATAAAATAAATATTTAAAATAAAAAATTAAATATATATATATATAAATTAAATTAATTGACCATAATCTTGCTGAAAAACAAATTTGAATTTTTGTAAAAAGTTTAAAACAACTTTTTTCGCAAAATGAGAATTTAAATCGACATAATAGAAAACCTTCATTTATTTTTTTCTTGAATTTAACATGGTGGTGAATGCATAATAATAATAAAAATTCCTAATAAAATTTTAATAAATTTTGTTTGTGTTTTCTCTTTTCATTATAAGGATTATTATTATTTCTTATATTTAACATGGTATGAATTGATCAAAATATTAGAAAGCTAATATCTTTTGTTGTATTTAATATGATAATGAATGCTTAAAAATATATAAAAAAATTCAAAAAATATATATATATATATATATTTTCCAAAATATATATTTTTTCCGAAGTATATATATTTTTTCGAAATATATATATTTTTCAAAGTTAATGGGTCTGAATGTAGTTTTTCAAACTTGAAGATGTTTGATTGAAAGATAAAACAAATTTTATGGGGTATAAATGAAATTAATTTTAACTATTTTGACTGAAATGTGAGATGAGGGGATAATTGATACGAATTAAAAAATTGAGGGGTTCTTTGACCCGGGGGGTTATTTGATTAAATTTACAAACCACAGGGGGTTTTATGATAATAACCCTATATTATATTATCAAATCATAAGATCGAGGATTGAAGCACCGTCCTAACTAAAAAAAACAAAAATAAGTAACTTAGGGCATGTTTGGTTCACCTTTGTTTGATTGTTTGTTTTTTTTTTTTTTTTTTTTATATATATTTTTTTTATCATTTTTCACAAGAAAAGCATGTTTAACACTCAATGTTTTATTTTCTGTAGTAGAAAACTTAAAACAAATAATGTCATTTTTAGGAAGTACCAAAATAATGTTTTTTTGTTTTGTTTTTGGTACTGTTAAAAAAAATACCATTGTAGCGGAGGAAATAAGTAACCAAAACAAAAAACAAAAGTATCAATATCAAACGTGTTTTCAATTATGACTCACAACATTCCACAACAAAAACATATATGTTTGCTTTGTAAATTCCACGATACGAAAGCAAAAGCATTAACCAAACGCACCCACATGGTATACAAGCCTCTATGAAATACATATGCATTAATTGGGAACCTCAAACAGAAGGATAAAATGGGATACATAAGCTAAAGATGGAATCTTACGGTAAGCATCCATGAAATACCATCTATATACACAATTTTGAAATCATATCTTAATTAAAAAAAAAATTGAAATACATAACCAAATACAAATCTCGGACAAGTTACAATAGCGCCATCTGAGTGCATTATACAATATTGTAATGCTTTAATCATGATTGGAATGACCAACACTGGGGCTATGCCCGGGTGTTGTGGGACGAAACGCTTCAACATATCCTTGATCCATTGTTCCAAAACCAGGTCCCAATTGACTTGAACTTGCAACATTATCACTTCCCTGTCTTGAATCTATTTCTACCATATGTTTCAACCCATTCACATGCCTCAAGTTCTTCCTTAACTTCACATTCCTTCCTTCAATACCAAAGAATTGGTTAGAGTAGATCAAGACTAGAAAAAATAAACAAGTGCAAGTGAACTTAGTCATTGTTTGATAATGTGGAGTCAAGAGAGAGTTGAGAGAGTACACCAATCGCTACACACAAAATGAAACTCAAGCTCAAAGTCTAGGGCTTGAAATAACAAGAAAAGGTGGGGGACAATGAAGGAAGGGACACACACATATATATATATATATATATGTATGTATATAGAAGCCTCTCTCCATCCTTTGGTATTTATAGAGCTAAGAAGGTGAAGCATGTGAGGTCCAAATATCTAGGAAGATTCCACATAGTGACCATGCTCTCATTTAAGAAAAATATTGGTGGTGGATATCAATATGCCATTAGATTCAATAGCCAGACAAAAAACTAGATAGGTAAATACCACTTACACCCCCTTTGATTTGTCTATATTCTAATTACACCCCATCTACTATGGTATATCCCAGTTACACCTCCTGTCACTGACGGCCGTTAGTTGACCTAACGGAATTGAGTGCAATGTCTTTTTTGCCCTTCAATATTTTATTAATCCCATTTATACCCCAACTCTCTCTCTCTCACACACACACACACTGAACACACTACCACACACATATATATATATACACACACACATATATATAGATCTATACATGTATATATATATGTGTGTTGTGTGTGTGGGGGGGGGGGGTCGAAAATAGGGGAGGCGGTGGGAGGGGGTGGCGGCGGCGGCGGCAGGGGAGGCGGTGGGAGGGGGGCTGTGGCGGCGGCGGGGGGGGGGGGGGGGGGGGGAGGCGGTAGATCTATATATATATATGTGTGTATATATATGTATATATATATATATGTGTGTGTGTTGTGTGTGTGCAGGTGTGTGTGTGTGAGAGAGAGAGAGAGGGAGAGAGATTTGTTTTTTTAAAAAAAATTAAAAATTTATATATATTTTTTATTTTATATTTATTTTCGATTTTATAATTTTTTTCGAAATTTAATATATATTTTTGAATTTTATATGTTTTGCTTTAATTTTATATATTTGTTTCAAATTTTTTATGTTTTTTGTGATTTTTATATTTATTTTCGAAATTTAATATGTTTTTTTGAAAAAAAAAATAATTTCAAAATTTATATATTTTTTAAATTTATATTTATTTTCGAATTCATAATATTTTTCAAATTTTAATATATATATTTTTGAATTTTATATATATTTTGAAAATTTAATACAAATTAAATTATTAAATGATAGGAGGGGTTAAATAAGTCATTTGACTACAAGGGGCAAAATAGACCATTTATCACCTTTTTACTGATGACATCATCACATAACGGTCAACAACTAACGGTTGACTAACGGAGGGGGTGTTCGATACACGGAATCAAAACTGAGAGAGTGTAACTGGGATATACCATAGTATAGGGGGTGTAACTGAGATATAGACAAATCAGAGGGGGTGTAAGTGGTATCTAGATATTCATCTATAAGTTATATAGATTGCAAAAAAGTTTTTTTTTTTAGATTGTAAAAAATGAGTTTAAGAATATCATGCATGTATGATGTATATATGTATTGTTTTGGTAAGTAAGAACATCATGCATATTACTAGCTAGCTACAATAATAAGAAATGGTGGGAATGTAACCCAACGAAAATCTCCTACAATATTCTTGAAAATCTTGAAATGAGAGAATATAGTAGACCATATAATTTATTTAATGTAACACGAAAAATTAAAGCTCCTTTTCCAAATTGGGGTACATTTAGGCGATTTTGTTGTTCACTCAATGTTGTACGCAGTACGCGGGATGGTGTAAACCCATTCACTGGATTTGAATCATCTAATCTCATTCGTTGATGATTAATTCTTTTACATCTATATTTTACTCTGATTCTTTTTAAACTGCAAATGAGTTATGAACAATTCACATGCTTAATCACTGGACTATTTCCAGGGAGATGTTAAATGAAAAATATTATTTTCAGACTAAATCTGCTAAAATATAAAAATTATATAATCATAACAAATTGAATAACCACCATCCATTTTTCAACCCTCTTCGTATGTTTCCGGGATATATATATTTCAAAATTTACAACTGATATGCAGGCCAACCCTGACCATATGCGGTTGCCCAGGGCCTCCGGTCCAAGGGGGTTCAATTTTATTTTTTTTAGTATTTTTAATTTAAGAAAAAATAATATTTTTATAGACCTTAAGAAAATTAATTAATTTTTCAGTCCAACTCAAAATAAAACCTAATATAGTTACATAATTTAGGGCCTCAACCTCAATATTTTTTCAAAATTTATTTAACAGCCCAATTTGTAATATCCAAAACCAATTTCACAAGTTAGTGCTCCAAAATTATATATTTCACTTACTATTACTATATATACTCAAAAAAAAATCTCTATTTTTTCAAACTAAATTCTAATTTAAATCAAACCATTATTTTAATTAGGGTTAGAAAATTATTATCGCATTTGCACAACGTTTAACGACTACACTCGCGACTACCGCACTCGCTCAACGACAATAATTTTTTACGCAGCTATACTTGAGCTTTCGTGACTGTCACATTCACACACATAACAACAATTTTTCATGACAACACCAAGATGGAGGTTTGTTTTCAAATTTTTAAATATTAGTATATTTAATGTATTTTTTAAATATTTTTTCTCAAAATTATCACTTTTTAAGTTTTTTTTTTTTCGGTAAGTTTATTGATACTGAAAAAAGACTACAAGCCTAACTTTTTAAGTTCGTAAAACCTTATGTATAAGGAGTCTCACATTTGATCTCGCCTAATATCTGTACGCTTTTTTTAGATTTCAGACCCGTCATGCTAATATGTACTATCAGAGTTCACACTTGCCCAAGAATGTGATGGGAGATTCTTTTTGGTTTTATTCTTCCATGCCACTAGACACTAATTTAAGCTAGTAACTGAACGGTCTTAGATTGTTTGGACCTTAATATATTACTTATAGTTTTTTTTTTTGTTTTTTTTGGGTAAATAAAATTTATATAAAACCAGAAAAGATACAAGAGATTACTTATAGTTGTATCTACTATATATATATATATAATTATATATCTTGGCTACAAGCAACAACTGCCAGAATCTTTTCCTGAAAAAAGAGAAAACAAAAAATTGAAAAATGTTTCTTAATTCACATCAGAAGGTCTAACTGATCACAACTGGAAAGCTTTAGTAGGCAGCACACGGAACTATATCTGTGGACTAAATTAATTTTCCGCATGGGGTAAGTTACCTACGACTTTTAAAAATGTTCAGATATGTACAACTACCCATACTTAATACATATATGGATAATTTAAATTGATGTTATATATATATATATATATATATTCTTTTTAGTATTGCAAGCAGCTGGGATCCTACTCCATGAATGAAAATGAAATTACCTAGAAGATGGTGATCTAAGAGAGGGGTGAATATGTTTTTTATGAATTAATTAACAAATTAAAATTTTAATTGCGAAATAGTCAATTTTAATTCAATTTTATCACAATATAATTCAAGCAATAATAAATATGAGTGCAGAAAATAAATTAGAAACAACACCAATATTTTTACGTGAAAAATCTTGAAAATACTCTAAGTTAAAAAACACAGATATGCTCAGGTATCGATGCACTATGAATCAAGAATTACACAGATTATATAAAGTTATGACTTACAAAATCACTTTGACTTGCCTCTTATCACTCGACGTCTGAAAGCCTTGAATCACTTGTGCTACCACGAATCTCTTGCGTCGATCTCCATACTCTGACAGCTCCGCTTCTCAACTGATCAACAAATCACGAAGCCTCCTATTTTGATCTCCGTACTCAGACGGCTCCGTTTCTCAACAAATCTATACAACCGAGTTGCACAAGGTGGTGTGATGATTTTTCAACAACTAGATCATCCAATTGTGCATGAATGTCACTCTTGTTGAAGCACAATTGGAGAAATCCAAAATAAGAAAGAACTAGAATGTTAAAACAAAAGATCAATTGCAAAATAAAATACAGGCAAAAATAAAAAAACACACAGGATTTATCGTGGTTCAGTCAATTTGACCTACGTTCACCAGAACAGTTTTTGTATTTCGCTTATCAATGAATTATGGTTACAATAATGTATATATAGACCTAATTCATATGTACTGGTAAAATACCAAAATCACCCTTTAGTTTCCTCGAGCCTTTGGCCCGACCCCTTTGGACTTAGTGTCTTTCTTCCTGAATTATGAGTCATAACCCAACATAGAAAATATATGATCACTCAATAATTTAATCTCTCTATCTCTCTCTGCAAAAGTATATGAACTGTAGAAGAATTGCAGAGATCTATCAAAAGTCACTCCCTTTTCTTTCGTTTTAACTCATATATATATAGAAGGGTTTTCAATTAATTGTAAGAATCATTTTCCTTTTAGGATTCGTATTTCCACCATTTAAATCTTCTAAATATAGACTAATATGTTAGTGATAGTCCAATATACCAATAACAACTTCTAATTATGTCCCAAAGTGATTAGAAGTTGATTGCATATCAATTTAATACCTCATTGAAATAAATTTGTATAGCCACTTACCGAGTACTCGTAAACTATTTCACCGAATACTCGGTGAACATGCCATTACGCGACAAGGTGCGCCAAAACTCAAAACACATTGGAATCCACGCCACTATATGCTAAAGCGCCACTTTACCGAGTACTCGGTGGAACAAAAATAATATTTTCCTGAAATCTTTGATTTTTTGCACTGCCGTTTTCAGCTGTTATTCCACTTGATATCTTTTATATCTTCACCACTTTATACACGCATTTAACACTTAATATCTCAATCTAAAACAAACAATTCTCAACATAATTTTTTTTATCATAATCATACCATTACATAAAAAAAATGCTCTTACTGAAGAGATTCGTCCTTTTGAACTTTCAGGCTGAATTTTAAAGACAAAAGATATGGAAAATGAACTTGAAAAGTACACGATGGGATTCGTTTGTTTACTAGTGTGACCTTGTACGGATAATTACATTTACTTGCCTTTTGAGTTAATATATATATATATATATATATAAGAAAATTTTAAATTAATATAATTGAATAAAAAGAAGAGAGAGAGAGGGGGAATGATCTTCATAATTGCGTTCTTAAGGAGGTTATATAAAAAAACTTATATAAGAAGGATTTTTTTTTTCTTTTTTAAATGGATTGTTTCAATAAAAAATAGACATTAACAATAGGATAAGATAATAAATTTATAGATTATATGTTTTATTTTATTATAGTTTTATTCGAATGTTATGCAAGTTGTTATTACTACTTCTTTTCTTTTTCTCGTAAATAATCGTGATATTCTTTCCTTTAACTATAGTGGGAGTGTGACCTCTTTTTCATTATTCTTGCATTGAGGTTAAATATCTAATCTTTGTATTTTTCAATATTTATAAAACTCTAGTAATTTCACAAATTATATTTACTATTAATTATAAATGTGTGCTAAAAAATAAAATAATTACATAAGTCATCTCATAACTCAATTGCTTTAATATCTTTTATAGTAAAACTTGAAAGTATATAAATAGAAACAAAGTGAAAATATGGAGAACAAATAGAATATAACAATTAACGTTATCAAAGACTTAATGACCAAACGGTACCTGCTCTTACTCCCAAATGAGAGGTTAATGATATTGAATAATTTGGGTGTTATTGAATATCAAATAAGATTACTCATCTTGCATAATTTTTATAAAATTGAAATGAAAATAAAGAGACAGTATGTGAGGCAATTTTATGTATTTTTTATAAAATTACATAATTTGAGGGAGTATGTGTTAGTTTCTTATCTTAAACCAAAAATAAAATAAAATTAAACTTGAATAATTTGGGTTTCATACTTTTTATAAAAGTGAAATGAAAATAAAGAACTAAAACGACATCGTACCTAGAACTACAAGTCTATAGAACCAAAACATGGACATCGAAAGGAGTGAGAAACGAAATGTGGCGCGTGAACAAAAAAACAGGTGTGTCTTCAATCACCACTTCATGTAATTTCACCTAGGGTTTCATATTTAATTCATGATGATTTCGATGATAATACTATATTCTGATTGTATATATGTGTGTATATCTTATTTGAATTTTTTGTTGTGATGGTTTGGGGTTTAGGTTTTGAAATTGAGTTACTTTTTTTTATTGTAATTCAATACCTTCGTTGGTTTATAGTAATTAAATTATAGAATTGATCAATAAATTACGAAAATAAATATTCAGAGCTACTGGCTTGCATGTGCTCATTGATTCCCTGTGAATCTCATTACATGTATATATATATATATATATATGTATATATATATATGTATATATATATATGTGTATATTTGCATATTGGATGTCAATGGCCTTTTTCTATTCTCCATCGTGAAAAAGTTTGCATTTTTTTGAGTTAGTGGTATCAACTTTGCCCCATTTGGCATATATATATATATATATATATATATATTGCTTAGTCTTCACTTCCTATATGCCCCCCTAATTGTAAATGTTACTTTTGCATGGTACTTTGTGAATGCCTTATTTGAAATAAGAATTTTAAATCTGCGTCTGATGCACGTAATAGGGTCCATGTTGCTATTTTGGTTTTTGTGTTGTATGGTATGAACACCATTTCATACTTGGGTCATCTCAAACGTGGCCGGTTTAATAATCGTGGTATATCCTCAACCTTTCTCATTATCATACAACATAGGCAACATATTTCTAATTCGCCCTTTATTTCAAAAGAACAAAGTCTCTAACAGATTCCATACATGCAAGGCATGTATGAAACCACTCACTGCTGCATGTCACTTTTGCTCAAACTGTGGGCTAGCTCTCAACATCAACAAACCATCATCCATGACGTACATTGAAGAAGTGGTCAAGTTGTTCACTCTCTATTCTCTGCCAGCTTCAAGCACATGAATGTTATCAACTTTGCTTCCTCTTTCAGTTGCCTTGCCTATATAAATGGCAGCCTGTTGTAGTTGAGAGTGAGAGAGAGAAAAAAATATACAGAGAGAGTATATGTGTGAGATATATGTGAGTGATACACGAGAGTTTGAAAGTATAGAAACCTTGTGAGTTTCTGTGTGAGTGAGAGTGTGTGTACGGTTGATTCGAGTCGATACCGGTTTCGTATCCTCCTCCCGAACACCATTTGTTTTCAACCGAAATTATTGAAACGACTCTCAAAGTGGACGTACCCGTTTTTGGGGAACCACTATAATATCTTGTGTCATGTGTGTGTATATTTGTGTGTAGAATTGGTTATCCGTACAACAAAAGTGGTATCATAGCCGTTCTTCGAAAAACAGAGTCGATTCTTCATCCTCTATTTCGAACCACAATTCCACGCAACTCATCACACCACCCACATATTTGGCTGACCCATCTCCAGAGGATCATATCCCCGTCGAGAACAGCCCGATACACCGCCGGACGCGCCTCCACGCGCCGCTTGAATGTCCGCGCGTCGCAGTCCTCGGTGTCACGCGCCCCACGCGCCTTCAACCTCCAGAGCGCGTGAGGACCACACGCACCACGCGCCGCCACCCTGCAACTCGCGTGAACCCCACGCGCAGCAAGCGCTTTCACGCGCGAAAGTTTGCAAAAATTACAATTTGGCCCCTCATCTTTGTCAAATTATATTTTTGCCCCACAGATTTTCAAAATTACAGTTTTGCCCCACATCTTTGCAAAATTACAGTTTTGCCCCACAGCTTTGCCAAATTACAGTTTTGCCCTGTAACTTTGCAAAATTATAGTTTTGCCCCTCTCTAGTGTTTCGACTGTTCCGGACTCATCCGAACTCGGATTTGAGCGCAGTCATAGGCGATCTTAAGATTTTCGATCGTTCCGGACACAACGGTACACTCCGTTTTGTGTGATTCTACTCCGAACATATCAAACAAGCCAAGGAGAGCTTAAATTTGACTTGGTTCTATGGAAGATTCAGGATCCGGTGCCATGATTAAATTATCGGCGTCGAACTACTCCATATGGAAACCCCGTATGGAGGATCTGCTAAATTGCAATGATTTGGCAGACCCGTTAGAAAACGAAGGCGAAAGGCCTACGTTAATTGCAGAGAGAGATTGGACCAAGATGCACAGAAAGACGATTGGCCAAATCAGACAGTGGATTGACCACAGTGTCTTTCACCATGTTGCTCAAGAGACCAACGCCTACGAGCTCTGGAAGAAGCTCGAGGATATGTATCAGGCCAAGACAGCCCGAAACAAAGCGCTTCCTATGATGCGTCTAGTCAATTTGAAGTTGAAAAACGGAGCTTCTGCAGCCGAACACACCAGTGAGTTTCAGAGCCTGGTGAACCAGTTTGCATCTGTAGAGTTAAATATTGGCGATGAAACTCAGGCACTACTTTTTCTTAGTTCCTTACCTCCCAATTGGGAGACACTGGTGGTTTCCCTTGTTAACTCAGCCCCCAAACTCAGTATGGCGACAGTCAAGGATGCCATATTCAGTGAAGAAGCCCGAAGAAAGGAAACCGGCATGAATCAAACACATGCGTTTGTCACCGAAGGTCACGGACGATCTTACGGAACTGGTAGAGGCAAAAGCAGAGGCAGAAGTCGAGGAAGGTCCCAAAACCGCGGCCGACCCAGCAACGACAAAAATCCACAAAAGAATAACTATGTTTGTTATCATTGTGGTATTGCGGGACATTTAAAAAAGAATTGCCGCAAACTCCAAAGGGAGCAAGGTCAAAGCAGCCACCAGACACAAAATGAAGATGGCAACACACTGGTCACTGTTGCAGGAGATATCACTATATGCTCAGTCGATGAAGAGGTATGTCTTCACGCTGGAAGCAATGAAGCCGAGTGGGTGATTGACACAGCAGCATCTTATCACGCCACTTCCCACAGTGATTTTTTCACCACGTACAAAGCAGGAGACTTTGGTACAGTGCGAATGGGAAATACAAGTTTCTCGCAGATCGTGGGTATCGGCGATATCCAGATCATGACTTGTATTGGCTGCAGTATAGTCTTAAAAGATGTGAGACATGTGCCAGATCTACGTCTCAATCTTATTTCAGGTACAACTTTAGACCGGGAAGGCTACGGCAACTACTTCAGCAATGGCATCTGGAAGCTGACAAAAGGAGCCATGATTGTTGCCCGAGGAAAGATACACGGTACTTTATACACTACCCATGTGAAGGTGATTTCAGACAGTCTCAATGCAGTTGAAGATGCAACTTCACCAAATTTGTGGCACAAAAGACTCGGTCACATGGGAGAGAAAGGGTTGCTTACATTAGCTCGAAAGAAGCTAATCACAGTATCAAAAGGTATTCAATTAAACCCTTGTGATCACTGTTTATTTGGAAAGCAACATAGAGTCTCTTTCAACTCAACTACCAACAGAAGATCAGAGTTGTTGAGTTTGATTCACACTGATGTGTGTGGTCCTTTAGAAGTGGATTCTTTAGGCGGTAGCAAATATTTTCTCACCTTCATTGATGATGCTTCCCGAAAGGTGTGGGTATATTTTCTGAAAACAAAAGACCAGGTACTCGATTACTTCAAAGGATTCCACGCCATGGTTGAGCGGGGAACTGGAAAGAAGCTGAAGTGCCTCCGATCAGACAATGGAGGCGAGTACACTTCCAATAAGTTTTGAGCATACTGCGTTGAACGCGGTATCCGACATGAGAAGACGGTCCCACGTACCCCGCAACATAATGGTGTAGCCGAAAGAATGAATCAGACCATTATGGACAGAGCCAGAAGTATGATCAGTTTGGCTAAGTTATCAAAGCCTTTCTGGGGTGAAGCTGTTAGAGCCGCTGTTTATCTGATCAACAGATCACCATCAGTACCGCTTCAGTTCGAAGTACCGAAAAAGGTATGGACTGGAAGAGATCCCTCATATTCTCACCTGAGAGTATTTGGGTGCAAAGCATTTGCACATGTATCCAAGGAGCAAAGACAGAAGCTTGATCTAAAATCAACTCCATACATCTTCATCGGATATGGAGACGAAGAATTCGGATACAGACTATGGGATCCAGAAGCGAAGAAAGTCATCAGAAACAGGGATGTTGTGTTCCAAGAGAACAAGACATATAGAGACATTGAAGAAACCACAGAGTCCAGTGGTGCGAGTTCCAGTGTTACAAATATCATCCCAGATCCTGTACCAGTACAGTTCATCCCCGAAAATGAAAAACTGCAGGATGACATTCCAGAAGTAGAGGAGGAACCTGAATGTGTTGAGCAGGGGGAGCCACTAACCCCTCCACCAGAAGCTACAGAACCAGAAGTAGCTCCTCCAGAGCCTCAGACAAGAAGATCTGAAAGAGGCCGACCTCTGATTCCGTCGACGAGATATCCGGAGTCAGACTACATTTTGCTTACTGATGAAGGAGAGCCAGAATGCTTTCAGGAAGTAACTACCCATACAGACAAAGGTAAATGGGTAGAAGCTATGCAAGAAGAGATGAGTTCCTTGCAGAAGAACCAAACGTATGATTTGGTGAGACTTCCGAAAGGCAAGAAAGCATTGAAGAATAGATGGGTGTTCAAGCTAAAGAAAGACTCCAACGGAAAAGCGATAAAACACAAAGCCCGATTGGTCGTCAAAGGATTCCAACAGAAGAAAGGCATTGACTTTGACGAGATATTTTCACCCGTTGTGAAAATGACCTCAATTCGAGTGATACTCGGATTGACAGCTAGTCTAAATCTTGAGCTTGAACAGATGGACGTCAAGACAGCTTTCCTCCATAGAGATCTACAGGAGGAAATTTACATGGACCAGGCAGAAGGTTTTCATGCTACAGGCAAAGAACATATGGTCTGCAAACTGAAGAAGAGTCTCTACGGCCTCAAGCAAGCTCCGAGGCAATGGTACATCAAGTTCGACTCATTCATGGTGGGTCATGGGTACAAGAGAACTTCTGCAGATCAATGCGTCTACATTCAGAAATTCCCGGATGGTAAT
This sequence comes from Cornus suecica, assembly GCA_963922005.1. Taxonomy (NCBI): domain Eukaryota; kingdom Viridiplantae; phylum Streptophyta; class Magnoliopsida; order Cornales; family Cornaceae; genus Cornus; species Cornus suecica. The sequence goes on from OY998248.1 coordinate 36,068,375, forward strand.
TTCGTTATTCTATTACTGTATGTTGACGACATGTTGATAGTTGGACAGGATGCTAATATGATTAGCAAGCTGAAGCAAGATCTGTCCAAGTCCTTTGATATGAAGGACCTAGGCCCATCTCAACAGATATTGGGCATGAAGATTGTTCGTGACAGGAAAACCAAGAAACTGTGGTTGTCACAAGAGAAATATGTTGAACAGGTGATTGCAAAGTTCAACATGGGAAATGCCAAGCCAGTCAGTACTCCGCTGGCTAATCACTTCAATCTGAGCAAGAGATCGTGTCCCTCTTCTATGAAAGAAAAGGAAGAGATGGAATCAATTCCTTACTCTTCAGTGGTTGGAAGTTTGATGTATGCAATAGTCTGCACCAGACCAGATATAGCTCACGTTGTAGGCATTGTGAGCAGATTTCTCTCGAATCCAGGCAAAGACCATTGGGAAGCAGTCAAATGGATTCTGAGATACCTGAAGAGTACTTCAAAACTATGCTTGTGCTATGGGGGAGTAGAACCAATCTTGGAAGGCTATACAGATTCAGATATGGCCGACGACATTGACAGCAGGAAATCTACATCGGGATTTCTCTTTACTTTTGCAGGGGGAGCCGTGTCATGGCAATACAAATTGTAGAAGTGTGTTGCCTTATCTACAACAGAAGCAGAATACATTGCTGCAGCGGAAGCTGGAAAGGAAATGTTGTTGGTGAAGCGGTTTCTCCAAGAACTGGGTATTATTCAGAAAGAATACAGAGTACATTGTGACAGTCAGAGTGCTCTAGACTTGAGCAAGAATGCAATGTACCATTCCCGTACGAAGCATATTGACATTCGCTATCACTGGATACGCGAAGTGATGGAACAACAATTACTGAAGATTGTTAAGATCCATACAGACAAGAACCCTGCTGATATGTTGACTAAAGTTGTTACTCGAGATAAGCTGGAGTTATGCAGAGACATAGCTCGGATGGACATCAACTGAAGCGCAGCGGGAAACATTCTCCTCCGATTTGTATGGAAGGGGGAGAATTGACAGATTCCATACATGCAAGGCATGCATGAAACCACTCACTGCTGCATGCCACCTTTGCTCAAACTGTGGGCTAGCTCTCAACATCAACAAACCATCATCCATGACGTACATTGAATAAGTGGTCAAGTTGCTCACTCTCTATTCTCTGCCAGCTTCAAGCACATGAATGTTATCAACTTTGCTTCCTCTTTCAGTTGCCTTGCCTATATAAATGGCAGCCTGTTGTAGTTGAGAGTGAGAGAGAAAAAAAAATATATAGAGAGAGTATATGTGTGAGATATATGTGAGTGATACACGAGAGTTTGAAAGTATAGAAACCTTGTGAGTTTCTGTGTGAGTGAGAGTGTGTGTACGGTTGAGTCGAGTCGATACCGGTTTCGTATCCTCCTCCCGAACACCATGGGCCTGTTTGGTTGAGGTGTTTTTGTGTTTGTTTATGTGTTTTGTGTTTATAAATTTGTTTGGTTAGTGTTTTTGGGATATGTGTGTTTAAAAACACTTTTTCACTTTAGGCAAATTTTAGGCATATGAGAATAAACATGAATTTGGTGTCTATTGGGGTGTTTATCACTTACACTTTCTTCACTTTATAATATATTTTATTATTTTATTATTTATATTATTAAATTATTATTTATTAATTTATATATTAATTTATAAATATATTCTATTTATTTATTTTTTATTATTTCATTATTTAATTCATTTAATTTATAAATTATTTATTTATTTTTAATTATTTAAAAATATATATTATTAATTTAATATTAATTTATTATTATTATTATGAAGTATTTATTTGTTATTATATTTACTTATTATTTATTATTATATTTATTTATTATTTTTTATTATATTTATTTTTTATTATTATTTATTTCATTTTATTTATTATTTATTATTTTTATTATATGTTTAAATATGTTTTATGTAATTTATTATTATTATTTATTATTTAGTCCATTTTTTATTATTATATTTATTTATTATTATTGTATTCATTTATTATTATTATTATATTATATTATATTTATTATTTATATTATTAAATTAGTATTTATTAATTTATAAATATATTTTATTTATTTATTTTTATTATTTCATTATTTAATTCATTTTATTTATAAATTATTTATTCATTTTTAATTATTTAAAAATATATTTTTTGAATTTAATATTAATTTATTATTATTATACTCATTTTTTATTATTATTATGAAGTATTTATTTGTTATTATATTTACTTATTATTTATTATTATATTTATTTATTATTTTTTATTATTATTTATTTCATTTTGTTTATTATTTGTTATTATTATTATATTTTTAAATCTGTTTTATGTAATTTATTATTTATTTTATTAATTTATTATTATTATTTATTATTTAGTCCATTTTTTATTATTATATTTATTTATTATTATTGTATTCATTTATTATTATTATTATATTTTATTTTATTTATTATTTATATTATTAATTTTTAATTATTAATTTTTAAATTTTCAATTTCAACCCAAAAAACATCCCTACCAAACATATTTCTGTTTTTGGATGAATAAACAAAAAAAACAAAAAACATGTTTTTTGTTTATTTGAACACAAACACAAACACAAACACAGCTCTACCAAACAGGCCCAATTTGTTTTCAACCGAAATTATTGAAACGACTCTCAAAGTGGACGTACCCGTTTTTGGGGAACCACTATAATATCTTGTGCCATGTGTGTGTATATTTGTGTGTAGAATTTGTTATCCTTACAACAGTCTCCTATTCAATTATTTTTATATACTATCCGACATCTATGAAGAATTTTTTTTTCTTCATAATTTATATTATATTTCTAAATCCTTAATTTTGTTCAAGATAATTGTACATCTCATATTTTTAATATTCTTAACACATTAGGTTTTTTTCTCTTTGATGTACTCTTAATCCTCAATGTTTTCCCCTTCTATTCTGCAACCAAAAAAAATCATTTCGCGCAAGAATAAAGTTTATTAAAAGTAAATATTTTGAAAAAATGATACATATTTGAATTCATTTTTTGTAACCTGTAACACATGTTAAGCCATGTCATCAAACATTTATTCTTTGTCTTTTTGACCGTGTTGGTCTTTCCTAAATCATCATAGTTGTTGGACAATAGAGACTGAAGAAACAAAATTGTCGATTACTCTTCTTTATTTTGGACCTAAAAGATCAGCGGTTCAGGATTAAATAGTGGTATTTTAAAAATTGAGTGGAAATATTAGTTTGTGTCAGAGAGAATTAAATCACACCTCAAAAATCACAACAAAATAAATATTTTCCATTACTAAAAATTATCGGGCATGAACTACATAACCTTATTCCAACACTTAACACTAATGGTATTAAACCAAAGTATCTTCAATAACAACTAAAATTGTTATAAGTAAGGTCATTATTATATCAAACTACTCATTAACAATCAGTTACATGTGAGCTTATTACAGTTTTCTCAAACAAGGAACAAAAATAAATCCTTGATAATAAGCACAAAATCTGACGACCTTCGAGTGTCCTCACCACAAGCTAATCAACGTGTACCTGAAATAATAATAGGGTGAGCTCACAAGCTCAGCAAGAAAAGCTAAACACAATCATTGTTCAGCAAGTTAACCCGGCGTTATATATCCGTATATAAAAATGATTCAGGCACGTTACAAAATATAATACCAATTAGAATTCATGAGCTACTCAAATAATTTATTTAAAGAACAAACCTTGTCAACTGATCTCACTTGAACCCCAGGCTCCCCTCCTTCAACGATATGGTGTGCAACGAATAGTCCCTAACTACCGTTAACACACAAGTGGCTGGGTAGACGTCCAAATACCCAGATGGTCCCGGACCACATCCACATAAGGGCACATTAAGCCCAATGGCCATAATAACAGGTAGTGCACACCTCAAAGGCAGGTCCCGGACCATGCCTAACAACCTAATTCAAAGTTAGTCTCAGATTGACACCAGACATTCACATCGCATTGTCACAAACTCCAATAGCATATACTGTATCATCTCACAGTAAACAAGTAAATGAATAAATAATATATATATATATATATATATATATATATTGAAAGAGTCTTACCAAAACAAGTTTAGAATACTCCACAGTTTTCATAATTATTTTCCAACAACATAAATATTCTAAAAGTGATATATAAGATTACTTTAAATCCTTATAAACAATATTGGTTCCTTAAATTTTCACCCATTTCACCCTATAAATATACGCAAATCATTAGTATTTATTAACCGCTAAATTCAAATAAGAAACAATCATAAAGCGTTCTAATAGATACTCCAGAATATTTACATACAGAATACACAGTAACCACAATATGCACGTATGACCTAATATTAACTAACACGTAATTTAGAGAGCGTAGAAATAAATACATTTAAACTACTGTTCACATAGGTTGCAGATAATTAATATACTAATGTTTTCCTATAACATACTTTTCGCAAGGATACAAATAACACATTAATATTGATTGATATCGTGTTAACAACACCATCCACTAATCTTCTCCGGTAACCTATTGTTTACAAAGGATACAACCAATAATTTTATCGTTTCATGCTATATATATATACTCTTTTGAATATATTAGGTTTAAATAGAAAACATTTCATAATCCAATTATTCACGTAAACATACCGATTATAACTTAATAATACTCATTACCCACGAGACCCTTAACCCAAATCCAAAACCACTATTATAAATCATGTCATATTAAAATAGAAATCATATATGGTTTATAAATTAATCATATATTGTTTACACATTGTATAATCACATTACCTAACTAACAACAAGTAGTAATAACATCCCAATTATTATTTACACAGACGACTAAGTATACGATAATGGTTTATGTTAACCACTTACACTTACATCAATGATAAGCTACTGTATAGCATTGTACATCCACTACCGCAACAATCTGATATACACCACTACGACTATTGTTATAATATTTAATAGCGATAAAATACTTGTTATTTAGGGCCTGTTTGGAAACACTCCCGCTCCTGCTTTCAAACGGATTTGGAAACTGAAGCGTAGCAAATCAAATTTTTTCTGAAGCGGAAGCATGTTTGGTGCTGATGATTCTGATATGAGAAAAATGAAAGTTGAAGCATGCAGAACATGTTTAGTGGAACTGCTTATTTCCTAAAATGTGAAAGCAAAATATGTTTGGTGAATTCAAATGATTTGAGATTCTGTTTTTTTTTTTTATTTGATTTTAGATTGAATATAAGAAATTAATAAGTTCTACAATTAAAAAAAATAAAAATTGTATTGCACAAGGCCTCTCATTTGGATATTATAAATAAATTTTTTATTTTTTGTAAACTATAATTTTGGATTAAAATAACTATATTTTTGTAAACTATAAAAAATTTTGTAGATAAATTCTAAATTATAATATTGTATTACACAAGACATTTGGTTATAATATTTTATTTTGGGTAAAGTGCATAAAACCTTCCTCAACTATTGCCCCATGAGCACAAAACCCCCCCTCAACTACAAAAGGGGCAAAAAAAATCCCTCAACTATCCTAATTGGGTGCAATTTACCCCATCCCTATTGCAAAATTACAATTTTACCTTAAAAAAAAATAATTTATTTTAAGAGATAATTAATGTATATAAAATTCAAAAAACAATATATTAAATTTTGAAAAAATTTAAAATTCGAAACAAATATATAAAATTCAAAAAATATATATATGTAAAATTCAAAAACAATATGTTCAATTCCGAAAAAAATTAAAATATGAAACAAATATGTAAAATTTGAAATATATATATATAATTCAACATATATATATTAATTTTTTTAAAAAAATTAAAAATTAAAAATTTATATATAATTTTCAAATTTTATATATTTTTTGAAATTTAAATATTTTTTTCGAATTTTATTTTTGGAAATATATATATTTTGAATTTTATATTTTTTTTCTAATTTTATATATATTTTTTGAATTTTATATAATTTTCAAAATTTATATATATATTTCAAAATTTATATACTTTTTTCGAATTTTATATATTTTTTAAAAATTTATATATATATTTCGAATTTTATATATTTTTCGAAATTTAAAATATTTTTTTGGAAATTTATATATTTATTTCTAATTTTATATATATTTCAAAATTTTTATATTTTGTTTGAATTTTATATATATTGTTTGAATTTTCTATAATTTTCAAAATTTATATATATTTCAAAATTTATATTTTTTTCGAATTTTATATATTTTTCGAAATTAAAAATAATTTTTTGGAATTTTATATATATTTTTCTAATTTTATATATATTTTCGGAATTAATTTTTTTTTTTAAATTTTATACACCTTGAAGCAAACCTAACATGTTGCAAAGAATTTGGGAGCAATTGGGAGAATTTGGGAGCAACTTATAATGTGCCCCACTAAAAATAGTGATGGGAGCAAGTGGAAGCAAGGTGAGTCTTGCTTCCAAATTTGAGGTTTTGCTCCAGCCTGCTTCCAGATTTTGGAAGCGGGAGCAACCAACCAAACAACCCTGCTCTGTGAACAGTAATAGAAGCAGGAGCAAAAGCAGAAAGCGGGAGCATTACCAAACAGACCCTTAGCAACGTACTAACAATAACCTAATGTAACGATAAAATAATTATTGTTTAGCAATATACTAACAATAACCTATTGTAATAATGATATCACGTTAGTTAATAACCTACACTGTCCTATTGTATTCAACAACGTGAATACAACTATCCTACAATAACCTATTATATTCAACAGCGAAACGAAATCACATATACTATAATAATGACAGAATCGTATATTTCCTATTTAATCGTCGCTATACAAATTCTATCAAATTTTGTGTAATCAATTATGTTAGGTTTATTATAAACACAAATATATAAAACTAGATTACACATATACAAACAACGTACTACAATCAATTACAGTTCAAAAATATATATTTCCATACTCTTGTAACAACTCATAAATCATAATTATATATAGACGTATAATACAAGGTTAACTTGCCTGGAGATGAATAGCGTGCACTCTATTGCTCACAAGCTCCTGAGTGCTACATCGTCCTTCCAGCTACAAAAGAAATATCGTGACCTCCCAAGTTAACTCTCCACATCCCCTTCAGTAGCCTAATATATCACATATCTTCAGAGACTCTAATCATTTACTTTAAACCAAACTCTTTTCAAATTTCAATTTTACATTTCAAAATTTCTAAAAATATTCATTTGTCCATTCTAATCATTTTCAAATATTTATTTGATAAGTATATATATAAATATATATACATATATTTTACGGTTATTACAGAGAATTAAATACAATGAATGTGAAGGTGGTAAAGGCCGAGAAGAAAAAGATGTTTAGCATTTGAATTTGAAAAATTAGTTGGAGCAAAAAATCTGAAGTGGCATTGTTTACCATTGTTTGGTAGCATTACTAAAACTACGATGTAAACGCCAAAAAATTCCCCTACTGGTCCTTTATTGGGTCCGTTCCTTGGTATAGGGAGGGCTAGATTTACGAAACTACCTCCGCATGAGAAGATGTTGTTTGGAATGAGTGATCTTATTGTCACAATGGAGCAGCCTTGGCATTGCACCATGGCTCAAACCAAGAGAAAAAGGTGAAAAGAGTAACATCGTATGAATAAGATGTGGGAATGAAAACTCAAGAGTTCATGTGATGCATGTAATAATGTAATGCACAAAGAAGCTTCCATCTTCAGCCAACACTCCATGCCACCTTTCATGCATGGATAAAATTGTCAACCGAAGTGGCTAGGAGTGAGCAAGATGATAACCATCTCTGCCACCTTTCAAGGAGTGAACAACTTGGTTTTCTCCTCTTATTAGCCTATATATATGAATGTAAACATGTGTATAAGGATGTGGTGAATGAGCACAAACTGAGAGAGAGATGAGTAAGGATTGAAAGAAACTGAGAGTATGTATTGAGCTACTCCGTGGACGTACCCGATTTTTGGGGAACCACGTAAATATTGTAGAACTGTGACTCATAAGCCCACTTGGAAGAAGCTTCCATGGAATGCCAGCACCATTGCCACACTCTCTGCCAGCATGCACCATTCAACTTGCTACATGCGTGAACCATTTGTTCACCACCTCTACCACCTTGCAAGATGTGCTCATTTTGAGTTTGGTTTTCTCCTCAAACTCAGCCTATATATAGAGGCATACACATGTTGTAAATATAAGCTCAAAGTCTATAAGAGCATTGTGAGGTGGAGAGAAGAAATCCGAAAATATATTTGAGCTACCCCTCCGTGGACGTACCCGTTTTTTGGGGAACCACGTATAAATCATTGTGTCTATATGTTTCTGTGTGTTTGATTCCATTCTAGGTACAACAATTGGTATCAGAGCCATTTTTGTTCAAAATAGAGTCCCACTTTTCGAGCCTATTTCGAACCTGTTAATCCATCAACCACACCTCATATAATATACCGTTGGAAATCCCATTCAGAGACGAACGCAACGATATAAAATTCAGCTCCATCAGAATCCGGACGCGCCCTCACGCGCCCCAAGAACAAACGGGCGTGAGTTTCCTCGTCGTCACGCGCCCACGCGCCTTCTCCGGCGAGTTCTGGTTTTTTCGGCAGTTTTTTCCTGTGCCGGCGCCTTTTTCCGGCGATGACGTCATCAACCATGTGTACCAGTAATATGTTGACACGTGTCACCAATCAGTGATTGACACGTGTCACCAACCAGAGGCTGCCACGTGTCACGTTGTCAGCTGCCACGTCATCAAATTTCTGATATTTACAGTTTTGCCCTTCTGTACTGTTTTGGTCATTCCGAGCTCGTTTTAAGTCCGTTTTGAGTAAACGAAAGGTCGATCCTAGCTAAATCGACCGTTCCGGATTCAACGGTGGGCTCCGTTTTTCGAAATTAGTACTCTAATTTTGGAAAAACCCGGTTTGAAGTTTTATTGCTCCTAGTTGGTGAGTTAATTTCATCAATCTTTTAATATCTGTTATTTCAAGTCATGACTGAAGTACAGGATACCGAGCAATCAGAGACCAGAGATACTGGAGGGAATACTATTGGGACGAGCGGTTCTATGAGGAGAACCATGCTGTCAAATGTAAAGTTTGAGGTGGAGAAATTCGATGGTACCAATAACTTTGGCATGTGGCAATGCGAAGTCCAGGATCTTCTATTTCGAGATGGTTCCCAGATTGCCTTGGATGCTAAGCCCAAGGATATCTCGGATGAAGATTGGACGTTCGTGAATCGTCAAGCTTGCGGCACAATCCGATTGTGTTTAGCGAAAGATCAGAAGTACTTTGTGATGAAAGAAAATATGGCGGCAGATCTATGGAAGAAACTGGAGGACAAATTTATGACGAAAAGTCCAGAAAATCGCCTTTATCTGAAGTCAAAGCTCTTCAGATTCCAGTACAAGAAAGGTACCCCTATGATCGAACACTCAAACAATTTCAACAAACTAATTGCAGATTTACAGAATTTAGATGTTGAAATTCTTGATGAAGATAAAGCTTTGATTTTATTAAATTCCCTGCCTGAAAGCTATGATCATTTATCCACAACTTTAATGTATGGAAAAGATGAGGTTATATACATAGATGTTGCTAACGCTTTGGTAAACAATGAGTACCGGAAGAAGGATCAACATGATCACCGGGACAATACATCGGAGGCGTTGACTGTAGACAGGGGCAGGTCGAATAACAAATCAAAAGGAAAGGGGAGATGGCGGTCCAAATCCAGATCACAACCAAACAGATCTGAATCATCCAGAAGACGGCAAGAGAAGGATGAGTGTTTCCAGTGTCACCAGAAAGGGCACTGGAAAAGAGACTGTCCAAACAAGGACAAGTCACATGCCAATATTGCCCGAAAGAGGGAAGAAGAAGAAGAAGCAGCCTTTACTGTTTCATCATCAGACACTGATCAGTCTGATAGATGGATTCTTGATTCAGGTTGTTCTTATCATATGTGTCCGAACAGGAATTGGTTCTCTAGCTTCGAGGAGCTGGATGGAGGAGTTGTGCTAATGGGCAACAACAACACCTGTCAGACCAAAGGGATCGGAACAATCCGTCTGAAGATGCACGACGGTACAATCAGAAAACTCTCCGATGTCAGGTATATTCCAGACCTAAAGAAAAACCTCATTTCATTAGGGGTTTTAGATTCCAGTGGTTACAAGGTGACCATGGAAGGTGGAGTTCTGAAAGTAGTTCGAGGTGCATTCGTGGCAATGAGAGGTATTTTGAAGAAAAATCTGTATTACCTAGATGGGTATACAGTAACCAGAAGAGCAGCTGTAACAAGCAGTTCTGAAAACAAGTCAGCCGATCTTACCCGACTCTGGCACATGCGTTTAGGGCATGCGGGTGAGAAGGCGTTGCAAGGCTTGGTGAGGCGAGGCAGACTAAAAGGTGCCAAAACTGGCAAACTTGACTTCTGTGAGCACTGTGTGCTAAGCAAACAGACAAGGGTCAAGTTCGGCACGGCGATTCATCGAACAAAGGCAACACTGGACTATGTTCACACAGACGTCTGGGGGCCATCCAGAATCGCTTCATTGGGAGGTAAACGTTGGTTTGTAACGTTTATTGGTGATTTTTCTAGATATGTCTGGGTTTATACTATGAAGCATAAAGATGAAGTGCTAGATATCTTTCTTAAATGGAAGAAAATGATAGAGACCCAGACAGGCAGGAAGCTCAAGAGGCTCAGATCAGACAACGGTGGCGAGTACAAATCAGATCCCTTCATGGAAATCTGTCAGAATGAAGGGATAATTAGACACTTCACAGTGCCTAGAACGCCACAACAAAATGGAGTAGCAGAAAGAATGAATCGCACTTTGGTGGAAAAAGTACGATGTATGCTATCTCAATCTGAGTTAAGCAAGGCATTTTGGGCAGAGGCGTTGGTATACTCCACTCACATTGTCAACCGACTTCCTACAACTGCCCTAGATGGGAAAACTCCCAAGGAGGTATGGTCCGGATATCCAGTTTCTGATTATGATTCTTTTCATATATTTGGGTGTCCAGCATACTTTCATGTTGTGGAATCTAAACTGGATCCTAGAGCCAAGAAAGCTCTCTTCATGGGACATAGTGAAGGAGTTAAAGGATTCCGATTGTGGTGTACTGAAACAAAGAAGATCATTTGTAGCAGAGATGTTACTTTTGATGAGTCTGTCATGCTGAGACAGACAGCTCCAGCTAAAGAAGAAGTGAATCCAAATCTTCAGCAGCAGGTGGAGTTTGAAAGTCACGAAGATACTGAGCCACCAGTTGATAGTTCTGAAGATGATTCTGATAGTCAGGACGAGGACTCAGTTGAGGTGGAGACTCCATCTCCAGTACAGGTGATTAGTCAGCAGCCAGACTCTATTGCCGCCAGCAGACCCAGAAGGGTCATTCAGAAGCCTGCCCGATTTATTGACATGGTGTCATTTGCACTTCCAGCGACAGAAGATGATGTCCCTAACACTTACAGGGAAGCAGTACACAGTACTGATAGTAAGAAATGGAAGGCAGCTATGGATGAAAAGATGAAGTCTCTACATCAAAATCAGACTTGGAAGCTAGTTCAACTTCCAAATGGCAAGAAAGCTATTGGCTGTAAATGGGTTTATGCTCAGAAAGAAGGTGATCCCGGCATAAACCAGATCAGATACAAAGCCAGACTCGTAGCTAAAGGCTATGCTCAAAGGGAAGGAATCGACTACAACGAGGTATTTTCGCCTGTTGTTAAACATTCCTCTATTCGGATACTTTTGGCTTTAGTAGCACAGTTTGATCTCGAGTTAGCTCAACTTGATGTCAAAACTGCATTTCTCCATGGCACTTTGAATGAAGAGATTTACATGACTCAGCCAGATGGGTTCAAAGTTCTAGGACGTGAGAACTGGGCATGTAAATTGAGCAAGTCACTGTATGGCTTGAAACAGTCCCCGAGACAATGGTACAAAAGGTTTGACTACTTTATGAAGCAACAAAAATATACTAGAAGCCATTTTGATCATTGTGTATACCTTCGAAAACTCCCAGATGGTACATTTGTATATTTGATCTTATATGTAGATGATATGTTGATAGCATCTAAGAGCAAGGTGGAGATTGATAAACTGAAGACTCAATTGAGCTCAGAGTTCGAGATGAAGGATCTTGGCGAAGCTAAGAAAATACTTGGGATGGAGATCAAGCGAGACAGACAGAAAGGCACAGTGTGTTTAACTCAGACGAAGTATTTGAAGAAAGTGCTTCAGACATTTGCCATTGATGGCAACACCAAATCCGTAAGCACACCGCTGGCCTCACACTTCAAACTGAGTGCACAGATGTCACCAACCACAGATGATCAGAATAGGCAAATGGAGCATGTTCCATATGCAAATGCAGTTGGTGCTCTTATGTATGCAATGGTATGTACCAGACCCGACATTTCACATGCTGTAAGTATGGTGAGTCGATACATGCACAATCCTGGTAAAGGCCATTGGCAAGCAGTGAAGTGGATTCTACGGTACATTCATGGTACTGTGGATATCGGGTTAAAGTTCGAGAGAGAGAAGACCAGTAAGCATCTAGTTGGATATGTTGATTCCGACTATGCTGGAGATCTTGATAAAAGAAGATCTACTACCGGTTATGTATTCACTATGGCAGGCGGACCAGTATGCTGGAGGTCAACATTACAGTCAACGGTGGCTTTGTCTACTACAGAGGCAGAGTATATGGCTGTAACTGAAGCTTTCAAGGAAGCTATTTGGCTTCAAGGGTTGACTACAGACTTGGGTATTTTTCAACAAACCGTACAGGTTTTTTGTGATAGTCAGAGTGCCATCTGTTTGGCAAAGAACCAGGTCCATCACAGTCGTACCAAGCATATTGATGTTCGGTTCCACTTTGTTCGAGACATAGTAGATAATGGGAACATTCTACTACAGAAGATAGGAACTGCAGATAATCCTGCAGACATGCTTACCAAAGTGGTTACAGGGATCAAGTTTCAACACTGTTTGGACTTGATCAATATCTCTCGGACTCAGAGCGCTTAAATGCGCATTGGGGGGTAGCTCAATCAGTGGACTCAATCAGTGGTCTTTTTTCGTCACGGTGGAGATTTGTAGAACTGTGACTCATAAGCCCACTTGGAAGAAGCTTCCATGGAATGCCAGCACCATTGCCACACTCTCTGCCAGCATGCACCATTCAACTTGCTACATGCGTGAACCATTTGTTCACCACCTCTACCACCTTGCAAGATGTGCTCATTTTGAGTTTGGTTTTCTCCTCAAACTCAGCCTATATATAGAGGCATACACATGTTGTAAATATAAGCTCAAAGTCTATAAGAGCATTGTGAGGTGGAGAGAAGAAATCCGAAAATATATTTGAGCTACCCCTCCGTGGACGTACCCGTTTTTTGGGGAACCACGTATAAATCATTGTGTCTATATGTTTCTGTGTGTTTGATTCCATTCTAGGTACAACAAATATATGTGTATATATGAGTTTGTGTGTGTGTGTTTTGAGTGGATCCTAGAAATAGGGCACAACATAAGAATTATGGATCGAATAAACTTATGGCACTTTGATTTTTTCCATCATGGATTTCCATTGCTTGAGATGAAGAGGACATAAGGCAGAAGACAGTGTAGCCTCATATCATGTTTTAGTTTATGACAATGTTATGCTTTAGATCTTAGGGGGTTTATAAAATTTTGCCCGTGTCTAATATAATAACACCTTCAAATTATCATATTCGTGACACCAGAACACAATAAGTAAATCAAGTTTGATTGGAGCAAAGAATCTAACTAAAGGGTCATTGCCTACTGTTGCTGCTGTTAATCAAAGGAATTCATTTTTTCCTTTTGTTTGCCTTTTTCCCCCTGTTTTTTGGTTGGGATGGGGATGGGTTGCGGTGGGAGGGTTAGATTCGTACAAACAAAACCTTTGACATTGTTTGCAGCTAAGTGTGGACTGAAACAAAAGACCTAATGTGATTGTATAGGTCAATTTTGTTGGTAATTTGATCTACTTATGACATCGATTTGATTTATCTCAAAACAATTCCTTAATTTGATAATGTGATTGAGTGATAATTATAATATGCTAAAAGCGGATCACCTGAAGAAATTACCTGTGTCATTTTGATGGATTGCTTTGGATACAGACAAAACTAAGTCCATTTTTTTGGCCAGAAGTATGAAGTCAGAAGTATTTGTTACTATTGAACTGTAATTATCTCGGCTCGTAGATGTCTTATTACCACTGTGGAGTGCATGGGCTCAACAGAAAGTAACTAGATGCTCTCGGCTTTCTATACTTGATGTTTTCCACATTACATCACTTTGGATGTGACTGACCTTTAATTTTTGCATGCAAGCCACACAAACAAGTTATTTGTACATACACATACATAGAAAGGGAGGACTCAATAAGCTAAGCTTGCAATGACCGCCTGGGGGTACTTTATTTACTTGCACAGCAACATACTTATTCTCACAAAGAGACAACATACATTATGGAACTAATTGAAGCTAACATACAAATGCAACAGCAACCTTTGGACCTAACACACGGAATTTACAGGACATTGTAGGTGCAGCAAACTTGGATATGTCTATACATTTGATGGGAATACAATGGTCACAACCGGCTTGCATCTTCTTTGGTATTTATACCCATAGGGGGCATATCATGTCATGATTTTGACTGCTTATAATTCTTTAAACTAAGTACTCCCCTGTGCTAATGTAAATTTGGATGGTTTGCATTTTCAAACTTTTTGTGGATCTTCTTGTGATAGAACTTAATGCTCTATTGTTTTATGTTATGTTATGTTATTTATATATATATATATATATAATCTCTCTCTCATTGCTAGTTTTGTTCCTTCTATATAAAAGTTAAAAGTAAGTTCTTCTAATAACATAAAAAAGTTAAAAGGGTAAACTTCCTGTGCTGATTTGCTGATGCAATTTTCTTAAGGCATACATTAGTTTATCAAATCGCGATCATTGACTGATAATGGCATTTCACTGTGCGTAGCGAAGTTGATTAGTATGGCGAACTTTCGGTGTCTGGATGAACCGTATCCAGGTTCCGACCGTGGGTTCGAACCCCCGCCTCTCTGCAAGTAAATGACTGAAATATTATAAAAATTGTGGTGTCGGTGACTTATAATATTCTATCAAATGAAGAATTTTTTAGAATTTAGACACTAGGAAATTCTTGATTTAGGCGGTTTAAATGTATCAACAACATCAATTAACAGATCAATTGTTGATGGAAAATCAGTCTGTGTGCGAGTAGAATAATATTAATATCTGTCAGCTTTTTTATCACCACTGAAACGCACTGGAAGACAGATTCTACTGTACTCACCACTTACACATTTGCAATTAATTTATTTGTATGGCTTGTGCAAGCTTCATAACCACTTGTTAATAATAAAAAACCACCCATCTTATATTGGGCAGCTTATTGTCTGATATATGTGCTGAAACACACAGGGTGTTTGAATTACTTTTGTCTTTTTGTCTAATGCATCATTGACTTTAAAGTATCTAATGACAAAGTTATTGGGACTCTGGTCTTACAAGTCCAGTGGAAAATCTTTCCACTTTAATGAATCTAGAGGAGTTGGGACTCCCTATGTACATTTTTTTTCTTTTTGGTTCTTTTTCTTTTTCCTTCAAATAATATGGTAATAAATTTGATATTTTCATTGATTCAGTTGCTTGACATTTGCTCTGTTTTCTCGTAATCTCCTACTTGTATAAACTACTAATGTACTAGTGCTGAGTTGCTTTGGATATTCATTTATTTTTGTTGTTGTAAATCCAATAATGTCAGTATAAAATTAAGAGCACTCGTGGTTGTGCACGTGCGCACTTAAGAAGGGAAATGATTTCTATTTACCAAAACAACTACCACTTATTAGTACGGAAGTTTAGTTACTAATGGATGGTTTATACATATCTCATAATCTTTGACCCAATTGATGAGAAATCATTTGGTTATGCTTGCTTTATGTGGGGGTTGCATAAGTAACTGTGTGACCCCTGTAATCTGTGTTGGACATTATATTGTTTGGTATAATGGATTTGACTTCTTGTGTCGGCTTCTTAAGACCTTTTTAGTTATGGAGGCCGTGGCCTACCATGTCATTCATGATACTCCTTGATTAGGGTCAGCAAAAAAATTATGGTGAGAGTGACATGCTTCACATTAGTATTCTGCTGGAGAAAGGGAAATACTAAAATAACACGAGTTGGGATGGTAAGGAAATATATGATAGCATGCTGTTTAACTCAAGGTATAATATATATATATTACTTTAAAAGTTAAGCATTTACTCAAACACACTACCTCCACTGAAGTTTGAACCCTTAACTTTTCATTTGGGAGTGAGGGGCAGGTACCGCTAGGTCATTGGGCCTTTGGTCCACTCAATTTATAATATTAGATTGAGTATTATGGTGAAAACATGATTTATGTAGTCAAGCGTCAGATAATTGGGTGAACACGTTGTTGAATTTGAGTTGGTTCTATGTATGAACCAATAACTGTTTGTTTATATCGTATTCCTCCTATTTGCTGAATGTTTTTTTTAGGTTGTTTGCCCGATTATATTGGTTGGAACTGTTGGTGTGAAGTCAAAAACAGCGCCGCCCATGTTTTAAGAATCGCACGCCAAGATCTTCTGCCATCAATATTTCTGCACAAATCTTTGACGGTCGAAGGGAAGAAATTTGGGGCAGTAAATTTGGCTTCATCCTCTCACCCTCTACTATAATAGAGGCTTTATTTCTGTAATCAACAACCCAGAACAAAGAGTGAAAAACAGAGAAAGAGTGTAGAAAGTGATTGTAAATCTTTTTCTCATATTAGTGAAAGTTGTGTGCTCCGTGGACGTAGGTCATTTTTGGGCCGAACCACGTATAATTTCTTATGTTCTTTTGTGTGTGATTGTGTTGTGTGAGTAGCAAATTGATAAATCGATCCTAACAATTGGTATCAAAGCATAGGTTAGGAGTTGTTTTACTCACCGTGAAAGGCGACACTACCATCCGCACCACCACCGTGAAGCTTCCAACCAGATCAGGTTGACCACACCACCGTGGCTCCATGTTCATTCTACTTTGAAGATCTATCCACCGCTTTTTTGCCGACCGGTCTTGCGGAAAATAATTTCCGCTCCAGCGTTTACTCTCCAGCAATATTTTGGTTTATACATATATATTTATACATCAGCTATATGCTTGATATGTATCTATGTATATATGTATCCTATAGTTTCTTGGATAGAGTTTGAGAGGGAGTGAAAGATGGGAGAGAGGAAATCTCAGTCAAAGAGGAAGGTGTTGGGTGAGAATAATGGAGACACATTGAGTGATGTGTACATGTGCCATAATTGAGGGAGTGTTATAAAATAAAAGAATTGAGAGTGGGAGACAAAAGTGGGTAAGACTTTTGTGGAGAGAGAAAGTGTTGTCGTTGGGAAAGTGTGGTGAGAGAAAAAGAAAGATGAGTGGTAGTATTTAAATAAAAAGTGTGGGGGACAAGAATATTTAAAAACAAAAATGGTGTATATGGTGCTGTGACTTTCGACCCAAGGTGGAAAATATATATATATATTGTAATTTATTTTGTGAATTTCGAAATTAAATATATATATATATATATATATATATATATATATATATTCGATCACTATTCATCCGGCACTGTTCATTCGACATTGTTCTCAAATACGGTACTGTTCAAAAGTACTGTTCACAAAATATTTTTGTGGAGCAATGACATCAACTTCAGAAGACAAGTCAACCATGATCGATAAATTTGACGATACAAATTTTGCTTTCTGGAAAATGCAAATTGAGGATTTGTTATTTCAGAAAAATTTATTTCTACCGTTGGAGGGAGCGAAGCCAGAGACGATGAAAGAAGAGGATTGGAAAATTCTCGATCAGAAGACTCTCGGCACAATCAGACTAACTTTGTCCAAATCAGTAGCCTTCAATATCAGAAATGAGAAGACGGCGAGGTCTCTCATGGACACTCTTTCTAATATGTACGAACAACCGTCTACAGCAAACCAGGTACATCTCATCAAAAGATTGGTTAATCTGAAGATGTCCGAAAATGGAAAGGTCAGTGAACATCTTAATGTTCTTAATGACATTGTTGGGCAGTTGGAATCAGTTGATATGCCAATCTCTGACGCAATGAAAGCGGCTTTAGTTCTAAGCCAATTACCAGAGAGTTGGAGCAGCATAGTGGCTGCGATCAGTAGCTCTTCAGGGAAAGAAAAGCTGCAGTATGATTCCGTGGTGAGTATGGTACTCACAGAAGAGATCAGAAGACAGACGTCAGACTCTTCTACCAGTAGCTCGGCATTAAATGTTGAAAGCAGAGGCAGAAGTTCAAATCGGAAGAAAGGTGGAGGCTATGGGCGTGGTCGTTCCATGTCCAGAAATGGAAGATCACAATCTCGGAAACCCAAGAATTTCAAAGAAGTTGAATGTTGGAATTGCGGCAAGACTGGTCACTACAAACACCAGTGCAGATCTCAGAAAAGGGAACCGGAGAACAAGACTGAGGCAAACATTGTCTCAGAGGAAGAATCAAATGATGCACTGATATGCTATTTGGAGAGCAAGTCAGAATCTTGGGTGATAGATTCTGGAGCATCATTTCATGCCACCTCAAGTCGAGAGCTCTTTGAGAGCTATGTACCAGGTGACCTGGGAAAGGTCTATCTTGGAGATGATCAATCCTGCAGTGTTGTTGGCAAGGGCGATGTACAGATCAAGATTAATGGATCTGTATGGAAGTTAAAGGATGTGAGGCACATTCTAGACTTGAGGAAGAATCTGATCTCAATAGGGCAGTTGGCGAGTGAAGGTTATGTGACAACCTTCAACATTGAAGATTGGAAGGTTTCCAGGGGAGCTATGACAATGACACGTGGAAAGAAGAATGGTACACTCTACACAACTACCAGTGCTAGCATGTCAATAGCAGTTGCAGAAAGCAAAGATGATCAGAACCTGTGGCACCAAAGGCTAGGTCACATAAGTGAAAAGGGGCTCAAGATTATGCACTCAAAGGGGAAACTACCTGACTTAAAATCAGTTGATATCGATTTCTGCGAGAGTTGCATCCTCGGCAAGCAAAAGAGAGTGAGTTTCCAAATGAGTGGTAGAACCCTTAGAAAAGAGAAGCTTGAGCTAGTTCACACTGACGTCTGGGGGCGGCAAATGTCTCATCTCTTGGCGGAAAGTCTTATTTCGTGATTTTCATCGACGACCATTCTCGGAAGGTATGGGTTTATATCTTGAAGCATAAATCTGAGGTGTACGATGTGTTCAATAAATGGAAAGCCATGGTGGAGAATGAGACGGGCTTGAAGATAAAGAAGCTACGATCAGACAACGATGGCGAGTTTGAAGACACCGGATTTAAAAGGTTTTGCTATGAGAATGGTATCAGATTGGAAAGAACTGTGCCAGGTACACCACAACAGAATGGCGTAGCAGAACGTATGAACCGGACATTGACTGAGAAAGCCAGAAGCATGCGGATACAAGCAGGATTACCGAAGCAGTTCTGGGCAGAAGCAATCAATACAGCTGCATACCTGATTAATCGAGGTCCATCAGTACCATTGGAATTCAGAATACCAGAAGAAGTATGGAGCGACAAAGAGGTAAAACTTTCACATCTGAAAGTTTTTGGTTGTGTTGCATATGTGCATATCAGTGATCATGCTAGGAGCAAGCTTGATCCGAAATCACAAAAATGCACTTTCATTGGATACGGCGAGGATGAACTTGGTTATCAGACCTAGGATGACCAAAACAAAAAGCTGATCCGAAGCAGGGATGTAGTATTTAATGAAAAAGTAATGTACAAGGAGAGACACACAACAACTTCCAGTGATTCAGCACAGAGAGATCCTGTGTATGTCGAGTTGGATGATGTTCCGGATAGCAGTGAGGCACAACAGACAGCTGAGAGTTTCCAGCCAGAGGAACCTATTGCAGAAAGCTATGCACAACGGAATGATCAACCGCAGTCTCCAACTCTAATTCCTGAACCTAGGAGGTCCTCCCGACCTCATGTACCGAACAGGAAATACATGAATTTCTTGTTGCTCACTGATGGAGGAGAACCTGAATGCTATGAAGAGGCATGTCAAGAAGCAGATGCCAGCAAGTGGGAGCTTGCGATGAAAGATGAGATGCAATCTCTTATCTCCAATAAAACATGGGAGTTAACCAAGTTGCCGACTGGAAAGAAAGCTCTTCAAAACAAATGGGTGTATAGGGTCAAAAAGGAACATGATGGTTCCAAGAGACACAAGGCAAGGCTCGTAGTCAAAGGCTTCCAGCAGAAGGAAGGAATCAACTACACCGACATCTTTTCCCCGGTTGTAAAACTGAATACCATTTGTTCAGTTCTCATCATTGTTGCAGCGGAAGATTTGCACCTAGAGCAGTTAGATGTCAAAACTGCTTTCCTCCGCGGTGACCTAGAGGAGGAGATCTACATGCAGCAACCGGAGGGTTTCTCAGTCAGAGGCAAAGAGAAATTTGTGTGCAAGTTGAAAAGAAGCTTGTATGGCTTAAAACAAGCACCGAGGCAGTGGTACAAGAAATTTGATGGGTTTATGCAGAGACATGGTTACAACAAATGCAACGCTGACCATTGTTGCTACTTCAAGAGGTTTGACACAAGCTATATCATCCTCCTACTTTATGTCGATGACATGTTAGTAACTGGGTCTGACTTTGAAGAAATCAGTAAGTTGAAGAAGCAACTATCAAATGAGTTCGAGATGAAAGACTTGGGAGCAGCGAAGTAGATTCTTGGGATGAGAATCAACAAAGACAAGCAAAAGAGTATCTTGCAGTTGTCTCAAGCTGACTACGTTGAACGGATTCTGAAAAGGTTCAACATGAGCAATGCTAAGTCAGTTAGCACACCATTGGCTAGTCACTTTCGACTATCCAAAGACTAGTCTCCCAAAACAGACGAAGAGAAAAACTTCATGGCTAAGGTACCTTACGCCTCAACTATCGGAAGTTTAATGTATGTCATGGTATGCATAAGACCGGATATTGCATATGCAGTAGGAGTTGTTAGCAGATTTATGTCCGATCCAGGAAAGATGCATTGGGAAACAGTAAAGTGGATATTGAGATATCTACGAAGTACCACGAACAAATGCCTTTGTTTCGGAAAAGGAGAAGTGAAGCTACATGGGTATGTAGATTCAGATTTTGCTGGAGAGATAGATCACAGAAGAAGTACTACTGGGTACATTTTTACAGTAGGTACTACAACAGTTAGTTGGGTTTCACAGATACAAAATATTGTAGCGCTATCTACAACAGAGGCAGAGTACGTAGCTGTGATAGAGGCCAACAAAGAAATGATATGGTTACAAGGTCTGTTAGCAAAATTAGGATTCAAGCAAGAGAAAAATGTTTTGCACAGTGATAGCCAAAGTGCAATACATTTGGCAAAGAACTCAGCATTTCATTCGAGGACCAAACATATTGGACTTCGTTATCACTTTATCAGATCATTATTGGAAAATGGGGTGCTGACACTTGAGAAGATCCAAGATAGCAAGAATCCAGCGGACATGCTGACCAAGACAGTAACTACAGAGAAACTGAAGCTATGTTCAGCTTCAGTTAGTCTTCGAGACTGAAGACGGAAATGAGCACACAACTATTCATTAATAACAGATGGAGCGTTCTTTGACTCCAAGTGGGAGATTGTTGGGGTGAAGTCAAAAACAGCGCCGCCCATGTTTTAAGAATCGCACGCCAAGATCTTCTGCTATCAATATTTCTGCACAAATCTTTGACGGTCGAAGAGAAGAAATTTGGGGCAGTAAATTTGGCTTCATCCTCTCACCCTCTACTATAATAGAGGCTTCATTTTTGTAATCAACAACCCACAACAAAGAGTGAAAAACAGAGAAAGAGTGTAGAGAGTGATTGTAAATTTTTTTCTCATATTAGTGAAAGTTGTGTAATCAACAACCCATAATATTTTGTGTGTGATTGTGTTGTGTGAGTAACAAATTGATAAATCGATCCTAACAGGAACAAACTGAAGTCTACAGCTGCCCATGTTTCATCCAGGTTGGCTAATACTGACAACTCCGAGGTACATGAATTTTCATTACTTAGAGCGCAAAATTCATAATGATTGATTAAATTTTAAGTTTCTTCAACGTCAAGAAACAACAAAAGGTGAGTTAAAAAAAAAGGCTCTAAACTAACACCGAAATAGTGTCCCTACCACTCATATTGGTCAGGCCTCGGTATATGTTTGTGAAGTTAAAAATGTCAAATGAAGCAAATTATGAGCTTGAAAGTGCTTCTATTTGCCCCCTCCCCCCTTTCTTTAATTAGAATGAATTATAAAAAGAGATTCTTCCAAAAGAATGGTTAGTTCCTTGGGTTCAGGAAGCCTTTCCCAGCCTCCTCCCACTAGGAATCTATTTTATTTTATTGAGTAATGATAATTTGATTTGTTATATTATAGGCTGAGTGCACTAACATGCTTAGTGGTTTTTATATTAAGACAATATGTGAAGGCGTTATTTGATAATGACTTTGGCGTGAAAACAGAGAATTCCCGTTTCTGGTGAAACCTAAGAGTCTTAAGAGATATTGTATCCTTTTCGCTTTTGTCCAGGTACAGTGTACTACTTGTAGACTCACACCTGTTGATAAAAGTCACATACTGCAACTTGCAAAAAGTAACACTACGTTCTATGTTGTATGGATTCTTTGAAAGTAGTGAAGTACCCCTGACACATTGGTTGGACAAGTACTTAAAAAGCACATCCAATCTTTTGATTTCATTGTATTATTAACTAATGTTTATATTGAAGACTATGGTACATAATAACAATACTTCAGTGTAGAAAATAAAATTACATAATTAAATAAAATGAAAATTCGTAGGGTCCATGAGTTATTTTTTGGAGATCCGACAAATCCGACACATGGATAGATACGAGTTCCCGATAGATTTACTCGAGTCCATGTAATACAGGATGTTATACCAGTATTCATGGTATTGACTATTGCTATACACTTAGATGACACAAGGGACAGTTATGATGGAAAGTATGCAGAACTCTAGGCGACTAGAGGTAGTAAGTAGAGATTTGAATATATAACTATATGAAATTAGTATGCAAAGAATTATTGCTGTGATGGAAATTATAGTAGAATGCAAGTGTGTGAGTGAAAATGCGCAACTGATAGTTGGCAAACTGAGATTTTAGTCTTGAAACGGCTGGGATAACACATAGTTGAGACTGGAGAGTACATGTTTGACAACTAATATGTTTAATCTTTGTAATGCAAGTGGTTCAAACCAGTGTTGTTAAAGGCGCGTCTAGGCGTTCACCTAGGTTTCAGGCTCTTTGAGGCACAAGCCTCAAGTGTGGGCAAGAGCGCATTTGACAACAATAAATGTTTTAGTAATAATTTTATTTTTTTTATTATATTTTTCATTATGCGTCTCACTTCACTCAAACACACGTGTTACCTAGAGTTTCGCACCTAGGCTCTAGAGGACCTCTAGTGCTTTAGTGTGTCTTGCGCCTTTAACAACTATGGTTCAAACTATGCTGAATCTTGGATTTGGGACCTATGACCTTGCTCTTGAAGGCAGGTTTCACTCACCCTCTCCATCAAGAACATCTTACTGGCATCACTTCCAATATTTCCTGAAAATGAAAACCTTTCTAATTGGACTATAGATGTTGGTAGGCTCATAGCTATTAAATTGATTTAAAAAAGAAGAAGAAGAAGAATAACATTTTTGTTATGATTATTTGGAAAAAATTTAGTACTTAGAAGGCTAATATAAGGAGAAATAATTCAAGTGCTATTACAGTAAACTAGGAATACATGTAAAGATGCAGTGAAGATTGTTGGTCTAGAGGTATCAAAGTACCATTAGCTACTTTCAATTCTTTCTTACAATTACGGTTTTTTTTTTTTTTTTTCCAACCTAATTCATCATGCTTTCCTCTGCTTTTATTTTTCTATCTTCTCTTTTTTTTTTAACTTTTGTTATATCCTCTTTGATATTAAAACTTTGAATCATTGTATTTTTCTGAGACCTTTTGCGATTGCATTGTAAATACTTCATTTTATAGTATTACTACACAACCTTTGTTTTCATCACCAACTCTTGATGTATCACCACTCTAGATCTACATCATTCACTGTTGGTTTACCAACAATTCTTTTTTGGGTAAATACCACTTACACCCCTCTGATTTGCCTATATCCCAGTTACACCCCCTCTACTATGGTATATCCCAGTTACACCCCCTCAGTTTTGATTCCGTGTATCGAACACCCCCCTCCGTTAGTCAACCGTTAGTTGTTGACCGTTATGTGATGATGTCATCAGTAAAAAGGTGATAAATGGTCTATTTTGCCCCTTGTAGTCAAATGACTTATTTAACCCCCTTCCATCATTTAATAATTTAATTTGTATTAAATTTTCAAAATATATATAAAATTCAAAAATATATATATTAAAATTTGAAAAATATTATAAATTCGAAAATAAATATAAATTTAAAAAATATATAAATTTCGAAATTATTTTTTTTTTCAAAAAAACATATTAAATTTCGAAAATAAATATAAAAATCACAAAAAACATAAAAAATTTGAAACAAATATATAAAATTAAAACAAAACATATAAAATTCAAAAATATATATTAAATTTCAAAAAAAATTATAAAATCGAAAATAAATATAAAATAAAAAATATATATAAATTTTGAATTTTTTTTTTAAAAAAACAAATCTCTCTCTCTCTCTCTCTCTCTCTCTCTCACACACACACACACTTGCACACACACAACACACACACATATATATATACATATATATACACACACATATATATATAGATCTACCGCCTCCCCCCGCCGCCGCCACAACCCCCTCCCATCGCCTCCCCCGCCACCGTCGCCGCTCCCCTCCCACCGCCTCCCCTATTTTCGAACCCCCCCCCCCCCCCACACACCCTGCACACACACAACACACATATATATGTACATGTATAGATCTATATATATATGTGTGTGTATATATATATATATATATGTGTGTGTGTGCGGGTAGTGTGTGTGTGTGTGAGAGAGAGAGAGAGAGTTGGGGTATAAATAAGATTAATAAAATATTGAAGGGCAAAAGAGACATTGCATTCAATTCCGTTAAGTCAACTAACGGTCGTGAGTGATAGGGGATGTAACTGGGATATACCATAGTAGAGGGGGTGTAACTGGGATATAGACAAATCAGAGGGGTGTAAGTAGTATTTACCCTTCTTTTTTTTATAAGTTCAGTCTTTTGCAATCCTCTGAAAGGTTATACTGGTTGTGGAGTCCCATCTCTTTTCAGGCTGGAGAGGGTCAGTGAAAATTTAATTTGGCTGTGGAGTCCAATCTCATTTCAGGGTGATCTCCACCTGTAACCGTCCAGTGCAAATAATAGGGTACCTGTTTCCATTTTGGTTTTTGTGTCGTATTCTATCAACACATTGCAGACTTGGGTAAGTTCAAACGTGGCCTGTTTGATAATTGTGTTATATCCTCAACCTCTACACATTATCTTGCAACATAGGCAACATATTTCTAATTGGTCCTCTATTTCAAAAGAACGAAGTCTCTTATTTGAGTATTTTCTTTTAGTATCTGTGATATTCTGAATGTTTATGAATATTCTGTTTTCCTAATTTATATCATATTTCTACTTCCATTAATTGTTCAAGATAAATATAGATCTCATCCTTTTGATATTCTCAACACATATTAGGTTTTTTCTCTTTGAAAAGGTTGCAGAAATGTACTCTTAATCCTCAAAATTTTCCTCAATAATTCAAAGTTGCGATTGTACTGAAGAGTTTCTGAATGAAGAATTTGTCACCATGCATGACACACTAACTCTAACTCATGTTTTCCCCGTCTATTCTGCAAAAGAAATTCAACTATCTTGTGATGAATTTTTCTGAATGCTTAGATAAGCATCTACATTGCCTACGCCATCTCATCAATATGTGAATGCTGAAAATAATGGTCTTCATGTACATGTAGAAGCAATCAATTATTGTTTGTTTTGCCAAATCCGTGACCATATATGTATATATGTATATCCAGAGTAAAACCAAATATGTCAAAATTGAAGCTCTCAAAATTGTGGGCTATAGAAATGACATATGTAGAAATTTTTGTGAGAGGGAGCGCCACTTAAGTGTAAAATTTATTCAAATTAAATATTGTAAAATAAAATAATACGTTTATGAATAATTTTTTTATTTTTTTTATTCTTTATGTAACACGTGTTAAGCCATGTTGTCAAGCATATATTCTTTGATTTTTTGACTGTGGTCGTGTTTCCTAAATCATCATGGTTGTAGGACAATAGAGAGTGAAGAAACAAATTTGTCGATTACTCTACTTTCTGTTGGACCTAAAAGATCAGTGGACCTAAAATTAAAGGGGGAGCTTTGAAGGGGCATTTTTTACGATTGTTTCTGGGCATTTTACTAAAACTACAATCTAAACACCAAAAATTTCCCCCACTGGTCCTTTTCTGGGTCCATGCAGGTGTATAGGGCGGGTTAGATGTACACAACCTTACCTCCGCATGAGAAGAGGTGGTTTCCTTGTTTCAAATGAGTGATCTCATCGCCATAATGGAGAGACCTTGCCGTTGCGCCAAGGCTCAAACCAAGAGAAAGATTGAAAAGAATAACATCGTTTGAAGAGGAATTATAGATTGAATAAACTTATGGCACTTTGATTTTCTCCATGTTGGTTTTCATTGCTTGAGATTAAGAGGAGAAAAGAAGAAGAGAGTGCAGCCTCGTCTCGTGTTATAGTTTATGACAACGTTATGCTTTAGATCTCAGGCGGGCTTATAAATTTTCGTTCCCATGTTTCATATAATAAAATCTTCAAATTAACATGTTGCAGGGGTTTCGATCGTATTCGTGTCACCAGAACACATAAATTGTGATTGAAGCAAATAGGCTAATTAAAGTGTTATCACCCACTGTGATTGCTGTTAATCAAGGGAATTTTTTTGCTTTTTTGTTCGCCTTTTTTTGGATGGGTGTAGGTGTGGCGCACGCGCGGCAGGAGTGGGGTGGGGTGGTGGTGGGAGGGTTCGATTCGTACAAACATAACCTTTGACATTATCTTCAGAAAGTGGCTACTCTAAGTGTGGACTGAAACAAAAGACCTAATGTGACTGCATATGGTATAGGTCATATCGTTGGTAATTTGATCCACTTGTGACATCGATTATATTTATCTCAAATCAATACCTTAATTTGTTGACGTGTTTTAGTAGTTATAATTTGCTAAAAGTGGTTGCTCCTCTTCCAAATGATATGATGGGAGCATTTAGGGAGTTGAAAAAAATTGCAGCCTTTTACTCCTCTTCCAAAAGATATGATGGGAGAAGATCTCTAACTATTCCTTTTGATAGATACAATTTCTGGTACTATATGTCCATTTGTTTTTTGGCCAGAAGTATTAAGTGGGAAGTATTTTTTACCATTGAACTGTAATTCTCTAGGCTCGTAGATGTCTTATTACCACTGTGGAGTGCATGGGTTTAATAGAAAGTAATTAGATGTTTCTTGACTTTCTAAAGTAGATTTGATGTTTTCTAGATGCAACTGACACTTATTATGCAAGGCACACAAAGACAAATTATTTGTACATACACATACAAAGAAAGGGAGGCATGTGAAAATTATTGTTACACGCAATAAGCTAAGCTAGCGATGACCACCTGGGGGTACTTTATTTACTTACAATGCAACATACTATTCTCATAAAGAGACAACTTACTTAAAAGGAACTCATTGAAGCTAACATACAGATGCATCAGCAACCTTTGGACCTAGCAGGGAGAATTTACAGGACATACAAGGTGCAACAAACTTGTGTCTTTCTGGATATGTCTATGCATTTGGCTCTGCATTATTAATTTGAATCACCAACATCAGGATTGTTAGTTAATTTTTCTTTGAATGATGGCCGATACCGGGGCTGTTACCTGGGGTTGTAGGTCGAAAATCATCCGTATGTACTGCAACTGAATCACCAAATCCAAGGCTACGATCAGATGTCTTGGGCGGAAAGCTTTCTTTCTTGCCTGTGGCGGAATGGTCAACTGTTGAAGCATGACCTGTATGTGGGGCATGAACAGAATTCTGGTGTAAGTTGATAGCTTGGTTGGCTTGATTTACCATTTGCCTTTGAACCTGAATGAGATTATTCTCCTGTTTCTTTATTGATCTAAGTTGCCTTGCCTCGCTAAATACATTGCATGTAAATAGGGCAAGAAGAAAAGCAAAGGTGTAGAAGGGTTGGTTACGGGCCATGACGACGGAATCGAATATATTTGGTAAGTTTCCCAATAGATTTAAGCTAAGAGGAGAGAGGATGGGAGAAGGAATGAATGTTATTTGACTGATAAGATGAGAGAGAGAGAGAGAGATGGATACAATGGTCACAACCAGCTTGCATCTTCATTGGTATTTATACTCGTAAGCATCGCATGCCAGGTTATTGACTGCTGATATTCTTAAACTAAATACTCCCACATTAGCCTCGCCCATCAACTTAAATTTTTTGGTGGAACTGTGAAGCACCCACCCGTTATAATTGGTATCAGAGTCAGGTTCAATCCTTAATCTGGCACCCGGTGGGTGCCGCTACCCGGATTGAGTCTGGGTCCCAGTCGGGCAGGCAGGATGGTCCGACCATAACAAAAGCATTGCGCGACATATCAGCTTAAACTTTTGGGTCGAACCACGAAGCATCCACCCGTTACACCTAGCTTGTTTGTTCCTTCTACACCGAATTCAAAAAGTAAGTTCTTCTAATAATATAATTGTTAAAGAGTGAACTTCTTGAACTGATTTGCTGATTGCTACATATTTTTTTTCAAGGCATACATTAGTTGAAGTTCAAAGCTCGATCATTGACTGATAATGACCTTTCACAGTGCTGAAATGCTGCTTTATTGTTTGAATGTTTCAACAGCATCAATTAACAGATCCGTTGTTTATGGAAAATCAGAAGAAAGATCTCAGATTTGTGCGTGTAGAATAATTTTAGAAGGTCAGTCAGCTTTATCACCACTGAAATTAATTTATCTCCTGTACTCACCACTTACACATTTGCAATTAATTTATTTCTACGGCTGTGTGCAAGCTTTGAACTCTTTAGTCGACAAATTCAAGTGAACACCTCTGTCCATAACCAGTATTTGGTTTTTTAATGGTTTGTGGAGTTCCTAAGTGATTTGCATCATTACTAAGCCGCTGAAAGGTTAAGATTCCCCGGACCGCCAAAAATAAGAATCTAGTGTACCTTCTTTGAGAGATATCACTGATACCTTGTTTCTATACTATTTCTCTCCTGGATTTGGTAATATAATGCATAAGAGAAGTGGTTTGGGGAAATGGTGTTCTAGTACAATGCTTCATAACCACATGTTAATCATAAAAACCACCCAACTTATATTGGACAGTTTATTTATTCTGATAGATGAGCTGAAACACAATTTAGGGTGTTTGAATTACTTTTGTCTGTTTGTTTAATGCATCATCCACTTCAAAGTATCTCATGAAAAAGTTATTGGAACTTTGGTCTTACAATTTCAGTGGAAAATCTTCTCCACTTCAATGAATCTAGAGGAGTTAGATTCTCTATGTCCCATCTTTTTTCTTTTTTTGTTCTTTAAAATATCATGGTAAAAATCTTGTATTTTCATTGATTCAGTTGCTTGACATTTGCTTTGTTTTCTTGTAATTTGGTACTTGTATAAACTACTATTTTAGATATTTATTTATTTATTATTTTTGTTGTTATTGTAAATCCAATAATATATATATATATATATATATTGGTAAGAAACTCACACACCACATTCATAATGTCTCCTAAAAGGCTCACTCCTCACATTTTTAATAGGAATGAGGTTATATCATTGCAACATGATGATAAATCCAATAATGTTCAGTATAAAATTAGGAGCACTAATGGTTGTGCACGTGTGCACTTAAGAAGGAAAATGATTTCTAATTACCAAAACAACTCCCACTTATGAGAAAGGAAGTTTAGTTACTAATGGATGGTTTATACATATCTCAGCCGTAATCTTTGACCCAATTGATGAGCAATCATTTGGTTATGCTTTTGCTTTTTCTAGCTTGCATAATTAACAATTTGATCCCTGTAATCTGTGTTGGACATTATATTGTTTGATATTATGGATTTGACGTCTTGTGTCGGTTTCTTAAGACCCTTTTAGTTATGCAAGCTCTCTTAAGTATGCAGTTAAAGTTCCATGAGTTAAAAGTGAGAAGGATCATAAATATATAAAATGATATACATATTTTAATTAGTGTGACGTCTTTTGGGAAAAGCCTAAAATAAAACCGTGCGGGCTAAGCCCAAAGCGGACAATATCACACCATTATTGAGATATATGGGGCTCGTAATGCCCAACAATTGGTATCAAAGCCCAAGTTGCAATTCGTGGTATTAACCAATCGGAGTGGGCTAGCGTTGTATCGAACAGCAGAGGCCGGGATAGCATGTTGTTTAACTCAAGTTATGGTATTAGATTGAGTATAATGGTGAAAACATGATTTATTTTGTCAAGCTTCAGATAATTGGGTGAACACATTGAATTTGAGTTGTTGATACATATGAACTCATAAATATTTGTTCAAAGAATTCTTTATCTCCTCTCTTTTTTATTGGGTGGAGAGTAGATATTGTAATTCTATAGATAAAAAGATTGCCTTTTTTGGGTTCCCTCAGCCCTTAGATCCCCTCTTTTGTATTAAGGAATGCAATCCCGTTTGAGTGCATTCATATACATCTGACTTACTTATAAAAAAATAAAAAAAACTATTTGTTCATGAATTATTCCTCCTATTTGTTGAATGTTTTTTAGTTCGTTTGCACGACTATATTTGTTGGAACAAACTGAAGTCTGCAGCTGCCCATGTTTCATCGAGTTTGGCTGATACTGACGACTCCGAGGTACATGAATTTTCATTACTTACAGCGCAGAATTCATAATGACTGATATAAATTTTAAGTTTCTCATGGTCAAGAAACAAAAAGTCGAACTAAAAAAATGCTCTAAAACCACTAACCTCCAAATAGTGTCCCTACCACTCACCTTGGATATATGTTTGTCAACTTTAAAAAGTCAAATGAATCAAATTATGAGCTTGAAAGTGCTTCTTGACCATGAATTACTAAAAGAGATTCTTCCAAAAGGAATGGTTGGTTCCTTGGGTTTAGGAAGCCTTTCCCAGCCTCCTCCCACTGGGAATCTATACTATTTTAGCGAACAATGATAATTTGGTTTGTTATATTATAGGTTGTAGTGCACAAGCATGCTTAGTGGTTATTATACTAAGGCAAAATGTGAAGGCGATATTTGACAATGACTTTGGCAGGACAACAGAGAATCTTCCTGTTTCTGGTGAATCCTAAGAGTCTCAAGAGATTTTGTATCCTTTTTTCTTTTGTCCAGGTATATTGTACTACTTAGACTCACACTGTTGATACAATTCACAAACTGCAAATTGCAATGAGTAACATTATGTGCGAGTGATCTATATTTTATGGACTCGGTAAAAGTAGTAGTATCCGTGACACATATTGCTTGGACATAGGTGGAATAAGGCCCTGTTTGGTATGTGGTCTGGTCCCAGGTGGTCTAGTCTAGTCTTGCGTTTTATGGGATCAGACCGTGTTTGGTAGCATTGATCCCAAATTTTTGGTTAGACCAAGTAAGACCAAATCAGACCAAAATGACCTCATTTCAGACAAAAAAAAGGTGGTTCATGGTGGTCCGGTCTGGTCTTATTAATAAAATATATTTATTAATAAATAATAATAATAAATAAATATAATAATAATAAATAATAAATAGATATAATAATAAATAATAAGTAAATATAATAATGAATAAATACTTCATAATAATAAAAAAAAATGAGTATAATAATAATAAATTAATATTAAATTAATAAAATATATTTTTAAATAATTAAAAATGAATAAATAATTTATAAATAAAATGAATTAAATAATGAAATAATAATAAATTAATAAAATATAATTATAAATTAATATATAAATTAATAAATAATAATTTAATAATATAAATAATAAAATAATAAAGTGAAGATATAATAAATAAAGAAATAAATAATAAATAAATAAATATTATAATAAATAATAAATAAATAGTAAGACCAGATCGCTTACCAAACAGACTTTTCCAGATCAGATTAGACCAGACCAAACCGGACCAAACCAGACCAGACCAGAAAGACCGCCTACCTAACATGGCCTAAGTGTCTGACGCTTTTAGTTGGACAAAGTCTTAAAAAGCACATCCAATCTTTTAGGCTTGGTTTGGTAGGAAGGATTTGGAATGATTTGGAAAGGAAGGAAAAGAAAGGATAGTGAGTTTTGTGTTTGAATTGCCACTTATGAGAGAAAATAAATAATTTGGAGAGATTTGGAAGGATAGTTTATCCCTTCAAATCCCTTACTTGTTATCTTTCCAAAAGTGAGAAAATTTGGAGAAAAATAAAAGCAAGTTAAGTATAATTTTAAAAATACCAAAAATACACTCAACATTTAAAAACACATAATTTAAAGATATTTGAATTAAAAGGGTAAGAAAGTAAATGAGTTATAATACTATTTTTTCTTTTCTCTCCTCTAGGCTCACCAAATATGAATGTTATCATTTTTTTTTTTCCTTCCCAATTTATCCAAACATAAATACAAATTTTAGCTATCATTTCATTTCATTTCTTTTCTCTAATAACTAATATTATTCTTTCTTTTCTTCTCTCTTGCCCATCCAAACGAAGCCTTAATTTTATTGTATTGTTATTTAAAATAAAATGAAAATTAGTATGGTTTATGTGTCATTTGGAGATTTGACATGTCGGACACATGGATAGATACGAGTACCCGATATATGTACTCTAGCTCATGTAACAGAGAGTGTTATACCAGTATATTCATGTCTTTTACTATTGCTATACACTTAGATGACACAAGAAACAGTTGTGCTGGAAAGTATGCAGATCTCTAGGTGAGTTGAGGTAGAAAGTATATTTGTTACAATATGAAATTAGTATGTGAAGAATCATTGCTGTGATGGAAATTATCATTGAATGCCAGTGTGTGTGAAGTTGCCTGTTGCCCAAGGACTGATAGGATGGTAGCACCCTTTTGTGTCCTTTTAGAAGACCACACCAAGGTGGTTGAACTGCAATACTCACAAGAGGTGATCATTCGAGTGAGCTTTGGCAATAAAGTACTTTTCTTGCACTCAAGTTCTGCTGTCTTTTTTCCCCCTCTTTGAAATGACATACATAAGTGTTGGCTAACATATGTCGAAAAAACTAAAATCTCAAAGTCAGCCTTTATTTCTTTTTAGAGTGGCCCCTTTACACTGATCAGGGTGGGAATCGAACCTGAAACTTGATGCTTCTTGAGGCATCAGGCTTGAAGTCATTTGAGCCAACTTGTGCGGGTTAATTTGGTCAAAAATTTTACGATATCTTCTGTCACATAGTACACTTTTGAAGGATTTTTTTTTATCAGTATGCCCACGACTTGTACCTTTAAAAGGTAAAATGTTAGATTTACCCTTATATGATTACCTGAGAAGCATTGAGAAACCCTAAGACCGTATGAAACTCTCCATAACCCTTATTTGTTGATTTTGATTCTAAAGACCATATGAAACTCTCCTCCATGACTCCTATTTCTTGATTTTGATTCTCAAAATTTCAAGATTTGAACAGTTCTTTGATTATGATACTGAAAACAAACATGCTAAGGTTCATTTAAAGGACAGGTGCAAATTCCTGGATATTTCCAAGGACAGATTCACGAAACTGTAGAGAGAGAAGGTTATTGAATCAGAAACCGTGGCCGAGTGGATTTGATTTTTAAAACAGATAATCAAACTCTTATTCAAGAAATGTCTAAGCTATTTAATTAGTAGCATAGGCTAGAGTTACTTGTATTTGGACCCTACCAAATTCTGAAACACATTAAATCATTAGTATTAATTTGTCAGTGTGTATAATCTAATTCAAGTAAATTTTCACCTAAGCAACTAATTTAACTAATTTAAAAAAGGCTAGAGTTACTTGACTTTTTTCTCCAAATTTCTATACTTCAATCACTTTATTTTTATTTTTTCTTATTTGTGTTCATAATATTTTGTATCCAATTCATTTATATATCTTTGAATTTTACGAAATATGGAGAAGTACCCATCACAATATCGAATAATATTTGTGGATTGTGAATTTTTTCTTATTTGTGTTTAAGGAAAGTGTACATGCATATATATATATATGACGTTAAACTGCTCATTAGATTTTTATTTTTTAAAGTGAATAAGAGAAAAAAGAAGAATTCAAATCCGGGTTGAATCCCATAAATAATGGGTAATACCCATTTCTATTTTTTAATTAATATATGTCAAGTGTTTTAATTCTATTGGGCCAAATAAGGGGTGAGGACCAAGTTGATCCTCACTGGTGAGGACCCTTTAATAATTTACAGAAAATTCTTAAATTTAGTTAAATGGTTAAGGAAAAGTTTAACTAAAGAAAATCGGATTAAAGTGGGAAGGTAGAATTAACAAGGAACACATGCCACATAA
Organism: Cornus suecica; assembly: GCA_963922005.1. Taxonomy (NCBI): domain Eukaryota; kingdom Viridiplantae; phylum Streptophyta; class Magnoliopsida; order Cornales; family Cornaceae; genus Cornus; species Cornus suecica. The sequence goes on from OY998248.1 coordinate 36,103,338, forward strand.
AGGTGCTAGGTGTCCCTATGCATGTAGTCTGGGATGAATGTCAAATATAAGTGTTACGTGTTCTCATGCATGTAGTCGAGATAACACTAGTAAGAGAGTTGATGGGAAGTGAAAAATAAGTACTAGGTATCCCTATGCATGTAGTCCGGTTGACACTTGTACACAAGCTTCCACACAACAAAACCCCTTTTAAATGTTGATGCTTAATGAATAAAGAGAAAGGGAAAAGGCCTACCACAGAATTCCGTGTGAAAGGAAGGAAGGGATAGAGATTCAAAAGCTTAAGTTGTTGATTATATTCCTAATTATAAAAGTTCTGATGTGTTTATTTGTTTATAGTTGTTGTGTTTAAAATTAAACTCAAATCTTTAGTTTCTCTTATATGGACATATATTGATACATAATGTATAAATACCTAGTGTGTACATTCTGAAATTGTAGGTAGCCTGGTGTATAAGAGTTTGCTTTACTGATGATCTGGAATTTTACATATCATAATGCTATACTTCAGGTATCTTTATGTCATATGTACTTTATTGCTTGCACACATGGGTATGGGTATGTTTGTTGATAATTAGAATTCAGCGAGATGACAAGGTACAACAGCACACACTAAATAGGACCACTCTGGAATCTCTCAATTGAGCAATAGCGGTAAAAAAAAGAGGATTAATACAGTGAGGGGTAAAGAAACTTTATGCATGCTTGGAACTTTGTCCGAGGATTATTATTGTATGGAGTAAAGGTTGCGAGAGAGCACATCCGCATTTTTTTTTGAAAATAAAATAGAGGGTCAGGGGATAGAAAAAAAATGAATAAATAATTACCAAAGAGAATAACCTTGGTCAATCACCAATATCCTTAGCCAAAAATTGGATAATTAGCCAAAAATTGGATAATTCTCTATATGATGCAGGGGGTCCGAGTCAGACGATGCCGAGCTGTCAGATTGCTCATTAATGGCGCTGGATTACCTGGAGTGGTAGGATCAGCGCAAGGATGGCAAGAAATCGTGATCTAGCCTAATTGGAGCAGTTTCCGTCCATGCGTCGGTTTTTTGGCTATAACTGAAGCTACAAGTGTCCGATTTGCGTCCGTAACCCCAATTCGGAAAGCTAATTTCGGCGCGGACGTCGTGGCCACCCAGCTACGCTCGGTGCACATTGTTTCCAGCCCCAAATCCGCTGTTTTCCTTTTCAAATCTTTATTTTTAGTTTATTTTTGTTATTTATGGTAATCTTTTATTTGTCAATTAGGAGATGATTCTGAACCCGATTTGGGCCAGATTTTTGGCAATCTTTTGATTTCTTTCTGTATTTCGTTTTGGTAAGACTTTTAGGGTTTTGCTATTTTTGGCAAAAATCCCATTAGGGGTCGATTTTCAGCTATTTAAACTCGGCTTGTGGGTTGTTTTTTACTCATTCTTGATTATAAACAATTTTATTAAATTCCAGAGTGTTCTCTGAAATTTTGGGTCGAAATTCTCCTGTTTTTCCTTACAAAGTACATATTGCACTAGCCTGCAGAATAATCTCTATTCTGTTCGGCGTCACTATCCCATTTCACTAGATATCTATATATACACCAAGAGAGGGAAATGATTAACATCACCAAAAAAAATGATTTGGCAGATGGAATCCACATTTATAGAGAATATTTCTCATTAAGATTAGCCTAGGAGCAAAAGTTTTTGCTGTCACATCATAATCGTGCTACAAACTTTGTTCGCTGGGCTATTTTATGTTCTCGTATGCTAATTTGTATCGGTCGTTTCTTGTTTCCATTTTGTGTATTTATTGCACTTCTTCTTGAAGAATAATTCTTGAACACATCGATTCTAGATAAGGTATGACTTTTCCAGTATGCGTATAGCATTTGTTTCCTCGTCACTTTTCTTCCTCCAAATTTCCACCAATCTTTTCTCTGTATGTATTGTTCCACTGAATGTTATTGAAATAATTGTTGAATAGTTTGTGTTCTTTGGGATGTATGATGGCTATGGTGCATTTAGGTTGCAAGAGCCAGTCATGATTGATTACACGATGTTTTGGCTAGAGAATTGCAGTACAGAAGTCAACAAAAAAATCAAATCAAGTTAAAAATCACGAGCGGTGATGGAGGAATACATTACGAGAAGGTAATACCGAGGCGTTCTGAGAGGATGATGAAGAAGTGAATGGTGACATTAGTTTGGTTGGTTACGAGGTCGAAGTGGTGTACAGGTCTTCGATGTCTCTTCATGACGCAGTCATATTTAGTATCGCTTTTGTGCCTTTTGTTGGACCTAATTGTAATCAAACACACACAAACACAATATTTACGTGGTTCCCCAAATTCGGGTACGTCCACGGAGGGGTAGCTCAAATATATATCGGGATTTCTTCTCTCCACCTCACAATGCTCTTACAGACTTTGAGCTTGTTTTTCCACTGAATATACAGCATGTATATGTCCCATATATATAGGGTTTGAGAATAAGAAACTCAAAATGATCACAACAATTCTTTACAGCTTTTGTTGACAATAAGACATGCGTGTATCATTTTTCTTCTTCTTGATCAGCTTGGTGCATGCATGGAGGAGAGCTGGCTGTGGAGAGCTGGCATGGAAGCTTCTTTAATGGTCATCCTATACATCATATATACTCATTTCATCATTGCTTGCATCATAGGCATGCATGCATGTATGGATCTCAGCTCTTGAGTCATATATATCCATAAATCTCCACCATGACGAAAGAGTTCACTGATTAAGTCTTCTGTTTAAGCTACCCCCCAATGCGCATTTAAGCGCTCTGAGTCCGAGAGATATTGATCAAGTCCAAACAGTGTTGAAACTTGATCCCTGTAACCACTTTGGTAAGCATGTCTGCAGGATTATCTGCAGTTCTTATCTTCTGTAGTAAAATGTTCCCATTATCTACTATATCTCGAACAAAGTGGAACCGGATATCAATATGCTTGGTACGACTGTGATGGACCTGGTTCTTTGCCAAACAGATGGCACTCTGACTATCACAAAAAACCTTCACGGTTTCTTGAAAAATAACCAAATCTGTAGTCAACCCTTGAAGCCAAATAGCTTCCTTGAAAGCTTCGGTTACAGCCATATACTCTGCCTCTGTAGTAGACAAAGCCACCGTTGACTGTAATGTTGACCTCCAGCATACTGGTCCGCCTGCCATAGTGAATACATAACCGGTAGTAGATCTTCTTTTATCAAGATCCCCAGCATAGTCGGAATCAACATATCCAACTAGATGCTTACCCATTGTCTTCTCTCCTCGAATTTTAACCCGATATCCACAGTACCATGAATGTACCGTAGAATCCACTTCACTGCTTGCCAATGGCCTTTACCAGGATTGTGCATGTATCGACTCACCATACTTACAGCATGTGAAATGTCGGGTCTGGTACATACCATTGCATACATAAGAGCACCAACTGCATTTGCATATGGAACATGCTCCATTTACCTTTTATGATCACCTGTGGTTGGTGACATCTGTGCACTCAGTTTGAAGTGTGAGGCCAGTGGTGTGTTTACGGATTTGGTGTTGCCATCAATGGCAAATGTCTGAAGCACTTTCTTCAAATACTTCCTCTGAGTTAAACACACTGTGTCATTCTGTCTGTCCCGCTTGATCTCCATCCCGAGTATCTTCTTAGCTTCGCCAAGATCCTTCATCTCAAACTCTGAGCTCAATTGAGCCTTCAGTCTATCGATCTCCACCTTGCTCTTAGATGCTATCAACATATCATCTACATATAAGAGCAAATATACAAATGTACCATCTGGGAGTTTTCGAAGGTATACACAATTATCAAAATGACTTCTAATATACTTTTGTTGCTTCATGAAGTAGTCAAACCTTTTGTACCATTGTCTCAGGGACTGTTTCAAGCCATACAGTGACTTGCTTAATTTACATGCCCAGTTCTCACATCTTGAAACTTTAAACCCATCTGGCTGAGTCATGTAAATCTCTTCGTTCAAAGTGTCATGGAGAAATGCAGTTTTGACATCAAGTTGAGCTAACTCGAGATCAAACTGTGCTACTAAAGCCAAAAGTATCCGAATAGAGGAATGTTTAACAACAGGCGAAAATACCTCGTTGTAGTCGATTCCTTCCCTATGAGCGTAGCCTTTCGCTACTAGTCTGGCTTTGTATCTAATCTGGTTTATGCCGGGATCACCTTCTTTCTAAGCATAAACCCATTTACAGCCAATAGCCTTCTTGCCCTTTGGAAGTTGAATGAGCTTCCAAGTCTGATTTTGATGTAGAACTTCATCTCTTCATCCATTGTTGCCTTCCACTTCTTACTATCAGTATTGTGCACTGCTTCTCTGTAAGTGTTAGGGACATCAACTTCTGTCGCTGGAAGGGCAAATGACACCATGTCAATAAATCGGGCAGGCTTCTGAATGACCCTTCTGGGTTTGCTAGCGGCGATAGAGTCTAGCTGCTGACTAATCACTTGTACTGGAGATGGAGTCTCCACCTCAACTGAGTCCTCGTCCTGACTATCAGAATCATCTTCAGAACTATCAACCGGTGGCTCAGTATCTTCGTGACTCTCAAACTCCACCTGTTGCTGAATATTTGGATTCACTTCTTCTTTAGTTGGAATTGTCTGTCTCAGCATGACAGACTCATCAAAAGTAACATCTCTGCTACAGATGATCTTCTTTGTTTATGTGCACCACAATCGGAATCCTTTCACTCCTTCACTATGTCCCATGAAGAGAGCTTTCTTGGCTCTAGGATCCAATTTAGATTCTACAACATGAAAGTATGATGGACACCCAAATATATGAAAAGAATCATAATCAGAAACTGGATATCCGGACCATACCTCCTTGGGAGTTTTCCCGTCTAGTGCAGTTGCAGGAAGTCGGTTGACAATGTGAGTGGAGTATACCAACGCCTCTGCCCAAAATGTCTTGCTTAGCTCAGATTGAGATAGCATACATCGTACTTTTTCCACCAAAGTGCGATTCATTCTTTCTGTTACTCCATTTTGTTGTGGCGTTCTAGGCACTGTGAAGTGTCTAATTATCCCTTCATTCTGACAGATTTCCATGAAGGGATCTGATTTGTACTCGCCACCGTTGTCTGATCTGAGCCTCTTGAGCTTCCTGCCTGTCTGGGTCTCTATCATTTTCTTCCATTTAAGAAAGATATCTAGCACTTCATCTTTATGCTTCATAGTATAAACTCAGACATATCTAGAAAAATCATCAATAAACGTTACAAACCAACATTTACCTCCCAATGAAGCGATTCTGGATGGCCCCCAGACGTCTGTGTGAACATAGTCCAGTGTTGCCTTCATTCGATGAATCGCCGTGCCGAACTTGACCCTTGTCTGTTTGCTTAGCACACAGTGCTCACAGAAATCAAGTTTGCCAGTTTTGGCACCTTTTAGTTTACCTTGCCTCACTAAGCCTTGCAACGCCTTCTCACCCGCATGCCCTAAACGCATGTGCCAGAGTCGGGTAAGATCGGCTGACTTGTTTTCAGAACTGCTCACCACAGCTGCTCTTCTAGTTACTGTATACCCATCTAGGTAATACAGATTTTTCTTAAAAGTACATCTCATTGCCACGAATGCACCTCGAACTACTTTCATAACTCCACCTTCCATGGTCACCTTGTAACCACTGGAATCTAAAACCCCTAATGAAATGAGGTTTTTCTTCAGGTCTTGAATATACCTTACATCGGAGAGTTTTCTGATTGTACCGTCGTGCATCTTCAGACGGATTGTTCCGATCCCTTTGGTCTGACATGTGTTGTTGTTGCCCATTAGCACAACTCCTCCATCCAGCTCCTCGAAGCTAGAGAACCAGTTCTTGTTCGGACACATATGATAAGAACAACCTGAATCAAGAATCCATCTATCAGACTGATCATTGTCTGATGATGAAACAGTAAAGGTTGCTTCTTCTTCTTCTTCCCTCTTTCGGGCAATATTGGCATGTGACTTGTCCTTGTTTGGACAGTCTCTCTTCCAGTGCCCTTTCTGGTGACACTGGAAACACTCATCCTTCTCTTGCCGTCTTCTGGATGATTCAGATCTGTTTGGTTGTGATCTGGATTTGGACCGCCATCTCCCTTTTCCTTTTGATCTGTTATTCGACCTGCCTCGGTCTACAGTCAACGCCTCTGATGTATTGTCCCGGTGATCATGTTGATCCTTCTTCCGGTACTCATTGTTTACCAAAGCGTTAGCAACATCTATGTATTTAACCTCATCTTTTCCATACATTAAAGTTGTGGATAAATGATCATAGCTTTCAGGCAGGGAATTTAATAAAATCAAAGCTTTATCTTCATCAATAATTTCAACATCTAAATTCTGTAAATCTGCAATTAGTTTGTTAAAATTGTTTGAGTGTTCGATCATAGGGGTACCTTTCTTGTACTGGAATCTGAAGAGCTTTAACTTCAGATAAAGGCGATTTTCTGGACTTTTCGTCATGAATTTATCCTCCAGTTTCTTCCATAGATCTGCCGCCATATTTTCTTTCATCACAAAGTACTTCTGATCTTTCGCTAAACACAATCGGATTGTGCCGCAAGCTTGACGATTAACGAATGTCCAATCTTCATCCGAGATATCCTTGGGCTTAGCATCCAAGGCAATCTGGGAACCATCTCGAAATAGAAGATCCTGGACTTCGCATTGCCACATGCCAAAGTTATTGGTGCCGTCGAATTTCTCCACCTCAAACTTTGCATTTGACAGCATGGTTCTCCTCATAGAACCGCTCGTCCCAACAGTATTCCCTCCGGTATCTCTGGCATCTGATTGCTCGGTATCCTGTACTTCAGTCATGACTTGAAATAACAGATATAAAAATTGATGAAATTAACTCACCAACTAGGAGCAATAAAACTTCAAACCGAGTTTTTCCAAAATTAGAGTACTAATTTCGAAAAACGGAGCCCACCGTTGAATCCAAAATGGTCGATTTAGCTAGGATCAACCTTTCGTTTACTCAAAACGAACTTAAAACGAGTTTGGAATGACCAAAATAGTATAGAAGGGCAAAATTATAAATATCATAAAATTGCTGACGTGGCAGCTGACAGCGTGACACGTGGCAGCCCCTGATTAGGCACACGTGGCAACTCCTGGATGGTGACACGTGTCACTCACTGGTTGGTGACACGTGTCAACATAGGACTGAGACACGTGGCAGTGACGTCATCTGATGACGTCATCGCCGGAAAAAATTCAGTCGCCGGAAAATTGGCCGAAAAAACCAGGCTGGTCGGAGAAGGCGCGTGGGGCGCGTGTCCGTGCGTGGGATTCACGCGCACTGGAGGAAGAAGGCGCGTGCCGCCGATGCCGCTTGACGCGCCTATCTTCTGGAGGCGCGTGAGGGCGCGTGGAAGGCTTGTTTGGCCTGAAATTAACGGAAAAATCTTCCTCTCTTGATGGGCAAGCTCCTAGTGTATTTGGTGTTTGAGTTTGAGGCTTGGTTTGCTTCGTAATAGAGTTGAAAGGAACGACTGTATTTTGAACAAAAATGGCTCTGATACCAATTGTTGGACCTAATTGTAATCAAACACACACAAACACAATATTTACGTAGTTCCCCAAATTCGGGTATGTCCACGGAGGGGTAGCTCAAATATATATCGGGATTTCTTCTCTCCACCTCACAATGCTCTTACAGACTTTGAGCTTGTTTTTCCACTGAATATACAGCATGTATATGTCCCATATATATAGGGTTTGAGAATAAGAAACTCAAAATGATCACAACAATTCTTTACAGCTTTTGTTGACAATAAGACATGCGTGTATCATTTTTCTTCTTCTTGATCAGCTTGGTGCATGCATGGAGGAGAGGTGGTTGTGGAGAGCTGGCATGGAAGCTTCTTTAATGGTCATCCTATACATCATCTATACTCATTTCATCATTGCTTGCATCATAGGCATGCATGCATGCATGGATCTCAGCTCTTGAGTCATATTTAACCACACCTTTATCCCATGATCACTAGGTAATGTGTCATTGAGCTGCATTAAATTCAATTTGTGCCATTGCAACTGGTCATGATTATATGATATATGTCTTCTGTTCATTTCATATCAAATGGTTTTGATACCAAGAACTCCATGTTTAGTTTTTGAAAGTTGAAAGTTCAATAAATATGTTGTGACGGGTTATTTTGAGTCCTTTTTAATAGCTTGACTGAGACAATGGGAGGCGGAGAGTCAGCAAATGGTTTTGATACCAAGAACTCCATGTGCATTCTTTCTGGTCCAATACGTGAAATAATAATTTTTCGCTATGAGTGACGGTGAGGTTTGAACACGAGACATTTACCTCTGACACCATGTTAACCACCCAATTGCTCTAAAAACTATCTGATAGAGTATCAGATAGTTAACATGATATCAGAGCCAAAAGTCTCGTGTTCAAGCATCACAGTCACCCATATTAAAAATTATTGTTCACGTGTTGGACCAAAAAGAAAGCCACACTTGAGGGTGCATGTTGAATGATTAAATATTTAAGTTATACCATCTTTAACAGCTTAAACTTTTAGAGTATTTGGTAGCTAACAACAATGTCTACCCATATTCCTATGAACTTGCACTCTCAACTTCTGTTCATGTTAATTTACCCAAAAAAAAAAACTCTTGTCCATGCTTATTGAACTTGGAATTTTAATGGATGAATATAAAGAGTGCTTGAGTGGAATTGAGAATTTTAATGGATGAATATAAAGAGTGCTTGAGTGGAATTGAGAATTTTAATGGATGAATATAAAGAGAGCTTGAGTGGAATTGTGGATCAGAAATAACCAGTGTTGTATATAGCCATATAAATATGGATTTTGTGTTAAATATGTTGGCTTGATCAACTAAAACTACTTCGGACTTTAATCGAGAAAGATTTTTGAATGCCATGGTAAGTGCTAGATATCTTAATGTTTTGGGTCTAAACAACTGACTTTTTTATTTTTTGTGAAGTTTAGAAATATTTCAAGAAATGTAGAAACCAAAATAAAATATTTATGTGAAAAAAATAAAAACAAAAAATCTACGCTTTTAGGTCCAGTATATATATATATATATATCTGTATTGATGTGATTGTAAAGTGTAAACATATGCTTAGATATAAGATAATTAGATAACTGTGATCAAACACGAATATTCATACACAATGCCTCATTTGTTAACATTACACAAAATTCTGTATCAATATTATATTATAAATATTATGGGACACTCATAACAAGAATTTTATATAAATCTAAATTAATAATATTTGATCCTCTCCAGGGTCCAAGTTATGTGGTTCAATACATGTAATTAAAATTTTATTAAAAAGAAACGGATTAACTTCATTTACACTTTTTCAGATTTGTTTATACTTCAATTACACTTCTCTCAAGTTTGAGAATCTTTATTTACATTCCTTATTTTTTCAAATTCACACCATTTACACCCCCTCAGGCATGACATCATCCTGAAAAAAAAATTAATACCTAAACTACTCTCAATGTGTTAATTAGGTATGTTTGAAAACAAGGATATAACTTTTATCAATTTGACCCCTTTCATTTCTAAAAATACAAAAATGAAAATAAAAAGATATTTAAACATAATTCTATAATTTAATTTAATATAAATTTATGAAAAAAATTAATCCTCTTTTTTATGAGTTTAAATCAATTAAATTTATTATATGTAAAAATTATTCAATTATTTCACATATTCAATTTATTAATAGATTAGAACTAACATATTCAAATTTCACATATTCATAATAAAAAGAATTGAAAAGTTTATATATTTGAAAAGTTTGAATCTCATATAAAAAAAAGTTTGAATCTCATATATATATATTTGAAAAGTTTGAATCTCATATAAAAAAATTAATATGTGTTTGGAAACTAGTTTATTCTTTTAATTTTTACAAACAAATATTTAATTTTTTTGAAAACTAAATTTTTTAATTTGTGAATAAAAATTAAATCCAAAAACCACCAACCCCAAATATTTAATTTTTACAAATACATATTTAATTTTTTTGAAAACTAACTTTAACAAATAAATATTTAATTTTTTTGAAAACTAAACCCAAACCCCAACCCCTCCCGCCGCCGCCGCCGCCATCCCCACCATCACCATCACCATCACCATCACCAACACCAACTTCACACACACACAAACACATATATACACACACACACACACGTACACACACACATATATATATAACCCCCTCCCGTTGGCGCCACCCCACCCCCATCCTGACCCACCCATCATCTACACACATATATATATATATACACATACGTGTGTGTATATGTGTTTGGTTTGAAGATTAAATTGATTTAAGGGGTGTTTGATTTAAAGAGTGTTTTAGACATTTCATATTATGAGGGAGTGTAAATGAAAATTCTCAAACTTAAAAGGTGTGATTGAAGTCAAAACAAACAGAAGGGTGTATAAATGAAGTTAAGGTCGATTTCTCTTTTTGAAACCAAGTATTGTACAATTCAAAATCCACTTTGTCCATTGTCTTTGTCTCCGGCCCATGTTAATTTTATTATTTCATATCAAATGGTTTTTATGATAATTCATTAAAATTGAGATAATATAATTTTGAGCTTTTTTAATAGCCTGAGAGAGCCGATAAGAGGCAGAGAGTGGAATCTGCTGAAGGACTAGTGGTAAATTGGCATGGCTGGCATGTCGAGGGTATGCTTTCTACAACAGGATCTATTGGTATGTCGAAATATTCTAAATATATTATTTCTATATATTCTACTATATATATTTGTTCTTTACAACCTATCATGCTATGGTGACATATAAAATAATTTTGTGTGTATTCTAGTTTATTTTGTTTCTCTGGTGTAAATAATTTTATTTTTTTGATTAATTATAGCTTAAGATTAAGTTCCCTCGCCTTTTTTAAGGATTATTTTTAATTTCGTTTTACTTCTTATACTCCTCAACACTTGTGTTGCATCCAGTCACATCTAGGGAGATTTTCGCGTGTGGGCATATTTTTATACGGAGATTTATATATATATAATTTTAGAGGCATATGTATAATTTTTATTAGTGGGGACCTAAGTATAATTTTATAGATATATACAGGTGTACAACATAAATAATACGGAGTAAAAATTTGGGCATCTAGTTGCTTCTTAGAAGATTATTCAAATAAAAATTGTTTTGATGATATCAATTTTTCAATTTTAATTTTTCACTTTAGTTTTTGTTCATCAAATCATGCATGGTGATAGCACTGTATCAAGTGACCATTTATAACTGTATAATTCAGGTGATTATACATTGAAACCATACGAGCCGGAAGTCACCGTGACAAAACGAACAGACGACTTCATCATATTACGGAGTGATAGACTATGGAATTTTTTTTTTTTTTTATAATCATATTGTCTAAGTCAGCTTACGCGCACAACGACTAATTCAAGAAACTCGTGCAAGTGGACTATGGAATGTTCTTTCAAATGAAGAGGCATGTGAAATCGTAACAAGAAGTCTCCACAACAAATTCGAAAAACTCTAATAAACGTGTTAAGATGGTCGCAGCGATTCTAACCCAGCATGCAGTGAGCAAGGTTAGTGAAGACAACCAGACGCTATGGAAGTGAACCTCTAGCATCTCTTAAAAATAAAAATAAATAATAAATAATAAATAATAAACTTTTCCTTCCATTTTAGTTATATATGGTTTTAGGGTTAAAATGTTATGTATACTGATACAGGTTACAGTACTCTAATGCAGGACCAAAGGGTCTTGTGGTTGATGAATTGATTGTCTAGAAATGGATTTTAAAATGGCATTTGATGTTGAAAATTTGGTGATTGTGTGGGCACAAAGTGTGTTTTCAGTTTAATTAACTAATGCATTTATGCAAGTATTGCTATCTGAGTGTTTGGGCTTTGTATTGCATATTATTTTGGTTTGGGCCAGTTTGGGCTAGATAAATTGGCTAGGCTGGTTTTATATAGTGCCTCTTGGGGCTTGTGCCCTGTTTGGCTTATTATTCAAATACCCAATTTTGGTTTGGCCATTACGTGTTTAACTCAGTTGTCTCAAATCTCAATGACGAATTCAACAACTTCTCCGATGAGCTACAAAGGCCGGAATATTACTTCTCGACCTTGCAATGGCAGTGTTGTTAAAGACACGCTTAGGAGTGCACCTCCAGACTTCTTTAGGCAAAAGACTTGCACTTCTTGTGTGCCATATTTGCGCCTTTATTACGGAATATGAATCCTTTAATAATCTTTATTTTTTATTATATTTTTCATTTGTGTGTCTAACGTCACTCAGACACGCGGTTCGCCTCGCGCTTAGGCTATAGAAGAATTTTTGCGCCTAGAGCCTTTGATAACAGTGCTTTATGGTTTTTACTTTCCTTTTGTTCTAGCATTAGCTTTAGTTTGTTGAAGTTGAAACTGAAAATGTAACTATAACCTCTACTCCTAGGTGAGAGATGAGAATAAAAGTTGGAGGGTTTTTTTTTTTTTTTTTGAAAATTATAAAAGTTGGAAGTTTCAGGTGAGAATAGAAGTCACCTTATTGTAAATAAAGATCAAAGGTCTTAGGGTTGGTATGGTTGATAAACTGATGGATTGTGCATTTAGTATTTGACAAGCTTTGACATTTGGGTAATCTATTTACTACTCTTGATGACTATTCTGGGTTTTATTTTACAACATTTGCATTAAGTCCTGTTTGGACTTTGCATTAAGTAATTGACATGCTTTGACATTTGGGTAATCAATTAACTACTCTGAATCACTATTTTAGTCCATTGGAAAAACTTTGGGCTATATTTTAGAACATTTGCATTGATGGATTGTGTATACTATTTGACATGCTTTGACATTTGGGTAATCTATTTACTACTCTTTATCACTATTTTAGTACATTGCATTCATGCTTCCACATTTGGGTAATCTATTTACTTCTCTTGATCATTATTTTAGTTCATTGGAAAGTCATTGGCTCTATTTTGATTGATTGTGCTTTGACATTTGGGTAATCTATTTACTACTCTTGAACATTGGAAACACTTTGGTTCTGTTTTCGAAAATTTGCATTAAGTCATGTTTGGATCGCGATCCTATGGAGTAGGATCGTAAAACGATCCGGATCGCACAAAAATCGCTCATGGGGTAAGATCGGCGTATGATCCTATTACGATTCTAATATTTATATGCAATTTTGGGCTTTTTAAATGAAAAAAAATAATTTTTAAAAGGGCAAAAATAATTTAAAGAGAGACAAAAAAAATTACTTTTAAGGCCCAAATTCAACTTAATCTATTTCTATATCTATCTATACGGTTATAAAGTACAAAGGCCCTTATAATATTTCTATATATTATTTAATTATTTTAGAACAAAAAATATTATATTATTTATTATTTTAATATTTGCTCTTATATTAATCGTTGCAAAACTCTTTTGTTCTTCCCATTAAATATATATATATATATCCATAGTTACTACTTATCTATACTTATTATCTAATAAAAATTAATAATCCGTCTAAACTTATTTTTGATTTATACTTACCTATACTTTTTTGTAATTATTTATTATTTATTATCTCTAATCTATATCTATACTTACTCGGTTATAAAAGTGTAACATATTTTAATTATTTCTATATTTTTCATGTGTTAAAAACTAAAAAAAATGAGTTTTTTATTTTTATTATTAAAGTATTGGCAGTAAATATTTTATTTTTTTTGTTCATTACTTTATATTACTTAATAAAATCCAAGAGATTCAACAAATTTTCAAAAAGAGTTCACTTTACCTAAACAAGTACACGTTAATATATATAAGTTTTCAACAAATTTTGTTTATATTAATTATGTAATAATACACAAAATCTATTTAAAAATAATAATGCAATAGAAATTTTAAGCTTATATATTATTTGTGTAATGTTTCACTGAATCTACTTTAAAAGTTGTAACTCATATTATCTTGATTATTTTTATACATTAATTAATACTCTTAAGTTAATAAGAGGATGTAATTCAGACCATATGTATGTAGTCTTTGTAATATTTCCAAAATCGACTTTAGAGTTATGTTTTTGTTTATATTTGATGTTTTGAGTATATTTTTGTTCTATTATAGAGATATCTTTGATTAAGGAATTACTTTGAATTATTTTTATTAAAATATAGTTACGATTCTACGATCTCGATCTTACGGACCCCAATGATCCTACCTAGAATCGCAATCCTAACAACCTTGGTTTGGATAGTGCTTCTGCTTTTATTATAGCATACTACTAATCCAAAACATGTTTGGTATATGTTGTACAATTTGGCCCCAAGAGAAAAAGCATAACTGTGGTGTTTTTCGAGTTTTAATCCCATTGTAATCCAGCAACGAATTTCTATTACCCAACATGCTCCCGATTTCGACTCACAACACTCTACAACAAAAACAACGAAATCCTTATCACCAAACATCCTCCCGACTCACAACACTCTACAACAAAGACATTATTATTTTTATCTGATTTTGGCCCTAGTCTTTTCCAAACAGTGATGTTGAAACTTGTTTATATTTTTCAGAAGCAAGAGAAAGAAAATACTCACATGAAGGATACTAGTAGGAGTAGTAGAAGATTACCTTTTGGCATTTATGGATTATTACTTTCAAACACACATTTCTTTTACTCCTATCCAACAACTGTACCAATATGAATTAGGGATTGTATTAAAGGCCAATTACATACTGAAACCAACCTACTCTCTATTAAATTTGTAGTGTTTGCCACAATATATGACTGAACCCTACACTGTCAAATAAATAAATAAAAATTAATGACTCTCATTTGTGACTTTGTTAGTGAAATATGATTAATGATGTCATCGCTCACTCGCATAAACACGACTTTATATCACAAATTATAATGTTAAATATTAAATATCTGCAGCCCCTGATTTCTGGCAATGGTCCAAATGACACACTATGCCAGCTCAGCATATGCTCCAGCACTTCTGAAACTTTCAATATGTGATTATGACAATGCAGAGACAAAAGCATGGGATAAAGTTGAAGAGAGGGGTAAGATAGTCAATTACAACAATCATCAAAAATAAAAATAAACTCAAACTCAGAAACATGTACTTATTCCTTTGGCCTCACAATTCAAGTGTTCATGACTTTGGCATATTTTTATGTTGAAACTAACCAACATTTGGACTCTTGGGACAAACTAATGAACTTGAAAACCTAATTTTTTTTTTTTGCTAAACTATCCTGCAAGTAGATCTGCAACAAATGGTATCAAACAAATATAAGTTGAATCGACTAACGCTCATACTTGTTCTTTTTACATCGAGATAACAAATATATACGATTCAGCAAAATTTAATTGATGCTTCCTATCATCAATCTCATAATCAGTTTGTGTGTAGTCCTTACATATCATCAAAAAAATAAAAATAAAAACTAAAGGATGAAGAAAGAACAGTAGGCACGAAAACCTGATCACATTTGCATTGAATAATTACTTGCGCCCAAACGAATTATAACTAAACTACAATATACACTGATTTCTACATCTTCCATATAAGAAAAGAGGACTGTGGAAAAGATGGAGGTGCATACCGTGACATGAGCTGATAGAGAGAAACCAGCATCGAAAGCATTGTTGATGCTGCTGCAAAATTTTTGAAAATGCTAATACTTTCTGTCAGCTTAAGCTGACACTGTTATTTACACCATCCCCTCGAGTTTGTTTTAAAGGACTAATCTAATAATCCACATAGAGGAAGCTCTCATAAGTTGTTCCCTTGAGTGTTCTGTTGACAGCACTCCAGTTCTTAATGTGATCCGACAATGGCCCTTTGTGTATCTTAACTTGACGACTTTTTAAGTCCATCTGCGGAAGCTTCAGGAACTCTTGAACATCGACCAGTTTCTGCAATTGACATGAATGGTAGATGTTTCAAAACAGAGTGACTACCTCGAGATGGAATTGTGGCACTGAAAAGGAAAAGTTAAAAATGCTGGTACTAAATTTCGAACAGAAAAGTCATTAATTTGTATGAGCATTTTAGGATTAGTTTAGATGAGGATTTAAGGGAGACCATCGAACAAGTTCGAAAAAGAAAAAAAAAGGGTTATGTTTTCATATGAAATATTAAGAATAATTTTTATATTGAGACTTCCACATAAAACAAAGAAGCTTAATACTTACGGTGCGGTTCTTGATAAGATCCTCATAATACATAATGATGTGCCTAGTGCTGCTAAAGTATTCCAAGACCTTGGTGGCTGTTCCATCCATTTGCTCCAGATCAGCCATCAATGATGTGGTATTTATCATTGGCTTGTATTTCGAAAGTTTATCAGCCTAAAAGAGGTAGCCATCTAGCCATTCAGCATCATGCAGATGAATGTTTATTTGTGTAGATATATATATATATATATATATATATGTACATAGAGAGAGAGAGAGAGAGAGAGAGAGAGAAACCTCTTCTGGTGTGTGCACATGAGACTTGTGGACACCATTCAACAGCTTAGCATATCGGTCATAGGAATTTGCAATCATTGAGACCATCCGGCGTAATAGATTTCTTCGAAAGAGAAATATTGTAGAAACACCCCTCCTATTGAAGTACTCCACTATTTCTTCATGGTGCTCCATCAATCCCTGCATTACCCAAATAAGATATATTAACTCCGCTGCTTTCCTTTAAACAAACCACCATTAAACAAGAAATAAAAATCACATAACTAAATCACACAAATTCATCCACCTACAATCCCCTTTCGTGAAGATTGCAGCACCCTTTACCTATTCCCATTTATAAATGTGGATTGCACATATTTTCAAGGGTGCAGACTACAGCACTGCTTAATGCTATTGCATAACGCAACTTCCAAGAAACCTCTCAATGTGCTGAGCATGTATCAAGTGCTTTTTCGAGGATGTTATAGCAAGTAATGTGACTAAAATTTATGTTGCAAGATATGTTAACATTTGGCATGCATATTACAAGCATGTTTGATCTTTCATGAATGATAGGTCTGTACGGTGAATTAAATTTGCAACTCAAATTTCAGTGTGACGCACTGATGATATCATTCAGATCAATCCACTCAACCTTTGATAATCAGAGCTCCACATTGATATGCAACCCAAATACCATGCTAATATGGCTATATAGGATTCAGGGAATTGCGAAATCTGCCATGTCAAGAGCAAATCCAAAACTCTGGTATATGGTATCCATCAGGATTTTTTGGGGGGGGGTCATAAAAAAACAATGCAAAACAAAACAAAACCAAAAAAAAAAAAAAAAAAAAAGTAAAATGAGTGGTGGCATCTGGCTGCTATTGAGCCCTTATTAAGTTCATGCCTGCATAAACCAAAAGGATCCTTTAAAAGGCAACCAGCTCTTGACTTCACTTAAAAACTGAGGGAACTTGTTCTTCTTGTAGTATCATCATCACTTACATATAAATTACATTTTACGCAAGAAAACAGCAAGGCCCACATCAACATAGGAGTAAATAACAGAGGGAAACAACATAAATGAACAAAAATAAAAAAGGAAATGCGACACCCCTAGTGTCACGGGGGTCAAAATTCACACCAAATATTTGGCCCGCGATGGCACCAAATCAGACTCACACTCCAAAATAGGCTAACACCTAGCCACTTTCTTAAAGAGGTTATGAGTTACAAGTGCTAGTGACTACAATTTTACCTTCTTAGGAAATGAATTTAAGTTAACAAAAAAAAAATGAATTTAAATTTTATAAAAAAAAAAAAGTGGACAGTTATTGACCCCTTCTCAGAGCCTCTAATAGCAAGATTCTGTGCAAAAATAGACAAGAGACTCCACAAAAATATATAGATTATATTCTACTCCAAATGATACACAGAGGAAGCCCGAATCTCACGTTAAACATCATAAATCACATGAAAAATTGTCCAATCATTCAACCTTCAAGATTAACAGTCTAGGTACAGACACGCTTAAAATCAATATAAAACCATGGGTTCTTCAGTATGCATACTCAGTAATTGACCACAAATTAGCCGTGTTTCCAGCAGTTTTGGCAGAATCGGAGCTAGTGATGCTACCAGTAAGTAGCAGAAGCAGAGACTTTTGGGGTCAGTTGTTAGCTATTAGTTGCAGACAATATTGATGAAAACCATTGGAATATCAAGGTTTCTGGATGCCCGTGAATATAGACCATAAGTGTATATCAGGTACCAACAAGTGCCAGTCAAATTTAAATTTAGTACTCATTGTACATTTGACAATTTTGTAGCAAGAATAAAGTCACAATCCCCCTTCTTTACCCCTTGATGTCCCCACATCATCTGTGGAGGAGAGGTTTATTGATATGCTTATATGAGTGGAGGCCATGCATTCTGAGGAAAACCGTGAGCACCAAGAGAAGTGTGCAAAGAGATCATATTACATATGGTGCGGGTAGGTCGTGATAGATGGTATTAAGCCAATCCCCAGCCGAAAATGGGGACAGTGCACAAGCCCCTGAGAGGGGGGTGAACCTCCCAACTGTGCAGAGGAAAACCTTGAGCAATGCAAGGAAAGTGTGCAAAGCAGACAATATCTACACAGTGTGAGTGGGTAGTGACAATTATGGTATTAGTCAAAACAAATAAACTTCACTAAACAAATATCCATTCCAGAACTCTCCCAACAAGAGTTTTTAGAGTCTTTTTGGATAGTGAAAGGTTCATCAGAAAGCAATCAAGAGTCAAAAGCTCAAGGTACAACAAAGCCATAATTTTGGGCTAAACCATTGCACTTAAAAGTAGACCTACTACGCCCAAAACAATTGGTCAGCAAAAAGATGATCATTTGGCATAAATAGGAGGACCTAATTCATAATAGATAAGAGCCACCACTTTTTCAAGTTTAACGAGTGCCAGATTGTTGAATGTAGTTTTCAGAGATGCTCGGGAACCAATAGATAGTTATTTATATCACCTAATATGCGGATCCATTATATGCAATCAAATAAAATTCATATTTTTGGGGAATCAATTTTTGTGCTGGACAACAAATTGCATATGGACAAATAATTCAAAAGTCATGTGTAACCCCGGCAGCTGTTATGATATATACGGCATTAACAAATGTTTATAAGTGCCCATTTGAATGAAAAATCCAACAACTACTCATTTGATAGTACTATCAACTAACTAAGTGTTTATCAGTGCTAAAAGTTAAAATCTTTGAGTTATAGCATAAATGAAGGTTTGAAGACTTCATATACCTGGTTAAGCATCCACTTGAAGCCGACAGCGGCCGAGCACTCATTCCTTGAAGCACTATTGAACCAATCCAAATTGTAAACTCTATCTAGAGTCTCCAATATGGAAGATATATTTTGTCTCCTCTCTTGTACAGAGAATATCTCACCATTGGAACTCACATTTATATGACTATTTAACAGTGTCTCGAACCAACCGCTTCCGGATCTCTGCATTGAGATAATGGCGAAGAATCGCACGGGCTTACATGCACATTCAGCCCTGGCAATAAACCCGAACAAAACATGAGTAAATGTAAATGAGTTTGAAATCTCGGAACAAAACATGAGTAAACATAAACGAGTCCGAAATCGGAACCCAACGGCACTTGACACTCAATTACCTGCTAAAGGTTTCGGGTATTGGATAATGCGCGTAGGGAATTTGGGTTCGGTCGATGACACCCTCATAACAAGTTCTCTCAATAATTTCACCCTCTAGAAACTTAATCCCAATGTGGCTGTTAATTTGCTTCACGCAGATTGAGCACATATATATAGCAAAGAGCATTGCAAATACTAACACCATCATCCTTGATAATACCGGAGACTTCTTCGGAGCCTTTATGATGAGAGAATCCTGTGTTTGAAAATGGAAAAAATATTACACAAGTAGTCAGAAAAAAAAAAGAAGAAGGAAATTAAGGCTTAACAGAACATAATTAATATATAAACACCTTCACTACTGTACCAACTAAACTAACAATAATTATGAAGTGCATAGAAGAGGAAATTGTGAGGAACACATAATAGAAAAGGCAAAAAAGAAAAAAAAAAAAAACAATTCATTAATTACTATGGAAACAAAAATGTGGGTTTGATTCTGTGAAATAATTAAAAATGCAAAATAAAAACATAAAAAGTAAAAACTACTAGTATGTTTTATGCTGAAGAACCCAAATCACATGTGCTCAATCACACCTAACATTCTTCTTCAACCTAATCTTAATAAACTACAAACCCTCTATCAGCAGAAAATTATCTTTCTATTATTTGAAAAGAAAACTTTACTCTTCAAAATAATTGGGGAATTTATTGCAAACCCATAAACCCATAATTATTGAATTAAAAAAAAAATTTGAACCCACTGATTTCAACTCTATTAATTAAAAAAAAAAACTACAAAAACTGAAATTAGGGCATTTCTGTTGGTATCAAAATCCATATCAAAAGATGCAAAGAGCAACAGCAAAAATCCCACTTCAAACCCATCTAAAAGTTAGCTTCTGTACCCATCAACAAATCATAAATCTGTAAGAAAAATTCAAAATAAAGCTTGATTAAAGGGAAGATAAATATAAATACATGTCATTTTTACACAATAACACCTAAATCACCCCAAAAAAAAAAATCAACACTTTAATTGAATTAAAAAGTTGAAGAAAGAGAATAAATCAGAGCTACCTTATTGAAGAAACAGATATCCTCAGCCATATTATAATTTCCAACAATGTGAGAGAGGAAGAAGAAGAAAAGGGTCTTCTTTTGCAGAGGTCAAATTCCCCTATTCTTCAACCCCAATACATCATATACTCAGCTGCCGACTTCTTCATATACAAACATATCTATATATATATGTATATGTATATAAAGAGGAAAGATAGTATGAGTTTGGAGCTATGTTCCTCGTGAAAAACAAAGGGCATTAACTGTTCTCAGCTCAACAGCCTGTGGGTTCTCTTTCTTGCTGGTCTTTTTCGGATTCACAATTTTTTCTTAATTTTCTCTCTCTATCTCTATACACATATAGATACATATATATTTGCATATATATATATATAATAATATACGGATCTATTTTTTCGTACCCAAATGCCGTAATCTAGTTATATTACCATGTAGAAAACACGAACCAAAAAGCGCTTGGTCCACATCACTTGAAGACTTTGACTTTGGCGTGGTTACAACGATGCAATCAACGTGACAATAAAAAATTGAAATATATATATATATATATACATATATATGCACATTTATATAGAAGACCCTTGTTTTATTAATTAATCTTATTTTTTTTATTCTTAATCTTATGCTCAACCTCAAATGAAATTATGTGGACATGTTACTTTGTTGTTTCTTTTCTTTAATTCTAAGCATGCTCTTTTTGATGATTTTTGCAAGAATAGTAGTGATAATTAATGGGCACATTAGTCAAGAGTTGTTGTATTTAATGATATGTTGCTAATTATTTGAAGTAAAATGTGAGTATGAAGATTTTAGTGTCATCCACGTGATAAAAAATTCAGATATATTTTTTATTGAAAAACAATTTATATTTTATATTTTGATATATAATATTTTATTAGTTCTTAGATATATGCATGTGTCCTTTATTTGGGACAAATTTAGTATTATATCATAGTGAGATTTTTTATTTATATATTTAATATAATTTCATATAATTAGATTTTAGTGACATAATTTAAATATATTGTTACTTCTAAATAGGAATTTACTTTTGAACTGAAATTATAGAATTCAATTAAATTTGGTAGTTATAATTTGAGTAGAAATTGAATTGGAGTTATAGAATTTAATTAAATTTTGTAGTTATAATTCAAGTAGAAATTAAATTGAAAAATCACGTATAAAATTTTTTTCACACTTTTAATAGTAGTATAGATTTAGATTTATATATTAAATATAATTTGATATAATCAAGATTTAATTATATTTTAGTGATAGAATTTAAATACATAATTATACATAAATAAGTGTTGTTGCTTTCAAATATGATTTCACTTGAATTGAAGTTATAGAATTCAATTAAATTATACTTTAAATAGAAATTGGATTGGAGTTATAAAATTCAATTAAAATTTATATGTTATAATTCAAATAAAAATTCGATAAAAAAATTACATACAAAATTTAAATTATAAATACGAAAACTTTTCACAGTTTTTATACTTTTAATAGTAGTATATATATATATATATATATATATATATATATATATATATATATATTTGTATTTGTTTGTATCACCCTCACTGCAAAGTCAATTTACTTTTCTTGTATATGCAATTGTTAATTTTATTGAATACGTGTTTAGTAAGGTATATGTGTTCTATTTATTTGGTGGTATTGTACGTATAATTAAATCATAAATATTTGTAAGTATAATTACATAATTATCTATCAAAACTCTCCTATTAGAATTACAGTTGTAATAAAAAATAATTCCTCCCAATTTCTTCCTCTATTGCATATCTTCTATTAATTACATACCTTGACAAAACAACAAACACCACGTCTCAAATTTTAACCAAATGATTAAGGTTGTAGGTGTTGGTTGTGAATGAAAAAATTACATGTTTTTGGGTTACAATTATTAATATTTCGTATTTATTTATCTGTATCGGTAGCGTGTAGATGAATTATGACAAATGTAATTATATTTACATTTTTTATACATAGATTTGTTATTTCCAATTGCAGTGGCACGAAAAAAATACTATTTCAATCATGTTGCAATTTTTTTGTTAGTTGTTTATGAATTAATTTAAAGTAAATATACATTTATAATATGCTTATCGTCAAATCCGAACTTCAGGAAAATTTTCATTTTGTTTATAGCATTTTTTTCGTACTACACAAATTTAATGAATAAATATTTTAATCACCTAACAAATGTGTAAAAAAAAAAAAACACCTTTCATTTAATAATTTGCATAATTTACTTACAAAATTTGTAAATATGCACATAAAATCAACAATCTAGTTTAAAGGTCGAGAGTTCGAATTTTCAGGATCACCCATAAATAAATAAATTGTCTTGGTAATTATTGCGTGCATTTGGAATGAAAATGAACAATATTGGGTAGGAAAATGTCATTTAAAAATATTAATTTCAAGAAATTTAATATCATAACTTTATTCATGAACATGAACCATGTGAATAAAGTTCTATATACAAATTATTTGTTCATCTCAACACTCGGTAATTAGCATTAATTTGCAAACGCACAATCTTTTAGTTGCCACCAACTTAACAATTTGGGTAATATTGACCAAATTGTGTAAATTCCAATTTTTTTAGTGATAGTTATTTTAAAATGCTTTAAAAACTTCTAATAGATTTTTCTTTTTCCACCGGTCCAACTTCGAATGATGTAGTTCTTCTTCTCCATTGATTTGGTCGTTGAAGCATAGTCAAAATCTTTTTAACAAGCTGAGACTAATTCGTTTCTTTTTTTATATGAATTTTATCCATATTTATTTTTTAGAAATATTTTGACCACTTTGGTTTTAGACCGAGGCTAATTCCCTTTTTTTTTATGAATTTTATTCATAATTATTTTTTAAAAAGCTTTTGGCTACTTAGAATTATTGTATTGGACCACATGAGCGATGCGAACGAACTTTATCCTGACTTTTAGGTAAGGCCCAAATATTATTCCTTATATCATATATATTCATGATAAAAATAATTACGCACTTAATTATTTACGATTTTCTTCTAGTACTTCAAAGTTTTATAAAAAGTAATTTTATTTTCATAGAAAAGTTGTATCATGACAGTACCAGTTGGTTGTACCGTTTCGATATATTACATATTGAATTCAACACATCTCCTCACTATTATAGTCTTCGTGATGGCAAAGTTTGAATAGAGGATTTATTATTTTGATTTCATATTAACCATATGATTATTTTAAAATTTTGAATTATTAGAGATGTGGTAACTTAGAGGATCCACAATGCATGGTCAAGTGGCGCCTGGCCATGCTATGTGGCGGAAGTGAGAGGCTGGAGTGGGCTGGAGCGGGGCTCGCCATTTTGTGGGTCTCATGCTAAACCTTGCACTTGACTCTCCACATATAGAGAGTTAAGTAGCCAATCGTGATTCCAAATGTGGGTCCCAAAAATTTATTTGTATTATTTTTATATGTTTAATATTTACTTTGTATGTGAAAATTTATTAATGTATATTTTTTTATTTGTAGAAAGTAATATCTTATTTGTAAAAAAATTGATAATATTTTTTTATTTATAGTATTTAATGTACAATGCAATCTTTTTATTGTAACATTCAATTAATTAATTAATTAAATTTAGTTTATTTTATTAATATTTTAATAAATAAATTTAACTTAAATTAATTAATTTATTAAAATTTTAATTAAATTTATATTAATTAATTAAATTAATTTAACATTCAATGTATTTTTTTTGCATGTTTATTATTTTTCTTGTGTGTTAATGTGTAATGTATTTTTTTTCATGTGTGTTAATGTGTAATGTATTTTTTTTTATATGTGTTAAATTATTTTAATGTTAAATCATATAATTAAATTTATTTTATAATAAAATAATATAAAGTGGAGTTAATCATACAATTCCCATACCATACAATACCCACACTCCAAATAAAATAATGGGCCCCACACTCTAAAAGTGTGACGTGGCACTCCACTTTTTGAAAGTGGAGTGTTGAAAAGCTCAAATGCATTGTGGATGCTCTTATGTATTTGTATATTTCGAAAAAAATCAAAAGATGATTTATCGATAATCAGGCACGGAGCCACTACATCGTCTATTACTTTTTTAGAACAAAATGGTAATATATAGATAAAAATAAAATTTGTCCCCTATAAATTATTGAAAATAAATAAATATTTTGCCCCCTTCCAATAATTTTTTGGATCCATCCCTGTTGGTAATGGATAAGTTGCCTGTTAGCTTAGTTAAAAAAAATTACAAATTTTATGATATAGAAGTTATATAGTTTCCTCGTCTTTCAATAAAAAGTGGAGTTGATTTTTTGCAAAAGAAAAAGAGTAGAACTAATAATGCAATATGCTTTGATTCAATGTAGAACATAAATATAAATGGGAACGCTCCCCAAACTTTATATTATTCTATATCTGCATATGGACCCGGTCATATATATATTTCCATATCTTGTCTTAATTAAGATGTTGTTTTTTAAGAAATATATATATATATAATATCAGTTGTCTGGTGATGGAGCCAACTAGGGTTTGGGGGAAGGAGCCCCTATTTTAACTTTAGAATAATTTGCATTTACACCCTATGATGTTTGGGTTAATTGCAGTAAGATAACGGTCAACGCATAAGTTGCAGAGACACCCCCTAAATTTTCAAAAGTCTTGCAATAACACCCCTTTGGGCCATGAAAAGTCAAATTTACCCTTATTTAATTTCAATAAACTCCCTTCTACTATTGAATTTAATCAACTAACCCTTCTTATATCTTAATTGTCCTCTATGCTTTTCAATTTAATCAATTAACCCCTCCTATATCCAGATTGGCCCCTATTCTTTTCAATTTCAATCACATTATCCCACACCCTCAAATAATATATATATAAATTTCAATATATATATATATATAATTTGAAAAATATATATCAAATTTCAAAAAAAAATATAAAATTCAAAAATATATATATAATTTAAAACAATTATACAAAATTATAAATATATATATATTTCAAAAATAATATTGATGTGTTTTAAATTATTACTCGCAAGTGCACGAATCAATTGTAGTTTAGGTTATGCAAGAACGAGGTCGAACCCAAGGGAATGATTTAAAGAGAACTTAATTAAACTCAAATTAATCTAAAACTAACCTAGTTTCTCAAAGTTTATTTGTTGAAGTGATTTTTATATTAAACATGCAATATCGAAATACAGATAATTAAAACGAGAATAATATGGAGAAAAAATACTAAGGTATCGGAATCCACCACCACTAATCCATAAACTTCTAATTATTCCTTTATCAATTCCAATTTTAGAGTAGTAATTTAGAAATCAATCTTATTACTTTCTCAAGATTTAATAATAACGTACTAATGAAATATATTTTCAAGAAATAGATTTTCCTTCGCTTTAAAGTGTAAAATTCTAAGCATCATATGTATGCAATTTAATGGATCACATAAGATCAAAGATTTTTACTTATAAACTCATCAAATCCAAGCTTGATTAATTGTGATAAGAATTCTTAACTACTATAAATACATGATATTTATAGTGAAAGGAATTTAAAACAATTAATACTATGAAACGAAAATAATAAGCATTTAAACCATA
Source organism: Cornus suecica (assembly GCA_963922005.1). NCBI lineage: Eukaryota > Viridiplantae > Streptophyta > Magnoliopsida > Cornales > Cornaceae > Cornus > Cornus suecica. The sequence continues at coordinate 36,129,762 of OY998248.1, forward strand.
CACATGGAAATTGATAAAAGACTAAAAGGAATTTATTTCATAAATGGTGGTTTCATCCTCAACCTTAGTTGAGAATTTAGTTACACATGCTTAAAAAGAAAATAATAAAGTAAGAACAATAAAACCCGGAATTGAAGATAAATTCTTCTCCTCTTTGGTGTTCTTCTTGCTCTCCTCCTTCTTCTTCTCCTCCTTGGTGTCCTTTTTGCTCTCCTCCTTCTTCTTCTCTTCTTCAAGATGTATCCATATTTATAGAGAAATATTGGAATCAAATTACAACTTGTAAAGATAAATGAAATATTCTTTTCTTTTCTTTTTCTTTGAATATACATAACTTTCCATCACATTTTGTTCTTTTCCCATGTGCATTTGAATCTTCCAACTTTCATCCATGTGCATTTGATTCATCCAACTTTCATCCATGTGCATTTGATTCATTTCTCACTTTACACCTATAAATGAAAGACATAAATGTAGATGTAATTTAATGACATTGAAAATGATTTATTCAACAATTTTATTATATAAATTAAGTTTTGTGCACTTATCATTATTACACTTCTAAATTAATTAAAATAAATAATTTTACCTACTAACAAATATACATTTGGGGATAAAATATGTATGTAAAATAGACTTATCAAATACCCCAAAACCTATATTTTACTAGTCCTCGAGCAAAACAAAAAGAAATAAAATTCTAACTATACCATTTTCGTTGGTTGTCTCGATTACATTTAGCATATGCAATAAGCCTTTGAACCCCTAGGTTTCCCCTAGTGGACGAGTTATAGTCTCGTGAGGGTTTCCAGTGATGATACCCACAAACATCAATTCTCATGAATATACTATCCACAATTTCTCAATTCTTTATAATCACCCATTCATGCATTCACATACTCATCAACCAAGTCATGATATAATGCACAAGATATTATGGATGCAAATACTCCCATTCACTACCGAACAATAACCAATCTCAAGATTCGTGTCATGAATGGTTCCCACAAAAGTAAAATATTTCGTTACTTTATACTCCCAATCCAAACAACCCTCCGTGTTTTTGTGAACATTCTACTCTGGTATTTCAATTTTTCTTTTTCTACTTCATTGATCAAATTTTGCAAAAAAAAAAATTATTACTTCCATCATTCCACTTTTCATCCCTTTTTATCTTTCTAAGCTCCGGACTTTCCAGCGAGGATTTTTAATCCCAACCAACTGGGCCCTAACTTCTTTATTGGGATTTATGCTCATTAGTTTTCTCCCCTTTTTACGGGAACAATGATATTGGTGATACCAAGGTCCGGTTACTCAGATCAAAGAACTACTTTTTGCATTTTATTTTTCAAAATAAATTTTCAAAATTTTCTCCATTTCATCTATATCAACTCCCCATCTCCCATTTTATTGTGGCAAAATTAATTTTTCAACTACATAGTCAAAGATCAATTGTTTTTCCCATAGTGAATGTGTGTTTATGCTTATAGGTCAAAGTCGTCCTTTTCGGTTTCAATTTTACTAATCTATTCACCCATGTAAAACCATATCACTTCACTTAGCTCGATCTAATCATTACTCTCATGAACGGGAATATTGCATCACATACTACTCACACATCATAAACACAAAATCAATCAACTTGTAATGCAAAACATTCATGCGTGAAAACAAATTTTTTTTTTTTTTTCAAAATTAATGAATTACAAAACTAAAATGAATTACAAAACAACAAAGTAGACACCATACCCCCAAACCTAAACTCAACATTGTCCCTAATGTTGGACAAACTCACATTTTATAAACAAAAAGACAAGAGTGAAAAGGTATCACCTGACTCATGGTAGGTTGATCTGGTCAAACTTGCTATCAAACAACAATGAGTTGTTAGAATTCAAAACAAAAATTAAAAATAAAGTAAAAAATCCTAAAATAGATATGTACAACAAGACCACATAGGTCAATCCTGATAAACAGGATCACTCAGAGAGATCTCCTCCCCTTCTTGAGAAAGTAACTCTAAAAATGGTTTCAAACGCTGACCGTTAACTTTGAACACATCACCATTTTTTGGATTTTCAATCTCAATGGCTCCATATGGATGAACAATTCGAACAATGAACGGACCAGACCATCGAGATCTCAACTTTCCTGGAAACAAATGCAACCGAGAATTATAAAGCAAGACTTCTTGACCAGGTGTGAAAGTTTTCCTAAGAATACTTTTGTCATGCCTTATTTTCATTTGCTCTTTATAGATTTTTGTACTCTGGTAAGCATCATTCCTAATTTCCTCCAACTCATTCAACTGAAGCTTCCTATGGACTCCTGCTTTGTCAAGGTTAAAGTTGAGTTGTTTAATAACCCAAAAGGCTCTATGCTCTAACTCAACTGGGAGATGACAAGTTTTACCATACAACATTCGGTAAGGAGACATTCCAATGGGGTTCTTAAATGCAGTACGGTATGCCCACAATGCATCACTAAGTCTCAAGGACTAGTTTTTCCTATATGGGTTAACTGTTTTCTCCAAAATGTGTTTAATCTCTCTATTGGATAACTCAACTTGACCGCTAGTCTGGGGATGATAAGCGAGTGCAATTTTGTGGGTTACACAATATTTTCTCATTAATGCTTCGAAAACCCTATTGCAAAAATGTTTTCCCCCATCATTAATAATAGCACGGGGTGTACCAAAACGTGAAAAGATATTATCTTTCAAAAACTTGACTACCACCTTGTGATCATTAGTTTTACATGCAATTGCCTCAATCCATTTAGACACATAATCAACTTCGACAATGATGTACAAATTGCCAAATGAATTAGGAAATGGTCCCATGAAATCAATGCCCCAAACATCGAAAACTTCAATAATCAGAATTGGGTTTAAAGACATCATATTTCGACGTGAAATACTCCCTAACTTTTGACATCGCTCACATGCTAAGCAATAAGAATGACAATCTTTAAAGATTGAAGGCCAGTAAAATCCAGATTGCAATATCTTTGCAGCGGTTCTCTTAGAACTAAAATGACCTCCACATGCATGATCATGACAAAAAGATATTACACTAGTTTGGTCACAATTGGGGACACATCTTCGAATAATCTGATCAGGACAATACTTGAATAAGTACGGATCATTCCAAAAGAAGTGACGGACCTCAAATAAGAATTTGGATTTATCTTGCTTAGTCCAATGTGAAGGCATTTGACCTGTGACAAGATAGTTCACAATGTCGGCAAACCAAGGTGACTCAGATACAACAAAGAGTTGTTCATCAGGGAAAGACTCAAGAATAAGCATGGAGTCTAAGGATGTCTCAAGAATGAGCCTAGACAAGTGATCATCTACTACATTTTTAGACCCCTTCTTATCTCGAATTTCTAGATCAAACTCTTGTAGCAATAGGATCCATTGAATTAAACGCGGCTTAACATCTTTTTTAGAAAAGAGATACCTAAGTGCAGCATGATCTGAGAAAATGAGGACTTTAGACCCTAACAGATAGGACCTAAACTTGTCTAATGCAAACACAACTGTTAACAATTCTTTTTCAGTGGTAGAGTAATTCAGTTGTGCCTCATTTAATGTCTTACTTGCATAATAGATCACATGGGGTATCCTATTCACATATTGCCCTAACACTGCTCCAACTGCATAATCAGATGCATCGCACATAATCTCAAAAGGCGCATCCCAACTCGGTGGCTTCATGATAGGTGATGTGGTCAACAATGTTTTGAGCTTCTCAAAGGCTTTCAGGCATTCGTCATCAAAGACAAAAGCAACATCTTTAGCAAGTAAATTGCAAAGTGGTCTGAAAATGTTGCTAAAGTTTTTAATGAATCGACGATAAAATCCAGCATGACCTAAGAATGACCTAATCTCTTTGACCGTACATGGAGGTGGAAGATTAGAAATCAGATCAACCTTAGCTTTGTCAACCTCTATACCTTTCTTTGAAATAACATGCCCCAAGACAATTCCCTTTTTCACCATAAAATGGCATTTCTCCCAATTTAAGACCAGATTTTTCTCCTCACAACGTGTAAGCACGAGTTTCAAATGAATGAGACATTCATCAAAGGATGAGCCAAACACGGAGAAGTCATCCATAAACACCTCAAGAAAACGTTCTACCATATCAGAAAATATGCTGAGCATACATCGCTGAAAAATAGCAGGTGCATTGCATAATCCAAATGGCATACGTTATAGGCAAATGTTCCAAAAGGACAAGTGAATGTGGTTTTCTCCTGATCCTCAGGTGCAATAGGAATTTGGTTATATCCAGAATAACCATCTAGGAAACAGTAGTACTCATGACCGGCTAATCTCTTAAGCATCTGATCGATAAAAGGAAGTGGAAAATGATATTTCCTAGTGACAGAGTTCAACTTCCTATAATCAATGCACACTCGCCATCCAGTAGTCATTCGGGTCGGTACTAACTCATTGGCATCATTCGTGACTACCGTGATACCTGATTTTTTAGGCACGACCTGAACAGGACTTACCCAAGAACTATCGGAAATAGGATATATGATCCCCACATCTAATGGTGACGGGTGGTGGTGGTGGTTGGTGGCGGCGGCGATGGGGGCAGTGGCGGAGGTGGTACCCTAAACAGTGAAAAAACTCAAAAAACAACTAAAATTTGTATTTTGTGTTTTCACCACTTTTATCCACTATTCACAAAAAAACAGTTTTCTTGGGAAAAAAAAAGTAAACAGTAAACACGTTTGCCAAACATATTTTTATTTTTGAAATGGGTGAGAGTTTTGCTTCGCGTTTGCCAAACAGACCTATGGAATAATACATGTGATTTTAACCAGTCATGAGTTGTTGCACATTTAGGCCATGTTTGGTAGGCGGTCTTTCTGGTCTGGTTTGGTCTGGTCTGGTCCGGTCCGATTTGGTCCGGTCTAATCTGATCTGGAAAAATCTGTTTGGTAAGCGGTCTGTTCTTACTATTTATTTATGTATTATTTCTTTATTTATTTATTATTTCTTCACTTTATAATATATTTTATTATTTATATTATTTAAATTATTATTTATTAATTTATATATTAATTTATAAATATATTATATTGATTTATTATTATTTCATTATTTAATTCATTTTATTTATAAATTATTTATTCATTTTTATTTATTTAAAAATATATTTTATTAATTTAATATTAATTTATTATTATTATACTCATTTTTTATTATTATTATGAAGTATTTATTCATTATTATATTTACTTATTATTTATTATTATATCTATTTATTATTTTTTATTATATTTATTTATTATTATTATTTATTTCATTTTGTTTATTATTTATTATTTTTATTATATTTTTAAATATGTTTTATGTAATTTATTATTTATTTTATTAATTTATTATTATTATTTATTATTTAGTCCATGTTTTATTATTATATTTAATTTTATTATTTATTCATTATTATATTCATTTTTTTTATTATTAGGTATTATTTATTTCATTTTGTTTATTATTTATTATTTATATTTTATTTTTAAAATATGTTTTATTTAATTTATTATTATTATTTATTTATTTTTAATTATTTATAAATATATTTATAATAAGACCAAACCGGACCACCAGGAATCACCTTTTTTTTTTTATCTGAAATGAGGCCATTTTGGTCTGGTTTGGTCTTACTTGGTCTAACAAAAAATTTGGGACCAGTGCTACTAAACATGATCTGATTCCATAAAACACAAGACCAAACCAGACCAGCTAGAACCGAACCACCTACCAAACAGGGTCTTAGGGTGATAGATATTATTAATTTCTTTATCACCTAATAACCCCCAAAAACCATCCAATAATTTGTGAGCATGCATGAAATCTATGACCAAGTCATGTTTGACAGCAGGTATTAGTGGAGTATTTGAATACATTTTTGAGGATGTCTAATATTAATATATATATATATATATATATATTTATTTATTTATTTTTCAAAAATTAATATATTATTTCAGTATTGCTGTCATCTGAGGAAATTCTACTACTAATATATTATGGCTTAAATGTCAACTTGTGCAGCTTCTAATATTAATCAGATTAAAGAATTGATCTTATGAGACCCATGTTTGATTATATCAGCCCTCACGTTTGAATGTCAACTCTATATTTATATAATTCTGTATTTTTTTAAAAATAATAATTTTAAAATGGGAATTAATTGTGCGTGAGAGGTGTGGGGGTTGTGTTTGGTTCAGAGAACTTGTTCTTCCCATCTCTAATCAAGTCAAATTTTGATACACCAACATATGAATTTATTAGATTATCTATTGATTACTATCTAACAATAGTATTTGATTGATTGATTTATTATTGTTAATATTTATCTAGCTAATTATTTTAAAATTCAATTCAGCACTTATATATTAAATGTATTTAATACTCAAATATGAAATTAATAGGAGAAACTACAAGTGACACGGTGCAACATCTTAAATAAGGGCATGGTTGGTTTGTGTTTGAGATGTTTTGCTATGAAATTAAAAAACAAAAGTACATATTTCTGTTTGTTGGAAATTTGGAATGTGTGTCATATAAACATGTTTGATACTAATATTTTTGTTGTAGATATACATATATATGTGTGGGGGGTATTTTGAGACAAAGAAAAGTGATGGCGGTGGTGTTTTGGAGGAAAGGGAAGTGGTGGCGGTGGTGTTAGTGTTGGGTTTGTAAATATATATATATATATATATATATTGAGTGCAAAGTGCAAAAGAATAAAAAAATCATATTTTTTGCTCGCAAAAATTGTACATTTTTTGAAAGTATTTTTTACTGTTCAAAACTAAATGTGAAACTTGTTTTTGCTTCGTAAATTGCTACCGTACCAAATAAAAAAACATACCAAACATGGTTTAATATATTTTTATTTTATTTTATTTTAATTTGCTATGAAAAGTGAAGAAAAAGGTACGAAAGTGACAGCTTTTTGCCAAAAGCAAGAGCGTTTTTATGGCAACCACAGAGCACTATAATATTCTTTTATCATACACATAGGTATAGGCCTATCTTTGTTAATCATTATTGACTTAAATTTGAAGCAACAGCTAAAATGAGCACAGGTATGCCCCTTATATTTATTTAATCAAATCCCATTTGAAATAATGATAAAAATTAGTGTTTGGTACCTGAGAAAGTGAGAGGAAAATCAGGTAAGACCGCAAGAGAGGTCTCTTTGGTTTTGATGTTTTGTATCCTGGCTGTGAGAAACAGTTAGAATGAGGACATGCATCCCTTTATATTTATTTAATCAAATCCAATCTGCAATAATAAAAAAAGAAATAAAGTGTTTGGTTCCTGAGAAAGCGAGAGAAAAAATTATTGGTTTTGATGTTTCTTCTTGCTTTTGCTGGCAAATTAGCTGGATTGGAATTTTGTATTGCCTATCTCGATGGTTGTGCCTACAATTCCGTGCAGTCTCTCTTTGTTGTTCTATCACTACTTTCTATACTTTGTCTATGCAAATGTAGACAATATATTTGATATTTGCTAATATCAATCTAAAATGCAATTTCTTCTTCTTTATTTCTAATTCCAATGAAGAGCGTTTTTGATCGAAAGAGATGTGTAGGGCATAGAAGGACATGCCTTAACACTACCTGGTAATTTAATATTTCGAATTTTGATTGTAAGTTATCTAATTTGCGTTTTTTTTGTGACCGACAATTACAATAGTGGTCATATGATACCGAGTAAGTTCATCATATCAAATTATAAGTAAATACAATATATTAATGCCCTGTTGGGTTGGTGCTATTTTTACGTTACGTCTACTTCGAAAGATTAGAGTACCATTATTTGACAGAGCAGAAGCTTTGAACAAAAATAACATCTTCCGAAACAAAAGGGGTACAATTCTTTTGTGTTTTTGGTACCCCTCTCAACAAAATTTTCGTTCTATTGTACGATTTTACTATGATTGTATTATGTTTTTATAATAATTTGACAGTTTTGCCCTTCATATAAAATACTTAAAAATTTTATGATTTAGTCCAATATCCCAGTATATGGCCTAAATTTATGAAAAAATATTTAAAGGGCCAATGTATTAGAAAATTTTGAAAATTCTCATATGATTTAGATTTTTAAATTAAATATTTAATTATTAATATTTTTTTAAAAAAATTAATACGAGTTGCTAGAATCTTAGGATTCCGATTCTACGGATCCCAAAACGATTCTACCTAGAATCTCGATTCTAATAGCCTTGCCACAAAGGTAGAAACTTTTAGGCCCTGTTTGGTAGACCGTCTTATTTGGTCTGATCTTTGTTTTCAGGGACCATACCATGTTTGTTTCGACTTAGTCTCAAAATTTGGAATCAGACCAAATTGAACCAAATGGGGTGTTTTTGAAACCAGATTTTTTTATGGTTCAACCTAATCTGGTATGATCTTATTAATGAAATATATTTATAAATAATTAAAAATGAATAAATAATAATAATAAATAAAATAAAATATATTTTAAAAATAAAATATAAATAATAAATATATTTATAAATAATTGAAAATGAATAATTAATAATATAAATAATAAATTAAATAAAACATATTTAAAAATAAATAATAAATAATAAACAAATAGAATTAAATAATACATAATAATAATAAAAAATGGACTAAATAATAAATTAATAAAATATAATCGTAAATAATTAAAAATGAATAAATAATAATAAATTAATAAAATAAATAATAAATTACATAAAACATATTTAAAAATATAATAAAAATAATAAATAATAAACAAAATGAAATAAATAATAAATAAATATAAAATTAAATAAATACTTCATAATAATAACAAAAATGAGTATAATAATAATAAATAAATATTAAATTAATAAAATATTTTTTAAATAATTAAAAATGAATAAATAATTTATAAATTAAATAAATTAAATAATGAAATAATAATAAATAAATAGAATATATTTAGAAATTAATATATAAAATAATAAATAATAATATAGTAATATAAATAATAAATTAATAAAATATATTATAAAGTGAAGAAATAATAAATAATACATAAATAAATATTATAATAAATAAAAAATAAATAGTAAGACCATACCGTTTACCAAATAAACTTTTAAGTTCAGGATTTATACAAGTCAAATCAGATCAGACCATACCAGACCAAATAAGACCTCCTACCAAACATGACCTTAGTCTTACAATTTATTTGAAGCCCAACCCAACTCAAATGTTTTGGTTCCTATCAGAAAATTAAACCCAATTTAGTGAAGCCTACCTAGCCCTATATATGACATATATATATATATATATCCATGAACATACATATCTATCTATTTATCCACTATCACTCTATCAGTATAACTCAAGCCCACCATATATATATATATATATATATATATATACTACTATTAACAGTGCCAAGAATTTTAATATTTTTTAGTGTTTCAGTATTTCAAGGCTCGGCCCTATTATTTTATTTCAAATTATATAAAAAAGATTAAAACATTATTTCTTGTTAAAGTTTATCTTTAAAAAATCTATTGAAGTAGGATTCTATTTATACCAATATATATATTAATGATTTGGAAAGACATATTTACTAATAATAAATATATTAGGATAATTAGCATATGCCTGTAAGTATAAGTATAAGAAGGAATTCTATTCTATTTAAAATATGTTATTTAGTGTTTAAAAATCCACCTCAACTCAATTTTATAAAGATGTAAATAAACTCCATCATAAAGGATATACTGAATCCTCTAATAACTGTGCCATCAAAGCAACAAAATCCATAAAACTAAAACAAAAACAATAGGAACAAGAGGAATACCCTGAGAACATCATATGTTCATAGATTTTAAATATTTTTAAAAACAATTCATATAGTTGAATTAGCTGATAATGAGAACCTCATATATTCATAGAATTTAAAATATATTTTTAAAAGAATTCATATAGATAAATTAGTCATTTACTCAAATTTATGATAATTATACTTTAATTAAACAACAGTTTACTCAACTATTTCTTTTGTTAAATAGGGTTTAATCAATTTTGTCATATATATATATATATATATATATATATATATATATACTAATATTAAAGTGAAAAGAGTTTTAGTCCCAATTTGTTAATTTTTAAATTATATTTTAATTGTAACATAATTATAGCCTTTACAAACCTAATTTTAATTATATACATAAAGTAAAAAAAAAAAAAAACAATTGTAGTAGAAGATTAGAATTTTAATTCGGTTAAAATTGGTAAACTTAAAACCCAATTGTAGTTAGAAAGATTAGGATTTTAATTTCGTATGAAATTGATAAACTCAAAACCTAATGGTAGTAAAAGACTATAATTTTAATTTCATTTCAAATTGAATTTCTCAACATTCATTTATTTTATGTATTACGTTTTATTATCTTTGTGGCAAGAGATATCGAACGCTCAAAATTTTTGAAGTCGGCATATTTTTGGTACATTGATCTTTTCCTCTTTCTCTATTTCTCTTTTTTTATATTGTTTGATTTTTGAAGTTAAACTTGCACTGTAATAAACAATTTATTTGTGTATTTCATAATATGTGGTAGAACATAGAAAGTGTTTTGGTGTTCATATATTATATCATAATATATTTTATAATATATCTTTGTTTCATTTTGATTGTAATAGAGATTTGAAGTTGTATGATGAATTTTCTATATTTTTTAGTGTATATTTGTCTCTCTTTCCATTTGTATTTTGTTTCTAAACTTATTTTTTATTATATATATATTTTTTGGTTTTCTTTTAGTTTTAATAAATATATATTTTTCATTTTAGTTTTACTTTTCATAAATATCCTGTTTTTTTAGAGTTTTTATATATTAGTTTTTATTTAAACTTATGTTCTTTATTTTTTTTTGTTTTGTATTCTTTTAAATTTTATCTACTTTTCAATTTCCCTCTTGTTTTGATATTTATTTTGTTTTTTGTTTTTATGATTTTTGTACTATCTTTCAATTCTTATATTAAAAATTATTATTTTTAATTATAATTTATTGTAAATTAAAAATTACTGTTACTATATATATATATATGCATACACATATCTATCCACTATCAGTTTAACTATAACCCTCGTATATCTTTACATTTTGTCATTTTCATCTTACATTTTTGCCCAACAAGGACGCATTTTGAGGCTGGTACATACTGATGGAATTGGGAGTTTATGGTTCTGTGCATCTCAAAATTCTGTACCCTGGTAACTTTAGTTCTAGACAAATTAAACTTCTAGCAATTTGGGCCAAGGGCTCATTCGAATTTGGGCCAATTGGGCCAGTGTGATTCTCTCTTAATATTCGGGCTTCGTTTGTATGAGATTCTATTTGCTTCGAGGAATTTGGGCCTTGGTCCGAATTGGGCCTTTGAGATCTTCTTTTAATCTTCGGGCTTCGTATATATGGGCTTCACAACCAAATTATTTTGTCAAATAATTCATTTCGATTTGATTGCGTACACGTGACACCTAATTTAATTACCAACGTCGCTAATTAGATAATGACGTTCATCTTCTTCTTCTTTTTTTGTCGGTTTAAAGAAGTATTCTTAAAAAAACACATAAATTAACGGAATTAATGAAATAAATTAATAAGAAAGTTAATTGAATTAAATTCTTCGGAAAATTAAAAAAACGACAACTTTTGGAGTCTATATTAAAAAAATATTCAAAAAGTAATTTAAGAAAAATGTTACTGTAAATGCAGAAAAATACACAACAAAATTAGGTTTAAACAAAAATTGAATATATCCTTTATTCATCATTTGGTCACATATTTATACATAATTCGGTAGATGGGTAAGACTCATTTACCCAAGTTTATAAATCCCTTAAATCATGGGATTTAATAGACTTTTTTATTTATTGAGCTCTATTTTTCATAAGTGGGAGTAATCCCTTACTTGGAGATCACTCATTTTCTAGAAACTTCTATGAGTCAGGCCCATCCGTCTACGATCCATCCGCCTTATGGCCCATCAGTCTTGCGGCTCATCAGTCTTGCAGCCCATCAGCCTTGCCGCCCATCAACCCTATGACCTATTTTTATTGGGTCATACAAGTTTTTGACTATTACAGTCACTTTTCAAAAACAATTACAAAAGAACAACTTTTATTAAAATAATTAAAATTTTGACAAATTTGAATAATTGCATGACTAAAATACCCTCAACTAATTTATAATTACTTTATTTATTTATCCTTCACTTATTAATTTTTATAATGATAATTATATCTCCAATAAGTAAATCTCCTTAGTACCCCTACTCACATATTTATTCTTCCCTTAGGGTTTTCATTCTTCCCCCGTTCTAATTAGTTTACACCCTCATGCCTTAAAACTGCTCTTTAATCGCTGAAATCAGAGCAGACGCCGGTATTCTGTATTGATACATGGGAGTGAGAAAAAGATTGAAACGTCTTTTAGAGTTGGCAATGAAAATCATTCAGGTGAGTTGACTCACCTGAATGGTGATTTGGTGACAATTTGATATGTTACTTATATTATTTTATTGAGATATGAGTGTAGTTAAATATTCAAGACACTTTTTATGATATCTATGGATTCTTTGAAATTTGATGAGTGTCTTGACCAAGGTTCGCCCTAACGGTATCGGTTGTTGTAACAATAACAGATCGGTGTAATGGGCTCGGGTTAGTATCGGGGTTACATAACGGGACTCGGTTATCATAATCGTGAATTTTTTAAAATCTTGCACATCTTACAATTCTTACCCAAAATGTTCTAATTTGATACTTTTGGCAACATGAATGAATACAGATGATTTTTTGGTAGATTTAAGTGAATTTAATTTAATTTTTTTAAAGAAATTTAATATAAAAAAATGAGTTATTAATAAATCTAATGGTGTCGTCGTTATTTCAATTTTATGATATACTTGTTATGATATTATTAAATTAATTTTAAATTTAAATAAATAAAAATTAAAATAAAAAAGATATAATTTATTTCTAACAATGCAAAATAATTTTAAAAAAGGTACATGCAATTATTTCACTAGTTAATTTTTTTTGACTTTTCTGTGCAAAGATTATTGCAAAGATTACTTTTCAATAATGGAGTAACATTTATCATATCATATACATAACAAAAAGTTTTTTAACCCAAATTTTTGAAAAACTTCAACTGTGTTAACCGCTACGGTATTTTCGGAACCGGTGGGAATCGGAGTTACGGCAACTGTAACGGCCGTGTGTGGGAATCGGTCCACTGTTGTGTAACGACCCGTAACGGTATCGGCGACTCAAAAATCCGTTACGGCGAACCATGGTCTTGACTCAAAAGTAACAAAGTTACATATATTAAAAGTTTTACATAGTGAAATATAACTTTTACGCAGTGAAATATAAGTTTTACTTAATGAAACAAAATGTTTACATGACTTTCGGAAAACATGTATTTTCTGAAAATTGAGAAGTTCTTACTTTCGATAAATTTTAGGTGAAACCAAATATTTTATAACTTGCGTCAAAAATTTTACCTAATGAAATATAAGTTTTATAGTAAGAATTAGATGTACTCAATGAAACAAATAAATTACATGAAATTCTGGAAGTGTGTATTTTATGTAAATTGAGAAGTGCTCATATTTTGTACTTTTTAGCTAGAACAAAATATTTTACCTGTTTCATCAAAAAAATTTAAATACTGCATTAACAATTTTACCTTATGAAATAAAAGTTTTACAGTAACATTCTTGAATATTTTTTTACCTAATGATATACTTGATGGAGATGACGGTTTTGAGATGGAGGGTTGTCTGAGATGAAAGAATAATTACGTCGCTTCAAAAAAGTTGATTTATTAAGGCTTATTAGTGAAATACAGTATAATGACATTAAGGGAAATGACTGCAAGTGTGTTAAAGGCATTATAGACCAAAATTGTGTTTTTCTTTTTTTTGTAATTGTTTTTTAAAATTGACTTTTTTCTTAAATTACTTTTTGAATGTTGTCGTTTTTTAAATTTTTCCTAAATTCTTTCCAAGATATTGCTTTGATGGTTTTTCTGTTAAATAGTGGATATATATATATATTACTATAAAATTTGTGTAATTTTGTGTCTGTATTTCAATATTGCTATTTAATTATTATAAAAAGTTGGAGGATGTACTTCTGTAAAGGCTTATTTGCTAAGAAACAATTTCTCTTTTTGTTTATACGTATTCAAATTTGCTCCTTAATTATTGAAAGATTTGCTGGGGGGCAGAGCCAGGATTTTGAAGTAGGGGCCGAATTACTAAATTTTTTATTTTAGTATTATAAATATACTTTATAAAAAAATTATTAAAACATTTCTAAGACTGATAACCAAGTATTCTCCATACAAACTTGTCTTCCCTCTTATAATGAAGGGAAAATTACGAATATAACAACAAAATGAGATATAATTACAAATATAACAAGAGATAAATTTTATTTACAACAAATAACAAAAGAGTAAATTTATTTACATATTACACAAGTTGACCAAAATATCCTTTAAAATTATCAAATTTTATTAAATTACCTAAATCACCATTTTACCTAATCAAATCTAATACTTTTTGAGACCAACATACCCCTACTAAATTAATAATAAGTATATTACTAAAATATTCTATAGATTTTATCCTCAAATATCAATTTTACCAAAATAGCCGCATTAATGATTGGGTCATATTAACCTCATTTTATAATTTATAATTATCATGTCGACCTTATAATCCCTACCTAGCCTCTTCCACCTCTCCGGTCCCCAATTCTAATTATATTTATATTATTATTTTTATCACTTCATCTTGCTCTGTTCTATTACCCTAATCCTAACTCTAGTCCCAACTTATTCTTTCACCTCATACAGTAATTCTAACCTAAATTTAACTCCTCCCATCAAAAATTTTATTCATACGAAAATTCAAGATCAAGCTCATTCGGTAATACTAAATTATTATTTTTTATTTTTTTATCTCTAATTTTTGTTTCAAGTTGTCAGAATCAACATGTGAAAATTTTCATTCACTATGCCAAAAAAAACTTTGTCAAAATTTTTATAAACCATGTGAAAATCACATTTTACTCTCTGAAATTTTTGTTTCAAGTAAAAACAAATAACTTTGTAATTTTTTTAATTTACCAAGTCACCATGTTCGAATTATTTTTCAAACTTATTTTTCAAGGTGTCCAAATTTCAGTTCACCATGTTCGAATTATTTTTCAAGGTATCCGAATTCCATTTTACCATGTCAAACTCAATTTGTAAAAATTACTTTTCAATGTGTGCGAATTTCATTTAACTATGTCAAAATTATTTTTCAAAGTATCTAAATTTCATTTCACTATGTAAAAAAAAATTTCAAGGTGTTTGAATCTCATTTCAACATGTAAAAATTACTTTTCAAGGTGTCCATATTTTATTTTATTATGTGAAATTATTTTTCAAGGTGTCCAAATATTATTTCACATGTTAAAATTATTTTTCAAGGTGTTTGAACTCCATTTAACTTTATCCAAATTCCAATTCATGTATGTCCGAATTTCATTTCACAATGTCATAATTACTTTCCAATGTGTTCGAATTTTATTCCACGATGTCAAATTATTTTTCAAGATGTTCGAATTTTAATTCACCATGTGAAAATTACTTGTTTGATAGTTTTATTTTTAAACTCCACTATACAGGGTAAAAATATACTTGTTTGTCTTAAATTTCAATGGATAGAGTTGTGATGAATTAAATTTAAAATCTGCTCTTCAATGTTACCTACACTGTAGAGCTTTTACAGAAACATCTTATTGGTCCATGCACGCATAATATTCTCCAGACTCATAAAACCACATACTGATTGCCCATGACATAATTCCCTTATTGATATCTATAATGCATGTTGTGATGGTTTATCCATTATAAAAAGCGAAGGATATTCTTTTCAAATAATGAATATGAAATATATAGTGTATATATATATATACACGCAGTATACACACAGTGGGAGAGGCGAGAGAGTGAGTGGAAACACCAAAGACTTGGGACGGAGATCGGCGTGCTCAAGGAATGAATAAACCCTAGTAAAAGTATTATGATCTATATTAAGGATTATTTGGGAATTTGGGAACAAAATTAAATATAATTTATAGGTGTTTAGAATAGTTCAAGGATATTTTAGTCATTAAAAATAAATATTTGTTATTTTTGTAATTAATTATACAAAAAATATTTAATTTGTAAATAAGTTTACACTTTCGTTATTTATTGTAAATAAGTTTATACAGAAATTTCATTTTCGAAAATTCTAGGTACCAATTTAATTAACTCCGATCCTCTACAAATCTCAAGTTCATCAACTATTAACAAAATGATAATTGTAATAACTTGAATAAATTGATATTAAACATCTCGAAGTTAATTTCATGATATAATCATCAATAATATGGATGAATATATGAACCGATTTTTGTCCAAATATAAAAACAAAGAACAAAGAAACAAAATAAAAAAGTACGACTCTGATAAATAAAGGTTGAAATGATGTTAAAATTAAAATTTAATTTATTAACGAGATTAGAATATTGAAAGTAAATTAATAACAAATTTTTTATCATATCTTGATTTGTGATATAATCTTAGCTTTTTTTTATTAGAGTTAAAAAAAATACATACATAATTTTTATTTTTTTACTTAGTAAATTATTGTACTATATAATTTATTGGGCCTTGTAAATTTTCTTTGGAGGGGCCAATTACACCTAAAATAAATTTATCTTTAAATACATATATATTGCTGGGACCAATTTCAACAATTTTAAATCTAAAAATTATGAAGTAGGGATTTTTGTTTTTTTCATTTTTTTGGGATGGAGAAGCAATATACATATAGAAAACATCCAACTCTCGGATCATACCATTGTTAGTTTTATATATGATCCCCAATTCTATGATCATACTGTTTTTGTAAAAAATATTGAGTTATTGATTTACTTGAAATCTATATTGTCAAATTAGAGAGCAAGTAGGAAAAAAAGTTTTATTTACTTTGTTCGCGATTGTTAAAAATAAGATTGTGGTAAGAAATAGACAATAATACAAAAGATGGTGGCGCTATGTAGAAAAGTTGGTATGTAGAGAGTAAGTGCGATAGTTCTGCAAAAGTTGGTGGCGTATAATGCAATCTTGTCTGTTGGTGGTGGGACAGTTGTACAGAAGTTGGTGGCGGACAATTTGTTGTAGTGTGCAAGTGCACTGTATATAAATAGTTATTTACTTCACATCTGAAAGTTGGTGGTTAGTTGTTAGATAGTTCTGGAGAAGTTGGTGGCGGATAATGCAGTGTTGTCTGTTGGTGTCGGGACAGTTGTGCAGAAGTTGGTGGCGTATAATTTGTTGTAGTGTGCAAGTGCATTGTATATAAATAGTTATTTACTTCAAATCTACATTGTCTCAATTCACTGATAATGTTATTTACTTTAAAGCTATATCATCCCAATTATTTGATTGTATATTATTTTTCCATCGATCAATTTTCATTATATCGATGAAGTTGAAACATGCTCAACAACTGTTGTTGCCTCGTTGTATAAAACATCACCATCATCCGAGGTATTTACCACATTCCCTTAAGCATTTGACGACTCAGGGTCTCGACTCCTTTTGCTCCAACAATCCTTTTTGAAGTGCCCTTTCTTGCCACAATTGTAGCACTTGATATTCTTCTTACTCCTGAATTTCGATTTACCATGATTATGACTCCCACTAGAGCCATGTTCCATTGATCTCCCTTTCGTCATCAATAACGCTTCCGTTTGCTACGAACTTGCCTGTATGTCTTCCTTGTTTCTACACCTGCTATCTTCTTCCAGTACTGGGACTGTAATTTCGTCGAAGACTAGATATTCCGAAAGAACGTTGTTCGTCAGGTTAATGATGAGTTGATCATACGAGTCACGTAAACTTTGAAGTAGAAGCTCCGTACGTTCAGTTATCTCTATTTTCTACCCGAACGTTGTAAGTTGCAAAAATAGAGTATTTAGGCTTTTGATATGGTCAGTCACCGATGTTGATTCTGCCATTCGAAGAGTGTAATGTCTTTTCTTTAAGAAGATCTTGTTGTGGAGTGACTTGGCCTCGTAAAGTCTTGTTAGAGTATCACATATCTCCTTTGCCGTATTCTTTTCCGCCACACTGGATAACGCTCTATCAGCTAGTGCTAAGTGCAGATTGGTAATTGCGTTGCCGTCCATCTCATTCCACTTACCATCGTCAGTGATCTTTGTGGGCCTTTCTCCAATTGCTGCCAAGCAATTGTCTTTCCTCAAAATTGCCTTCATCTTCATTTTCCACAACATGAAATTGCTTCTGTTGAACTTCTCAATTTCAAACTTTGCTGCCATTTTGTTTATGACGATCTGCTTCCTACTAGAACCGGATTTCACTATTCCATCTAAATAGTAACTGTGAATAGTACCTGTGAATAGTAACCGTTTCACTATTCCACGTGAATAGTAATCGTGAACAGTAACCCTGCAACCAAAGCTCTGATACCACTTGTTCGGAAATCATGGGTCGAAGTTGGCTCGCAACTAAAGTGAAATTGATAAAAATGAAGATAAAATGGACATAAATATTTTCCATGGAAAACCCTCTAAAAAATTTAGAAAATCACGGGCTAACGGTAAAAGGATTTTATTATTGTAAAATGGGGATTACAATAACTTCTCTCTTACAAATGAAATAACACAAGTATTTAGGAGAAAATTATTTTTTTCTCTAAACCTTTTTACACCTCTTTCTATTTCTACTTGGGATATTATACCATGGCAGCCCTTGTCTCTCTATATAAGAGACTAGAGGCGGTTGTTTAGTTTCAAGCTTCTTCCACTAGCTTCTTTTGTTGAAGCCGTATTCTATGCTTAGCCATTAAGCATTAATGTTTATAGCCAATTCCAACACCAATTGTGTATCACCCGTGTTTTTCTTATTATATATATATATCAACATTTTAAATTTTAATAGATAAATAGATAAGTCATCATATTTTTTAAATTTGAATTTGTGGATAAGTTGGGTTATCTCAACAACTTAACAACTTATATATTTTATAAATATCGGCAATCATTTTTTTGAGAAGGAGTCTATACCTATTATTCGCGTCTACAGAGGAGAGAAGAGTTGCAGAGGGTGTTGTCTGTGATTCGTTGGTGTAGCAAGGAGGTGACTGACGTGTACTGGGTCATACGTGTTACTAGGAAAGTTAACCTTGCATTATACGTCTATATATAAGTAGGATTTATGAGTTGTTACAAGAGCATGAAAATATATATTTGTGAACTGTAATTGATTGTAGTACGTTGTTTGTATATGTGTAATCAAGTTTTATATATTTGTGTTGATAATAAACCTAAATTTGATAGAATTTGTATAGCGGCGATTAAATCAGAAATATACGATTCTGTCATTATTATAGTATATGTGATTTCTTTCGCTGTTGAATATAATAGGTTATTGTAGGATGGTTGTATTCACGTTGTTGAATACAATAGGACAATGTAGGTTTTTGACTAACTTTGTATCATTATTACAGTAGGTTATTGTTAGTATATTGCTAAACAATAGTATTTTATCATTACATTAGGTTATTGTTAGTACATTGCTAAACAATAAGTATTTTATCACTATTAAATATCATAACAATAGCCGTAGTGGTTGTATATCAAATTATTGCGGTAGTGGATGTACAATGCTATACAGTAGGTTAGCGCTGATGTAAGTGTAAGTGGTTAACCTAAATCATTATCATATACTTAGTCATCTGTGTAAATAATATTTTGGGATGTTATTAGTTTATATCATCGTAAAACAGTTTAAGTATATGATTAATATTTAAATTTCTATTTCATTTATAATATGTATATTTACATGATTAGTTTATAAATTGAATTAGGAAATACTTTATATTTAAAATAACGTATTCGTAAGTGTGGTTGTTGAATGCTAAATACAAGAGTTTATATAGCATGGAAGGAATGAATGAAACAAACGTAAAACTATTTAGAATGTTATAAAGTATTTTGGTATACTATTTTTGGAAAATTTAAGTTAGTTGAAAAGTGTTTGTGAATACATTGGAATATTACTAACTTATTTATTAAATATCTTTTTGGTTATTTGTTTTCATTTTTATAATGTTCCATTATTGGTTAGTTAAACATGAAAATGTGCATATGAATATATTGTGTCAGTACGACTTTGTGAAATAAATTGTTAGGCATGGTCCGGGACCTGCCTTTGAGGTGTGCACTACCTGTAATTATGGCCATTGGGCTTAATGTGCCCTTATGTGGACATGGTCCGGGACCATCTGGGTGTAGACGTCTACATAGCCACTTGTGTGTTAACAGTAGTCAGGGACTATTCGTTGCACACCGTATCGTTGAAAGAGGGGAGCCTGGGGCTCAAGTGAGATAAGTTGACGAAGTTTGTTATTTATTAAATTATTTGAGTAGCCCATGAATTCTAATTGATATTATGTTTTGTAACGTGTCTGAATCTTTTTTATATACGGATATATAAAGTCGGGTTAATTTGCTAAACAACGATTGTGTTTAGCATTATTTGCTGAGTTTCTGAGCTCACCCCATTATTTTTCAGGTACACGTGATTAGCTTGTGGTGAGGGGCACTTCGTCAGATTTTTCAATCATTATTCTCAAGTTATGTTTTTTGTGTTTATTTGAGAACATTGTAATAAGCTCACTTGTGACTGACTTTTAGTGAGTTGTTTGATGTAATAATGATACTACTTGGAAACAATTTTTAGTTGTTATTGTTGACACTTTGTTTAATGTTAGAAGTGTTGAGTATTGGGTTATGCTATATTTATCATGCCCAAGAATTTTTATTAATGGAACATTTTCCTTTTTGTTGTGGATTTTGGGGCGTGATAGTTTGGTATCAGAGCATAGGTTAAGAGTTACCTAGCTGTAAATTGTTTTAACAAGGATTAAAAATGTATTGTTTTCCAAGATGTCTCGAAATAGTAGAGGTAGAAGACGCCGTGGTAGGAGAGAGGGACTTATTGGTGTTGGTCATGGTGGTGGCGCTACTCCATTAAATGAGGTAGTGTAGGTTCCAAATCCCAACACCAGAGAGACTTCCTTAACTACACTCATTAGGGATATGTGTCGGCTGGGTGCAGTGGACTTTGTTAAAGCTTCTGACCCACTTGAAGCGGAAAAATGGGTTGAGGATATGGAGAAGTGCTTTGAAGTAATGAAGTGCACGGAGGTACAGAAAAGGGTGATATGAGCTTTATTCTTCTCTGGCGAGGCCCGTCAGTGGTGACAGTCTATCAACAGGACTGTCGCTGACGTTGGAGCTATGACATGGAATGAGTTTAAGACTCGTTTATATGAGAAACACTTTCCACAGGCCGCGCGAAAGAAGAAAGCCATGGAGTTCATGCAGTTGGAGCAGGACAACACAATGAGAGTTAGTGAGTACGAGCAAAAGTTCACGGAGCTTTCTTGGTTTGCTCCACACATGGTTGCAGACGAGAATAACAAAATTAGGAAGTTTGAGAAAGGGTTGGTATCGCACATCAAGAGATTAGTGAAACCTTAGATTTGTACTACTTACTCAAAAGTGGTTGAGTGTGCTTTGGCTGTCGAGGCTACCAATAATAACATTTATCAGCGACAAAGGGAGCGAAAGGTTGAATAGAAAAGTAAGGGTAATGGTAGCACTCAACAGAATTATAACGGACAATGTTATCGTGCTCAAAAGGATAGATAAGGACAACAGGGCCAATGGGGCACACATGATTGGAGAGTCGGGAAACGACATAAGCAGGATGGAGCTGAGTAGAGCACAGCCTTGGTGGGATCCGTAGCTTATAATCCGCAGCCACGTCAATTTTGTGGGCAGTGTTTCAACTGTAATGAGAAGGGACACATGACTCGTTATTGCCCAAAGCTGCGAAAGGATGACCAACAGAGAGGGCAGACATCACAGCAGCAGGGTGGAGTGAAAGGTTATGCTCTTGTATCGAATGGGAGACCGGATCATGCACTATCAGCAGTGGAAGGTACACTCACTATTTATGGCAGTGTGGCTCGAGTACTTTTCGATTCTGGTTCTTTAGATTCTTTTATTGCATTGTCATTTATGGATTCACTTGGATTGCACCTTGAGTTGTTGAGCGATGTGTTATCTATTGCGACTCCACTTGGAAGCGTAACTTTACTTGATAAAGTATGTTGTGATTGTCCAGTTCGAATTGATGAGTTAGAGTTTCCTGTTGACTTGATTGTTTTACGGATGCATGACTTTGATGCTATATTGGGTTTGGATTGGTTAGCAAGATACTATGCTCAGTTGGACTATCATGAGAGGATAATTATATTTTCCATTCCGGGACAATTGCCATCTCGTTATAGGTGTTCTGAGTTCGAGGGCACTATGACTATGGGATTTCTTGCTCATGTTGAAGCGGTGGAACAACATGTGGTGATAGAGCAATTGCCTGTTGTGTCAGAGTATGCAGATGTATTTCAGGATATTACAAGTTTGCCTCTTAGGAGGGTAGTGGATTTTCGCATCGACCTTGTATAGGGTACTTTACCGATCTCTCGGACACCGTACATGATGACACTAGTGGAGCTAAAGGAATTGGATAAGCAGATTCAGGAGTTGTAGGATCGTGGATTTATTGGGCCTAGTACATCACCTTGGGGAACACCTGTTCTTTTTGTCAAAAAGAAAGATGGGTCACTCCGGTTATGTGTGGACTATCATGAGTTGAATAAGGTGACGATAAGGAATAAATACCCTCTACCACGTATTGATGATTTGTTTGATCAACTTAAAGGAGCATAGTTGTTCTCGAAGATTGACTTGCGAATAGGTTACCATCAGTTGAGGATTAGGGATGAAGATATCCTTAAGACTGCTTTTAGCACTCGATATGATCTTTTTGAGTTCTTGGTCATGCCTTTTGGGTTAACCAATGCTCCAACAACTTTCATGGGTTTGATGAATCGAGTGTTCATACCTTATTTGGATCAGTTTGTTGTGGTATTTGTTGATGACATTCTGATATATTCCAAGACAAAGGAAGAACACGAGTGACACTTGAGTATTACACTTCAGACTTTACGCGAGCATCAACTCTATGCTAAGTTTGAGAAGTTTGACTTTTGGCAAGTGTAGATCAAATTTTTAGGGCATGTGATCTCTAGGCATGGGGTGTTAGTGAATTCTGCCAAGGTGGAGGCTGTAAGGAGTTGGGGACGACCTACTACTGTCACAGAGGTTTGTAGCTTATTGGGACTAGCTAGATATTACAAACGTTTTATTAAGTGTTTCTTGAAGATTGTTGCACCTTTGAATCATTTGACCCGGAATAACGTAAAATTTATTTGGGATTATAGATGCGAGCAGGCATTTGAGGAGTTGAAGAGTTGATTGACTTCAACACCAGTTCTTACCATTCCTGCTAATGGCGAGGGATTTGTTATCTATACTGATGCTTCACATCAGGGTCTTGGATGTGTGCTAATGCAAGATGGTAAGGTTGTAGCTTATGCATGCAGACAACTGAAGTAGCATGAGCAGAATTATCCCACTCATGACTTGGAGTTAGCAGCGGTGATCCTTGCATTAAAGGTTTGGAGGCATTACTTGTATGGTGAGAAATTTGAGCTATTCTCGGATCACAAAAGCCTCAAGTACCTATACTCACAGAAGGAGTTAAATATGAGACAACGCAGGTGGATGGAGAAGATGAAGGATTTTGATATGACCCTTCAGTACCATCCGGGAAAGGTAAATGTAGTAACAGATGCCTTGAGCCAAAAACTGAGATGAGTGGTTGCCTTTATGATGATTCAGGAATGGATAATATTGGAGGCAATAACAGAGTTCTCCATTACACAGACTCCTCAAAATGCGAGGTCTATCCTTTGTAGCTTGACAGTTCAACCAACATTGATTAGTTGTATTTTCCAGGCTCAGGCTCAGGATGATAGGTCGCAGGCCAGGGTATCCATGATTGCTGAGGCCGAGGGCGATATTGAGTGGAGACATGGAGCAAATGGAGGTGTCAGATTTCGAGGTAGGCTATGTGTTCCAGACTTGGCCGATCTTAAGAGAGATGTTTTGGAGGAAGCACATCATAGTAGATACACAGTGCATCCTGGAGGCACTAAGATGTAT
This sequence comes from Cornus suecica, assembly GCA_963922005.1. Lineage (NCBI taxonomy): Eukaryota > Viridiplantae > Streptophyta > Magnoliopsida > Cornales > Cornaceae > Cornus > Cornus suecica. The sequence goes on from OY998248.1 coordinate 36,154,060, forward strand.
CATGATCTTAAGAGACAGTTTTGGTGGGAAGGTATGAAGCGTGATGTGGTAGAGTTTGTAGCTAAACGTATTGCTTGTCAGCGAGTGAAGGCTGAGCACCGGAAACCATCTGGATTACTACAATCTTTGCCGATACCTGTGTGGAAGTGGGAACAGGTGACTATGGATTTCATTGTTGGGTTACTGAAATCAAAGAAGAGCCATGATGTGATATGGGTAATAGTGGACCGTCTAACCAAAACGGCTCATTTTCTTCCCATTCGAGTTACAGACAGAGTAGAGAGGTTATGCGAGCTCTACGTTGCAGAGATTATTAGATTGTATGGAGTGCCAGTGTCTATTGTTTTTTATCGTGATCCTCATTTTGCTTCTCAGTTTTGGAAGGCTTTTCAGTAAGCATTTGGTACTTCAGTGAGTTTGAGCACCGTTTTTCATCCTCAGACTGATGGACAATCTGAGAGGGTCAAGCAGGTGCTGGAGTATATGATTCGTTCTTGTGTGTTAGACTTTTGTAGCAGTTGGGAGGATCACATTCCATTGATCGAGTTCGCATATAATAATAGTTATCATGCAAGTATTGGCATGACACCATATGAGGCTCTTTACGGTAGACCTTGTCGATCACCAGTTTGTTGGGCTGAGGTTGGAGATAACAGTTTGTTGGGGCCAGATATGGTGAGGGAGACTACAGAAAATGTGACTCTTGTTCGGGATCGACTTCGTACAGCTCAGAGTCTACAGAAAAGTTATGCGGATAGGCGATGTCGAGCATTAGAGTTTGGTGTGGGGGACTTGGTGTTCTTGAAAGTCTCACCAATGAAGGGAGTTGTCAGATTTGGTGGAAAGAAAAGAAAGTTGGCACCACGATTTATTGGACCATTTAAGATTATAGAGAGGATTAGGGAGGTAGCTTATAGATTGGGGTTACCACCCAGTTTATCTGCAGTGCATGATATCTTTCATGTATCTATGTTGAGGCGATACTTGAGGGATGATACACATGTTATCGATTTCACGGAGGCTGAGTTACGCCCCGATATGACTTATGATGTGGTACCTTTTTGTATTGTGGACCGTATTGTAAAAAAATTAAGGCAGACGGAGATACTTCTAGTGAAGGTGCAATGGAGTCATCAAGATGAGAGATAAGCTACATGGGAGCTAGAATCTGAAATAAAGGCAAAACACCCCCAACTATTTGATTGAGGTATGCAATTTCGAGGACAATTTTTTTTTTAAGGAGGGTAGGATGTAGCACCCGTGTTTTTCTTATTATATATATATCAACATTTTAAATTTTAGTAGATAAATATATAAGTCATCAGATTTTTAAATTTGAATTTGTGGATAAGTTGGGTTATCTCAACAACTTATATATTTTATAAATATTGGCAATTATTTTTTTGAAAAGACGTCTATACTTATTATTCGCGTTTGCAGAGAAGAGAAGAGTTGCAGAGGGTGTTGTCTGTGATTCGTTGGTGTAGCAAGGAGGTGACTGACGTGTACTGGGTCATACGTGTTACTAGGAAAGTTAACCTTGCATTATACGTCTATATATAAGTAGGATTTATGGGTTAATTTGCTGAACAACGATTGTGTTTAGCATTATTTGCTGAGCTTCTGAGCTCACCCCATTATTTTCCAGGTACACGTTGATTAGCTTATGGTGATGGGCATTTTGTCAGATTTTGCGATCATTATTCCCAAGTTATTTTTTTGTGTTTATTTGAGAACATTGTAATAAACTCACTTGTGACTGACTTTTAGTGAGTTGTTTGATGTAATAATGATACTACTTGGAAACAATTTTTAGTTGTTATTGTTGACACTTTGTTTAATGTCAAAAGTGTTGAGTATTGAGTTATGCTATATTTATCATGCCCAAGAATTTTTATTAATGAAACGTTTTCCTTTTTGTTGTGAATTTTGGGACGTGACAAATTGCCTTCTTTGACTTTTCAACCCAAAACCTTAATAACTATGGCATTCTAGAAGCCTTATATCTTGACACTTTCATCGATTTATTCAACACAACATTCATTTCATTTTTTGGTTGAAGGAGAGAAAAAAAAGAAGAAAAAAAAAAATCTCAAAATAACACATGAAATAAAGTGAGCCACACTTGGCTTGACTTGTAATTTTTTATTCGGCCGCACTAGTGAAGAAAAGAAATATATATATATACATGATGCAATATTTTCCAGTTGCTTCAAGCTTGTATGGGAAGGAGTTGGATATGTAATTTTTATACATTTGTTCACTGTTTCCTGAAATGAATTGAATTTTAATTCCATAAATTTCATTCAACTATTTGTTTTAAGTGTGTTTGGAACTTCCTTATTCCATTCCCTTGGTATTAAAAAAAAAAATGGACATAAATTATTCTATTAGTTTGAATGAATTTGTATATAAGAATTTCTCTTTTACTTTTGTCTATTTGGTCTTGTGCTATAAATGACTAGTCATTGAAAAGAAAAATAATTAATTATTTTAACAGATTTGATGAACCGATTCTCTGTGGCAAAATAATTATAATTTTCCAGAGGTTCGGCAAACTAAAACATAAGACAATTATAACAATCTAAAAAGATGGGTCAGCTGTTTTCATCTATTTGCTGGTTAGATCGTGACTAGTGTTTGTTTATATAAGTTGATATTTACTTGAAAGTCATATTATTCTATAAACCTCTATACATGTTGTCATCGTCTATAGTCTTATTATTGTTTTATATTATTTCACAAATATCTAAATAAACATGTTGCCATAGTCCATAATGTTATCTTGTCATCGAGTCTTTTTCCTGCAACGATGACGTTCAAAAAGTGGGCAAAACAAACATTCCTTTAGGAAATAGGATACATTTTATAATATATTAGAATTTTCCCTACACGGAAGGAACTTTTTTCCTGATATACAACCATTCCTAGGTGAATTGGAATTGTATTTCCTTCTAGCGATTTAAGTCTCGGGCCTATTCTAGTTTGGGCCAATTGGGCCCTTGTGATTCTGTCTTAATTTTCGGGCATCGGGTGTGTGATATTCTATTTGCTTCTAGCATTTGGGCCTAGGGCCTATTTGACTTTGGGCCAAATTGAGTTTGTGATTTTCTCTTCATTTTCAGGCCGAACGACCAAATTATCTCTTCATTAATTCATTTCGACTCGATCCCAACATACATACACACGACACCTAATTTAACTACCAACGTCTCTAATTGAATAAATTACCTTTTTTCTGCCTAGATTTAAAGAAGTATTCTTAAAAAACATAAATTAATTGGAGTTAATGAAATAAATAATAAATTTAATTGGGTTAAATTCTTTCCAAGATGTTGCTTTGAAGGGTTATTTGTTAAATAGTGGATATATATATATATATATATATATATATATATATATATATATATTATTGCTATAAAAATTTGTATAATTTGTGTCTGTATTTAAATATAGCTATTATAAAAAGTTGCAGGATGTACTTTTGTAAAAGCTTATTTGTTAAGACACAAATGCTCTTTTTTATGTACTATCCAAACTATAGCATTTGTTTATCTATATTTCAACTTTGCTTCTTAATTGTTGTAAGAATTGTTGGGAAAAATTTCAACATTTTAAATCTAAAAATTACGAAGTAGTGATTTTTCTCTATTTTTCAGGTTTTTGGGAAGCAGAAGCAATATAACTATAGAAAAACACTCAAAACTTTTAATATTAAATTTTACATCGAGACACCTTCTTTTAACATATATATAAAAATAAATCAATAAAATTACCTTTCATGTATTGCTCCCCTTGAGCAGTGTTGTCTTATAGTTAAAGAAGTTTGGTCTGTTTGATATCATTTCTCAACCATAAAATTATTTTCAGATCTTTATGTAAAACATTTAGTTTTAGTTTTTTTATATTTTCAAATGTATCAATGAAATGTATTTTATACAATTTTTTTCTTTTAAAATATGTGGAAAATGAAGAAAAAACACATTATCTTTTGTATGTATTTTTTAACCCTTTTGGTATTTTAAATCAAAATTTATTTTATATTAATCTCATCTCATAATTTGTGTGACAATAGAGCCTTTGAATGTCCAGTGTATATATATCTTTGATACTTGTACCAATGTATGGATTCACTAGCAAGTTGAAAGTTTTTAAACAAACTGCTTAGACATAGTTTATTAAAATACTAATATGCAACCAAATTTAGTTATAAACTCTTTTTTACTCATTAAAATAAATCCTCTTAGGGCTAAATTGCTCTCACATTATCAGTCACAAGGCAAAATTTAAGTATCTTTATTTATATATATATATATATATATATATATATATATATATATATATATATATAGTTAAAAACATAATTGCTTATTCAACAAAAAATACTACTCATTAGAGAATAAAAATTTTCTCTACCAAAAAACTATTTTATAGATACACATCTAAAATAAAATGTTAATTAGAATAGGAAGTTAAAAGACACAATTCCCAACATAATTTAATATATATATATATATATATATATATATATATATATATTTGAATAATTGGATACTTGTTAACCTCATTTTTACTTTAATTTTTTGTGTTATTGGAAGAAACTCATACATCCATTCATTAGTCACTCTAAAGCTCGAATTCTTACTAATGTCAGCTCATGATACAAAAATTTATTTATAGAAAATATTTTATATATTAATAAGGGATGCACGGGCTTGTGTTGAAGAGGTCATGTGACCGTTTGGGAACCATTGTTTTTGTTTTTGTTTTGAGAACCAAAAAACAAGAACAATTATTGTTCTTGTTCTTATGTTCTCACCCAAAAGAACAAGAATAAAAAATATGTTTGGGGCAAAAACACACTCATATTCTCACACAATTTTTCCTTTCTACCACAATTCATTTTTTTTGGAAAATCCCAAAAAGAACAAAAAAACAAGTTTTTGTTGTTCCCTTGTTTTTTCTACTATTCACGAAAACAATTTTCAAATTGAGAACAGAACAAACAGTAAAAAAGGTTGTCAAACATGCTTTGTTCTCCTGAACAATGCCAAAAAATAAAAAATAAAACAAAACACAGTTTCCAAATGGGGCCCATAAGTACATAATTAGTTCACCTTACTGCTATAATTAGGTTACTCATCAATCAAATCAACTCGATCGAGTTAAGACTTGATAAAATTAAAGTTGATAAACTTACATTTGTGGTTACATTAGGTTGATGGTTAGCATAATCAGCACATAGATAAACATAATGTCGATGGTTTGCACGATCACCTCAAATAAACATTAGGTTTGTGGTTAGAGTTGGATTAATCAGACAAAAATTTAGGTTAGTCGTTCACAAAGATTATGTGGTTGGTACTTGGTAGCATGTACACAATAATCACTAATTTGTTCAAATAGGGTTTCAACTCTCTTATCATATCATTGTTAGTTTTATATATATGATCCAAGCCCATGATCATACTATTTTTATAAAAATTATTGAGTTATATAGGGTTTAACTTTTATATTTACTAAAAAAAAAGTTTGTACGTGAGAATAAGTGCTAAAGTTGGTGGTTGATTGTTGGATAAAAGTAAGATGTGGCAGGAAGTAGACAATTATACAAAAGATGGTGTCACTATATATAAAAGTTGGTACGAAAGTTGGTGGTTGGTTGTTGGATAGTTCTGCACAAGTTGGTGGCCGATAATGCAGTCTTGTTTATTGGTGCCATCTGAAAAGATGCAATTGAAAAAGTTAATGTGGCTAGCTACAAAAGTTGTTCGCTCTATAGTTGAGTCAAAAGTTGGTGGAACGAGGTAAAAGTGGTTACCAAACGTCTTGTCTGATGTTGCAATTGCTTTGTGTATAAGGATTGATTTACTTGAAAGTTATATCGTCACAATTCTCTCATCATATCCTAGTGGTGGATAGCAGAAGTCATCTTCCATTCAAAAAAATTCTTTATTCCACATATCTTTCCATTATAGATTATAATGTCATTTAATCAATTTTTGTTGTACAATGAAGTTGAAAAATGTTCAAGGATGTCTTGAGCACCAAGAAAAGAGTTGGTTTTTGTCAGATATGGGTGGAGTAGGGAAAAAAGAAGAGTTTAGATTTGTTGGGAATGGGTGGAATAGGCAAAATAGGGATTCAGCCGCAGTATGTGACCCAGTGTAAATTTGTGAGACATTCTAAGTTTGGGTTGCACTGTAACCGCACTTGGCTTGGCCTGTCATTGTTGATTTGGTCACACTAGTGAACAAAAAAATATATTATACATTGCAGTATTCTACTGTTGCGGTCGAGTTTGCATGTGGAAGCAATTGGATAGATGATTTTTGTATATTTTTGCACGGTTTCATGTAATATATGGAGTTTAAATTGGATATGTTTCATTCAAGTATTTGTTCAACTTAGAGTGAGAAACTCCATTTTTCCATTCTATTTGTATTAAAATAAAAATAGTATTCACAAAAATTATTCTACCACTTTGAATGAATTGCACTTTTCGTTCTCCTTTATTTTTTTTAATATTTTTTTTTTTCAGTTTGCTCGATTTTAAGTTAGATGATTTTACGTTTGATGTTTGTTCTTGTTTGGTTGGTACTACTGGGATGAAATTTCTATTACTAAACTTGGGTTTTATGTTTTTAATTTTAAGTAATATTTTTTATGCAAAAATTGGCATTGTCCACTAATAATTTTGGAAGACAAAAATTGAATCTGGCAAGTCAAGGATAGTATTTATTTAAGGATAATTTGCACTAACACCCCCTGAGGTTTAGGTCAATTCCACATTTGTGCCGGTCAGCATAATTTTTGTCCCAACGTCCCCTGAGGTTTGGTTTTCTTGCAATGACATCCCCTGGGCCAATAAAATGACCAGAATACCCTTGAGAGAAATATATGTAATGTGAAATGACCTTTATGCCCCAACCCCAAATATATAAAATTTCGAAAAACATATATATAAATTAAAAAAAAATGTATAAAATTCAAAAACAAATATTTAAAATTTATAAAAAATATATAAAATTAGAAAAATATATATAAATTTCGAAAAACATATATAAAATTCAAAAAAAAAATATAAAATTCAAAAATATATATAAAATGACCAGAATACCCTTGAGAGAAATATATGTAATGTGAAATGACCTTTATGCCCCAACCCCAAATATATAAAATTTCGAAAAACATATATATAAATTCGAAAAATGTATAAAATTCAAAAACAAATATTTAAAATTTGAAAAAAATATATAAAATTCAAAAAAATATATAAAATTTGAAATATATATATAATTCAAAAATATATATAAATTTTTAAAAATATTTAAATTCGAATATATATATATTTCAATATATATATATATATATAATTAAAAATATATATATTTTCAAAAACAAAATTCAAAAAATTATATAATTTCAAAAAACATATATAAATTTCAAAATATATATATAAAATTCAAACAAATATATAAAATTTGAAATATATATATATATATAATTCGAAAATATATATATAAAATTTGAAACATATATAAATTCGAATATATATATATATATTTAAAAATATATATATAATTCAATATATATATATTTTCAAAAACAAAATTCAAAAAATTATATAATTTTAGAAATATATATATATATATTGGTAAAATGTCATATATTTTCTAATGAAGTGAATCAAACTACTTACCACCAACATCAATTAGTGGCCTTCTTATATATATATATATATTTTTGAAATTTATATATATTTGTTTCAAAATTTAAATATTTTTTTGAATTTTATATACATATTTCGAATTTTATATATATTTTTTGAATTTTTACCCAACAACTCGGCTTGTCATAGATGGATTGTTCACGAATTTTTTGAGATTACCCATTATATATATATAAATTCGAAATATATATATAAAATTAAAAAACAAATTCAAAAACAATATATAAACTTCGAAATATATATATATATATATATATATATATATATATATAAAATTAAAATATATATATAAATTTTGAAACAAATATATATAAATTTAGAATTGTTTTTATAAAATTCGGATAAATTATATAAATTTAGAAAACATCATATAAATTTTGAAATATATATATAAAAGAAGACCACTAATTGATGTTGGTGGTAAGTAGTTTGATTCACTTCATTAGAAAAGATATGACATTTTAACAATATATATATTTTTCTAAAACTATATAATTTTTTGAATTTTGTTTTTGAAAATATATATATTTTCGAATTTATATATATTTCAAATTTTATATATATACTCGAATTTTATATTTATTTTCGAATTATATATATATTTCAAATTTTATATATATTTTTGAATTTTATATATATTTTTTGAAATTTATATATGTTTTTCAAAATTATATAATTTTTTGAATTTTGTTTTTGAAAATATATATATTTTGAATTTTATTTATATTTTTTGAAATATATAGATATTCAAATTTGAATATTTTTCAAATTATATATATATTTTTGAATTATATATATTTCAAATTTTATATATTTTTTTGAATTTTATATATATTTTTTGAATTTTATATATGTTTTTCGAAATTTTTATATATTTTTATATATTTTTTTCAAAATTTAAATATTTGTTTTCGAATTTTATACATTTTTTCGAATTTTATATATTTTTTTGAATTTATATATAAGTTTTTCAAAATTTTATATATTTGGGGTTGGGGCATAAAGGTCATTTCACATAACATATATTTCTCTCATGCGTATTCTATTCATTTTATTGGTCCAGGGGGTGTCATTGCAAGAAAAACCAAACCTTAGGGTGCGTTGGGACAAAAATTGTGTTCACCGGCACAAAGGTGGAATTGACCTAAACCTCAGGGGGTGTTAGTGCAAATTACCCTTTATTTAAAACATTATTGCTGAAAATAACATAAAAAAGAAAAAGAAAAACACCCTCTAATATCATACAAACAAGCTATTGGTTGTCCCTATTGAGTATAATGTACTCTCTTAAATAATAATTCTCGACAAATAATTTACTAGCGTGTCGGATTGAATATTTTCGACACTTAGTCCTGTTATATATTGACATATATATATAATATGACTACTTTGTTATATTAACTTGTCCCACATCGGAAGATTGGGAAACCCACCTCTATATCCTCACCTATAAATATAGGGCTTCTCCTATTAAATTGTGTACACAAAAATAGAGAGAGAGAGTTAGGAATAATATACGTTTATATTATTCCGGTGATACAGGCGTGAGTATACACAGTGTGTGTGCGTGTGTGATCTGCGAATCACCCCCTTGTAATCCTCTCAGTGATTTTTTAGTGAAACGGTGCTCTCCGTGGACGTAGGCTTATTTGGCTGAACCACGTATATATTCTTGTGTCGATTGTTTGGTGTGTTTGTGTGCGTTTTCTGATTTGCAGGTGTGCACTGCTTCGTACATAGGGTGTGCGAACCCTAACAAGTGGTATCAGAGCGTTTTCTGATCCTAACAAGTGGTATCAGAGCCTCAGGTTGGAGCAAATCACGAAGCCCGACGATCTGGTCCAGATCTGATTTTTTTCGAGTGCCCTAAATCAGAAACCGACCACACCAGGAGCTTCGTCTCGACGAGACGAAGCCAGCAGTGTCAAGCACGTCGCCGGAAAGTTCTTCACGCGCCGCCTGAAGTTCCGGTCAGTTTTTTGGCTCCGTCGAGCAGCAGTTTCGGTTCGGCGTGATTTTCCGGAGCATCGTTTATTGGAACGAGGCTTATAATATATCTACGGAAATAGAATTCGAATCCCGACATTTTGGCGCAAGAATCAGTCCAATCAGAGCAGGGACGCGCCCGCACGCACCCCGAGAAGGTACTGATTTCGTGATTAAAATTCTGTCTTTTTTGCGAATTTGTTTTGGCCCGTTTGAAGTCGTTTTTGACCCGTTTTGGACGCGGTCAGAGGCGTTCTTAAGGTTTTGAACCGCCCCCGACGCAACCGTATACTCGGTTTTGCGTAATTAGACTCCGAATATCTCTAATAGGCTCAGTGGGAGCTATGGGAGAAGAAAAGACAGTAATGATCGACAAGTTTGATGGTACAAACTTTACCTATTGGAAGATGCAAATTGAGGATGTGTTATTCCAGAAAAATTTGTATCAACCGCTAGAAGGGACGAAGCCAGATTCGATGAAAGAAGAGGATTGGAATATCCTAGATCGAAAGGCTCTTGGCACGATCAGATTGACGTTGGCAAAATCTGTTGCCTTCAATATCAGGAAAGAGAAGACTGCAAAGTCTCTCATGGAAGCTCTTTGAAAGATGTACGAACAGCCGTCTGGAGCAAATACATTACATCTTATCAGCAGATTGACGAATCTGAAGATGTCCGAGAATGGGAATGTTGGTGAACATCTCAGTAAGCTTAATGACATTTATGGGCAGTTGGAATCAATTGAAGTAGTGTTTCAAGACAAGGTGAAATCAGCTTTTCTCCTTAATCAATTGCCAGAGAGCTGGAACGCCACAGTGGCTGCAATCAGTAATTCTTCAGGGATAGACCCGTTGAAGTATGATACCGTTGTGAGTATGGTACTCACAGAAGAGATTAGAAGACAGTCGTCAGACTCTTCAAGCAGTGGCACAACATTGAATGTCGACACCAGAGGCAGAGGTTCGAACAGACAGAAAGGCGGAAACCAAAGGCGTGGCCGTTCCAAGTCGAGACAGGGAAGATCACAGTCTCGAGGTCCCAGAAATTCCAAAGCAATCGAATGTTGGAATTGCGGCAAGACTGGTCATTTAAGGAACCAGTGTAGATCCCCGCAGAAGGTAGCGGATGACAAGACAGAGGTAAATATTGTCTTAGAAGAGGCAGATGATGCACTGATATGCTCTTTGGAGAGCAAAGCAGAGTCTTGGGTTTTGGACTCTGGAGCATCATTCCATGCCACCTCAAGTCGAGAGCTCTTTGAGAGCTATGCACCTGGAAACCTCGGCAAGGTTTATCTAGGTGACGATCAACCCTGCAGTGTTGTTGGCAAGGGTGAAGTACATATCAGACTCAACGGATCGATATGGAAGCTGAGGGATGTCAGACACATTCCAGACTTGAGGAAGAACCTGATCTCAATAGGCCAGTTGGTGAGTGAAGGTTATGTGACCACTTTCAGTGAAGATAAGTGGAAAGTTTCCAAGGGAGCTATGACTATAGCACGAGGAAAGAAAACAGGTACGCTGTACACTACCACCAAGGCTAGCACATTTATAGCAATTGCAGAAAGCAAGGAGGATCATAATTTGTGGCACCAGAGGCTAGGTCACATGAGTGAAAAGGGACTCAAGGTTATGCTCGCAAAGGGAAAGCTACCAGGTCTAAATTCGATTGATATCGACTTCTGTGAGGATTGGGTATTCGGTAAGTAGAAAAGGGTTAGTTTTCAGAAAAGCGGCAGAGAACTCAGAAAGGAGAAGCTTGAGCTAGTTCACACTGATGTCTGGGGGCCAGCAAATGTCTCATCTATTGGCGGAAAGTCCTATTTCGTCACCTTCATCGATGACCATTCCAGAAAGGTATGGGTTTATTTCTTGAAACATAAATCTGAAGTGTACGGTGTGTTCAAGAGTTGGAAGGCTATGATAGAGAATGAGACGGGTTTGAAGATCAAGAGATTACGGTCCGATAATGGTGGAGAGTATCAGGACACCGAGTTTAAGAGATTTTGCTATGAGAACGGTATCAGATTAGAGAGAACTGTTCCACGTACACCACAACAGAATGGCGTAGCAGAACAGATGAACCGGACATTGATTGAGAGAGCCAGAAGCATGCGCATTCAGGCAGGGTTGCCGAAACAGTTCTGGGCAGAAGCAGTCAGTACAACAACGTACTTAATTAATCGTGGTCCATCAGTACCATTGGAGCACAGAATACCAGAAGAGGTCTGGAACGGTAGAGAGGTAACACTTTTACATTTAAATGTTTTTGGTTGTGTTGCATATGTACATGTTAGTGACACTATGAGGGGTAAGCTTGATCCTAAGTCACAAAAGTGTATTTTCATTAGCTATGGCGGTGATGAGTATGGTTACCGCATGTGGGATGATCAGAATCGAAAACTGATCCGAAGCAGAGATGTAGTGTTCAATGAAAAGGTTATGTACAAGGACAGACACACAACAACCTCAGAGCCTATAGCACAGAGTGATCCTGTGTGTGTTGAGTTAGATGATGTTCAAGACAGTGAGAGTACTCAGTCAGACGAAAATATTGCAGATGGAAATACTCAACAGGTTGATACACCGCAGTCTCCGACTCCTATTCCTGTACCTAGGAGGTCTTCACGGCAGCATGTGCCGAATCGGAGATACATGAATTATTTGTTGCTCACAGATGGAGGTGAACCAAAGTATTTTGATGAAGCATGCAGTGCAGCAGATGCGAGCCAGTGGGAGCTTGCGATGAAAGATGAGATGAAGTCCCTTATTTCCAACAAGACATGGAAGCTAACCAAGCTGCCGGTAGGAAAGAAAGCTCTCCATAATAAATGGGTCTACAGAGTCAAAGAAGAACATGATGGTTCTAAGAGGTACAAGGCGAGACTTGTAGTAAAAGGCTTTCAGCAGAAAGCAGGAATCGACTACACCGACATATTTTCTCCGGTTGTGAAACTGACTACCATTCGTTCAGTTCTTAGCATTGTTGCATCAGAGGGTTTGCACCTAGAGCAGTTAGATGTCAAAACTGCTTTCCTCCATGGTGACCTAATGGAGGAGATTTATATGCAGCAACCGGAAGGTTTCTTAGAGAAAGGGAAAGAGAAACTTGTGTGTAAGTTGGAAAAGAGCTTGTATGGTTTGAAACAAGCTCCAAGACAGTGGTACAAGAAATTCGATGGATTTATGCAGAGACATGGTTATATCAAGTGCAACGCTGACCATTGTTGCTACTTCAAGAGGTTTGACACGAGTTACATTATCCTCCTACTTTATGTTGATGACATGTTAGTAGCTGGATCTGATTTTGCGGAAATCAGTAAGTTAAAGAAGCAGTTGGCAAAAGAGTTCAAGATGAAGGACTTAGGCACAGCGAAGCAGATTCTTGGTATGAGAATCATCAGAGACAAACAGAAGGGAATTTTGCAGTTGTCTCAGGCTGACTACGTTGAACGGGTTTTGAAGCGGTTCAACATGAGTGATGCTAAGTCAGCTAGCACACCTTTGGCTAGTCATTTTCGATTATCCAAAAAGCAGTCTCCCAAGTCAGAAGCAGAGAGGAATAACATGGCCAGTATTCCATACGCTTCAGCTATTGGAAGCTTGATGTATGCAAGGTTTGTACAAGACCAGATATTGCATATGCAGTGGGAGCAGTCAGCAGGTTCATGTCCAATCCAGGAAAGACTCACTGGGAAGCAGTGAAGTGGATATTGCGATATCTACGAGGTACCACAAACAGATGCCTTTATTTTGGAAAAGGTGAAGTGAATTTACATGGCTATGTAGATTCAGATTTTGCTGGTGAGATAGATCACAGAAGAAGCACTACTGGTTATGTCTTTGTAGTAGGTACTACAGTAGTCAGTTGGATTTCGCAGATACAGAGGATTGTAGCGTTATCTACTACAGAGGCTGAGTATGTAGCCGTGACAGAGGCTAGCAAAGAGATGATTTGGTTACAGGGTTTGTTGGCAGAGTTGGGATTCGAGCAAGGGAAGAATGTTTTGCATAGTGATAGTCAGAGTGCTATACATCTGGCGAAAAATTCAGCATTTCATTCGAGAACCAAGCATATAGATCTTCGTTATCACTTTATCAGATCTCTATTAGAGGATGAAGTATTAACACTTAAGAAGATTCAAGGAAACGAGAATCCGGCCGACATGTTGACCAAAGTGGTGACAACAGAGAAATTGAAGTTGTGCGCAACTTCAGTTGGTCTTCAAGCTTGAAGACATAAATGAGGGCACCGAGCATTGATCATTGATGGAGTTGATTGATGAAGGCAAAGTCGTCAAGTGGGAGATTGTTATATATTGGCATATATATATAATATGACTACTTTGTTATATTAACTTGTCCCACATCGGAAGATTGGGAAACCCACATCTATATCCTCACCTATAAATATAGGGCTTCTCCTATTAAATTGTGTACACAAAAATAGAGAGAGAGAGTTAGGAATAATATACGTTTATATTATTCCGGTGATACAGGCGTGAGTATACACAGTGTGTGTGCGTGTGTGATCTGCGAATCACCCCCTTGTAATCCTCTCAGTGATTTTTTAGTGAAACGGTGCTCTCCGTGGACGTAGGCTTATTTGGCTGAACCACGTATATATTCTTGTGTCGATTGTTTGGTGTGTTTGTGTGCGTTTTCTGATTTGCAGGTGTGCACGGCTTCGTACATAGGGTGTGCGAACCCTAACAAGTGGTATCAGAGCGTTTTCTGATCCTAACAAGTCCCAACAATTGTCCAAATATGCCATGAGTTAAATTAGAAGTGCATTTCAACATTTTGTAGTCTCCATAAGGGGAGAGAATTCTTTTAAAGAATTATACAAAAGTTCACAACCCAAAGTTATAGAATTTCTTATAAAAATGTTATCCCTGCGATAGATCAGCAAAAATGTCGCTTGCTGGGTTATATATATTCTATTGACATGTTCTTGAGTTATATAAAATCGTTGTTGATGGTGAGACGTAATTTTTTTGTTGGAATATCGCATTGATTTACTCCAAAGTTATAGGGTTCCAACTCTCTGATCATAAGGTTGTTAGATTTTATATATGATGGCACCTATGATCGTATTGTTGTTGGTTTTATAAAGAATAAGCTATATTATCTAAACTCTAGGTTTATATATTATCTGAACTTTATGATCATCTTATTGCTCTTGATTTTATGAAGAATAATTATTTACTTGAAAGCTATATTATCCAACCTCTAGGTCTATATATTATCTCAACTTTATAATCTTGTTGATTTTATATAGAAATATCGATTTACTTGAAACTATATGTTTCATCTCTAGCAGTAGAGAGCAAGTAGAAAAAAGATAGGTGTGACATGGTGGTGTGGCTATGGTTGGAGTCTCGTCCCTAGGAAAGTTGGACAAAAGTAAGTGGGGAAAACTACATATAGGGTAATGTTAGTATCTATATTACAAATTAGTAAACATTAAAGTTTCATAATTCATTTTGATAAACTTAAGCAAACTAATTACATAAACAATCATTATTGAGGTTCAAAATACCCTCTGAACACTTCTATAAAAGTACCAAAATACCCTCCTCCACTCCACCGTCCTCCTCCAACCATATGTTGTTTTAACTCTGTATTCTCAAATAAAGATAGAGAGCGGAGTTATAGAGAAATAAAGAGCGTTTATTATGTTTGAGAGATAGAGAGCGGAGGTATAGAGAAATAGATAGATTATTTATTATGTTTGGGAATGAAAGAGAACAAAATAACATTACGTACACGTGACTATTGAATTTGAAATAAAAATTGTGTTAATGTGAACATGAAATGAGAAAGGGACAGGGAGATTTATGATATATATACACATATACATATATATATATATGTATATGTGTATATATATGTATATGTGTATGTGTATCAATGTACAACAGTTGAGGATTTTGTGTCTGGGGATGGAAAAAAATAAAAATAAGATTAGGTACACATACGTGATGGTGAAATGAAAATATTTTATTTATTTATTTATGTCAAGTCTTGAGAAAGGGTTATTTTTGTATGAAATGTAACCATTGCTCTTTGTTAATGTAGTGACTTACGTTATTATGAACTTGATGACTTCAATAAATTCAACTTAGAAGTAACCTTCATGATCACTTTTGCTTTTGGATATATCAGTTTGCAATTTTTTTCTGTTTTTATTTTCGTGCAATTTCAGTGATGGAAAAAGTTGTTTCTTGTTTGGGATGGTTTGGTAGTGGATGTGGTGGGGAGTGGCGGAGGAAGAGATGGAGGGGCGGTGGTAAGGTGGAGGAGGACGGTGGAGGGGTGGATGGTGGTGGAGGGGCGGAGGAGGACGGTGGAAGGGCGGAGGGTGGTGGAGAGTGGAAGAGGAGGGTGGGTAATTTGATATTTTTAAATAAGTGTTTTGAGGGTGTTTAGGACTTCAATAGTAATTGTTTACTTATATTAATTAGTTTTCGTAAGTTTATCAAAATGAAATATGAAACTTTAATGTTTACTAATTTGTAATTTAGATCCACTAACATTACCTATATGTAGTTTTCCAAAGTTAGCGTGCTTATGGTGGTGAAGGTAGACAAGAATACACATTTGTATTGCAACAAAAAAGTGCAAAAGTGGTTTTGTATATGTACAAAGTGTGTAAGCAAATTGAGAAAATTCTTCAAGGATTCCTATGGAGTGGCCCCAATTTGTTAAAAAATAAAGCTAAGATGGAACGGGCTCAAGTGTGTAAGCCTAAAGCAGCTGGAGGGATGGGCATCTAAGATATTCATGTATGGAACAGAGCTTCTATTATGAGACAATTATGGATTTTATGTTCAGATGGCTATGATAATATGTGGAAGGATTGGGTCGTGAATAATTTGATTAAAAGAAAGAGCTTGTGGGAAGTGCAAATTCCAAGATATTGCTCTTGGTTCTGGAGAAAACTATTTCAGCTAAGAGACATTACCCAACCAATGGTGAAGCACAAGATTGGGAATGGTAATCAAACTTTAGCTCTTTTTGATAACTGGCTTCCTTGTGGTCCTATATTTAGATTACTTAATGATTGTCAGAATGGCCAAAGATGGCACCTGAACAAGTACTTTAAGATTTCCTCTCTACTGGTGAATGGGATGTGACAATGGCCTAGACAGTTCTTTAACCTTGTGAACCCCCTTTTTGACCTCTCTAGCCTTCCCAACCCAAATACCTCTTCCTTGGATGGTATTCACTGGCTTCCATCCCCATCCAAACAATTCACTGTTAAGCACACCCTTCTAGACATTAATCCTCCCCCTTCTAACTGTATTTGGCATAAGCTTGTGTGGTTCCCTAATAGAATACCCAAAACACTCCTTTTGTTTATGGTTGGCTATCCAAGGAAAACTCCTCACCAAGGATCAGCCTTGCCTAAGGTACCTAATGCAACCAAATGTGTGTCTATTATGCCTTAAGGGTGCTGAGACTCATGATCACTTGATCAACCAATGCTCATACTCTAGAAACATTTGGGAGATGATACAAAATAAATGTGGTTTATATACTCTTCCTAACTCATGAAAACAACTGATTCTATGGGTTTCATGTAACTGGAAGAAAAAACTTGGAATAAGCATAATCATCTCATGGAAATTAGCTTTAGAAAGTTTCGTTTATCACGTTTGGAAAGAGCGAAATAATAGGCTTTTCAGAGATCAGTTCTTACCTCATGCAAAGACCTTCAAAGCTATGGAGGATGATATTCATATGCGATTGTTTACTGTGAAGTTACCTTTATGCCCATATGCCATGAGTATTTCGTTGGATTGGAGTCTCCCAACATCATTTTATGAAATCAATTCCCAAAATCCTTTATTTTCCTTCCCAAATCACTCAAGCTTTTTTTCTTGTACCCCCTCTGATCGGGCATGAATCTTCTATTCTCATCACAAACCCTTTGATTGATCGGCCGGTGATTGCAGGGGAAACCTTGGTGATTTCACTGGAACAAGCCCTTATTCCTCCTATCCCTTTGCCCAGATCACAACCACTATAGCCACCATCACCATTACCAGTGTTCTTGAGGTTGATTCAGTATTTGTTGAGGTGCCATGATTGACCATTTGGATGATTTTTGTAATTGCAATGAGTTTAGAAGTTTGATTGCAACGGATGAAGGCTTGATTTGCTCCTTAGTGTTGATTGCGTGTAATGGCCAGGGTTTGCTTTGGGGATCTGATGACCATTTTTAGGTGTTGGGCATTTATGCCTTCATTTATTTCTTCCACCCACCTTTGTAATTCTATGGGCTGTTAAGCCCATTTATGTAATTTCTCTTTTTTCTTTTCAATTTAATTTATTTACCCAAAAAAAGAGTTGGTGACTCTATTGGTGGTAGAGCAATAGTTTTGCAAAAGTTGATGTAGCTCAGTATAAAAGTTGGTGGCATATCTGTAAAAAGGTTGGTGTGCACGGTTGGTAGTTCGGGCAAAGCTTGGTGCGCTTTGTTGGTAGTTGGGGTAAAAGTTGGTGGCAAACTATGAAGGTTGGTGGCAAACATGTATGTACGAAGGTTGGTGAGCTCTGTTCGTGGTTGGGGTAAAAGTGGGTGCCTAACTTGTTGTCTGATATTGCAATTGCGTAATTGTGTTGTATATAAGGCTTTGTTCACTTGAAAGTTACATCATTTAATTTCTCTGATCATATCCTTAGCGCCATTTGCTACTAAAAAAATATTATTTAATTTAAGCGTTTGCACGTGAAAAAAAAATGTAATATATATAGGTAAAAGTGAAGGTTGCTTTGATCAACATGAGGAAAAATATGTTAGATAGGAGAATATGTAATATATATAGGTAAAAGTGAATGTTGCTTTGATCAATGTGAAAAAAAATATGTTAGATAAGAGTCAAGATTACTTTTCACCAATATGATATTATGATACTATGAAAGACTAACTTAATCACGTGCAATCCAGGTGCAATGCACGTGTAATCCATGTGCAATTCACATGATGACAAACATATAACGTAGATAAAAGTAAAGGTTGCTTCGATCAACGTGAAGACAAATATGTTAGGTAGGATTCACGTTTATTTTTTACCAATACAATATTACGATACTATGAAATGAAAGGTAGGTAAAAGTGAATGTTATTGTTGTTAGGACGTTGGTTACAGATAAGTAGACTCACGTTATCCTTGTGGTTTATCTTGACGTTTCACTATTATTATTATTATTATTATTATTATGTGGTTTATCTAGATATTAGTTACAGATAGGTAGACTCACGAAGATATTAGGAGAATGAAGTTTAGTTCATCTTTCCACTCGGTGATAAATATAAACCTTTGTTGTGTTATGGCCATGATCTAGGAAAGAAGTTACAACAGACCATAGGTCCAAAGGATGGGCTTGCGCCGGGCCCTAGTTTGTTGTGTATCGACTAACTTATCGGGGATTTGGGGGCGTAGGCCCCCTGATGTACGGTAAATGGTGATTTTGGTATTTTACCAGTACATATGAATTATGTGTATATATACATCATTGTAACTCTAATTCGGTTATAAGCAAATACAAAATCTGCTCTGGTGGACGTAGGTTCAAATCACGTATAATCCTGTGTGTTCTTGATTCTTTACTATTTATTGTTTGCGATTGATCCATAGTTTCAACAACCTCTAATTAACATGCATACCTAATTGCAAATGTGATACTGTGACAGACATACGTAATAAACGTGAATATGATATTTTAATAAATTTAGGTTAGTAGTTTACAAAGGTTAATTGTGTGGTTGGTAGCACAATAATCACTGATTTATTTAAATAGGGTTCCAACGGTCGAATCATACCATTGTTAGTTTTATATATGATACCAATCCTATTATCATACTATTTTTTTTTATTTATAAAAAATACTAATTTATACATGGTGTCAATTTTTATATAAAAATATTAATTTACTTGAAACTTATATTGTTTAATTAAATAGCTAGTAGAAAAACTTTGTTGGTAATTGTTAAATGTAAAGTGTGGCAGGAAGTAGACAATAATACAAAAGATGGCGGCGTTGTCTAGAAAAGTTGGTATAGTGATAATAAATGCAGAAGTTGGTGGTTGGTTGTTGGATAGTTCTGCAGAAGTTGGTGACAGATAATACAGTCTTGTCTGTTGGTGGTTGGAAATTTCTGCAGAAGTTGGTGGCAGGAAGTAGAAGTTGGTGGAGCACAATTTGTTGTAGTATGCAAATACATTGTATTTGTTGCAGGGAGCAAATGCATTGTCTATAAATAGTTATTTACTTCAAAGTTACATTGTCCCAGTACATTGTCTATACTATTTACTTTAAAGATATATCGCGACATATAGTTAATGCTGGACAACAAAAGTCACATTTTCGTCAATTTTTTTCTTGTCATTCACCCATCTCTCCATTGTATATTATTTTTTCATCATTTGATCAATTTTTATTGTTCCCATGAAGTTGAAACCTGCTCAAAATTGTATTGAGCATGAAGAAATTAAGGAGATGGATTTTGTTGGAATGGGTGGAGTGGAAAAAAGAAGGGTTTGTTTTTGTTGGGAATAGGTGGAATAGGCAAAAAGGGGGTTCAACCGCAGTGTGTGATACCACGTGAGTTTGGATTGCAGTAGGAGGGGTTTTGATGAAATCTAAAAGGACAACTACAATTGGCTTGGTTTATAACCCAACAATCATCGATCTCTTCAACATAACATTCATTTCTGGTTGAAGGAGAGGAAAAAAATAAAAATATTTCTCAAGGTAACATATGAAACAAAAGGAGATCAAAAGGTGGACCGCACTTCACTTGGCTTGTCATTGTTGATTCGGCCGCACCACTGAAGAAAAGAATATATATATATATTAGACGCAATATTTTTCAGTTCCATCAAGCTTGAATACGAAGGAGTTGGATATGTGATTTTTGTACAATTCTTCATTGTTTCTTGAAATGTATTGAATTTTAATCGCATAAATTTCATTCAACTATGTGTTTTAAGTGTGTTAGAAACTTCTTTTTCCCATTCCATTTGTATCAAAATAAATATAAAAAAAATTGAGAAAAATTATTCTACCATGAACGAATTTGTATTTAAGAATTTCTCTTTTCCTTCCGTCTATTTGGTCTTGTGCTACAAATGTTGAAAAACAAAAATCAATTATTTTAGTGGATATGATGAACCGTTTCTCTGCCCAAGAGAATTCTACTTTCTATGTAATATTTTTAAGTCGAGAGATTCGGCAAACTAAAACATAAGAATATTATAACAACCTAAAAATTTACAAAACCGAAAGGATGCTATTTTTTATTAGGTGTTGGTTGGTTTAAGTGATCAGTGTTTTAGTTGTTTGTTAATTTAGATGGGTTAGGTGTTTTTAGCTATTTGTTGGTTTAATAATGAAAGTAGATCGTGACTGTGTCCATCACTTCACTTTAGTGTTTGCTTATATAATTTGTTAGGAAATAAGATACATTCCAAACATTCTAGCCTTCTAGGTGAATTGGGACTCTATTTCCTTCTAGTGATTTGGGCCTTAGGCCTATTCGAGTTTGGGCTAATTGGGCCCATGTGATTCTGTCTTAATTTTCGGGGACGTGTATGACTTTCTATTTGATTCTAGGGATTTGGGCCTATGGCCTATTTGAGTTTGTTTGGGCCAAATTGGGCTTGTGATTTTATCTTCATTTTCAGGCCGAACGACTGAACTATCTCTTCATTAATTCATTTTGATCCGATTCCAACAGGCATACACGTGACACCTAATTTAACTACCAACGTTTCTAATTGAATAAATTACGTTTTTTCTTTCTTTCTAGATTTAAAGAAGTATTCTTAAAAAAACATAAATAAAACGGAATTAATGAAATAAACAAGAAATTTAATTGAGTTAAATTCTTTCCAAGATGTTGCTTTGAAGGGTAATTTGTCAAATAATGGATATATATACATTTTTTTATTACTATAAAAATTTGTATAATTTGTGTATGTATTTCAATATAGCTACTTAATTATTATAAAAAGTTGCAGGATGTACTTCTGTAAAGGCTAATTTGTTAAAAAACAAATGCTCTTTTTTATGTACTATACAAACTTTAGCATTTGTTTATCTATATTTCAGCTTCGCTTCTTAATTATTGTAAGAATTGCTAGGACAAATTTCAACATTTTAAATCTAAAAATTATGAACTAGTGATTTTTTCTATTTTTCTATTTTTTGGGAAGCAGAAGCAATATAACTATAGAAAAACATTCAAAACTTTTAATATTAAATTTTACATCGAGACACCTTCTTTTAACAGATATATAAAAATAAACCAATAAAATTACCTTTAATGTATAGCTCCCCTTGAGCATTTTGTTTTATAGTTAAAGATGTTTGGTATGTTTGATATCATTTCTCAACCATAAAATTATATTCAGATATTTATGTAAAACATTTAGTTTTAGTTTTTTCTTTTCAAATATATGGAAAATGAAGAAAAAACCCATTATCTTTTGTATGTATTTTTTAACCTTTTTGGTATTTTAAATCAGAATTTATTTTATATTAATGTTATCTCATGATTTGTGTGACAATAGAGCCTTTGAAAGTTTTTATATATCTTTGATACTTGTACCAATGTATGGGTTTCTAAACAAATTGCTTAGACATAGTTTATTAAAATACTAATATGCAACAAAATTTAATTATAAACTCTTTTTACTCATTAAAATAAATCCTCGTTGTGCTAAATTGCTCTCACATTATCAGTCTCAGCGCAAAATTTAAGTACAAAAACACAATTGCTTGTTCAACAAAAAATGCTACTCGTTAGAGAATAAAAATTTTCTCTAATAAAAAACTAATTTATAGATACACATCTAAAATAAAATCTTAACCAGAATAGGAAGTTAAAGACACAATTCCTAACATAATTTTATATATGTTTTTCTTTTGAATAATTGAATACTTGTTAACCTCATTTTTACCTTTTTTTTCTTTTGTGTTATTGGAAGAAACTCATACATCCATTCATTAACCACTCTAAAGCTCGAATCCTTACTAATAATGTCAGCTCATGATACAAAAACTTATCTATACAAAATATTTTCAATATTAATAAGGGATGCATGGGCTTGTGTTGAAGAGGTCATAAGTATAATTAGTTCACCTTAATGGTATAATTAGGTATCTCATCAACCAAATCAACTCGATCGAGTTAAGACTTGATAGAGTTAAAGTTGATAAACGTACATTTGTGGTTACATTTGGTTTGATGGTTTGATGCTTAGCATAATCACCACATAGATAAACATTGTGTTGATGGTTTGCATGATCACCACAAATAAACATTACGTTTGTGATTAGAGTTGGATTAGAGGTGAATACATACATATGTTAATTAAGCAAACAAAAATTTAGGTTAGTCGTTGACAAAGTTATGTGGTTGGTACTTGGTAGTACAATAATCACTAATTTATTCAAATAGGGTTTCAATTCTCTTATCATGCCATTGTTAGTTTTATATGATCATACTATTTTTATAAAAAATATTGAGTTATATAGGATCTCAACTTTTATATTTACTTAAAAGTTATATATGGTCTCATTAGAGTGCAAGTAGATTTATTTATTTACTTTTGTTGGTGGTTGTAAAAAGTAAGGTGTGATAGGAAGTAAAAAATAATACAAAAGATGTTGTCGTTATGTATAAAAGTTGGTAGTGCAGAATAAGTGCAAAAGTTGGTGGTTGGTTGTTGGATAATTTTGCAAAAGTTGGTAGTGGATAATGCAGTCTTGTCTGTTGGTGGCGGGACAATTCTGCAGATGTTGGTGGCGGACAATTTATTGTAGTGTGCAAAAGTTGATGTGGCTCAATACAAAAGTTGGTGAGTTTGTTGGTAGTTGGCTCAAAAGTTGGTGGCGAGCTATAGCGTTGGGGTAAAAGTGGTTGTCTAACATCTTGTCTGATATTGCAATTGCGTTATATATATAAAGATTGATTTACTTGAAAGTTACATTGTTCATAGTTATTTACTTTAAAGTTACATCGTTACGATTCTCTCATCCCTGGATAGTAGAAGTCATCTTCCATTCAAAAAAATTCTTTTTTCCACATACCTCTCCATCATAGATTATAATGTCATTTAATCAATTTTTGTTGTACGATGAAGTTGAAAAATGTTCAAGAATGTCTTGAGCACCAAGAAAAGAGTTGTTTTTTGTCCGATATGGGTGGAGTAGGGAAAAAAGAAGAGTTCATTTTTGTTGGGAATGGGTGGAATAGGCAAAAAGGGGTTCAACCGCAGTATGTGACCTAGTGTAAATTTGTGAGACATTCTAAGTTTGGGTTGCACTGTAACCGCACTTGGCTTGGCCTGTCATTGTTGATTTGGTCACACCAGTGAAGAAAAAATATATATTATACATTGCAGTATTCTCCTGTTGTGGTCGAGTTTGCATGCGGAAACAATTGGATAGGTAATTTTTGTAGGTTTCGTGTAATATACCGAGTTTTAATTGCATATGTTTCATTCAACTATTTGTTCAAGTTAGAGTGATAAACTCCCCTTTTCCATTCTCTTTGTATTAAAATAAAAATAGTATTGACAAAAATTATTCTACCACTTGTATTTAATAATTTCTCGTTATTTTAACGTGCAATAAGCGTGCACGGTGCGTTCAGTGAGTTGTCTTGTCTATGTGGGGGAGTTGTCTTGTTATTTTATATTTCATTGAACATGTGGAGATAAACTATATATAAATTGACTAAAACTTTAAATTACCTTATTGTTCATCTCATGCATTTAACGTGCTGGTCAAATTGATAAAAACAAATATGTTAGTATGGCGACAATAAGTGCAAAAGTGGGTGTTAATCTGTACAAAAGTTGGTCGCTCTATTGGTGGTTGGATAGTTTTGCAAAAGTTGGTGGTTGGACAATGAAGTCTTGTTTGATGTTGCAAGGGCATTATATATAAGAAGTTCTTTATTTCAAAGTAATATCATAAATATATACTAGTTGCAAGTGCATTGTATATAAACAGTTGTTTACTTCAAAGTTAAATCGAGAATGTGTACAAAATTGGTTGTTGGATAGTTCGAGAGAAATTGGCAGCGGACAATGCAATCTTCTTTAATATTATAAAAATGAGTGGCTTTGTGGGGGGATAATTCACTGTTGTCTCATGTTGCAAAAGTGAGTGGTACTGCAGAAGTTGATGACGAATAATACAGTCTCGTTTGATGTTACACGTGCATTATATTATATTATATATATATATATATATATATATATATATATATATATATATATATATATATATATTGACTTCAAAATTACATCGTTACAATTCTCTGATCATATCTTTAATGCTTGATAGTAGAAGTTATATTTCCCTTATTTGTCATCAACCCATCTCCCTATCATAAATTAGTTTTTCATTTGTTGATTGATTTTTGTTGTACTTGAAACGTGTCTTGAGCACCAAGACAAGAGTTGCATTTTGTTGTAAATGGGTGGAGTAGGAAAAAAAATAAGGTTTATTTTTGTTGAAAATTGGTGGAATGGGTAAAAAAGTGAAAATGAATAAAGAACTCATAGAAAGATTTAAAATATTATTAATTCAAGAATAAATCTATTATTTTCTACTCCCTCAGTCCCATTTTAAGTGTCCACTTTGGGGAATCCAACTTTTTAACTGGATAACTTTTAGTATTTTTTATTGTATGGGTAATATATGAAACTTAAAAAAAATATATATCTCAAATTTTCAACTTAGTGAAACTAAAGTCTAATTCAAATAAAACTATTATCTTGATTAGATGTAGAAGATTTTTCACACAATTGCAAATGGTGCGTTTGGATAGATAGTTTTTGCTCTTGTTTTTGTTTTTTATTCTCCAACTGAGAGCAAAAACGTGTTTGGTAAGTAAAAACCGAATTCCATTTTCATGCACAGTAAAAAAAAAACATGATTCTCATTTGAGTCCAAAATGAGAACATCAAAATGATGTTCTTTTGAGTTTTCTGCACTGTAGTTGGTAGAAAGCAAAAACGTGTCCTGAGAATCATTTCCCAAAAATAGGAAACTCCTCTCCAAAACTCTTTTTCTCTCTTCTCTCGTCTCTCGTCTCTCGTCACCTCTCTTTCCACGAACCCATCGATTTCCAGGCGTCTCCGTCATTGGTTTCTCTCTCTCTCAAAAATTCATGGCCTCTCCGTTGGTGGCTATCGGCGACATCGCCGCCGCGAACTCCACCGCCCTTGGCCGCATGGTGTCGGTGTACAGCGAAACAGAACAGTCATCTGGATCACTCTCTGCCCCTCCCTTCTGTACTCAAACGCCCCTTCAAGGTCGTTAATGGTCCTCCTAGTTCTGCTGCCGACAATCCAGGTCCACACATCTCTCAAGCTCGCGACAGCTCTAGGGCTTCGATTTGGGCCATTTCGGGACAACACTAGCTTCGATTTGGGAATCGCACTTCCTCCTCAAGCTCAAATCAGGTTCGTTTATTTGCGTATCTTGTATCTATAGCTGCGTGTGTGTGTGTATATGTATGTGTCTGTGTAATCCCACTCCCCTTGCCAAGTCAAAATTTTGAACTTCTCTAGAGTTTGTTTCATACCCAACTCTTATTTTGTTTCCGTTGCGGGCGGTGATAGGTTGCGCGGGTGTTTGTTTGGAGGATAGGGATATGGAGGGGTTGTTCAAGGTGGGGAGTGTGGAGGAGGCCATTGAGATTTTGCTGCCGCGGACACCGGAGAAGATGAGGGAGTTGATGAGGTTGACTTTCTTTAAGCCGCCCAAGACCATGCCCTCTTGCTTTCTCAATGATTTCATCGATTTGAGTCTCTGACTTTTTTTATTTATTTATATGATTAATGGTTTTTATTGATTGATTTGTTTTCAATTGGTCATCTACACATAATTCTTACATTGAAAATCACGAAATTGGTGTTTTAGGATTGAAATTTAATTTTCTAAACCATATAAAGCTTTGATTGAAAGTATCAAATTTGAAAACAATGCAAGGGGTTAACTCCAATTCAGACTCAGCTATTGTGTTTTGCAATTGATATTCCAGCATGGCTGTTGAGAAATGGGGTCCTTAGCACAAACTCATGAATTATTTAAAAACAGGGAGATAAAATTGATATCCTAAAAAATTAAGCTTCACTAAGAAAATTAAATAGTTCTAGGAACATCATGCTGATTTGAGGGAATAATGTTATATTGTGGTTTGCTTTGTGCTTTTGCATAGTCAGTCGATAACATCGAAGTACAATGTTTTTCTTTTTTTTTTTTTCTCGCGAAGTACAATGTATTGAGGAACTATATAAGGATGAACCAAGTTGGTAAGTTTTTGCTAATAAGCTACTTTTATTTATCATCAAATGATCGTGCAAGGGAGTGAATAATTGAGAAGACACACTCCGAAGGATGAATGTTAAGTAATATGAGTTATGTAGAAGAGATGATTGAGAAGGAATTTAAGAGACCATTGCCAAATGTAGCGTTCTACGATATGTAGCTTTCTAAGCATGTTCACAGTTTCAAATCAATATTAGTCATGAAATATATATTTGTGTCTGTGATCCTCTCATGTATACTTATATATACATATCTATATATGTCCATACACCTTCATAGGAATCTCTCACATGTATCATCACATAGACCTTCATAGGAATCTCTCACATGTATCACAGTTTTAAGGTTGGGAATGGTGATAGAAGGCAAGTTAAGGTTCAACCTGAAGTGGTTGTTTTTTATGCAGTTGGTTGTTGTCCTTGTTAATCTGGCGATAGATACGGCGCTGTAGCCAATGGAGCAAAGGAACTGAATGTAGTCTTGTGTGCTGATATTGTATATCAGCCCTGGATTTAGTGCTCTATCGGGATTCACAAGCCCACCACCAATGTCGAATGGATCAGCTAACTTACTAGTATAGCCCTGCTCAGTTATG
This sequence comes from Cornus suecica, assembly GCA_963922005.1. Classification (NCBI taxonomy): domain Eukaryota; kingdom Viridiplantae; phylum Streptophyta; class Magnoliopsida; order Cornales; family Cornaceae; genus Cornus; species Cornus suecica. The sequence continues at coordinate 36,181,736 of OY998248.1, forward strand.
TCGGCGCCATCTGTTCCCGTTTGTGATGTTGCAGGTTGAATGGATTCACACTTGCGTCAGTTGGCCGAGGTCTGGAGGGATGTAGTTATAATATTTACGAAATGTGACTCACCGGTGGTGACAAGGGCTGATCTTTATGGCTGCAGGAGACCAATCTCGGTGGACTGATTTTATGAGAGCTGCGATGCCAGCGATGTGAGGACATGCCATTGAAGTCCCCGATAGCATTGCGAATCCACTACTGTTCTCTATGTCCTCCGGTGGATATGCAGCTAAAATGTTCACTCCCAAAGCTGCTATGTCTGGCTGCTTCGATTGATCAAACGCCAGAGATCAAATCAGGGAAGAATGACATTTTAAACAAATAAAGAACAGCAGAGAAGCAACAGACTCGATATTACTGCTGGAGGACAGAAGGAAGGCATCCATTAAAAGAGGTATATATCCAAATTCTTCCAATGTATTGCTCGTGGGAAATGGAACACTTTGAATATTTTTTATTTTCTGGTGCATAATGAAGCAATACATTTTTTCTAGCTGCACTATAAACCACTAAATTACAGGCACTAAAAAAAGTTTATATCTTAAGTTTTGATATTTTATTTTTACTAGTTCTGCTGATCTAATTTCTTGTGCATTTTGTTTGACTCAATTGTATCTATGGAGTGCGATGCTAAGCTAAATACCATACCATTTGCCTTGTCCTACAAGTATCATTCATCAGAAGATGTGTTTTTTTTTTACGTATTAGCCATTATCATATTAGTGTCTTCTTAATTGTTCTCTATTTGAACATATCCTTCCGAAGACCAAGATGGTCACCAACTGTACTTACTTGAAACAATAGACACAGTTTGTGTTACTAGAAAAAATACATTATTACTGGACTTTAATTTGTTGGCCATACCTTTAATACAGATGGAGACATGGAACTAGGTCCTCTTGATGAGAAGTACGCAACTTGTGGCGATGCGATTTCCCCAATGACAGTCTTGGGAAAACTCAGCTTCACTATTGGAAAGCTTCACAAAAAATGCTTCACAGTTAATTTTCTTATAATTATCCTGCTCATGTCTTTAACATGTTAGAATCTCCTTACCTTGCTTTTCTGATGTAGGATAGGAGTTGTGTCCCTACTTCATAATCTACTTTAATGCAAGGGATTACATCACACGAGTCAATCTGATCATCCCGAAGCTGTGCATATATGAGCGCAACGCCTCCTGCTTTAGCCACAACAGTTGAGGCGGAAAAAATGTCCCCGTCTATCTGAATTTGAGAAACAGAGAACGACATTTCCAGTTGCTAAAGTTTTGTTGAGACTTCCAAGCTGGCAATCCCTGCTAGACAGCATGTGAAACAATTATGACAAGGCACTACAAAATGGAACTCTAGGAGTGAAAAAAAAGAAGATGAAGAAGAGAAAGAAACGAATCTCACGCTGAATCATCTGTAGAGACCACAGCTATGCGATCCGAGTATACTAGGCCAGTAAATCCGTTAATGTGTTTTCCTGTATCAATAGATTGGCCCTGCAAAAAAGCAAAACTATTGAACATAAATAATCCCCAATATATGACAATAAGCAAAATTGATTTTGTAATTTTGTTTCTATTCTGTTTTACTATTTTTTTTTTTGTTGTGTTTCCATTAATATTCATGGTCATTGTCTTTGCTGAGTTGTTTTAACAGCTTAAATGATGTTGTTTGCACTGCTAAGGGGGTTTTCTACATTCCACGCACTCATTGTGGCGGCTGCTTCTCTCTATATATTACTCTTCTCCGATCTCTTTGACGAGGGTTCACCTAATGAATTGATAACTAAAAGAAAGTCTACATTCTCCGACACAGTATTGGGGGTATGTTGTTGAAGGAGTAGTAGTTTGAACTATCATATATGGTGATGATTTAGGGACACAAATTTTGTAGTTGAACTCTTGTTGGGCTTGTTTCATTTGTGGTTTATGGTATAAGAAAGTACATTATGTGCAAATCTTACAATTAAGACTCATAATTGCAATCTTAGATTATGAGTTATGCCTATGAGAGGTACAATGAATGCAGTTCGCGATACAATATATTCGGCCATGTAATAATATATTCAGATATGGGTATATACTAAATGATTGTAAAACATTATTGAATTTTCATCTCCATAATGGGATATGTTGGAGGACAAAGTCTTGGATATGTCTTATGATATTGGATATCTTGTGATAATTATTTTTTAGTATGTCTTGTGATAGTTCTTGCTATCAGGTGAAAAAAATAAATTTGGACTTGTCATTTTTATGGGGAGGTGTTGCCAAATTTTTTTCATTTTCAGAAGTATTCATGATGAACAATACCAACTTGTCATAGAAGATATTTGGTAAAGAAGTGTCTTTCAATTGTCATTTTGCTAATTAATGTCTTCATATCCATTTGATTATTCATTTACTTAATTCATTAAAAGTTGAATACTTGTATAAATTAAGTGGATTGGTCTAATGGAATTAAATCTCATTTAAATAGACATAATATCAAATTAATGACATTAAACTTATCACTGAACAAAAAATATATTTAAAAAAAACATATTAAAGCCAAAATTTCAGTAAAATTTTTTTAAAAACAATTCAACTCTGCCAAACATGTTTTTCTGTTTCTGTTCTCAGAAATCCAGGGAAAACAGACGCTGCCAAACATGTTTTCCTGTTTCTGTTCCCAGATATTTTGAAAAAACAAGGTCTGCCAAACGTGTTTTTTGTTTTATGTTCCCGAAAATTTTTTAGACAAAATTTCTAACCAAACATGTTTTTGTTTCCGGATTACCCCTAAGACAAGAACAAGAAAGTTTTTTGTTCTCGAGGGAAAAAAAACAAAAAACGAAAACACTAGTTTCCAAACGCACCCAAAATGTTTGGTGACTGCTCGTAGCTGTTGCACTCGCACAACGACAACAATTTCTCATGCGACTACACTTAAGACTCTAGTGACTTCTACACTCCCCCAACAACAACAATTTTTCACGACAATATCAAGATGAAAGTTATTTTTTATTTTTTAAATATTAATAAATTTAATATATTTTTTAGTAATTTTTTTTGTACTTCAAGTTTTTTAAGCGTGTGAAGTCTTAATCTAAAGGGGTCTCACATTTGCTTTCGTCTAAGGCCCCAACTTATTTTCAGGATTTCAGGGCCGACCCTGAATCAACGTGAATAAAAATATGTAATATAGGTAAAAGTGAAGGTTGTTTTCATCAACATGAAGAAAAATATTATGATACTTTGAAAGATGAGCTCTTCTTCAATTTGATGTCAATTATTGTTGACGCGATCTTCGTTCTTCTGATAAAATCCCGGCATTTCTACACACAACATATGATGTTATTATCTAGTGCAAGAAGGCAATAAATATAAACTAGGATGTCTAATTGAGAATTACACACACACACACACACACACATATATATATATATATAATGCATGTTTAATATATTGACGACCTTATAAGAGCTTCTGCAACTGTTTCTCCATCCTCCAAGGGCTTTTGCAATAATGTCATACCAATTGTGACAAGGTTTTTTATGTTCTTCTTGGTTGAGATATTGAGCGACGCAGTGTTGCCTTGTAGCTCATCCTCCTACAAATATATTGACCATCATTATCACCATCAAGAACTACTCAATCATTAACAAAACATATATAAAAAGTCCACATTTGACTTTTCAACAATTGTTTTGATAGTTTGTGTTTCATATTTTGTCATTTGATAATGTAATATAGTTGTAGTTTTTAGTGGAGCCCATTTTTTTTTGAAGTTAATAAAGAGGGATAATTTGTGAAAGTATATGATAATATTGTATTGCGATTCGAAACTGAATAACAAATTTGGGACAAGTAAAGTAGGCAAAGTGGATAACTAAATTGGGACAGAGGGAGTAATATATAAGAAATCAAAGATAGAACCATACTTGAATACGAAGATAGTTGTGCTTAGTGTTGAAGGATATAATATTTAAGTTACACCATCTCTAACAGCTTTAACTTGAGTGAATGCATCAATGATAGGACATTTTCCGTTATGGTGCAACCATTTGAGTACTCCCCATTTTGCAGCTTTACCAGCACTATATTTCATGTCCCTTTTCAATGTCCCAGTCCCTAGAGAGATGACTATAAATTTGCCATAATCTGAAGGCTTTAGAGGGAAAAACTCTGAATTTTCTTTGAGTAGCTTTTGGGATTCTCTACTCATAGCCAACAATGCCTGAAACATATCAATTAATCCTTTCAATATATTTTTGCATTGTTCTAGCCACCGACTATAGTTTAAGTTGATATATATATATATACACACATACATACATGTATTATATATGTATGTATGTATTGAGAGAGATAATTAAGGGAGTTACTGGATTGCTGGTGGCAACAACTAGCACCATCGACAAGGTTCTAAGTCCTCAAACACCTTCGAGTATCGTGAACTTCGAAATAATGTGGACGGAAAAATGTAGGTGTGGATGTTAAGCCAATGCAAATGTTTGACATCATTGCATCCTTTGAGATGTCTGATTTTCCCTGTCACAAGGTAAATATATGCTATGTTAGTTAAACAAAACGATTTAGGGCTTGACAGTCAAATAAGTACTTCAGCTGATTTATATGAATGGATCGAAGGTTGATATCGCCATAATGTTATTAAGATCACATTATTTCAGTACTTACATACATAGAATCATTTAGATGTTAAAATGTATGACTCCCTGTCATTATTCCTTTGCTAATTTTTTTTGGGACAATGCTTGTCTCAAGTCATGGAAGAAAGAAGTCATTTCATGTGATGTGGTCCAATTAAAAATTGGGCTATTAACAAAAACCCCACTTGATTCATTTATTTTAACAAATACCCCCATGAGGTGTTGAGATTCTAGGAGATTAGAAGTAAATAATCGTTTGTGATTCTTTCCATTCTTAGAATGATTGCCTTGCTGTATATTAGCTATGAAATCATGCTTAATTATGGGTGATTGATTGTATAACTTAATTGTAGGAGATCATCCTCTATATATAGATTGTACATCGATAGACAAACATATGAATGAAAAAAATATATCATTCTTCAGTCCTATTTTCAACTTGGTATCAGAGTAGGTTAATCCCTGCAATTTTTTATTTATTTTTCCATTCATAATATCATTCATCACCCAGAAATTCATCACCAAATAGCTAGAAATTCTTACCCAGGCCACCCAAATTGCCCAAATACCCAATTTCTTACCTGCCAGAATATCATCACCAAAAGGTAAACCGTTGCACCAAAGTACTGCCGCATTCGGACAAAAAAGATCCGTCACTAAGCCGCTGGTTTTTATTTTCTCATATTCACTCCGATCGACGAGAGAAGGTAAACCAATGCGTTACGCTTCTGCTCATCACTGGAGTCGCCTGAGTCGTCCGCCTTTACGCCGCCTCACGATTTCACCGCCTTTACGCCTCAGACTCTCCATCAACCGCTACGTTACACTTCTGGTTTTTTATTTTCCCAAAATGATTTCTCTTCTCTGTATTTGTGTTTTCTAAAAAAAAAAAAAACGAGTGACAAAATTAGTGAATCATCTGGATCCAAATCCATACATGTTATTGTTCAGTCTGAGGGTGTCTTTAATGCTGGGATCACTCTCACGGAGACAAATTATGATACATGGTCTAAGTTGATGGAGATGCAGATTGCTGAAAGGGACAAGATCTCTTATATTCGTAGAAAAAAACCACCTGCAGAATCAGATGAAGGGTATGAAAAATGGTATGCTGAAAATCAAAAAGTTAAAAGGTGGCTATTAATGTCTATGTCACCGGAAATTATGAAGCGCTATTTACACTTGCCCACTACTTATGAAATTTGGGATGCTCTTTCAAAAGCATTCTATGATGGAACCAATGAATTACAGGTGTTCACTTTGAACCAAAAGTCCTTCACTGCCAAAATACAAGGGAAAACACTATTTATTTATTATGGGGAGCTCATTGAAATATTCCAAGAACTGGATTATCGTGATAAGGTGGTCATGAATGATCCTGACGATGTCAAAGCATACCGCAAATCCATTCAGCGATTACGGGTTCACATATTCCTCGCTAGATTGGATGAGGAATTTGATCAATTTTGACGCGAGATTTTGTGGAGTGATTGATAGGTGTCAAATATTAAACATTTTGACCCAGTAACTCACTATTGTTACGTTCTTTCATTCTATTATTTGGTATTTTTATTACGTTTGTGTGTTAAGGCATGTTTCAGGAGCTTAATGAAGAAATTGAGCTAGCTTCGATGAATTAATTGAAAAGTATGTTCTTTCTATCCAAGAGGAGAGTCAAAGAGGCAGTCCGAGACAAAAATGACTCCCGGAGGGAAAAAATAGAATTTTCAGAAGCCGTCATCTTCAGCAAAAAGTATTATGGGTTTAAGACGATCGTTTTGGTGCATTCACGAAGGAAATTTATTTTCCACAAAATACCTACGCTTTTAGTTTCAAAAAGTGGTTGGAAATCACATTTCTATGCTTGAATCTATGTTTGGAGGTACATTTGGGACCTATGCTTGAAGCGTAAGTGCAACAACTTTTGGTGGTTTTTTGTGGATATTTCCTGTTTCACCCTTGGCTCAATTGGAAGACGTGCCTGCGACTCCAGACCTCTATATACATGTATATACACTTATATATATGAGAAGTTAGGCTTTGCATAAGTGTTAGAGTGAAAAGACTGAAAAATGTCTCTCTATACCATTGCCTATATATACACGATCGTATATCAGAGTTAGGGTTGGTTGGTTTTGTGAGACGTTCGTAGAGGCTGGTTCAGAGGTTTATTCATTCATACTTGCTACTGTTGAGAGCCATATTCAAACCTAGAGATCCGGAGAAGAAGACTATGAAGAGCGTTTCTACATCAACGATGCAGTCATTGTCTTCCATGGCTAACTAACTCGGTATCTAGGGTTTTCTAGCAAAACCCTAGCCAAGTAATGTAGTTCTTTCATTATTTTCAATCGTAAAGAGGGAAAACTGTTGACCATACTGTGATGATTGTAGTAGTTAAAAGACAGTACTGATTTGCAATATAAAATTCTATGTTTGTTCTAAATTATTGTTTTAGATGGAATGAATATATTATTTTGCACAACTATGATTATTGAATATGAGTAGGAACTCGGATGTTTAATTATGGTTTTATACATAATGGTGGTAATGAAACTTGAAACCCTAGGTTGACACAGGTCGTGCCTTGGCGATTTAATATAGATATGTTTTACTTTATTTTCATGCATTAAGAGTAGATTAGAGTAGCATAATTGACATGTACTATTTAGGTTAGTCATGAGACGGGTTGTCACAATCCGGTTGATGGTACTCTTTTTGGGGTCGTATTTAGCTATTTGCGGTACGACCTAATTCACAGTTATGGATCGCCCTTGTACAATTGATACAGTGATGAACTATATTATACGGTTAGTGGTGGAGTGATGAAAACCCTAGTTTTCTCTCTCATTTGAATCACAACCAATTTAATTTGCTTTCTAGATAATATTAGTTAAAATAGATAATTTGGTCGTTGACCACCCAAACAAACAATTTTCTGAAAATATAATTCATTGTTTTTGAATTATTAAAGTGAAAAATCACAGTTTATGTGGGATCGATATCCCTTACTCAAGCCATTTCATATTCTACAACTGATACGTGCGCTTGCGTAGGATAAAATCTAGAGTCATTAAGGTGTTATTTTTAACCACATATTTTTGCACACCTGACGTCGCATTAAGTTTTTGGCGCCGTTGCCGGGGACTAAGCATTATTCAATAGCTTTAGTAGTTTATTTACATTACGTTATTGTATTGTATTTAAAGTTGAAATTTTTATGTTTTTGCAAGGTACTCTGAGAAGCACAAAGGGATTTGGCGAAGCAGTGAAAGTTGCGTTGTTGAACCTCTTGTGAGTTTTAGATTATATTAATTTTTCACATAATTTTAGCTTTATTTATGTCAATAGTTAAAAGAGTTTAGAAATAGTTAGTTTTATTTTCTGAAAAAATAAAAATAAATTCTTCTGTGTTTGTGTAAACTGTCAAAAACTCTGATTTTCACAAATGAGATGAGGTTTTTGAGTGAAAAAGGGACATTGAACAAACCTCACTACAAAGTAGTGAGTCCAGTTGAATTTAGGCCGAAATACGTCGTTTAGGATCTCAAAACTGCGACTTTGTGATTATTAAAAAAAATAAATAAATTTGGATTTTGATAAAATGGGTGACCGAAGAGCCAATATACCAAGGACACCAGCCACATCTTTGAAAGGATACTAAGCACCGAATGCGTATGATTCCTATGTTGATTTCTCAGAATAAGAAGACGCAAAACACTTCGAGATCAAATCGAGCGTTATTAATGTGCTTCCAAAATTTTATGGCCTTAGGATAGATGACCCATACTAGCATATTAATGTTTTCTTAGAGGTTACCTCGACTGTTAGGTATGATAATTTATCTAAGAATTATTTGCGAGTGCGTCTATTTCCTTGGTCGTTGAGAGAAAAAACTAAAAGATGGTACGTCAAATTAGATAAGGCAATTAAAATTGATTGGGAAGCCCTTAAATTTGAATTCATAGTGAAACATTATCCCATAGGAAAGACCTTAGAGGCACAAGATGCAATGAAATACCACCCTATGGTAAGTTTTTGAAGGACCTCTGTACCTAAAAACGTAAAAGCAAAACTAAGGTCCCGAAGAATATTTTGTTGACTGAACAAGTAAGTTCGATCTTGCTGAGTGATACTCCACTTAAGAGGAAAGATCCCGATGCTTCCATTATTTCTTGTGTCATTGGTGACCAAAAGATTAGTAGAGCTCTTGACCTCAGTGCGAGTGTTAATTTATTACCTTACTCAGTCTATCAACAACTAGGGTTGGGAGAGCTCAATCCTACATCGGTGATGGTTCAATTGGCAGACAGATCAACTAAACAACCGAGAGGAATTCTGGAGGATGTCATTGTTCAAGTGGGTAAGTTTTACTACCATGTGAACTTTGTGGTGTTAAAACATGAAACCTGACCACAGATCAAGGAAACATATCTCTGTTATCTTAGGAAGACCATTTTTGGCTACGACAAATGCATGCATTGATTGCAGAACATGGGTTATGGATATATATTTTGGGAATCTAGAGATGAGGATGAATGTATTTGATATCAACCATCAATTACTGGAACCAGCCGAGTGTTTTAATATTGATAAGATGGTTGAGGAAGTGGTACCTCAGAGGAGTCGAGCAAGGAATGACTTGGATGATGTGATTGAAAGATCAAATGCAAAGTTTGACACATGGGAGGAGCCAAGAGATTCGCCTAAATCTCTATTTGTGTCATCAGCAGCATTGGTGCCCGATAACTCACTTTATAAGATTAGGTTATATAATGGCACTGAAGGTCGAGAGAAGAGCTTAATGACGAATAAGTAAGATGTGGAGGCTGTTAGAGATGATTAATTGTCACGAACTTTTAAATAACCTACTAAGAATGACCCCCTCTTAAGGACACCTTTCTAGATGAACCAGTGTTAGGTATACACATGGTAGAAAATCTATATGCCTTGGAAGATCCGCGATTGAGAGATAAGTGTGAGGGGATACGGAGTTGTGCATATAAGGATGCTCGAAGATACATAGCTCGAACAAGAGTACATCATGCTAAGCATGTTCATCTTAAGTTCCTTAAGCTTGGTCGAAAACGGCAATGTAATCCAAAGCTGAAAGTGTTTCTAGGTAAATTTCGGCAAAGATGGGACGGACCGCACAAAGTTAGATCGGTTTACTCACGCGGAGAAGTAGGATTTGATAAAAGGTTCGGGATACATGGGCAGGGATTGAGATATTATGAGGAGATTGATCCGAGACCGGAATTTATGGCATTTGTCAGTTTAATGGAAAATGGTGAATTGGTGAAGGGAACATTACATAAGATATTGAAGGAGGATCTGTTGGACACATTGACCGTGCATGGGGTGAAGTTAGAACATGGTAGAGGAGGTACTTTATATGGTGATTATTGTTCTATATTTGATATCATGGATAATACTAATTGTTCACAGGTGAGAGCACTGAGGGAGTTATTTCTTATATTTTGTCCTATGAGTAGGAGAAGTGTTGCAAAGAGAAAGGGTGTTGGATAACCCTTTGAGTGGCCCTGTCGTGCCAAAGACGTTAAACATTGGTCCTAGGTTGTGAAAGTTAGTTTCTAGCCTAGGTTTGTAGAATAGGATATCATTTAATTTATGTAATTTTAATTCTTAGAGACTGTAGTCTTTTAAGGACAAGTCGTTGCAATTTCAATTCTTAGAGACGGTAGACCCTTAAGGCCACATCTTTGTCTTTGTTTTTTTTTTTTTTAGATATTGTAGGCCCTTAAGGCCAAATCTTTGCTGATTTTATTTTAATTTTGTAGGATTGTAGGCCCTTAGGGCCAAATTATTCTTTATTTCATTAAAAGAAAATAAATAAAAAATTAATTCCTTTTGCTAGATTGAGTAATGATTTCCGGAAAGTGATGATGTATTTCTTCTTCCTTTGCTATGATATTGGGTATTTGTGCTTTGTTGAATATTTTTATAGGTGGTTTGATTCAAGTTTGGGGGGGAGAATGAGCATAAAGAGTTGAAATTCCGAATCTGCGCTTCAAGGGTAACTGTATTCTTTCTCATGAGTATGATTGTTTGTGAACCATGAGGACATGGTTTAATTTAAGTTTGGAGGGAAAATATAGTTATAAGGAATGATTTTTTTAAAAAAACAAATTTTGAAAAATTGAAAATTTTGAAGAAGTCATTTGTTTTCACGCATGAATGTTTTGCATTACAAGTTGATTGAGTTTGTGTATATGATGCATGAGTAGTATGTGATGTGATATTCCCACTGATGAGAGTAATTATTAGATTGAGTTAGTGAAATAATATGGTTTTACATGGGTGAGTGAATTAGTGAAATTGAAATCAAGAAGAACGACTTTTACCTATAAGCACAAACACACATTCATTATGGGAAAAATAGTTAATCTTTGACTATGTAGTTAAAAATTAATTTTGCCACAATAAAAGGGGAGAATGGGAGATGTATGGTTTAAATGGAAAAAATTGAAAAAAATTATTTTGAGAAAATAAAATGCGAAAAGTAGTTCTTTGATCTGAGTAACCAGGCATTGGTATCACCAATATCATTGTTCGCGTTTAAAGGGGAGAAAACTAATGAACATAAATCTCATAGAAGAAGCTCGGGCCCAGTTGGTCGAGACTAAAAATCCCTGCTGGAAAGTCTGGAGACTTAGAAAGACAAAAAGGGATGAAAAGTGGAAAGATGGAAAAATATGTTTTTATTAAGAATGACAAAGTTTGATCAATGAAGTAGGAGAAGAGAAACTGAAATATCATAGTCAAGTGTTCACAAAATCAAGGAAGGTTGTCTAGATTTAGAGTAGAAAGTAGCGAAATCATTCACTATTAGTGGGAACCATTCATGACATGAAGCTTGATATAATTGTTGTTTGGTAGTAAGTGGCAGTATTTGCATCCGTGCTGTCTTTTACATTATATCATGACTTAATTGAACTTGTGTGTGAACTCATAACTGCGTTATTACAGAAAATTGAGATGTTTGTAGGTACCATCACTGGAAACCTTCACGAGGCTTCACTCGTCCACTAGGGGTAACCTAGGGGTTTAAATGGCTTGTTACACGTGCTAAGTTTAATCGTCAACCTTCATGAAAGTAAGGGATTAGGTTAGACTAGTTAGAATAGTTAGATTAAAAAGATCATCACAAGAAAAGTTCATAGAGTTTATTGCTAAAGGACTAGCAATATGTAAGTTTGGGGGTGTGATAGGTGTCAAATATTAGACATTCCATTATTTGGTATTTTTATTACGTTTGCATGTCAAGGCATGTTTCAGGAGCTTAATAAAGAAATGGATCTAACTTCAGTGAATTAACTGAAGAGTATGTTATTTCTATTCAAGAGGAGAATCAAATAGGCAGTCAGAGACAAAAATGGCTCCCGGAGGGCAAAAACAGCATTTCTAGAAGCCGTCATCTTCAGCAAAAAGTATTGTGGGTTCAAGACGGTCGTTTTGGTGCATTCATAGAGGAAAGTGATTTTCCACAAAATACCTACGTTTTTGCCTACGCTTTCAGTTTCAAAAAGTGGTTGGAAATCACATTTCTACGCTTGGACCTATGCTTGGAGGTACGCTTGGGACCTATGCTTGAAGCGCAGGCCATCTACGCTTGAAGCGTAAGTGCGACAACTTTTGGTGGTTTTTCGTCGATTTTTCCTGTTTCACCCCCGACTCAATTGGAAGATGTGCCTACGACTCCAGACCTCTATATACATGTATATACACTTATATATATGAGAAGTTAGGGTTTACATGAGTTTTAGAGTGAAAAAGGCTGAAAATGACCTCTCTATACCATTGCCTATATATACACGATCGTATATCAGAGTTAAGGCTGGTTGGTTTTGTTAGACGTTCGTAAAGGCTGGTTTAGAGGTTCATTCATTCATACTTGCTGCTGTTGAGAGCCATATTCAAACCTAGAGATCCGGAGAAGAAGACTATGAAGAGCGTTTCTACATCAACGATGCAGTCACCATCTTTAATGGCTAACTAACTCGGTATCTAGGGTTTTCTAGCAAAACCCTAGCCAAGTAATGTAGTTCTTTCATTGTTTTCAATTGTAAGGAGGGGAAACTGTTGACCATACTGTGATGATTGTAGTAGTTAAGAGACCGTACTGATTTGCAATATAAAATTCTATGTTTGTTCTAAATTATTGTCTTAGATGGAATGAATATATTATTTTGCACAACTATGATTATTGAATATGAGTAGGAACTCGGATGTTTAATTATGGTTTTATACATAATGGTGGTAATGAAACTTGAAACCCTAGGTTGACACAGGCCGTGCCTTGGCGATTTAATATAGATATGTTTTAGTTTATTTTCATGCATTAAGAGTAAATTAGAGTAGCATAATTGGCATGTACTATTTAGGTCAGTCATGAGACGGGTTGTCGCAATCCGGTTGATGGTACTCCTTTTTGGGGTCGTATTTAGCTATTTGCGGTACGACCTAATTCACATATGGATCACCCTTGTACAATTGATACAGTGATGAACTATATTATACGGTTAGTGGTGGAGTGATGAAAACCCTAGTTTTCTCTCTCATTTGAATCACAACCAATTTAATTTGTTTTCTAGATAATATTAGTTAAAATAGATAATTTGGTCGTTGACCACCCAAACAAACAATTTTCAGAAAATATAATTCATTGTTTTTGAATTATTAAAGTGAAAAATTGCAGTCTCTCTAGGATCGATATCCCTTACTCAAGTCATTTGCTATTTTACAATTGATACGTGCGCTTGCGTAGGGTAAAACTTAGAGTCGTTAAGGTGTTATTTTTAACCACATATTTTTGCACACCTAACGTCACATCAGTGATCCAACTCCAAACCTGGAGGACTGTTATTCTTTAATTCAACGAGAGGTTGTTCGTTGTACCGCCCTAAAAGGCATGACTGGAATATCTGAAGCTTCTGCCCTGGTGGCCCGTAACCGGTCTAACCAGAATTAGACTCCCCAAAATCAGCAAGTCAGAGCATGACCCAACAATGGTAAAATGACCAACAGTATCGACAAGTCCAGTTATACATGCACTCAATACAATCAGACTAGTCATACCAAAAGTCGTTGTTTTGAGCTAGTGGGATATCCAGAATGATGGGATCATAGTCGGTCAAAGAAGGATCAGAACAGAACATCCATTGCAGCAGTTGTTGAAACAAAGACAGAAGTTGATGTAGCTGCAAAAGCCTCAACACTAGTAATAGTTGCAGATAATGGTGGTAATACTTTAAATATTTTTACACCTATTTTTAATAGTACATGGATAATTGATTCTGGTGCTACAGATGATATGACATTTGATTCTAGATAGGTTTCCCCACTTAGCCCCTCCTCACAAACATTTGTTTCCACTGCCAATGGAACTTTAACCCCAGTTATTGGGGAAGGATCTTTAACCCTCACCGATACTCTAAATTTAGATTCTGTTTTAGTTGTTCCATCTTTAGATTATAACCCGTTGTCAATTTCTCAAATAACAAAAACCTTATCTTGTATTGTAATTTTTTGGCCTAAATTTTGTGTGTTCAAGTACATTCGAAATAGGAAGACAATTGGTTGTAGTATTAGGCGGGGGAAGCTATACTACTTAGAGTTGGTGTCAACAAATTCTCACAAGTTACAACAAGCGCTGACGATGAATGGATCTGAGGGGGGAAAAAGAAAAAGGAAATCTGGTTGTGGCATCGGCGTCTGGGGCATGCTTTATTTGGATATGTAAAAAAATTGTTTCCTAGTTTATTTGCAAAATTTGATGTTTCTAGTTTCTAGTTTCCAGTGTGATGTTTGTGAACTGGCAAAGAGCCATCGTGTTTCGTTCCCGTTACGTTTGAATAAAAGTCCACTTCCTTTCATGATTATACATTCTGATGTCTGGGGTCCATCTAAAGTCACCACTTTGGGTGGATCACATTGGTTTGTAACATTTATTGATAATTGTACCAGGATGACATGTTTATACTTGATGAAATCCAAAGGTGAAGTGAACTTTTTATTTTAAAAGTTTCATAAAACGATTGAAACTCAGTACAATGCCAAGATTCGGGTTCTTCACAGTCACAATGGTGGAGAATATCAGAGTACTGAACTTCATTAGTATTTGGAAGCACATGGAACAATCCATCAAACTACTTGTTCCAACACACCTCAACAGAATGGGATTGCAGAACGTAAAAACTGACACTTATTAGACGTTGTTCGAGCTTCATTGATAAACGCTCATATGCCGTTATCCTACTGGGGAGAAACACTTACTTCTGCAGCCTATTTAATCAATCGGGTACCCTCTAGCACCATTGATTTTTGAACGCCGTTCCAAGCTCTCACTAAAGCAATTATTGCCCCAACCATACCAAATTTACCTCCTCGTGTCTTTGGTTGTGTAGTGTTTGTACACCTCCATAACACATCAACGCAACAAGTTAACTCCTCGAGCATTTAGGTGTGTTTTTGTTGGGTATGCTACTCATCAAAAAGGGTACCGATATTATCATCCTCCCTCATAACGAATGTTTATCACAATGGACGTTGTTTTTCATGAAGACTTAATGTATTTTTCTGAGTCTGAACTTTAAGGGGAAGACGAAAAGGAAATTCAGACTCTGGATTATGATTTTCTAGAGTTTGATTATCCCACTTCCAAGGAAGCTGAATCATCTAACCAGAATGTAGGCGATCTGGATTCAAGTGGTGATGACTTACAAGTTGGACCAACAAATCAAGAAATGGGTGAATTGGATTTAAGTGGTATAACATTGGATCAAAGTGGTGATGAACACCCAATAATAGAAGAAGCAAGTCCATCTCAAGAAGCAAGTCCGCCTCCAATTCCGTTCGACATGCCATACTAATCATTTTCTGAAGATGTTCCTGAGCCACACAGAAGACAGTTGCCACAACGTCACACCAGAGGTATTCCTAAACCCATATATGAGCCTGAGCTTTCTAGTAAAGTCAAATATCCTATGAGTCATTATGTGTCCAACCATCATTTGTCTGATTTGTAAATCAATTATCCAGTGTATCTATTCCTAACAGTGTGCAGGAAGCCTTAGATGACCCCAGGTGGAAAGCAGCTATGAACGAGGATATGAAATCCTTGCAGAAGAATGAAACTTGGAAACTTGTTAATCTCCCACCAGGAAAGAAAACAGTTGGATGTCGGTGGATTTACACTGTAAAGTACAAAGCTGATGGCACAATTGAACGCTTTAAAGAGAGACTGGTGGCAAAGGGGTACACTCAAACCTACGGGATCGATTACACAGAGACATTTGCACCAGTAGTCAAAATCAATACAGTTCGTGTTCTGTAATCTTTAGCTGCGAATTTGGATTGGCCATTGCAACAGTTCGATGTAAAAAATGCTTTACTGCATGGCGAATTATATGAAGAAGTCTACATGGATCTCCCACCTGGGTGCATGATACCCGAGAGGCATAGTCGGAAGGTGTGTAGACTAAAGAAATCATTGTATGGATTGAAACAATCCCTGAGAGCTTGACTTGGAAGGTTCACAAAGTCTATGATAGCATTTGGCTATCATCAAAACAATTTAGATCATACTCTATTCCTCAAAAAATAGCAAGGTAAGATCATTGTTGTGATACCCCCAATTTTCGCACGTGAGTTGGCCAGACTCACACACGAAGATCGGGAAATACCATGCAATTGATATAAAAATACATAATAAAATAGGAAATTTGAGAAATAAAAAAAAAATCATAACAGAAGCAACACTAACGTCAAATCTTACAAAAGACTTTAAGATACAACCTGGGAATCATGTTAAAGAAGGACCCCTAAATAAAAATTTACATTTTTAATAACTTTGCCTAATTTACAACAGTTGTACAACCAATATACACTGTAAACCGAAAGTAGGAATGGAGTAGACGATCACGAACAAAATGCTATGACTCAAAACCTTAACCCGATGGATGAACTATCCCAGACCTGAAATGATAACAACAAGGTGGGTTAAACTCACGAGCAAGTCCACTACTACTACAACCCAACAGAGGACCGATAAAGCCAACATCTCTAAACGAAACAACATGGATATATAGACCCTATGTAATAAGATTTGTCTTTCACTTTCCATAAAACCTTTAGAACATTTCTTTTCTTTTCATAATCATATAAAAGATATATAACTATATATATATTTATTTATTTATTTTTAAAATAACCAATGCAACCTATGCATACACATATTTTATAATATGTATCTCACATAATCAAATAAAACATATATAATTATATATTTTAAAAGAAATATCTCATGCCTCCCATGCATAAACATATTTTATAATATTTTTCCCCTAATCAAATAAAAGATATATTATTATAACTTTTAAAATAAATAATCCATGCAATCCATGCATAAATATATTTTATAATATATTCTCATACTCAATTAAAAGATATATAATTATACATTTTAAAATAAATAACCAATGAAATCTGTGCATTAATATATTTTCATAATCAAATAAAAATATATAATTATCCCTTTTAGGATAAATAACCCATACATACCATGCCTCACCAATATCATATAAATGAACCTATTACTATTCATAATCATTTTCTTATGCCAATAGACAACTTATCTAAACCTTATTTTAACCACGTACCCGACAATTCACCCATGTCGTGACAACTCAACCATGTCCCGTGGTACTCATGAGACTACGTTAATAGTCAGCCTCCAAGTGGTTCCTTAAACATCCTCAATCCATATTTATTTAGTTAAATATTATGATTTACGAATTTATCAATTCCCTTTGCATTATTTATTTCATCTCATACATCACCGCACACAAATATGCTTATTAGCATAATAAAGGTGAATATCCTACACATCACTGTATATCACATGCTACACATATGTACGAAATCATACATAATGATTTATATCAACATAATAAATCATTATATTCAATAAATAACAAATACCAACTTCCATAGTATAATCATTGATAAACTATTCTAATGAATATATTTAACATCATTATAACCTTAAAATATTTTATGATAGGTTAATAATGAGATCCGAAATCGCAATATTACTTAATTAAAGTATAGGGATCCCAAATATCTTTTTAAGAAAGATTTGGGGTCAAACTGTAATTACAGTTCAGTACAGGGATCCTATTGTAACTTCAGAAACGTTATGGGGATTAATTTATAATTTACGTAAATTGTAGGGGTCATATTATAATTAGTATAAACCTAAGGGGTCAAAACGTAATATAATTAGAGTCAAACTGTAATTAAAGTAATTTAAAGGGGTATATCAGTAGTTATAGTAATTTTTAGGGGTTTGAATATAATTTCAGTGAAATTCACATGCCTACGGTGTGCGCATTTACACCGGATCATTTCTCATATATTTGGATGATTTTAATTGGTCAAAGTTATGCTTAGTGTGTGCGCACATACACGAGATTATACCTAATAACTATAATTTACTTCAATGGTAAGGATTAAAGATTCCATCTAATCTTATGGTTACTAAAATGAGTGTACCATAGTAAACTAAATCCGCTTACACTAGATTCCAGCATATATATATATTTAAATCAAAGGCTTGGATTGAAAGTTTATAACATGTTAGAAAAACAAGTGTACCATAACAACATACAATCAGCCACACTAGATTTCCAGATTTATATAATTTTCGAAAATTAACACAATAATTCTTAAAATTCCTAGAAAATTCATGAAGCCTATTTAAATAATTTTAAATATTAATAAAGCTTCTTAACTAGTATTTGATGATAAATTCCATGATTGTAGATGTATTTTATAATTAAAATACAATTTAAAGATAATATGAAGTATATGATAATAATTATTAAACATTCATCTATCTATATATATATGCATTTATATACATGATAACACTTATATACTTATTTTTATAGAAAAATAACTATGTATTAATAATATATATCTATTTATACATATTATTTCACAAATGTCTTGAATTTATAAATCGAAAGGGGTAGAATAGAGTTATAACTTGCCTTAAATTATCCGGCTTGGATTTATATCTTCAAGCCCAAAATCCATCCAAGATGATCACCTTCTCTCCAAGACTCTCTCTCATTTCTCTCAATTCTCTCCCAAACGTTTGAGCCAAAAATGAAGTTGTATCAATTCCAAGACATAACCTAATAATTCTAACAATTATTCATTTAAAACATGTGGACCCCCTCCTTTAGCCTTTTGTCTTCACATTTCCCCAATTTTCTTCACCTTTACCCCACATTCCCATTCTTTCATTTCTTTATCAATTATTTCCTCACATTTCCCCTTTTCTTTTATATTAAATAAATACCATTAATCTACCATTTACACCTATCCGATTCATATATATATATATAATTACACATATCACAATTACAAATTTACACATTAAAATTTCTAAATTGCATATATACCCACATCATAAATACCAAATCCATTTAATAAATAAATTAGGGTTATTTCAATTGCACTCATTGTATATGTAGATGACATGGTGGTTACAAGGAATGATTCTGAAGAAAGGAAGGCCCAACAAAATTACTTATCTAGAGAATTTGAAATGAAAGATCTAGGCCCTCTGAAATATTTTCTTGGGATTGAAGTATCCCGATCCAATAAAGGAATATTTATATCCCAAAGAAAATATGCCTTAGATCTCTTACAAGAGACCAGTATGTCAGCATGTCAACCAATTGATACACTAGTGGAAGAAGGTTTAAAGTTGTGTATTGAGTCCAACCAAGTATTAATTAATAAAGGAAGATACCAAAGACTTGTAGAGAGATTGATGTACTTAGCACATACAAGACCAGATCTAACCTATGCATTAAGTATTGTTAGTCAATTTATGCATAATCCTGGAGAGCAACATATGAATGTAGTTGTGCATATTTTGAGATATTTGAAATCTGCTCCTGGAAAGGGAATCTTGTTCACTAAGAACTCAGATTATCAAAGCATAGAGGCATATACTGATGTTGATTGGGCCGGTGCCATGGATGATAGGCGATCTACCTCGGGTTACTTTACCTTCGTAGGTGGTAATCTTGTGGCATGGAGATGTAAGAAACAAAGTGTTGTTGCTCGCTCAAGTGCAGAAGCTGAATTTAGAGGTATGGCTTTAGGACTTTGTGAAGTATTATGGCTAAGACTCCTTTTATAGGATTTGGGTTACCGGTCTAGGAAACCAATCCAACTGTTTTGTGACAATAAAGCAGCATGTGACATTGCTCATAATCGAGTACAATATGATCGTACAAAGCATGTCGAGGTGGACAGATTTTTCATCAAGGAAAAGTTAGATGAAAAGATTGTGGAGTTACCTAAAATAAAATCAGAAGATCAACTGGTCGACATCCTCACCAAAACAGTCTTATATAGAGTATTCTCAAAGTTTTTATCTATACACCAACTTGAGGGGGAATGTTGAGATTCTAGGAGATTAGGAGTATAAAATCGTTTGTGATTCTTTCCATTCTTAGATTAATTGCCTTGCTGTATATTAGATGTGAAATCGTGTTTAATTATGGGTGATTGATTGTATGCTTAATTGTAGGAGATCATCATCTATATATAGATTGTACATCGGCAGACAAACATATGAATGAAAAAAATATATCATTCTTCAGTCCTATTTTCAACTTGAGGTGACATATTGGCCCCTTCACTGTGCAAATATTTCATAGACCCTCTTTTCGGCTCCAAACGATAGTGTTTTAATTTATTTATTTTGCCCTGAAACTACTTCATTTTGGGACAGAAAGGGGGTCAGGGGCAATATGGTAGCTCAGGGGGTATTGATAGGTGTCAAATATTAGTCATTTTGACCCCCTTAACTCACTATTGTTATGTTCTTTCATTCCATTATTTGGTATTTTTATTGCGTTTGAGTGTTAAGACATGTTTCAGGAGCTTAATGAAGAAATTGAGCTAACTTCGGTGAATTAACTGAAGAGTATGTTCTTTCTATCCAAGAGGAGAGTCAAAGAGGCAATCCGAGACAAAACGCATTTTTAGAAGCCGTCATCCTCAGCAAAAAGTATCGTGGATTCGAGACGGACATTTTGGTGCATTTACAAAGAAAAGTGATTTTCCACAAAATACCTACGCTTTTACCTACGCTTCTAGTTTCAAAAAGTGGTTGGAAATCACATTTCTATGCTTGGACCTACGCTTGAAGTGTAGGACCCCTACGCTTGAAGCGTAGGTGCGACAACATTTTGGTGATTTTTCGTGGATTTTTCTTGTTTCACCCCCGGCTTAATTGGAAGACGTGCCTACGACTCTAGACCTTTGTATACATGTATATACACTTATATATATGAGAAGTTAGGGTTTGTATGAGTTTGAGTGTGAAAAGATTGAAAAGGCCTCTCTATGCCATTGCCTATATATACAAGACCATACATCAGAGTTAGGGATTTCTGTTGCGTTGGAGAGCTCAGATGTGAGTTTTTGGAGGCTGTTTATTCATTTAGATTTGTTATTGTTAAGAGCCATATTCAAACCTAGAGATCCGAAGAAGAAGACTATGGAAAACGTTTCTACATCAATGATGCAGTCACTATCTTCCATGGCCAACTAACTCGGTATCTAGGGTTTTCTAGCAAAACCCTAGCTAAGTAATGTAGTTTTTTCATTATTTTTAATTGTAAAGAGGGGAAACTGTTGACCATACTGTGATGGTTGTAATAGTTAAGAGACCGTACTGATTTGCAATATAAAAGTATATGTTTATTCTAAATTCTTGTCTTAGATGGAATGAATATATAGTTTTGCACAATTATGATTATTCACTATGGGCTGGAACTCGGATGCTTAATCATGGTTTTCTACATAATGGTGGTAATGAAACTTGAAACCCTAGGTTGACAGAGGTCGTGCCTTGGCGATTTAATATAGACATGCTTTAGTTTATTTTCATGCATTATGAGTAGATTAGAGTAGATTAGGTCAGTCATGAGACGAGTTGTTGCAATCGGGTTGATGATACTTCTTTTTGGGGTCGTATTTAGCTATTTGCGATACGACCTGATTCACAGTTATGGATCGTCCTCTTACAATTGATACATTAATGAACTATATTATGCGGTTAGTGGTGGAGTGATGAAAACCCTAGTTTTCTCTCTCATTTGAATCACAACCAATTTAATTTATTTTTTAGATAATCATTAGTTAAAATAGATAATTTGGTCTTTGACCACCCAAAACAAATAATTTTTAGAAATATAATTCGGTGTTTTTAAATTGCTAAATTAAACAATCTCAGTCTCTGTGGGATCGATATCCCTTACTCAAGCCGCTTTGCTATTCTACAATTGATACGTGCGCTTACAAATGGTTAACCTAGTCGTTAATGTGTTGTTTTTAACCACATATTTTTATACACTTGACGTACACACCAGGTATTTGTTAAAAACCTGAAACCAATAGTATTTTATGTTAATAGCCTTAAAAAATTTACATGTGTAAACAAACATTTCTCTAAGTTATTCCATAATCATGAATTTGCTTAAATTTTGAATTTTTAAAAAATATCATAATTATGAAAATACTTCTAGAATGTTAGAATAATCTCAATTGTTTACAAAGTCACATCACGTGTAAGAAGAAACTTCGTACTTACATTATCTAAGGCAAGCACTACCATTTTTTATCGACTTATAGACTACGCGCGATAGAGTGTTGAATGACTTCTTAGTTCTTACTTACAATACCTTCATGAGGCAAGCATTGCCCTTTTTTATCCACTTATAGATTACGATAGAATGTTGAATGACGGTACGATTATAAGTAAATGTAAGCTAAACAACAATTTAGAAAATGACCTCATTAGTGGGAAAGACTATAGGATGAAGTCTTTTTATATCAAAGGCATGAATGACCAAATTAGTCAAGGCTTGGCTAATCCTTTTCCCGCCAAACATGGTTCGAATCATTTCGCGCAAATATCTTCCACTGTGCTTGGTCCTCTGCATTACAAAAATCATAAAAAACCGAAATAAATAAATTAAACATTAACTTAATTTATTTTTATTACAAGGTAATGCAGGAAATTTAACCTTAAACCCCGGAATATTTTTCGAGAATTTTCTTTGAAAAAATTCTGAGTCTCTTTTGTTGTATATAGAGGGCGGTTATCATGATTAGGAGCTGTGAGCATCGCTGCGATTAATCCTCCTGTGCTTGTGCCACTAATCACATCAAAATAGTCTACAATTCTTGCACCTTTGCCATCTAGTTCCTAAGAAAAAAACATGGTAAATTTTCACTATAGAGACCAAACATTTTTCCAAGTTATAGAGGGCGGCAAATAAATCAACCTAATATTTTTCCAAGTTACAGATCGTATTATTATTATTTCTTGATTTTCACTGATTAGTTTTGTCTTCTAACCATCCAATTATAGTTTTTTTTTTTTTTTTTTTTTTTTTTAAGGATTAGTTGTGTGCGCATAAGCTGGCCCGGATCACCCCGGTTACCGAAAAATAAAAATTTATAATTTTTTTCCTCCAATTTATCAAAAAATCGAATATATGTTACATAAAAACATTCTTTATTACATGTCGTTTAAGCTAAATATACCACCTACATGTCTGCGTCCAATGTAGACAGTCTTCCCTCGTGCATTTCTTGCACAGTTAACATATATATATATATATATTTATATATATTTGATTTCTGCTGCTAACAAGAGAATGAAATGCTGAAAGACGACCAATATAACACTCATGTTTAGTAGATGATGATTACACGTGCCTCTGACTAATTAATACATACATAATACATACATATCCTATCTTTATATATAAGCACCAAGTAAAGAGTATTGAAATATATGCACTCAACAAATTAAACCTATCTACAACATATTTTCAGACAACATAATTTTTAGAGAAGAGTAGAAAATTGGTAGACCACAAAAGAGATTATCATTGCAAAATTTATCCATTGATACCTAAATTAATCCATACTTGTTCCTTACAAAATGATCAAGAATATAAATGTTACTACAGAACAACATCTGTATTTGGACAAATCACATACATTATTTGTAAAAAAAATAAATAGCCTCCTCCAAAACAAAATAATAATAACTTTTTTTTATCTGGGAGAGGCAAATTCAAAATACCATAATATATTTATAGAAAATACGAAAATCTTCTGAAAGAATCTGGTTTCTTGTGTGTTGCATGGTTTAACATTGGGTTAGTATCTCAGCACCATCTTTTGTTATCAAGAGAGTATGCTCGAATTGCGCTGACAGGCTAGCGTCCTCGGTGACGACTGTCCAATTATCATCCCAGATTATGGGATTTATGCTACCCATTGTCAGCATGGGTTCTGCAAAAAAAATAAATAAATAAATAAACGATAAATAAATGGAATGTGTAGTAGCATGCATAGATATAATTCAATCATTATTCAATGATGACTCTACTTAAAATCAATGATAAATGCACAAGAAAAAAACAAGATCAAGATGTAAATAAATTGCCGTAATGTCTAATTCTGAAATCCCAGAATACGAGCAGTGGCAAAATGCATAAAGAAACTTCACTGTAAAAATTAATACAGATGCCAAATTATAAACAAATATATTTGCTAATACAGAGGATGTAGGGCCTATAAAATTGAAACCCTTTCACCTTTCTCATCATCCTATATATGCTATCAACTTTGATTAGTAATTTCTATGATATATATATGCATGTGTACACATATATGCATTTGATATACAACATAGCATGTCAATTGCTGAAGTAATTCTGTACTCGGAGAAGGAAGATATAGTACCGATTGTAAAGGTTTGATTCAACACCATGCGTCCACTGTCATTGTTCCCTACATAAATCAAAATTTATTATGTCAAAAATAAGCAATTTAACTTAAAAGGGGGGGAAAGTGCACGTATAATCAATGTCTTAATGCAGGGGTGTGGATGGAGAGAATTCGGATAACTCAAAGTTTCTTCTTCATCATTGGTGAATCTAAATGACTCAATAAAATATGAAGTATAGAGTCTGACATTTGTTACAAATATGCCAACCTACAAAACTCGATCCCAACACTTTTTCTTCCTACTTTGACTCTATCGCGCTATAAAATAGAATAAAAACATGACCATGCAGATCAAATAATTTTAAGCTGCAGCTTCAGCATGAATTCAGAAGCTTATCGCTCGTAGTTGACAACCAACAAGATCACATAACACCATGTACCAATTGAGAAGAGAAAAGAAAGATTTGAATCGCAAGAAATACCAAATCAATGAAATAAATCCAATCACTAGAATACAGATGATAACGAAACAATTGTTCAATATAAACCAAATAACAGAACTAGAACATATGAAAAGTTCAGAGAATTACTGCAATGCATAATAACTGGATCAGCATGGAAAACGCGGCCAACTCCATGGCCTACAAACTGTTCTACCACACCATAGCGATGTTTATCTGCATGGTCCCTACAACAGGAAAAAAAAAAATCAGAGTAAGTATAAAGCACATATTCAATTATTCATACAGCGAGTTAAGAATTCTAATCAAAGCAAGTGAGGTGAACAACAAATGACATAATTTATAACATCTACTTTCACTTTGCTATATTTCTTAGGGGTAACTTTCTCGCATCCCTTAATTTAATTTAGTAAGCCTTTGGGGCAGATATAGTCTTGCATAGTATTAGTACTTGGTGAATGTACACAACTACGGTTTTGTCTTCTCTTCCTTGCTGTACAGTACTATTATGGGATCAGAGCAGGTTGAAATTTGTATCAATAGCAAACTGCAATCGCAATCAGACATCAATTAGATTGCTTCTCTTTGCAACTTGAATATCTTTTGGATCAGTATGCATTATCAATAGTGTTAACTACCAACTGCTCTAAAAGCTTAAGTTATTAGAGATGGTGCAACTAAAATATTATATCCTTCAACACGCCCCCTCACGTGTGGCCTTCTTTAGATCCAACACGTGAAACAACAATTTTTCAACAAAGGGTGGCGGTGAGGTTTGAACACGAGATCTTTGGCTTTGATACCATGTTAACTACCAACTGCTCTAAAAGCTTAATATGTTAGAGAGAGTGTAACTTAAATATTATATCATTCAACAAATTGCAAACCCTAAGAGTAGACAATTGCAAACGACGTTCTCCTCCGTTCAAATCTACCTCGGCTCATTTGCAACCCCTAGTTCCACTTTTCTCGGAAGTGAAGCAGCTTCATTGCAACAATTCTTCTCTTCTTGCTGGTTTCACTAACATTAAGAGCAGTCCGGAAATTTAACACAAACTAATTGACATCATTTGCAACAGCCAAGGCACAGCCGCTGACTTGGTTTCTGTTTGCATCGTCTTTCTATTGGAATGTAATATACGACTTTGATTTTGCTTTTGATTCCATCAGTTGACTACATTGGCTGCCTATTCACGTCATAATCTGCACTCTGATCTATCTCCTTCTGTTGGATTTTTGTTAGGGGTAACTTTGTTTGTTTCCTTTCTTTTAGTTTGTCAGCCTTTAGAACATATTTATTTTTGTATAGATTAGTAATCGGTGAATAATACACAATTACTGTTTCCTCTTTTCTTCCTTATTGTACGAAACTATAAGAAAGAAGAACTAGACGAATTCTCATGCAGCATGCAGTTACATCTCGATCTGACAACTAGACAAAATAAAGTTGTAGGGCAGAACCACAAGAATGAAGTAGTTGCTAAGACACAATAGTAAATAGTGGTAGAAACTGGTTCACCAAGAAACCCTTGATGTTACCGGTTTGTAACAGCCCCCTCCCAATCCAGACACAATATTGTCCGCTTTTGGCTCACCCGGACCAGAGACTTCCCAAGGGGTCACCCAACCTGGTACTACTCCACGCCAAGCACGCTTAACTGTGGAGTTCTGGTGGGTTCCCAGCCTTCACGGTTTTAAAACGCGTCGTGTCATAGAGCGTCGTGTCATAGAAGGGCATGAAACTCACATATAGCACGTAGCCTTTCCTTACCCAAACAATGTGGAATTGTGTATTTGTAGCTCGCCCAGTGTGGTAGCCTACCAGTACCACTTGCACCCGCCCACATAAGTCGCCACAATCCACCCCCCTAGGAGGCCTGATGTCCCCGTCGGCACACTTCCGGCTAGGTCAGGCTCTGATACCATTTGTAACAACCCTCTTCCAATCCAGACACAATATTGTCCGCTTTTGGCTTATCTGGACCAGAGAATTCCCAAGGGGTCACCCATCATGGTACTACTCCATGTGAAGCACGCTTAACTGTGGAGTTCTGGTGGGTTCCCAGCCTTCACGGTTTTAAAACGCGTCGTGTCATAGAAGGGTATGAAACTCACATATAGCACGTAACCTTTCCTTACCCAGACGATATGGGATTGTGCACCTGTAACTCGCCCAGTGTGGTAACCTGCCAGTGCCACTTGCACCCGCGCCACGGCAGACCCGCCCACATAGGTCGCCACATGATCGGAAAGAGAAACTAAACCAAAATTCTACCAGTCTATCAAAGAGCATAAAAAATCCGATCAACGGTATTGGTCACAGGCAAATATTGCCAAGAAGGATATTATATTCTTAGCCATTCTAGTAATATTTATTAAAGCACTCTAGAATCTATCGAAGGAGACAAAACAAGAACTAGAGAAAAATACAATGACTTTAGCAAATGCCTTACTGTATTGTTTTGCCAATTTTCTTGAACTCCACTCCTGGTGCACATATTGATATTGCCTTGTGTAAGCATTCTTTAGTTACCTAAAGCATTAAGAGAGAATATCACTCGTGGAGCACAAGTAAGCTTCTCAAATGAGTCATAAAAGAACCATGAGCGGAAGCAACGATCCTAAAAGGTAATAAATATAAGGAGCTCATAACATCAACCTAAGTAATTTGTCTGATCAGCATACAACAGTTCATTTCTCAATATAGATCTTTGTAACTACAATTCTTAAAGCATCTGTGTCCAAACAATCTAAGCTCATTGACTTACTGCGGCTGTTTTATAATGTCAGTACATAAGCAGCTCCCTTGGACAGCTAATACTAAAATACATCTTTGTTGCTAGTTTTAGGTGTCCTCAATTAGCAAATTGTCTTTAATCAGTATTTTTTTATGGCAGCGTTGATATTCTTATAAACATATAGAATGATAAATTGTCTTTTATCCTTGTTTAATATTCTTTTGCCGCATGCCTTACCATCCTGACTTAATCCTTAGCTTTTCTTTCTTATTCAAACTCAAGAATACATAGTAACAGAAACAATTTCACAGGTTTTGGGCTGAGTAATCCAAGCCTATACTCACGCTTGTTTCGTTTACATTTAGTTAAGTGTCAACTTGGTGTTGATTAGATTTGGTTGGTTTGTCAAACAAAGATTATGTAAAATCATTGATGACAAGTTGCATTACATAGACGTATTTTATATGAAATTTTCAAGAAAACAACCTTTAGAAAGAAAATGAAGAGAGAATTTTAAGCAACCACCAACATGGAAAAAGCATCCCGAAGTTGTAACTTTAGTAAATCCAAGTCTACGCACCTATCGTAATCCCCAAGCTCATTAGAGACCACTGCTAACATGAATCAAATCTCTAACTATAAGAATTACTGTTACTTTACACAGGAAACAAGTAAATTAGAATTCATTGACACATCATTTGCAAATAGTTACACTATGTTAGATGGTCCTCTCTATATGGGGAAAGTACTCATGTCAAACATATAAGGGCATGGGTATGGGTAACGGGAGGTCCAGGACAAAACACGTGCAATACGTTTGATCAGTTATGCAATGAGAAGCATACCTGTACCAAGTTTTTGGCTTCGTCATCAATGTCTCCACAGAAAAAAGTTGTCGATGTATCACCATGATAACCCTGTATCATAAACAGCTTGCATAATTAACATAGTAAAACTAGAAATACGAAAGCACCCCACTTTAGATAAATAATGATAAATAAGTCCCTTGCAACAGAAACTTCGGCTCAAAACAAGCAGCAGCATTTTTTCTTGTTTTTCCTTTTGCTTATTTGTTAAGGTGGGGTAAATGGAGACAACACCAAACAATTACATTATAACTGCTTACATTTAGATAAACGGTAACATCGATATTGATTATGTCACCATCCTGCAAATGACAACATGTGTAAATAAGTTTTGATTGTTAATATGATTAGTACCATAGAGTAAATTAATTTAAGTACTTCAATTAGACAAACCTCAAGTGCACGAGAGTCTGGGATTCCATGGCAAATACACTCATTCACTGATGTGCAGACACTCTTAGGGAATCCACCATAGCCAAGAGGTGAAGGATATGCTCCATTATCAATAATCATTTGGTGAACTGCTTGATCAATTTCATCTGTCGTTATGCCTGGCTGCCAGTGGAACCAAGAATTAGAATGTAGCAATTCCAGATGAAAGTGCTTTGCCCGTTTCTTGATTCAGTTATCCATGCACATACCAATCTTTTTTCTTGGTCCTTTTTAAGAACTAGCAAAAACCATTTCTGACAGCCAGGAGGATAACTGAGAAGACCAGTAAGTACAACTTTCTGACATCTAGTTTTTCTTTTTATTTGATAAGTAATATTGTATTTAAAGGGCATTCAAAAAGGGGAACCCATCACAAAAAGGCTACACGAGGCCCAAAAGGGCATCCACCTACTTAAGGAGCCCAAAAGATCTGCTATATCTTATTTACAACATCTCCAATTCTGTATGAGATGTTGACAAATGGTTTGTCTAACTGCTAGTGTCTGTCTCCAAATAGAATAATGGAAAGATGAAGCAACACATTTCCAGTAGGAAACAAAAGATTTAATCAAGTCATAGCTTCTTCATCAACCAAGTCCAATAATCAAACTACAGTATATAATGGGGCTGAGGCCTCTTACAGGAAAAAAAAAATGGAACAAGAACCAAAAAAAAAAAAAACAATGAGAGTTGTTTTCCCGGTGGAGATAGATCTAATGTCTCCAAGGGAAGCCAAGAAGCTCCATACTTTCTCAAGAAACCCCATTTGAAACTGCCATGTGCTTTTTTGAGGTCCACCTTTTATTTATTTATTTTTTTTATTTTTTATTTTTTATTTTTTAAATGTAAGAAACTCACACACACTGCCTCCACTGAGGCTTGAACCATTGACCTCCCATTAGGGAACAAGGGCAGGTACCGCTTGGCAATTAGGCCTTTTTGAGGTTCACCTTGACGGCAGATTTTGTTGAGGATGTATTCCTATGATATTTTTTCATCAGTTTCTGAGCTAAGAGGACATTGTCAGCCATTCTTCGGCCTTTGATTAAAGCATTTTTGGCTGGGTCAGTTAGATGGGGCAGCAGAGTTTTGAGTTTATCTGACAGCAGCCTTGAGATGCAGTTGTACAGCTGGTTGCAACAAGAGATGGGTCTCAAGTTGCCGACAGTGGATGGGATGGGGATGTTTGGAATAATAACAGGAAGTGATCCCCAAAGTTTATTTTAGTGTAAAGTGTGTGCTAACGTGACCACATGATGTTTTTTTTCACAGTAATAAACTAAACAATAATTAAAAGTAAACCATTTTAGAAGACCGGATGAGAAATTGAATCAAAATGTCACCTTGACTAAAGTCCCCGCATATTCAAGAACTTGTGCAGCAAGTCTTCCGGAAGCTCTCATGCACTCTATCCCCTTCTCATCATGCACCTCAAATCCACCTGCAATTCCAGGTGGTTTCCGAGATCTGACATAAGGAGGCTTTGTTATATGATCTGGAACAGGTCGACGAGGGGACACTTTTCCTGGCTTTAGACGTTTAAGGTTGTTTGGCCGTTCATCTTGATTTCTGCTAATTTAAATGGATAATCAGCTCTCAGAAACACACACAGACACCCAAAACATACAAGGGCGTAGTGGGCTGAAAATGAAGAAGTTAGTAGAGCCCCACAGATCAGAATATTTAATGAAAACTACTTAAATGAAAACAAAATTAACCAAAATAACTCCCATGTTATAGCATTTGTCACAACTTGTATACAGTGGATGACTGTTGGTACTAAAAGCAACATTATTTTTTATCTATAGCATCTTGCTCATTTTAATTGCAGTGCGAGGACAATGAACAATGGCTAGGTTGTAGATCGGAATAAAAAGCCAATTCATATGTAATCCACTTTTCGACTATCAACCAATAGATCCTGCTCCTCACACAATTCACTTCCCTCTTCAAGACTTCAATCTCCATGACTAGTATCCAATCTTATTCGCTCAATCTCCAGACGCAATGATGATGTATGAAAGAAACAAATATCTACCTCATGGGAATGAATAAGTTTTCCAATTTCTCTAACGTCATAACCTCTTTATATGGAGTTTAGAGGCCAAAGAAGATAAGGTTTAGGAGAGATTTTGTTTTGCTTGAAAACAGAATTTAGCAAGTCCTGACCAGCAGAAACAGGTGCCAATAAGTCAAGATATAGGCAGTGTTTTTTAATTGATCGATCTGCCTTATCCTTATGAGAATATGATTTCAAATAAATGTTCCAAAAACACTTTTATACATTTAAGAAGGATTTTATGCATCAAGACATGAAACCAAAGAACCCTAATTGAATGAAGGACCGTGAACATGAAACCTAATTATTCAGTGCATAATTGAAAGTTGTAATTGCCTTATTGCCCTTAAATGAAGCTTTGACTTCCAATCCTTCCTTGGTTTAAGTAACACAACTACACTAACTTACTTTTAAAAAATCTAATCAGAAGCTAAATTAAAGATAAAGACTCCCAAGGTTTTAATGAAATCCCAACATAATTCCTAGTGACTAAACCATTGTTTTTTCAAAAATAAATAATAAAAATAAATAATCCCAAATGAATATAGTCCACCTATTGCCATTTGTAGAAGGTGAGGAGTAAACCTACTTTTCTCAACATTAGTTTTAATTTTCAAAGAAGGGAATATGATAATTTGTCTATCTAATTACCAACCTTTTTATTTGAATAATATCGGTAGTGCTTCACCACTACCTTAGCTGGCGGAAATAGCTTAATGGTAGAGCACAGCCTTGCCAGGGCTGAGGAGGATGGTTCAAGTCCCTCCTTCCGCTCCTGGCGTCGTTTAGTTTCCAATCCCTCCTTTCGCTCCTAGCGTCATTTAGTTTCCAAGAATGCCAATAACATGTATTGCATCATAACTTGGAGAATTGCTTAATGATTTTTTTTTGGTAAGTAAAAATTGCTTAATGATGTAGACAAAATGAAAGCAGTGATATGAATGAAAGTCATTATTTTTACTCGTGTAATATATTATATGTCCACTGTGTCCTTGAGGGAACTTCAGGTATTAATTCTGAGAAATGCATGTATATCATAACACCAGAAGAGCAACATTTCAGACATATGTACTAATTATGTATATACCTTCTATTGAATAAGAGATCGGTTAAGCCAGAAAATGTTTTCGATGATTGCATACACACGTGTTTGCTTCCTGTGCAGAAAATGGAAAACAAGTCAAAATATAACTTCAGATATAAAAATTTCAAGCCTAAAAAAGTCAAATCAACATGTCGCTCCACAAACTAGCAGCCAATAACATTACAAGGTTTTTATTAATTAACAGATTATAAGGAGATTAGAACCGGCATCAACGGAAAAGTCCAATCAACATTCTCTCCCTTGATATTAGCTATAGAAAGGTCTAATCAACTAAATAAAACTGATGAAGAATTGGGCAAGGCCCATGACCATGAAACCCACATGACCCATGTTTATTATTTGAGACGTGGGAAAGAAAGATGATATGGATATTTTAGACTTTAGGGATATTTTAGTACTTTTACTTTTAGTATTTATTTGTTATTTTAATTATATTGGTTAGTATTTTTATTTAGGGTTTGTGTTGCCTATAAAAGGCTTGGATGTAACAGACATCGTTAGTTTTGAAGAATATTGATTATATCGTCTCTCTTGGTTTCTCTTCTTCTTGCTCTTCTCACCCCAAGTTCTATCTCTCCTTTCTCTCTCTGTCTTCTATTTCTTCTCTATCTCTCTCTTCTATTTCTTTCTATTGGTTCAGCATCAATTTGGTATCAGAGCGAAAGATCCTAGTTAGAAAGCAAACAATTTTGATCGCAAACCCTACCCCAACCCTAGCCAGCGAAGATCCATAATTTATGTTCACAACAATCCAGATCCTTCTTACTTTTCATCCACAAAGAAACCCTAACCCTACCCATCCCCAAATCCTAGTTGAAAGGCATTGATCCAACACCAGTAAACTTTGGTAGTGATCCCAGCGTCCAAATACCAAACCCAAACCTAAAACAGCCCCACAAACATATCACAAATTACTCACCATACACAACCCTAAAACCAGAATTCTTATTCGTGATTACCAATCTGAAATCCTGCACCAGAATCCTACTCCTTCACCCAAACAAACCCTAACCTATCTCACCATATCCAAATAGCAGTGACAAAGGACCAGCCCTAAGCCAAGTAGACTCCACTTCAGCCCTTGCTAATCATCAAAACCCTAGCTGCCCGTACTTAACCCTAATTACCTCCCACAACCCTTGTACCCAAGCCACAATTCTGAAAACCCAAGCCCACAAAGAAATCCTAGTTACTGGACCATCACCCCACTGTATTAAAACCACAATCTATCTATAAAAGATCATCAACAACAGCCTTTATTGTTGCCCAGTCGTGTCAGATTTCAGATCACCATCACTCAGGCCAGAATTGCACGTGCTTCGGAACCAGCAACTTTCTCAAAATCTTTTATAACGAAAATAGCTTTTACAAGATTTGTTTGTGAACTGCATTGCATTCGGAAATTTCAGCACGGTCTTTCGATCCAGCCCCAAGTCCAACACCAGAATATAAAAAGGGGAAAAAAAAAAGGAAAACAGCTTTGGTGTTTCAATTTTCTAAGCTATATCCGTCAACTTTCAACACTTGGGAGCGCTCTTTGGGCTTCGGTTAAGGTATATTTTCTTCGCTTAAAAATTGTTTTAGTACTTTTATCTATTTGATTAGCTTAGAAATTGCAAAAGGTCTTAATTGAATCTATTCAAATTTGTTTCAGTTGCACCTTTAGTTTCTAGGGAAAAAAAAAAAAAAACAGAATTTTTAAAAAAAAAGCTTCTACCCATTATATTATTGTAGCATAATTGATTTCATTAATTTAGATTTCCTGATTGTGCATTGTACTAGTTTATATTTTATTTACTTAATTCAATTTAAGCTCTATGTCGGCATATTCCTCGACCATTTCAGTTTCTCAGAACCCTATGACAAATTTTAATGCTCACTATGATTTTCCAAGCGACCAGTGTCATGGTCTTCTCCGTGGACCATGGTATTCCCAGACCTTTCTGCAAAGGGAATCTAACTCTAGAGAAGGGCAAATCAGATATTCTAATAGAAGACATTTAGTTGTCAAACCATATCAAGTTTTCAAACGTTGATATCCTTATGAGTATGACCAATATGATAATAGATCATTTTCAGACCATAGTGAAGCTTATAGGGAAGACGAGGTATGCAATAAGGACATGATGTGCATCCCATCTATCCTTATGGAAAAAGATAATTGGCCAAATTGTGAAATATTTCGTACATGTCTTAGAGTGGGACAAAGAGTCTGCACAATAATTATAAATGGAGAAAAGTTCAATAAATGCAATGTCCAAACGAGTTAAAGATTTGACTTCTAGTTTGGGTTTTTGAACTGAAGTATCACCACGATTAGTGAGGAGATTATTAGAATTAGTACATATTGCTTTCATCTTAATTGTTTGATTGCACCTGAATATTTTTCATATATGCAAATGTTATTTAAAGCTTGTCTTGTGACTATTTATGACTATAAGGTACGTGTGCTGATTTTCTTCACTACCGTGTGTATAATAGCTAAGTCAAATATGCGAATATGATGTGTTAATGATAAGTTCATTGTCTCTACTACCCAGCTCATATGTTTCTAAGAGCAAAAATATTTTTTTAAGTTGAGCATTTTGCATTCATGCATTATAGAGATATTTGTTACTCGAGAATTTGGATATAATCTTATAAAGTACATTATCTTAGTATTTAGTACTTGGCTTAGATTCTCTAGAGTCTCCTCTGTTTTCCTAGGGTTTTACGGTGTGAAATTACAAAAAAGAGGGAAGCTTAGGGTTTCTCTCAGCATTGTCTATAAACACCGAGGTATGCTTCAGATTGGGGGTGGCTTTTTGGAGAGATCTCTGCGATTCTTCTATAGTTCATATACTTCTCCAGAGATATAAAGTGAGAGAATATTATTGACTGATCAGATATATTCAAGTTCTCTCTTGATATTGGAATTTTCCAATTGTGCTTCTATATCGACAATCCTCATGCACAATTGGATAATCCGTTGCTGAAAAATCATCACACCACCTATTGCAACGTGGTTGCATCAATCCATTGAGAAACGGAGCCGTCTGAGTACGGAGATCGGAGCGAGAGCTTCGTGGAGTACGAGTGATTTAAGTTTGTCAGACGTCGAGTGGAGAAAGGCAGATCTGGAGGGATTTGTAAGTCTAAAACTTCATAGTGCATCGATATCCGAGCGTATCCGTGGTTTTTACTTGGAGTTTTTTCAAGATTTTCCACGTAAAAATCTCCGTGTCTTCTCTATCGTTTTATTTTCTGCACTTATATTCATGATTGCTTGATTAATCTGATTAGAGGATTAGGGTTTCATGATTGATTAAAATTGAATTTCCACTAGATAATTTTAATTGATCATAAAATCGACACAAAACCTATTTACCCCCCCCCCCCCCCCCCCCCCCATGTAATTTCAATTTGCATCCATTAGCAAATACATTATAATCCACAAGCCTACCCATTTTCCTATTTTTGGGTATACAGGAGTGATTGGTGACAGCTTTGGGAAGAAGAGGATCATAGCTGGGCCCAGAACTGGATTTGATGGATAGTATTATTCAACAACCACATTTATTTAAAAGCTAACCCACAATTATCCCATATTGGTGGACAATTGTTTCACTTGTTATGTTTATTTTGGTTTCTATTTTTTTGGCATCAATACTAAGGATCAACTCAATTACGTCATGTCTAGTACTAAGTCAAGGGGTGGAGCCGAAGCCTAGCTAGGCCCCTCCTAAATTTTCTATCCCCCAAATTTGTCGGGAACATAAGTGAACAAATAACTATCCCAAAATATTCCAAATAAAATTCATAGTCTATATAAAAATTTGTTTACAAGTTGTATTACACATAATCAGGATATATTTGTAAGCTAATTTAACAACTATGATTCCTTTTCTCTCAACGAAATAACAAAAATGAGTAGTTCCAACCATCCTTTGTATTGACCATTTCATTCCGTCAAACAAAAAGTGAAAAAGACTACCCTAAAAATACCTCATTCATCCCTTCTCCTCTCCATTCCTTCCATTTTTTCATCTCTCCATTATAATTCACTTACTACTCTATGACCACAAAACAAACCACATAGATAATCTTCTAGATTAAAACACAGAACTCTTTTCAAAACCATAAAAACATAACTATTAATAAAATTATACTAAAATTTCCATTAGTCTTGGAGGATTAAGAAAATTTATTACAGCATTATTTTATGTTAGCCTTATGTAACTTAGATTATAAGAGCATCCAAAGTGGGAGGAGAAATGGCCAATGGAGATGATTGTGGCTAATCAAATGGGTTGGTGTGCAACACTCCATTTGGTGGGTCCTACATTAAACGTTGCTCTTGCATTTGCACATTTGCTCCATTTGCATTATAGTAAAAAGTGTTAAAAAGTGTCACAAAATTATACTATTCATACACTTAATTTGCACAAGCTAGTTATTTTTATTTTTTTTTATTGGCTTTGATAATTGAACTTCCTTGAAAAATATAAACTTAAGACCACACCAGAACTAGACACAGTGATACACATTAACAAGGTTCTACCATCAGATTCATCTAATAAGTATTATTCTCCAACTGGGTACTAAACAATTCAACAAAAAAATAAAATTTCGAGGTACCCACAACCAGAAACAGTGAAAAACTACTAAAAAGGGAGGATCTTGATTATAACAATTATATACATACATACATACATACATATATAGGGAGAAAGTAAAGTAAGGACCTGGGTTATAGCGGAAGAGTCTATAGAGGGGGCCACCAGAGTGAATGAGGCGGTGGTCGCCGCCGATAAAGGAAGAGAGAATACGGGGTTGAAGAGTTGAACCACCGCCCACCATTTTTTCTTTCCACCACCACTTTTTTTTCCTTATGCTTTACCTCTTATCTGTTGCTTCTCATAAATATAGGGGTTACAAGAAAAAAATATACAAAATAAATACCAATAATAATAATAATTTCCTTTAATTATAATTTGTAAAAAATAATAATAATTCTTAAGCTGTTAGTAATTTTCAAATTTTATATAATTGACAAAATTATAAAAGACAATCTATACTAGTTGATGACATATTATCTTTTAAAATTGCATAGATAGTTTTCGATGTTGACTATATTTAATATTATCAAATGCAAGAGACTTGTTTCTTTTACGAAATGGTCATATAAATTCTAAATTATATTATATAATTTTATTTGTAATAATTTTCTTCTTTTTTCCCAGGAAGTACAAGGTAACATAGCCAGTTTCACAATATTTTCTTGTTTCCCTGAAACAAAATATCAATAATAATATTAATAAATATTTAGGAAAAAATAATAATAATAAGTGATAATAATACTATAATAGTGCTATAGAATAAACTGTTTAGAGGTGTTTGGGCTTTAG
The DNA here is from genome assembly GCA_963922005.1 of Cornus suecica. NCBI lineage: Eukaryota > Viridiplantae > Streptophyta > Magnoliopsida > Cornales > Cornaceae > Cornus > Cornus suecica. Next base: position 36,219,331 of record OY998248.1, read on the forward strand.
GGTTAACAGCACAGATCCAACTTACAATTTGGGCTCGTGAGCATCTACCAGCTGTGCTTGTTTGAGGAGTGTTCAAATGGCTTAAGAGCCCCTAGTCTAGCCCAAATTCTGCTTCACTAGAACCTCCGTTTTGTGTTTCACAATTTCATTACTTTTTTATCAGAACAGCAATGTTTTCCAATTCAAAACTCTATATTCAACAACTTCATTATTCTTCTACTCCATTTGAAATAACTACAAGTACAATTGGGTAAAGAATTTGGTATAGAAAGAATAATTCTAAAAAGTGAAATGGGACATTATATACTCCACATTTGCATAAATTATACATGTATTTTGAGAGTAAAATTGAAATTCTCGTAAGTTCACAAATTCAATTGTTTTTCCAAACTATCAAATAATTTTATTAATAATAATAAAAAGAAAAACTCATTCCAACTCATCCCATCTATTTGAGACAAAGACAAGTACGATAAGAATAAAGATCCAATATAAAAATTTTAAAATTAAATTTTAAATACTAAGTTCATGAGTTAAAAAAGCATACTAGACCCGCTAAAATCCGATGCATGATAAAAGTGATGTGTAAAATCAAACTTTCGAGATATGTGATCATCTCAAAGATATTTCACAGAAAAGAAGGTTCTCTTTGAAAGAGGTATGGGAGTGAATTCAGGCTATCTACTCGACTTGAGATATTATATACGGATTGTTTTTCCAAAAAACATTGAGTGAAATCATCTAAAATTTCAGATAATTATTTTCCTGACCATTTCTATACATCATTTAATTATTAGAAAATTTTAAGTGAAAATCTTCTAAATTTTCAGATATTTTATTTGTGATTTATCAAATAACATTAGAATATGGTTTTACGGCTGGGTAGGGCCCAAATCCAAAACGGGTGGATGAGCTGTCGTTTTCAAACTCCAAAGTCCCAACATATATTGGAATCCTATTCAACCACCTAATTATTGGGCCGAGCCTAGAAGAATCATGTGGGCCCCCTTTCGCACCACTAAATAGTGAATAGTAAAAGACTGTATATATATAGTCTGACGTGGCATGCTACATGACATGTAAGAGTTAGAGGTTAGATTCTGTACTACTACTACTACACTCTTACCATCCACGTTTCGATGCTCTGTGATGATGATGATTGATCATGACATGCACGTTAAGTTGTCTCGGAATCACCTATATATTGCAATGGACGGTCAAGATCACTCGCTTAGAGTTTTTGGACGCTATATAAATAAGTTTAAATTAACCTTATTTCTTATATTTAATTAATTTGTTGTTTTTTAATGGATGATTTGTATTAATTAGAATTTCATTTACGCAGTGCTTTATTTATATACTGAAATCCTTGTTTTATAGGGAAAAAATAATTCGTAATTTATATGATTTTTATTTATTTATTTAAGAAGTACAGATTAACACTTACATTTTTTAGCTGTTATTTAGATTTTATTTTTTATTTTTTTATTAAATCATGTATTATATTTTTATACGGTGACATGCATAGTAGCAGCAAGATTAATAGTTTTGCACATATGTTTACAATCAATCTTACTCTTATGGCTCAACGTTTTTTTTTTTTGTCGATTCTCATGAATTTTCACACATTTTTTCAATTTTCAATTGAGAATTTACTTAATACTATTTGTTACAATCCGCCCCTTTCTCAATGTATTGTCCCAAATTCTGTGAATGGATTTAATTCGAACCACATTTATGTATATACAAGGTTATAAATTAACACATTAAAAATACCTTATACCACAATTCATAATCATCTACATAAGAATAATTCATTTAATTATAATTAAACAAAGTAGTTTAATTGGATTCACCATTCCTTATTCACTACTTGTCACAAGACGAATGCATCAACTTAACATTAGCACTTGAATACTCAACATTTCATATAATAGTAAGTAAATGATAAATCACTTGGTGATAATTTTTTGGAAAATAGATTATATTTTTATTCGGTTAAGAACTCGGGTCAATTTTGGGAAAAAAAATTCATTGTTTAAACAAATGTTTAAATCAAGCAGATTTTTGTACAGTTCTTTGATTTTTAATTTTCAAAAAAAAAATTATTTTTATAAATACAAACCAAACAGACCTTTAAAAAAAATTTATTTTCAATATTATTTTTTTTATATCTTTTTCTTTTTTATCTCAAATCAATTATATTTATTGAATGAACTAGAACAGTCACAATTTGGACAGCTACGAAGAGAGAGGACTGAAAGATAGAAAGGTGAGAGTGATTTGAAAGGAGTTATCTGAGTCATTGAAGCTACTTAGATAGTACCGATCATGGTTCGCAAAAACGATTTTGGTTGGTGTAACGGTTTTGGTATCGGTGTAACGGAACCGGGGGTCAGTATTGTGATTACGTAACGGTTTCGATTATCGCAAGCGTGAATTTTTTAAAAACTCGCACATGGTGGTAAAAATGTACTGATATGGTATTTTTGACAACATAACTAAATTTTGATAATTTTAAATAAATTTTATATATTTTTTTAAAAATATTTAGTACCCAAAATAACTCTCAAAACACTAACCCTATTACAGTCTCTCACATCCTTTTCAAAAATCACTACAAATGTGTGCCTGAGAGAGAGAAAGACAGAGTGCCCATAGATCCCCTCTTTCCCTCCCATTCTATTTCTCCTCCACAACTCTCTCTTTCTGTATCTACATATATAGATATATATATATATATATATCTCCACGCGTATTCAACCGTCTCTGTTGCGTTGTTCCACCTTTCTTTAACACACAATCGACAACCACTCCACATTCTTTCACACCATTCACACTTCAGTTTCACCCTAATTTCTCTCTCTCTTCGCATTCAATGCTAAGATCTACATAACACCACTTGCAATGAATCAATGATTCGATTTTGCATAACACCACTTATATATACATATATAAGTAATTTTTTTTTTTAGCAACCGGTTGAACCAAAACCAGTTCATGTCCATACCGGCTGGTTCATCGATATATTGACCGGTTCTTAGCGAACCGGCCGATTCATTGGTGAACCGGCATGCCCACCGTTATATCGGACTGAACCAGTTTCGGTTCAATTCATTACCGTTGCGAATTGGCCGTTCGGCTAACCATGGTACCAATATGTATAAAGCAACTTTATTGCCGGATCTCCCAACTGCAGTGAGCTCAGAAAAGGGTAAGTTTGAGATTTTGGCGCCAAATATCCTTCTATAGTAAGTAGTAACTTCTGCATCCTATTTAATACATCTCTTACAGTTTTCCCAAAAGAAAATAAAAATAAAACAACAGTGAAAGAAAGAAAATAAAAAAATTGGAATGCGGATTGGACCATGAAAGCCCACATATTACAATGTGTCTCAGTTACTTATAAAGCATTAGGATCATGGTTTTTCCTAGTCGTATCGATTATGACCCTGATCAAGATAATAATTTACATTCCAGAAATGTGAGGTTTCAGGTTCAATTTTTATTTAGGTGCAAATAATTTGTTAGGGTCACGATGGCGGACATAGTTCGAGCCTTACCTGATTCGTGTGGGAGGCGTCTTGCACAGGTCTCGTGAATTAGTCGAGGTGGCGCGTAAGCTGACCCTGACACCATGGTTATCAAAAAAAATAAAAAAATTAGTTTAATGCAGTCAGATAATATTGCTCTTAAAAATAATATAAGACAAGTATTGTTTTATGTAACGGTATTAATATTTTTTCAAATATTACGAATCAGATAATACATTATTATAGGACGATACAACGAATCATGATTAGGATACATTTAGACTAAACTAACCATGTTCACTTGCATTTAAGGTGGTTAAATAAATTTTAGAGTACATGAGATTAAATAACAAATTGGAGGCAAAATTACCAATGGCCTTGTGGTCTAATGGTATTTTCATTTCTCCCCAAATTAGGAGAGGTCTGGGGTTTTGGGAATGTATAAGTTCCTTAACATTCCAAAAAAAAAAAATTTGGAAGCAAAATTTACACCAACTTTGTTTTTTCCTTTTTCTCTCCCTTTTCGCTATAGCGGTACCGATATCGCGCGGTTGCGACAACGGTGTAGTGGACTCTAATAATATCGATTTCAAAAGTGATTATCAAACAAGTATTATGTCATGTTTGATATAACTTTTGCTTTTGGCTTTCTGCAGAAGAAGAAGAGAAGCAAAAACTGTTTTGAAAAGCTGGTACCTCGAGCTTCTTTAAAACGTTTTTCCAAGGCCCAGAAACTCTTTTAAATTTTTTGTCAAACACTGTTCAAAACAATTTTTTCTTTCAAAAAACTAAAAACAGTATTTAAAAAGTCAATCTAAACAGGATCTTAGTACTACATGACGGTAATGCATGCCACCTTCTAAAAGTATTATAAAACGTATCTTCCATACCTGCGAATTATGAAACAACCTTACCAATTTAGTTAGAAGTAGGGTGCATGCATGTGTGAAGGATGATGTCATTTCTAAAGGGTAATTACGGAAAAAATTAAGGGATCTCCTATTCAATCAATGGTTACAATAAGATCCATGGAAGCTAGCTACCAGATTCCAGCTTTCAGCCTCGGTTCAATGTCTCTGCTCCCTCCTATATAGATCCTTGGTTGCTCGTGTGCTTTTGATTATATCTATATCTATAGCTTGTATAGCTTTCATTTTAAACATGCAGTTATGGTGCTCTGACATGTATGCTGTGGTATTTATTGATAGTGTGATACTTATAGATAGGGTGTTTTGTATTATTATTATATACTTCCATTGTTATTAGGATTGGTGGAAGTGGAGTGAAACATCAATAAATAAAATTTTATAGAGAAATAATTGTGGGTTTTATAAGAAAATTTCTACAGAAAAATAACTGTGTCTGTTTTATAAGGATATTTACTTATATATTGAGTTTTGATTATTCTAAATCATATAATTCAAGATCATGCAATTATTTTTTATAATAGACAAGAAGATATATGTATATATATATATATATATATATATATATTTACACGAATTCAAGGAAGTGTATTGACACTGAATGCGCTTAATTAGTTCAATTTTCTGAAGTTATTTATTGAGCATTTAGAAAATAATGATCTGTGTCCTCACTCTACCAGATTTTAAAAGACAAAAAAGAATAAAAGAATTCCTTTAATTTAAAAATATTTTAATATTTTTTAAGTTTATTTCAATGGAATGCAATTTTCCTATTCTTGTATTCCACTCCCATCTCTCTTATACTTCCTTGCAAATTTCCAACATATATCCTTCTCAATGTTATGCAAACAAAAATCATTTGGAATGAAAAAAAATTGGCACTTATTAGCTAGAAATCAAAGTGGGTAGTAAATGAAATTTTACGTGGTCCGAAATAATATTTTAAAAAAAAATGGTATTTAAATGATTTGAGTGAAAGAAATGGTGTGTCCTCCAATGCATGGTTGTAGATGGACCGCTCCTAATTGCAACATGTGCCCTAGGGCACATGGTCCTACAATTTAGTGACTCCTTTCTTGAATTCTATCATCTGTGATGGTCTCTGTACTTTAGCTATGGTTATTTGCATATATCTTTTAAGTTATGGACCACTCTTTGTTCTCTTATAGCTCCATTCTCATTCATGGCATTAGTTATATAAAAAAGGGTGGGACAAACCTTGTGGACCTAATATTTTTTCATCGTCTAGTTTGTCGCAACTCATCCTTTAAACTAGTGAAGTAGAGGTTACAAGCAAATTTATTAATGTTTTCCCCACAACTTGGAGCTTAGGATTTCATGTTCTATTTCACTTCTTGGGGGTTCTTGTAATAGTGAGTTAGAGGTTATCACAAATTATTGTTTTCTTTTCAACACTCGGTCAAAATTTTTATCCGACTAATCCACAAGACTCATGAAAACTCATAGGATGACTTATTTAAAAAAATATTTTGATACCTAATATTTTTTAACAAATTATAATTTCAAATTCTAGTCGAATAGCCAAATGTATTAAATTTGAGCTACATATTATTCAACTCAATCGTGAACTCTAACATGTGAACGCATGACCCTCGAACTCATATTCTTAGCTAGTGAAATATATATATATATATATATTGAAAATGTATAATTTGAGATTGATTTAAATTAAAATAGGGGGATGCAAATTATCATTTATCTGATTATAGAATTCAAGCTTGAGCAAGCCAAAGCTTCATTGGTGTTCTTGTTGATCTTTTTGTGGCTTTTTAAAAAAGAAAAATATAAGACAGCAAAAATTCTACTAAAAGATATGTCTTTTCCAAAGAACAATGGCCTATTGTTAGAAAGACAGGAGTGCCTTTGAGATTTGCAAGGACCATATGAGCATTATTAGATATATATATATATATATATATATATAACTTGTTTTGGACATGAAAATTATTCTGGCCTCGTTCATCTATTTGTCTCTTCAATTTGACTACCCTTTAGATTCCCTATTTCTTTTTCACTTTACTTGAAGTGCATATATATATATATAACTTGTTTTGGACATGAAAATTATTCTGGCCTCATTTCATCTATTTGTCTCTTCAATTTGACTACCCTTTAGATTCCTTATTTCTTTTTCACTTTACTTGAATTGCCATAAAGAGATGGCAAAACTTAGAATTATTGCTGTCCTTCTGACTTTGTTGAAGCCATGGACTTTAAAGTTAATTTTAAAGTAAGAAATTAGTTTCTTGCTTATAACCCTTTCCCTTCCTTGGATCCACCACCATTTGTTTAGTTTTGACTTCTTTCTCCTCCTTGGATCTAGCACAAGTTCATAATTTTTACTTTAAAGTGGGACAATTTTGGATTTCATACTTCTTATGGCATGCCAAAATGAATGAGTGAATAAATGAATATAACAAACTAAACCATCAATTAATTTGGCACAATTATTTGATCTATTCAAGTTGTTTAAGGTTTGATTAAAAAGTATTCCTTAAGTAAAGGAGTCGAATTTGAAATTGATTTATAAGTTCATTCAATAAACTAGTAGATCCAAATGATTTTAGATTTGAATCTGAACTCATGTATGAAAATGTTTGTAAATTTAGACTTATATAAGTTTATTAATGTAAGCTCATTAATATAATTCACTTCGTGAACATGAATTCATATTGAATTCCAATAACTATTGTTATTTCGAGTCAGAAAAAAATTTCTTAGTTCATCTCAATATTATATTCAGCCCACAACCATTCATGTCTAAACAAAATCAAGTTCCCTCACATATTGCATACATTATTATTATGGTAGCTACCTATTTGATAATAATTTTGATAACAAAGTTCAATTATTAATTAAGGAGATCATGATTACTGAGGTGTAAAAATCAGTATTTCATAAAATAACCTTCTTTTAATACATAATAAAACCTAACAACATCACTATCTAAATCCTTTCTATACTTACTACTAGACCTGTCAATAGATCAGATTTTGATCCGAATCCGATCCGATTAGCCGGTTATGGATTGAAAATAAAATCTGATAACCCGATTAGGATCCGAATCCGATAATCCGATTTCTTAACAAAAATTGGATTTGGATTTATGTCATCTGATTCGATAATAACCCGATTCGATATAAAATATATTTACATATATATAAATATATATTTGATATTTTTATGTGTATATATTTAATACTGTACATGTATATAAATGTTAGTTGTAATTATTTTATTATTTATTAATAATGATTGATCATAAATACAATTATTAAAAGTGTGAATAATTTAGTGTTTCAGTATTTATTGATTTTTGTATTTTTGTATTTTTTTAATTAGATATTCGAATCAGATATTCTTTAATGAAGCAATTGGAATATGAATTAACTAAGTGAAAATCCATCGAATTATCGGATTCGGATTGCGGATCGGGAGTTTTGTCATCCTTATCAATAGACCTGTCAATAATCCGATTATGATCCGAATCCGATATTAACCGGATATGGATTGAAAATAAAATCCGATAATCCGATTAGGATCCGAATCCGATAATCCAATTTTTTAACAAATTGAATTTTAATTTAACTGATCCGATCCAAATCTGATTCATTGACAGATCTACTTACTACTTAGTACTACAGAAATATCCATTACTAAATTTATATATACAAACAATCTAGAGACTGGAGACTAGAGACCTGGAAAGGAAGAGGGTTGGTATGGGAATATTATTCTATCTTTGTTAATTTTAATGATGATAAAATAAAATAAAAAAATTTAAAAAAACTTTTAAACATTACTAGCATATTCAAATTAAAGTAAGGGAAAAGCACTTTCACATTAAAGCTGAATCTTTGCTTTAGGAAGTAATGGAAAAGGTGAAAGCACTTGGCTAAAATCACTTCCTAGTTTTTTGTGCTGTCACACATGGTCCACATGCCAGCTACACTTTCTATATAGAGTTATGCACATCTATATCTATAGATAATAGATATATATATTATCATCGTACAGAGGAATCAATGGTCCTTAATTTATAATTTTCCCATATTGCTTTCATAATGTTAGGTTGCCTTTTACTTTAAACAAACACCAAACATTCATGATTTGGTAGTTCTTATGGTACTTTGGTAATTAATTAAACATGATTAAAGTTTTCAATCATAAGTTTAGCTTGAAGATTTTTATCCTTTCACACATTTTACTTGGCCTGTTTGGTAACACTTTTATTTTTAGATTTCTGTTTCAATTTTCAAAATAACAAAATCAAAGTTAAAAAAGTTGTTTGGTAACTATATTTTAGTTTTAATAAATTTTTAAAAAGTCAAAATTTAACTACCAAAACTTTTCAAATCCTTAACAATTTTGAAAGCTTCATAAGAAGATTCCACTTCCGAATTTATAATAGTAACTAATAAAAAAATAAAAAATATTAAATAAATAAAATAAAATGCATAAATAATAAATAAAAATTATTAAAAATAAAATAAAACAAAACAAATAATAAACAAAACTGAATAAATAAATATTAAATATTAAATAAATTTGAATAAAAAGACATAAATAAATAAAAAATTAGTAATAAATAATTACAAACAATAAATAAAATAAAACAAAATAAATAATAACAAAAATAAAATGAATAAATAAACATAGCCATGTTGGCTTAAATTTGTTGGTGATATATGATGTTGATTTTAATATGTTATTATAGTAATTAAAATATGCATGATAATTAAATTACTAATTTATCATCATCTATACTGTGTTCTGGATCGTCAAAAGTCGAGTAGGAGTTAGGTCGTCTTTGCATTAGATTGAGTCTTTAAACCATGTTTTCTGTAAATCGTTAAGGTTGCGTTTGGTAACGGTTTGATGCGGTGTTAGTTTTTTATTTTGGTTTGGGTTGGGTTGGATTTGGTTTGGTGTGGTTTTATTTTGGTTCCAAATCATGTTTGGTGCATATGGTTTTGGTGTGAGAAAAAGTGATGCTGAAAAACCAAACCATGTTTGGTAGAGTTGGTATAGGTTAAAATATATTAATATACTAATATATTAATATTAAAATTTATAATATTAAAATATATTAATATATTTTTATTATATTAACATTTTAATATTAATATATTAATATTAATATATTTTAATTTTAATATTAATATTAATATTAATATTAATATAATAATATATTAATATTAAAATTTATATTAATATTAATATTAAAATAATATTAATATATATATATTAATATTAAAATTTATAATATTAAAATATAAATATTATATTCGGTGTTACAGTGATTCGGGTTACTACAGTGGAGTGCTACAGTGCTACAGTGGTTTGCTACAGTACCCGCACCATCCAAAACCATCAAAAAGATGGTTCCAAAATCCTTCACAAATTTGGCACCATGATTTGCTACAGTAACGGTACCATTTTTTGGCACCATTTTACCAAATATGGGTTGGTACCATTTTTTGGCACTAAAACCATATTTTTGGTACCAAACCTGTATACAAAACAGGCCCTAAGGGTGCGTTTGGTAACGGTGCGGTGCTAGTTTTTGGTTTTGGTTTGGGTTGGGTTGGATTTGGTTTGGTGTGGTTTTATTTTGGTTCCAAACCATATTTGGTGTAGATGGTTTTGGTGTGAAAAAAAGTGATGCTAAAAAACCAAACCATGTTTAGTAAAGTTGGTATGGGTTGAAATTCTGAAATCAAACCATGTTTGGTAACTTGGGATGGTTTCACATTTTATTTATAAATATTAAAATTTTGTAATATTAAAATATATTAATATATTAATATTAATATTAAAATATATTAATATTAGAAAAATGGAATTTGGTTTGGTGTGGGTGAGATGGTGCAATATGGGGTGCTACAGTGCTCGCACCACCCAAAACCATCAAAGTTGATGATTCAAAAAATGACTCAATTTGGTACCATTGATTTGCTACAGTTGTACTAACACCAATCTTACCAAATATGGGTTGGTACCATTTTTTCACACCAAAACCAAAAAAATGACACCAACCCATATTACCAAACATGACCTAAGGGACAAGGAACTCATTAGTATATTTCATGGTATTTTAGTGAATCAAGTATCTTTAATACTTTAATGATTATAATAGTAAGGTTAAGGTCCTTCATGTATCATCACCTTTATTATTCAACATGAATAATTCAGAATTTATTAAAAATACAGAATTGATTGCTTTCGATAATCAGAAACAACTAAATGACTGGACTATTCCACCACTCAAGCCTAATACCATTTATAAAATTGGTATGTTCCCTTTCCGTAGCAGTATGGCCATTAAAATCATGGAGCAGACAATAGGTCTGGATCAACAAGATGAAACCCTTCGTCTCTTAAATCCAAGGGATCTGGCTAAATATAGTAAAAAAATATAACTACATCCATATTGGATTAATTCAGGTTGCATTTAAACCGTTGACTTTATTATGGATGAATACTTCCCTTCAAGCTACATTAAGAGATGACCGATGTTTAGATTTCAGGCCTTCCCATATGGGGGTTGTTGAGACAAGTCTTTGTCATGGATCTGCCTATTTTAATGTTTATCCTAATTTGAGTTTATCATTAACTAATAGAAATTTTATGAAGTTGTTAGTCTTCGCATCCAGACTCATGTGTATAATTATATGCTAGGATCTGAAACAATAGGAGTTGTTTACACATTACAATATAAAATAATGAATACTTTATGTATGCATGTAAAGACACAAAGTACGACAGGAAAAATAGTGTTAATTGACACCAATTTACTTACTTCTAATGTTGATACTCCTAGGATGATTCCATGGGATAAAGTACAATTCCCCGAGTCTTGGACTATCCCTAAGGCTGTCCCTCCAAGACCAATGATTAATCAGGATTTAGATCATATCATCCAACACACGGATGGTGATGTTGTTCTGAATTTCAGACAATTGGTGGACTTGCCTAGATGTCAATCCTCTGGGAGTTCTCTAAGGAGTATTGTTCCTCCTTATCGTGTGTCTTTTCCCTCGAGTTCTAGACACTCAAATGTAAATTTGCATCCTGGACTTACCACTGATAAAGTAGAGGAAGATATTTCTCTTGAATTAATTAAATTATCTAAACAACAAATTCCTCATGGAATTTACAGTAAATGAAGGGAATCCCCTACCGCCTCTAAAATGAATTATTATGTCTAATGGATTTTCACATAGATAGGAATATCATAAATTCATAATTCTAGGACCCTAAGTACCAAAGCTTTAGAGATTGGTATTTTTTCATGTTCAATAAAGAACAATTACAGTATTAAAGACCAGTTTTATAACCATCTTGAATTAACCAAGGAAATTACTCCCTATGTTCAATGGTTTTGTTCTTTTTACAGTAATACTAATCCCACTGTTCTAGTTTTGGATAATTTACTTAAAACCTGGACTACCCAGGATGGTAAAGAAATTCTTGATATTCACCTTTTTGCTCATCCACTTAGACTATAAAGTAGTTATAGTCAAAATGAGACGACAGTGACAGATGTTCTTGAAACTAGTGCTTATATTAAGCCTGTTGTTGTTGAGCATAGTACTCCTGTGCGAATTTCTGAAATTAATAAAATTTATAAGAAGAATAACTACACCAATCTGCATATGCAGACTGTAGGGAAACAATTATCTAGAATTAAATCTAATATTGATTCTCTCATTTTAACTACCCATCCTAAACCAGGATCAAATGTTTTACAGAAAGCACCTATCCAACCTCCTATGGAGGTTAATGGATTCAAGCTTAGTAATTCTCCTAAGATTGATGATAAATTTATCACTTTACTTAAGGAGAAGATGAAAGGACTAAATTTAAATGTCTTATCCCACAACAAATCCGAAGAAGGTGAAGATGACTCTTTTCCTATAACACCTGCTCAAATACAGAAGTTTAAGCAATCTTTGACTCATATACCCCAAGATAATTTAAATAAAATAAATTTTCCTTCTGGAACCCAAAAAATGGTTTACACAGGATCTAGTAGGACTTATTATCCTCGTCCTACTCCTCAAGATATTCTTTATGAAGAAGATTATCTTCATTCTCAGTTGGCTTACCATGGTAAAACCATTTATGAATGGAACATCGATGGTAAGTCTGAATATCAAATATATGAGCGGGTACATCAAATTTTGATGTATAGTACTGTATGTAAACAGAACCAGAATACTGAGCAGGATATTGTTAAATTTATAACATGTGATTTTACTGGTACCCTAAAAGGTTGGTGGGAGAATGTTCTCACTCAGGAGCAAAAACATGAGATTATTTATGCAACCAAATTGGTGAAAAATGAACAAATGCAGGATGTTCCCCAATCTGATGTTGTTTATACCCTTATTCTAACAATTATTCATCATTTTGTTAGATCTGAGGGATCTATTCAGGAAAGAGGTAGGGAAATTTTACAAAATTTAAAATGTCCTTCTTTAACCCACTTTAAATGGTATAAGGATGTTTTCCTTGCCCGTATTTGCCAGCGTTCTAATGCTAATAGTGAGCATTGGAAAGCTAAATTTATTAATGGTCTTCCTACCTTCTTTGCTGAGAAAGTTATGAAAAAATTAAATGATCTTCATAATGGAATTTCCATTCCCTATAATAATTATACTTATAGATGACTTATTAGTCTGGTTATACAATAAGGTCTAGCTTTATGTAATGACCTTAAGTTACAGCACCAATTAAAAGCCCAACATCTTACGGGACGTAAGGAATTAGGACAGTTTTGTGACCAATTTGCTTATAATACTACGCTCATTTATCTTCACAAATCGAGGATTCAGGCTCCCAAATCCGGAAAGCCCTATTATAAGAAGAATAAGCACAAGTACTATCGTAAAGGTAGACAGAAAAAGTCTAGTGCTATTTATGAACAGAAGCCTAAGCTTTCCCATCCGATTGGAGAAGGGCGAGCTTCGAGTAAGGCCTTTCATCGTAGAGCCGAGAGGGGAGGGGTGACAACACTACCCCTCGGACCCTCTTACCAGGTGGCTCTAATGTCGTTTCATTAAGAGGAGAAGATTAAAGTAATCCAGATTATTCTAACTTCATCTTTTTACAATCTACATTTAGCCCCCTACTTGGAGGGGGGGTTCGGAAGGCGAATCCGCTCTTCGAGGCCGATGTGTTACAGAATCCTGACTAGGCCACGAGGGAGGTACTTGAATCTGATCTGAACATACTGCCCCCCACTTCCTTGCGGCATGGTCGTGGCAAAGAGCTTATTATCACAGGGGTTATATTTCAAAATGAAATTTTTACCCTATAATAGCATTTGACACCAATCAAGTCAGTCAATCCTCACTCTTAGTGCCCTTGAGTTACACTAAGTCTTGCACAAACACACATACACACAATATATGAAATGCAATATAAACAACACCCACAAATTTATAGGCAACCACAATTAATGGTTCATCAACCTTCACTATTAAACACAAATAGTACAAGGATTTCTCTCACTCAGGCCACACTACAGCACACTACATCAATTATAAGCACTATTTCACTCTGAAATTCGTTGCCTTACAAATGCTATACATATGTGCCTATATAGGCCAATATACAAAACTGCATATCTGTGTGGATGACAACCCCATCCACTTAGGTTGTGTTTGCACCAATCAAAGGCTGTCAACACTTGTCACACAGTTGCACTCTTCAACTGTATCATGTTGTGGCATCCTCCTACAATGTCACTTACCCCTTGGTGGTTATGTGTCATCAAATTGCCCAACTGCATATCTGAGCCACACCTAGCCTTGACCATCCTTCCATATGTATGAGTCATGTTGCACCATCATGAGTTATATGTGCCAAACATATGCCAACATTGCATAATGTTTGTCTTTGCTGAGCCAAATGCCTTGTCCCAGCTCCACTCAAGCCTACGCGCACTTGAGAGCATTGCCAAGCCTGAACCAATGCCTTCACCATCGAGCTAGCACCTAGCCACGCCCATGTCTTGGTTCTGTCAATGCCTTGGCACCATAGACATGCCTCTCCATGCCCATGTCTTGAACCAGCTTGCACCAACCATTGTTTGTCTTAGTGTCACAACCTTGCCCCAAGGGCAAGTTGGCCTAGCCAAAACTGGCTATGTACATGGCTTGCCGAGCCAAGTGAATTACATGCACACCAATGCATGCCAACCTAAGGCATCACATTTCCAAAGGCAAGTTGGCACACTCGTGGGCATGCACACATAGCTTGCCAAGTCATACGTGCTCCAGCACAGCCCACAGTGTCTAACCGAGCCGTCTTTGCCAACCGTGCCATCGAAACCATGTCTATACAAGCCAACAATCTTCTCTATACATGCCTTAGCCAAGGCTTGCCTATGGCCTTGCTAAGTGGTTGAATGCCTACTTGGGTCAGAGACCCACCCCTCCCTATATATGCAGAATTCACAAATACAGCTCTGACCAGAACAGATATCAACCCTGCTTGAGGAGTCATAATGGCCTTTTTCGAAGCTCCCGGATTCCAAATCCGAATTTTATTTAACAGGTTATCTTTTTATGATATAGAGCATCTCCAATTAAATTCCCATAATTTTCCAATGCTTCTAATCCCGACTTCCAAAGTCAGACTTATTTATCAAAATTACCACTGTATCATCCTCCTATGTCACACTGGCATGCCACAACCTACTTCAAGACTTCACCGGGTAACACGTATCCCCTTGGCTCGTGGTCTGGAAAAATATTTTAGTAAAGACGCGACCACGTAGCTTTCGAGCGGCTCCTTCCTTTCTTCTGAGAGCGAGTCACCCCAGGGTATCCTTCATTTCTCTCCTTTTTTTTTCTTTTACTTTCCTAACAAGTTTGCTCCCTTATATATAATTTATTTATTTTTAGATGACACAGGGGGCACTCGCAAGGCTCTTGTAGGTGGCGAGGGTCCCTCTGTCGATTAGGGATCCGAGGGGCCTCTGCAGGCTCCAGCTGATGAGCCCGTGCCAGAGGAGGATGATGACTACGAGGATGACTTCTTCTTGGAGACCACTGTTCTGGGGAGTGAGTCATCCGAGACGGGCAATACTTCGGGTCGTGTGGTGCCTAACTCAGTTTGGGGTGATGACAATGATGACCATTGTATTCCTTCAGGCGAGGCGTCTCCTATTATTCCTTTGCAAAGTGCAGGAGCCACTCTTCCACCTACAGTTGTTCGCACCACATAGTATGCCCCTCTAGTTAGTCATGGAAAAGTGGATATGGTGCTTTGGAATAGGGATGTACTGTCCCTCGAGCGTGTGACATTGTTCAAGGAAATAAAGGCCAAACATCCGAGCACCTTCGAAGGCTGGGCTCGTGCTGGTATTGTCTCTTACGCTTTTATCTATGAGTGCTTTTATTATTTTGTCATGCGTCTTCGCGAGGTAAGAACCATACACCTAAACAAGGATGACTTTGATTTTATTGGCATGACGACCATCAACCTTCTCAAAGCAAAGGTCGATATTCAGTGGGCGCTTGATTATGTGGAAAAAGTGAAGCGCATCGAGAGGCGTGAGGCAAAAATAAAAGCCATGAAGGACCTCCGGGACCGCCTTGATGAGGAGAAACGCATGTTTGCAATGGAGGAGGCAGCCTTTAGGGATATGGAGGATATTCTCAACATGCGTCGAGTGACCATTGAGACCCTCATGGCTGACCTGGAGACCATGGTTCAGGAGATTCGGTCTGTGACAAACTATATGACGGATCTTCTCTAGTCGACACATTTGCTATGTTTTCTATTTTGTTAGTGAGGGCGTATCTTCACCTCTTTGCTTAGACACATTGTTTCTATTTTTCATTATGGTGTAATGTCCTTAGTTGACACAGCTGTGTTATTTTGTTATTTCACTTTATGAATCTTAATTATCTCCTTTTTGTTCATTATATATGTGTGTTTATCGCTAATTGTTTATACACATGTTATAAAGCGTTTAATCGTTCTAACTAGTATGGTGTACTTATATGTATTTTGCTAAATCGTGGTTCGCCCCTATGGAATGTGCGAAAATGTCGTTGGTTAACGAATGTCTCTTTAATTCGGCGAGGCGAACATATATTAGACAAGTATATAAATCATGAAAGCTTCATTTCAACACATCCTCCAAGGAGTCATCGTATTTACAACACATAGAGAAATCAAAAGAGGGGATGGTTCGTCAATTCCTTTTTTTAGAAGAAGACATATAGATAAACCGTCCTCGCAAAAGGCGAGCGCTTAATCAAGGTGCTCTTGTGATGAAAGATTGAAATAGAAATCTCGAAGGTTCTTTTAGTACATCTTCTGGTGAGCTTCCTTATTTGTAACAAAAGAGAAAATCCGAAAAAAGGATGGTTCACCTGTCTTTTCCAAAATAAGAAACTTACAGGAGAACCACCCCACGAAAGGCGAGCACGTAATCAGGGCGTGCTCGTGACAAAAGATCAAAAGTGCCTGAGTAAAAAGGGTCTCTCGAGCCCCTCCTAGGCATAATACTTCTTCAGCCACCTGGCGTTAATCAGGCCTATTATCTTCTCGCTTCCAGGGCTTCCAATCTCATAATATCCGTTTGGGTTTGCTCTTGTGATCTGTAAGGGTCCATGCCACTTAGGCGTGAATTTTGGCACGAACATGCCCTTCATGATGAAGGTTGTCGTCTTCAGAACGAACTCCCCTTCTTGAAATCTTTGAGGTCTTACTTTCTTGTTATATGCCCTGGTTATTCATGCCTAGTAGATCGTTGCTTTTTTACTTGCTTCTTTTCGTACCTCTTCAACTCCTTCCAGCTCTCCCCATCTATTCTTCTGATCGAAACCACTTCTTTCAGCAAACTTTGCGGAGGGGATGGCAATTTCAATAGGTAGGACGACCTCTGTTCCGTATACTAGCGTATAAGATGTTGCGGATGTGACATTTTTTTTAAAGGTAAGTCAATGTTATAGAAAATTAAACAATGGCTAAAAGCCGACAAAATAAATAGGGCATTCCCCAAGGGTGGAACCCCCAAACCCACCAGAGAGATAAACTTAACTCCTAAAAAAGAGGAAAATACAAGGACCTCAAAATAACCCTATTACCAAACAAACAAAGACTATAAAACTTAATACAATAAAGACCAATGTTTGACATCTCACTAGAGGTTATAACTATAAGTAAAGAAAATATAATCTTCATCAGATTACAAGAATGAATGCCCAGAACTTGAGAGGTCTTCATAGCAACAAAAATCAAAAGAATCCCAGATCTTCTAATCAACATCTCTAGTCCTCCAAAAGAGAACATAGCATTCCAACACAACAAAGTAACATAAGCACTTAAACCATATTCAACAGCCATTACTACCAAAATCATGCAAAGCCCAAACCAGTACATATAAACCAAATGCTCCTTATTATTCCATGATTTCATATGAGTAGATAATTGACAGAAGAAAAGCCTTTCACCCATAGTTAGAGCTCTGATTATCACTCTAATTATCCAACAAATGGAAAAGTCTGAACTTGACAGAAGAGATAATTTCCTTAATCATATGATCTTCTTTCTTAAACTCCCCAACAAACAGCCTGAGATTCCTTTCTCTCCATAAAATATACACATAATCAGCAAATGAGAGTTTAGCAATGCAAGCTTCGAAAGATTTATTACTACAGTTTAAGTTGCAACATGCCACAACCTCAGACCACTTCATGTCAGCTTGCCTCAAGCCATTCTCCAAAGCAACAGAAGACCAAACTTTAGAGGAAAAATTGCAATCAAAGAAAAGATGATCCCTGCTCTCACATGGCATAGCACAAGAAACACATTTTTGATGTTGGAGCATTCCATATATGACCAATTTATCTTGGGTTTACATCTTTTTATGAATTAAATTCAAATGATAAAGGCATGTCTTGGAATGTTATTAGAAAACCTAAACATCCCTTTGCCTTAACAAGTTCCAAGTAAACTTAATAGAATATTTTCCCCTTGTGGGGTTCCAAACCAAATAATCAGCATTTTGACAATCTGGTAAAGGAAGAACAAACATGTCATTTCTAAGATCCATTAGATGATGAGAGTTTGCAAAGGGAGGATTCCATTACCTATTTCTGATTATGACATTGAATTTACAATTGGTTCCCATACCAGTATTATATCTGATTCTCTCACCATACTTCTCCACAATTGAATTGGAATAGAGCCAGTCATCATGCCAAAGAAGAATATTATCCCCATTCCCAACCTTGTAACTAAAGTATTGTCTAAATGTATCTCTAAGATCCATAATCTTCTTCCAAGACCAAGATCGTTTATCTAGAACCTTGAGAAGCCAAATTTTTTTATCCTTCATGAGCTCTAATCTAGCCCATTTACTCCAGAGATTAGTAGGAATAGGCTGTAGAAAGTTCCATAACTGTTTGCCAATAGCAGCCACATTCCAATATATCAAATCCTTCAATCCCAAACCCCCTTCATCTTTTGGAAAACACACTTTAGACCAAGCAAGCCTCTCACCACCACTTTTCAAATCAGGGCCTTTCCACAATAATTTTCTCATTATATCATTCAATTGTTTAAAGACAAACTTAAAAAGGATATAAGTAGAACTCCAATAAACTTGAACATAAAATAACACCGAGGCAATCAATTACAAACTACCAGCAAAGGATATGAATCTGCAATTCCAGGATTGAACTCTTCTAGACATGTTCAGAACTAATTTTTTACAATCAGTAGCATTAAGTTTAGAAGAGATTAAAGGCACCCCTAAATACTTGACAGACAAATTTTCCATTGAGAAATTAGAGACATGAACATCGGATGTGGCACTTTTCTTTGAGATTCGGTATGCCCATAAAGCGGTACCCAAATGGTCCGCCCATTGATTGTGATTCTCCTTTACCAACCAATTAAGGATTCTTAACAATATCTTATTGGTTACCTCGGCCTGGCCATTACTTTGGGGATAGTACTGCGTCGACTTTCGGTGAGTGATGTTGTACGGGCCAAAGGGCAGTCTTGTTCTCCTATTAACGAAAGATGTTCCATATCGGAAATGATCACTTGTTGTACGCCGAAACGACATATTATGCTTTCCTTGATGAAATTTACCACATCGGCCCCTGTGGATGCATTGAGCGCCACAACCTCCACCCACTTAGTGAAAATATTAGTGGCTATTAGCAACCACTTCCTTCTTCTAGATGGGGTGAGATGGGTTCTACAAAATCCAACGCCCACGAGTGGAAGGGCCATGGTACAGACAGAGACTGCAATTCGACAACTGATACGTGTACAACATTGCTATGAATCTGACACTCGCGGCAATGCTTTACCTATACCTTGGCATCACGCTGCATAGTATTCCAAAATTACCCCAAATCTAAAGCTTGAAGGTATAGTTTCCTCCAACCCTGATGCTCGGATCCATGTAACTTTTCCAGTATCCTCTTGGCCTCCCTAGATCCAATACATCTTCGATTACTACCATCGAACCCCTTTCGTATGAGCTGACCTTCTACGAGGAAAAAACGCGTCGCTTTTCTTTTTAACTTGGCTGCCTCCATAGGCTCAACGGGTAGGGTTTTGGTGGTGATGTAGTCGATTAGGCTTTATCACCAATCGACCAATTTTAACACATCATCATTCTTGCTCCCGCTGCTCCCCATAAACCACACAGTCGTTCTACAGCCTTCCCGCCTCTTCCGACATACTTGGCCAAAAGACGTCATGTCGTTGCAGCTTCTGACATACTTGGCCAAAAAACCGTTTTGTGCATTGAGCTCATCCAGTACTTGGCTTCTTCTTTTGATACACATCTTAGTAAGACTCTTCTGTCTCCCCTATAATAGAGGGTTCCCGCATAAATCACATAGTCCTTTACTTCTGCTACCGCGCTGCTTTTTCCTTCTTGGTCGAACTGGCCTTTGATCGGACATTGCCAGTCATCCTCATTGATTTGTTCGGGTAGTCACATCCTCAATATACTAGACTCCTCTTTATTTTCAATGGAGATATCCCTAACCTTCCCTTTTATAGTTAGTTTTTAGGCTAAGGTTGTCAGGGCATTTGGATGTTCGTCCTCTGTCCGCGGGGCATGCTCAAATTCTAGTTCGTCGAAGTGTCGTCTCAGGTGTTGTATCAAAGTTTGATAGGCAACTAGGGATGGATCGTGCACTGCATACGAACCATCCAACTGCTTCACCATTGTTTGGCTGCTAGAAGTCCTAACACCAACGCCTCATATTCCGCCGTGTTGTTCAAACAAGTAAATGTCAGCTTGTATGACAAAGATGTGCTCTCGCCACCTTCCAGCATCAGTACTATTCCTGCTCATCCTCCTCGCGCTGTTGACGACCCGTCGAAAGCTAAGGTCCATGTTACTTCCGTGCAACACATGGATTCGGGCCATTCGTCTGGCAGGTCATTTTCCATTGGTTTTACCTCCCCCGAGGGGAACTATGCCATTAAGTCAGCTACCGCTTGGCTTAGTATGGCCAAAGGTCATACACATCCTATATCGAATTCAGACAGTAAGAGCAGCCATTTGGTGATCCATCCCATTATGATTGACCTTGATAGAAAGTATCATAGAGGGTCACACCGCATCATAGGTGGACAGGGTGCGCTAGTAAGTAATGTCAAAATTTCTTTACTGCGAACGCTAGCGATAAATAGTGTTGTTTCATCGGTGGATAGTTGGCCTTCGCATCCTTCACGATTCTGCTGACGTAGTATATGGGGCGCTCAGTCCCTTCCTCTTCTAAGGCCAACAATGCCCCTACGGATCTTGGCGTAGACATGACGTAGAGTTTTAGCGAGTCTCTCTTTCGAGGGGTGGCCATCGTCATTGGTGATGCGAGCACCTGTTTTACCTTTATAAAGGCCTTCTCGTACGCTCCTGTCCATTCAAACCTCACACCCTTTTTTAGTAGCATGTTGAATGGGTGTGTCATCTCGGCTAGTGCCGACATAAACCTTCTCAAATAAAACACCTTCCTGATGAGACTCTTCAGTTCCTTCACTGAGACTGGCCGAGGAATTTTAAGGACGGCCCTGGTCTTGTCTTTCTCTATATCGATCCCATGTTTGTGTATGATGAATCCCAGAAACTTTCCTTCACCTACCCCAAAGGCACATTTGAGGGGGTTCATCTTGAGCTGATACATTCGGCAGCTTTCGAAAATCTTCCTCAGATCTTGCATGTGCGTTTCCTTCCTCTAGGACTTAACCACCAGGTCATACACATAGACCTCCATGTTCAAGTTGATCATGTCATGGACTATCACTGTCATGACCCATTGATATGTGGCTCATGCATTATTTAGGCTGAAGGGCATCACTTGGTAGTGGAGGTTTCCAAGTGGCGTCCTAAAGGTCGTCTTCTCAGCAGCTTCTGTCACCATCCGTATCTGGTTATTTCCACTGTATCCATCCATGAAAGAGAATATCTCATGCCTCGTCGTGGAGTCTACCAAGACATCGATGATTGGGAGGGGAAAGTCGTCCTTTGGACATGTACGATTAAAGTCTTGAAAGTCCACGCATATGTATATCTTTTTGTTCTTTTCTAAACAGGGACTTTGTTAGCCAACCATGTAAGATACTGTATCATCCTTATGAAGTCGGCTCGTAACAATTTTTCTACCTCTTCTTTAATTTTTAGTTCCATCTCTGGTCGGACTCCCCTCGCAGCTTGCTTTATTGGTCTAGCGTCAGAGTTTATATTTAAATGATGAGATACCACTCGGTGATCTAATCCTGTCTTTTCCTCATAAGTCCATATGAATACATCGATGAACTCCTTCAGAAGGGCCAACGACATTCCCCTATTCTCCTTAGCCAGCGACTTATAGATGAAAGTTGGTTTCGGCACCCCGGAGTCCAGAAGGTCAACTTCCTCTAGCTCAGCATTCTCGGGTTGAAGCGTCTTAGATTCAATCTTGATGTCTGGTGAGCTACTTGAGCTATGTACCTCACACACTTCTCTTTGGGGAATCGTTCCTCTGCAAGGGGCGGTTCCCCTGTTCCGTCATAGGCTGTAGATGAACCTACCCCCTGAAAACTGCAATCTCTTGTACATTAATTTCCTTTTTCGATGTAGTTCGGGTCCAGCCCCTTCAAATGTTTCCCATTTTGGCAAAGTGATAGCTCTCACCCCCGGATCCCATTCTTTCTCGTACTTTTGAAATAAGTGAGCCTCCACTAGGTTAGATCATGGCATGCGAAAGACTTGTCAGAGCACTTCACGGTAGCCACATCCCCATCCCAATACCCCTTCATGCATTGATGGTATGGGGAGGGTACCATCCCGAACTTATGCAGCCAGCCCCTTCCCAGCAACATGTGATAAGAGGTGTTAACATTGATCACGTGGAACTTAGCCTGCGCTCTGAATTTCCCAACCACAAGGTCAATAACTATGTACCATTCGGACTTCGTAAAGCCATCCCCGAATCCAGCAATTTTGGTACCTTGTCACACCAATTGACTCTTAGCCAATCCGTTCATTCGAAAGATTTCTAGGGGCATTATATTTAATGAAGACCCATTGTCGATCAACGCCCTTCAAAATTCAAAGCCATTTAACTTGGCTGTCACATAGAAAAGCCGATTGTGGAGCATGTGAACACATTTGTCCTCCTCAGTGAAAATGACTTCATTCACCATGCATCTAAGCACTTATGGTCGTTCGGCCCCCATGGCTATTTCATCACCCAACCCTTTTTCAACTATGGTGATCACCACCTTCATAATTTCCTTCTATGCAAAAGTTAAAAAATTGAGCTCCTGAAGTAGTTTATTTACATTTGGCATCTCTAGAAGCCTAAAGGCCTTGACCTGACTTGAATCGATAACTATTACATGTTTTTCCTCATTCGCCTCTTCCATTGTCTGTCCCGCCTCCTGTGTCATCATAACCAAACCCCTCCCATGTGGCGGGTACGGTTCATCTCCTAAATCACAAGCCGGGATCAGAAGGTCACCATTTGCGATGCGCCTATGAAAGAGGTTCCGTAAGGCCCAATAATTGCTTGTGGGATGCCTTTGGTGATGGTGGTAAAAACAGAAGCGTGGGTGTCATCTTTCTTAGGCCGTCGACTCCTTTATTACTTTTGGGAGAAGGATATCTCCGTGTTGTACCCATTTTTTGAAAATAGACTCCACCTCTTCCATAGTACACAGAAAATGGGGTGGTATCTTTTCAAGATTCCTTCCCATTAACCCTTTTGAGGGACCGGTGCTCTTTTTACTATTCGGAATTTCTGCCATCGATACCATCGGCCTCCTCTTTCCCATGGTTTCATCCGTGGGGGGTCCTTGAAGTGAGAGCGTTATGTCCTTGGCGAGGTTCTTTGTCGCCGCGATCAGATCCGTGAACGTCGGCAGCCTCAAATTAATGAGATGCACATTGTACTCACGTAATATGCCTTAGACACATATCTTTGATAGGCCCTTCTCTTCATTCGTCTCATAACATTCCATTGCCCTGTCGTGGAACCTATTAACGTACTTCAAAAGATCCTCCTCAGGGAGCTGCATTTCCTTAATCAAGGAAAGCGTGGTGATCTTCTCCTTGGCCTAAAAGAACTTTACAATAAACAGTCTTGATAGTTGTCCCCATGTGTTAAGTGACCCGGGCTCTAGGTTGACATACCACTTGTACGCCCTATTGGTGAGGCTTTTCGAGAATTCTCCGAGTCTTAAAATATGATCGTTCCCATGCATTCCCAATGCTTCTATGAAACATACCACATGGTCCCTCGGGTTCTCTTTTTTTCCGTCGAATTTGGTGAACTTAGGCATGGTATAGCTTGGGGGGTATGGTGACATATCTACTGTTCATGAATGCGGGGGTTCATACTCCATCTATTGGAGCATGCCTCCCCTCTCGGCTTTCAACATCGCCTAGCGTTTGCCATCATGACGTAAAGGGGATGTTGGGGCTCCTCTTCCCTATTGCGATAGGAAGGCTCATCTCCCTGATTGTGATGAGCAAGGGGTACTCAAACAACATCCTCGTTAGTCGGGATCGTGTGTCTTCCTTCCATCCTGAGGGGTACCGTGGCTGGCATATGGAACAAATTTTACCGTAGACCCTGCAAGTATTCATCACGCCTACCCCTCACTTCGAGCGAGGAAGGGGTCATTCGGTGTTCACGCCTTGGCTCATGGATCCTTGCAGCATCTCTTCTCTTTGAGGGGGTTGTTTCCCTCGAAATCTCCCTACCACGCTGAGAGTCTTCCCTCTCTGAGTGTTATCCCGTAAGGATTCGTAAAACCTCCAGCATCTCTAGTTGGGCCCTCTCCAGGGTTCCTAAACAAGACGATATATGATTGTGCGCCTCAATCAAAACGTTGGGCACTACTGTCCCACGCTCGTATCCCTCATCATCGGGAAGGCTACTCGTCACCCTCTTATTACTGTCCCCTGATCTCAATTCGGGACCATTGATCGAAGGGGGTCTTATCTTTCTCGTCTTTGGCATTTACAAAACACTCATCCCCAGCAGAGTCGCCAAAATGTTGATGCAAGGTTCGTAATACAAAGAGGATTATGTTCCGCAAGCTTAGGTCCTTGAGAATAAGCATAAAGGAGTGGAAACTAAGGCTAATGTAAGAGAATACCCTTAGGCTTAGAGTAAAAAGAAAGAGAGGTAAAGCAGTCCGATGTTCCACTTCAAGGGTCCTTCTAAGCCATTATCTTTCTTTAGATTTCATTCATTTCATGTTGTAAGTGGTGGTTGTGTGTGGAAAATGAAGCATTAGTCTCCTATTTATACTAGTTTAGAAATGAGTCAAGTGTCATATGGTTTCTTGATATTACTCGTAAATGCCCATTAGGTGTTCCCCAATCCCTAGGTGAGAACGACCCTTCGGACTAGTGGTCCTATGGGTAACCCCTACCAACTTCTCTGGGAAACCTGTAAGGCATTAAATGCGAGTCTTATCAATCCTTCTAATTAATAAGTATAGTCCCTCGAAGCCAATCCCTATCCGTTAGACCGCATTCCCCCCTCTTGTATTAGGTTCTACGAGAGGCCATACTTCATCTCTTAGAACTGAACAAGCTAGCCTCATCCCCCATTCCACTTGATACTCAAGGTCCCATAAAAAGAAGTTGAGGAGATAGGATCCGGCGCCCAAAGCATGCCTCCCTCGCTTTAGTCGACACAATCTTTCTCTCCTTTCATCTGTCACCTCAGGCATAAGATCAGGAGATGTGTGCACAATTAGATGATGGTACCATTCCAAGGTACCATTCCCATCCGACTGGAGAGGGGCGAGCTTCGAGTAAGGCATTTCATCGTAGAGGGGAGGGATGACAACACTACCCCTCGGACCTTCTTTCTAGGTGACTCTGATGGTGGGAAACGAGAGGGGAGGGGTGACAACACTACCTCTCAGACCCTCTTTCCAAGTGGCTCTGATGGTATGAGCTGAGAGGGGAGAGGTGACAACACTACCTTTCAGACCCTCTTTCTAAGTGCCTTTGATGGTGGGAGCCGAGAGGAGAGGGGTGACAACACTACCCTTCGGACCCTTTTTCCAGGTGGCTCTAATAGTGGGAGCCGAGAGGGGATGGGTGACAACACTACCCCTCAGACCCTCTTCCCAGGTGGCTCTAATGTCGTTTCATTAAGGGGAAATGATTAAAGTAATCCAGATTATTCTAAGTTTATCTTTTTGCCGTCTACACACATCATTTCATGTTTGTTGTTTGTTTCCTCTTACTGGTATTTTAGTGAAATTCTCAGTTCTTTGATTGGCCTCCGGGTATAACTCAAATTTCATGAAGGTCTTTATAATTAAAGGACTGTTTGGTTTGTATTTATGAAAATAGTTTTCTATTTTCTAAAAATTGTAAATCAATTTTTTTTAACAAAAGTATGTTTGGTTTAGTTTTCTTAAAACAGTTTTAAAAAAAACTCAACTATAAAAATGTTTGTTTTCAGATAACTCATTTTTATTGTTCTCAAAAAATATTATTGAGAACAATTTTCAAAAATACAAATAAAGCAGGCCCTAAATGTCTTCATGCTCTACATATATGTGTGTGTAAATGTTATATGTCTCACTCACACACAGTAAAATAAATCATAAAAATAAAGGAAATGTACCTTAAAGTATTGGACAATTAAGGGTGCACACAGTTTGGTTTTGACCGAAACCGAAACCGATCCGTTATTTTCGGTTTTTTCAAAATGAAAACCGTAACCAAACTGTTAATAAAATAAACCGAACTAAACCAAACCATTTTTTTCAGTTCGATTTCGGTTAGGTTTAGGTTTTTATAGAAAACAATTATTTGAATAACATTTTCTATATATATTTAAGGCAATAATTTTTCCAATTAAAATTTATAAATAACATTTTCTAGATATTTTAAAAATTATAAATGAAATTTTCATTATTGTTATTATCTTTTTATAAAACCAAGAGTTTTGATAAGAAAATACTAACAAGTTTATTTCCATCTCTATTTATTCATCTATCTGTAATCATTATTCTTGTAGTTATATCTGTCTAAATCATAAAAGGTGGTTCAAACTATACACAATCGTCACTTCTGAAAGGTCTCTGTATATGTTGAAAATTTACTCTTTTTCCCTTTTACACTAGATTTCGGTTTTAGTTCTTGCTACATTATTCTATTTTATGGAGTTAGTTAAATTTTGAAAAATGTAATTTAACTTCTCTGTATTAGGTTTATTTTTCATATCAAATTACAATCATACCTCATCAATCTCTCACAAGTTATCTAATATAATCATATAGATAGTACATATATAATATATTATAAAATCGGTTCGGTTCGGTTTTTGGAGGGTAAACACCAAAACCGAACCGAAAATTTTGGTTTTTGAAATTTGAAAATTGTAACTGAACCGAATCATCTTAAAACCGAACTGAATCACCTGTTTCGGTTATGTTCGGTTCGATTTTTTGGTTTTTCGGTTTTATGTGCTTCCCTATGGGGACAATCATTACTTGTCCTGCAAAAGAGACAACAAATTAGAGCTTAAAGCACAATATAACTTTGTCTGTGTATATATATATATATGTACATTAAATTTTAGGTACACCAAAATTTAAATAAAAACTCTAGCTTTCTCTCACATCCATAATCTTCACATGAACATTAATTCATAACGGTACCTCTATATCAGAAGTTGAATAAACTGAATATTTCTCATTGAATAAAGTGATGTTTACATGAGATATATATAGATACATTAAGTGATTATTAGCCATATTACAAGGAGAGGAAGTTGAGAGAATCACTCGGCTATATATTTAAAATTCAAACCCAAGATATCTGAAACAAGGAATTAGTTAAAGCAAATCAGGAGCTTTGGTGGAGTTAGCCGTATCTGGTGGAGATGGTTTCAGGTTGACTTCGTCTAGTGGACATATTTTTGGGTTGACTGAAACTGATGGAGAATCTCTAACATGCCCCCGCAAGATAGTGATCCCATTGGAGGTACCGATCTTGGACCGCAATTAAGGGTGCACACAGTATGTTCGGTTTTGGTTTTGACCGAAACCTAAACCTAACCTATATTTTTGGTATTTAGAAAATGAAAACCGTAACCTAATTGTTAGTGCAAGAAACCGAACCTAAACCTAACCTATATTTTTGGTTCGGTTTAGGTTCGGTTTCGGTTTCTAATATCAAATTTATTTTTTGAAAGGTAAAAATAATATGTATTGGAATGAATAGCCCAAGGTAAAGAAACCATTTTTTCAATAATTTATATATAAATTACTTATATAAGTTGTAATTTTTAAATTATATTTATATATATATGTATGTATATAACTCTCTGTTGTTGTAGTCTATTTTCATATTCATGTATGTATGTATATACCACATATTTTAATATTCATCTAGTACTAACTACTAAGAACTTGAAAAGAGAAATAAACTTAGAAGGCAATATGATCCATGTATTTCATTAAAATATTAATAATATTGTCCTATAACATAAGGATAGTGATTTGGGGACCCGTTTTTACCTATGTTGTATTATTAGTACATATATAATATGTTATATTATTATGTATTTAAAACCGATTCGGTTAAGTTATTTTCGGTTTTTGACCAACTAAAACCGTAACCTAACCTAAAAAATTGGTTTTTCAATTTTGAAAATCGTAACCGAACTTAATCATTTTAAAACCATACCGAACCGCTAGTTTTGGTTCAATTTTTTGGTTTTTTCGGTTTCGTGTGCAGCCCTAACCGCAACTGGCGAAAAATTAATGAAGACAGAGGCTTTGTGAGAGTGTCAGCAAGTTGTTCTTTCGAGGATATATGAGAAACACCAAACGAACCACAATCTAGATATGTTTCATTCTTGAGTGAAACATGGGGTTGACAGAGAGATAAGTCACGTCAATGTTGTCACAAAACAATTATGGAAGCGATAATCCAGTAGCATGTAACTCATTGAGTAAATTTTTAATCCAAAGTAATTCAAAGGCACAAGAGGCAAAAGCTCTGTATTCTGCTTCAGTAGAGGAATGAGAAACAAAATTTTATTTCTTTGAACACTAAGAAATGGCATTGCCACCTAGGTAGATAATGTATGTTGATGTGGATGTGCGATCATCTCAATTTCCAGCCCAATCAACATCCGTAAAAGCTGTAACATGAGTGTTTTTATGGTGTTTAAGGAAAAAGGTCATTATGAATGGTGGATTTCAAATACCACAAGACCCTTTTGGCAGCGGACCAGTGATTCTCAGAGGGAAAATGTATGAACTGTGTTAACTTGTTGACAGCATAGGAGATATCTGGTATAGTGAGAGACAAATATTGTAGAGCACCAATTACTTGTCTAAACTTTTATAGCATCAGCAGGGATGCATCCATCATTAAGTTGAAAATTTTGAGTGTAGAACATGGGTGTTGCGCATTCTTTCACACCAGACATATTGGTCCTTTCCAGTAAATCACGAATATACTTATGTTGGGTTCAAAGTAAACCAAATTTAGTGGGAATTACCTCAATGCCAAGAAATAATGAAGATCACCAAGGTCTTTAATAAAGAAGTGGGTGGCCAGAGCTCACAAAAAATGTTCAAGAAATTCATTGTCGTTGTCAGTCATAATCAAGTCATCTACATAGACCAAAAAATAAAATGTATAATTGCGTTATGATAAATAAAAAGTGAGGTATCAATCTTGGAGTTTACAAACCCATAGGAGAGCAAGAAACCCTTCAGTTCAGTGTACCACGCTCGCGGAGTCTGTTTGAGGCCATAAATGGCCTTACGAAGTTACACACATAGATTGGATGAGAGCTATCTACAAAACCTGGGGGTTGTTGCATATACACTTTCTCATATAGTGTACCATGTAAAAATGCATTGTTCACATCCAATTGATAAAGAAACCATCCACGGGACAATGCAAGACTAAGAAAAGGTCGAATAGTAGTTGGTTTAATTACTAGACTAAAAGTATCATGGAAATCCACACCAAGCCATTGATGAAATCCCTTGGCAACAAGGCGAGCTTTGTACTTGAAGATGAAACCGTCGGGGTTGCGTTTTATCCGAAACACCCATTTGCAACCAACAACATTTTGAGAGGAAGATAGAGGAACTAGTTCCCATGTACAGTTTCAAAAAAGTGCAGTAAGATCATCTGACATGACATGTCGCCATTCAACATTTTTAATTGCTTTGGTAACGCGTTTAATGGAGTTGGGAAGAAGGTGTGTTGTACTTAATTGGTATAGACGTTTCGGTTTGAATATATTATTTTTTAAGCGAGTAGTCATGGAATGAAAATGAGTGTTGGAGAAAGTGGGTGAAGGTAAGATGGGCTCACTTTGAGAAGACGGGGCAATTTATTGGGTAGGTGTAGAGGGAGAGGGAGACACAGGAGATGAAATGATAGAGGGATGTATAGAAGAGGAATTATGCATGGTATTACCTGGCCTCGCAGAATGTAGAGGCGGTGATGTTGTGGATGGCTTAGGCAGAGTGTGCAATGGAGCAGCCATGAGGTCTCTAACTGGAGGTTGTTGCTCGGTAGTAGGCATGGACGAAGATCCGGAAGATGAGAAAAGAGGGGAAACATTGACGCGTGGAAAGACAAGAGAAGACAAAATCCAATCATTGTTAGAAATAGAAAAATCAGTGGTAAGGGAGAGTTTTGAAAAGGAAAATATGTTTCAACAAACCGAACATGACGAGAAGTATAAATCTTATTGGTTTTAATATCCATACAAAAATAAACACTTTAATTAAGAGAGTAACCAAGAAATAGACATGCATAAGATTTTGGTTCTAGTTTATTATAGGTATATGGTTTTAGCCAAGGAAAACACAGACACCCAAATACTCTGAGTTTATTACAATTTGGTTTTCGATTAAATAGTTTTTCATAAGGATTAGAAAAATTGAGGATCGGAGTGGGTAATCTATTTATTAAATAAACAGCTATTTGAAAAGCGTAATACTAATATTTAAGAAGAATGTTTTCTTGATGAAGAAAAGTTAGGCCAGTGTCAACGATGTGTTTATTGATAAGTCCATTTTACATACATATTTTATCCCCAAATGTATATTTGTTAGTAGGTAAAACTATTTATTTTAATTAATTTAGAAGTATAATAATGATAAGTGCACAAAACTTAATTTATATAATAAAATTGTTTAATAAATCATTTTCAATGTCATTAAATTACATTTACATTTATGTCTTTCATTTATAGGTGTAAAGTGAGAAATGAATCAAATGCACATGGATGAAAGTTGGATGAATCAAATGCACATGGATAAAAGTTGGAAGATTCAAATGCACATGGAAAAAGAACAAAATGTGATGGAAAGTTATGAAAAAGAAAAGAAAAGAATATTTCATTTCTCTTTACAAGTTGTAATTTGATTCCAATATTTCTCTATAAATATGGATACATCTTGAAGAAGAAGAAGAGGAAGAAGAAGAAGAAGAAGAAGAAGAAGAAGAAGAAGAAGGAGAGCAAGAAGGACACCAAAGAGGAGAAGAATTTATCTTCAATTCCGGGTTTTATTGTTCTTACTTTGTTATTTTATTTTTAAGCATGTGTAACTAAATTCTTAACTAAGGTTGAGGATGAAACCACAATTTATGAAATAAATTCCTTTTAGTCTTTTATCAATTTCCATGTGTATGGTTTAAATGCTTATGATTTTCGTTTCATAGTATTAATTGTTTTAAATTCATTTCACTATAAATATCATGTATTTATAGTAGTTAAGAATTCTTATCACAATTAATCAAGCTTGGATTTGATGAGTTTATAAGTAAAAATCTTTGATCTTATGTGATCCATTAAATTGCATACATAGGATGCTTAGAATTTTACACTTTAAAGCGGAGGAAAATCTATTTCATGAAAATATATTTCATTAGTGCGTTATTGTTAAATCTTGAGAAAGTAATAAGATTGATTTCTAAATTACTACTCTAAAATTGGAATTGATAAAGGAATAATTAGAAGTTTATGGATTAGTGGTGGTGGATTCCGATACCTTAGTATTTTCTCCCTATTATTCTCGCTTTAATTATTTGTATTTCGATATTGCATGTTTAGTAAAAAAAATCACTTCAACAAACAAACTTTGAGAAACTAGGTTAGTTTTAGATTAATTTGAGTTTAATTAAGTTCTCTTTAAAACATTCCCTTGGGTTCGACCTCGTTCTTGCATAACCTAAACTACAATTGATTCGTGCACTTGCGAGTAATATTTTAAAACACACCAAGTTTTTGGCGCCGTTGCCGGGGAATAGCAACAAGAAATTAATTAAATTTAAGTTGATTTAATTCTTCTACTAGTTATTTAAAAATAAATAAAAAAAAAAATAAAAGAAAAAAAAAAAAAAATCGAAACTACTGTAGCATTTCCGCTACTGTAGCGAAAAAAAAAATTTATAAATTTTTTTTTTTTTTTTAAGCTACTCTTTTGTTTAAAAAAATTTGTCTTTCTAATTCTAATAGTACTATAGTAAGGTAATGTTTCTTCACTTTTGAATTTAGAGGTTCGTTTTTTTTTTATTAGTGATAACAAATTAAAAAAAAAAAAATTGAAAATTTACTGTAGCATTTCGGCTACTGTAGCAAAATAAAAATAAAATTTTTTTTTTTAATTTTCTTTATTCTTTGCTTAAGTATAAAATTAGCGTTTGTTTACCTAAGTTGAGAATTTTTATTATTGTTTATTGTATTATTTGTTTTTAAGTAATTGATACTTCTTGAATTTTGTAGGTAATATTTGTTTTTGAGATTGCATTGGATAAACAAATACTTGGATTTCTTTGTGCTAACTTCACTAGCATTATTGCGGAATCCAGGTAAGTACCCCTATCTTTAGTAAATAGTATTTTTTTTTTTTTAGATTAGGTGAACATAGTTTTTATATAGGTGAAATTTTGCATGCTACCTTTAGGATAGAATAACACTAGAAATAACCTTTAGGTACACATTTTCTTCAAATTTATTTTTTGTTATTTATTTTATTTTATTTCGTTTATTTCTTTCTTTATTTATTTATAAAAAAAAAAAAGAAAAAAAAAAAGAAAGTTCACACACTCACCCCCTTTACTTTTATTTTTGTTGGCTTGCTTGTATGTGCATTTTTAATTTAGCATTTTGCATAAATATTTTAGTAAGGGCATTAACCCTCTAACAAGATAAGGATTGGATTTCATCACCAATTCCTTGCCCATTAGGTTAAAAATCTTTTTGCATTTGTATACCCTTGGCTAAATTTAGTTTAATTTAAAATCAAGTAGACGTTGGCCAATAGGTTTTCATATAGCTCATAGGATCCTTTTGGACATTGTTAAACTTTTGGTAACTCCAGTGAGTCACTATCAAATTGATAAACGGTAGGACAGTTCTGTCTAGGAGTGTGGCTGACGCGGCATTAAGCAGGCCTAGTGCCTCGCCACACTTTCCTGGGAACTACTTCGTTGTTAGTTTGATGGTCCTTAACTGGTCATCCATTAGTTTTCTCTGAAAGGGAGTAGGAGCTGTCTAACTATGTGAAGATTATTTTGGAATTAGTCCTAATAATCTCTCATATAGGAAATTAAAAAAAAAAAAAATAGAAATCACTACCCTTGAATTAAATTTCAGATAAAGAAAATACTTGTTTTGGTAGTGTGTTTGTTGAGTCATGGAGTCTTCCTAGTGCATGTTAGGTCGTCGATCTCTGAAATCAAAGTTGGCACCTTTAGATCTAGAAATTGAGAGAACTTTTAGAAAAGGTGTAAGGAATTCTAGTGTTGAAAAGATCATTGAAGTCAAGATGGAGGGAGAACATAATGAAGTGAAAGCCCTTAAGGATTATTATACTCCTGCACATATCACAAATCCTTCTTGTATTGTCTTGCCTGCTACACAACATGCCCATTTGGAGATACGGGCAGTAGTAATCAATTTACTGCCGACTTTTAGAGGTTCGAACTTTGAAGACCCATACCTTCATGTTAAGGAATTTTTAGAGATTTGTTCCACCTTGAATTTTCAGAATATTCCCGAAGAGTCAATTAAGATGAGGTTATTCCCGTTCTCTTTGAAAGAGAAAGCCAAGTCTTGGTTATATTCGTTGGAACCAGAATCAATCAAATCTTGGGATGAACTCTGTAAAAAATTCCTCACCAAATTCTTCCCTAGACATAGAACTAATTCCCTTCGCCGAAATATCATGGAATTTGCTCAAAAAGAAGGTGAACAATTTTACATGTGTTGGGAAACATTCAATGATTTGCTACTTAAGTGTCCCCATCATGGTTTTGAAAAATGGCGCTTAGTTGAATTCTTTTATGATGGATTATCAGCTCAAAATCGTCAACTAATTGAGTCACGAGGTGGGGTAGATTTCATGTCTAAGAATGAGAATGAGGCTTGGAAATTTCTAGATGCGTTAGCTGAGAGTTCCCAACATTGGGAATACTCAGGGAGGGTTGAGAGAAGAAGTTTACCAATGTCTATGGATACCAAAAAGGGAGGAGTCTATGAGGTTAGTGAGGGAACTGATTTGAGTGCAAGGATAGCTAGTCTCACCCGAAAAGTGGAGGCTATAGAGATGAAAAGTGGAAAAAGTTCTTCAGTCCATGTTATTAGTGAGACATGTCAACTTTGTGAGAGTCCATCTCATACTGCTCAGACGTGTCCCTCTATAGCATTATTCCATGAGTGTATAACTGAACAAGCTAATGCACTAAACGGCTATAAGAAACCATTTGGTAGTCCCTATTCTGACACATACAACCCCAATTGGAGAAATCATCCTAATTTCTCATGGAGTCAAAATCAGTCTCAAAACAACTCGGGTATGCAACATATGCAATCCCAAAGGCAACCACCAGCATCATATCCTTCCATGTCCCAAAATTCTCATCCATATGTCCCCCAACAACCAAGGAAACCAACACTGGAAGATATATTACAACAGTTCATGCAACAAACTAGTCAATCGATTTCTAAATTAGAAACACAGATTGGCCAGTTAGCCACTGTTGTAGGAGAGAGGGAAAAAGGAAAATTTCCTAGTCAGCCCATTCCCAACCCAAAGGGTCAATATCATGTGAGTGAACAGTCGACCTCTGGTCCAACTGATCAAGTCCAGTCAATCATAACCCTAAGGTCAGGCAAACAAGTTGACAATCAAGTCAAAATTCCAAGAAGGGAAACTGTGAAAGGTAACCATGAACCAGAAAAGGAAAACAAAATGGAATCTCAAGTTGACCCAAAAGTCCAAATTCCCGATCTTGTCCCCAATTCTCTAGTAGAACCTTCAGTTAGGAACTTTGTTCCTACTGCACCATTTCCTCAAAGACTCCAAAAGCCTAAGAAGGGGCATCATTACAAAGAGATTATGGAAATATTCAAACAAGTCAAAATCAATATTCCATTTCTCGATGCAATTCAACAGGTCCCCTCTTATGCTAAGTTTCTGAAAGATTTGTGTACGGTTAAACGTGGATTGAATGTGTATAAAAAAGCCTTCCTTACAGAGCAAGTAAGCTCAATTATCCAGCACCGCACACCACCTAAATTCAAGGATCCCGGTTGTCCTACAATCTCATGTACAATAGGTAACCAGATAATTGAGCAAGCTTTGCTTGGTTTGGGTGCGAGTGTAAATCTGTTGCCATACTCTGTGTATGAGCAACTCGGTCTTAGTGATTTGAAACCCACAAAGGTAGTGCTACAGTTGGCAGATCGTTCAGTCAAGGTACCTCGCGGTATCATTGAGGATGTGTTAATTCAAGTTGACAAATTCTTCTTTCCAGTAGACTTCATAGTCTTAGACACTCAACCTGTGGCTAATCCCAATAGCCAAATTCCTGTTATCCTTGGTCGACCATTCCTAGCCACTTCAAATGCTTTAATCAATTGTAGGAATGGTGTCCTGAAACTTTCATTTGGAAACATGTCTGTTGAGCTTAATGTTTTTAATGTGAGCCGACAACCATCAGAATCTGAGGATATGAGTGATGTGAATCTAATAGAGAGTCTAGTATAGGAGACTTTTGAACATTCAAGTTTTGATGATCCTTTAGAGGCATGTCTAAATCACTTTGGGTATGATTTTGATCTGGATAGTGCTTGTGAAGAAGTGAATACCTTGTTAGATTCTGTCCCTTTTATGGACATTGAGAATTGGAAAGCCAAGGTAGAGCCCCTTTCATCAATTGAATCTAAACATGTCTCATCTGTTGAGTCACCTCCAAAATTGGATCTGAAAGTTTTACCTTCTGAACTGAAGTATGCCTACTTAGGTCCAAATGAGAGTCTTCCTGTCATCATTGCTTCTGAGTTAAATAAAGAACATGAGGAAAAACTCTTAAATGTCCTTAGGGAGCATAAATCGGCTATTGGGTGGACTATAGCAGACATTAAGGGCATATCTCCATCTGTGTGCATGCATCGTATCCATCTTGAGCAAAATGCTAAAACTTCGCGAGAAATGCAAAGACGGCTTAACCCTAACATGAAAGAGGTCGTTAGGGCAGAAGTCTTGAAGTTGTTAGATGTGGGGATCATATATCCTATTTCCGATAGTTCTTGGGTAAGTCCTGTTCAGGTCGTGCCTAAGAAATCAGGTATCACGGTAGTCACAAATGATGCCAATGAGTTAGTACCGACCCGAATGACCACTGGATGGCGAGTGTGCATTGATTATAGGAAGTCGAACTCTGTCACTAGGAAAGATCATTTTCCACTTCCTTTTATCGATCATATGCTTGAGAGATTAGCCGGTCATGAGTACTACTGTTTCCTAGATGGTTATTCTGGATATAACCAAATTCCTATTGCACCTAAGGATCAGGAGAAAACCACATTCACTTGTCCTTTTGGAACATTTGCCTATAGACGTATGCCATTTGGATTATGCAATGCACCTGCTACTTTTCAGCGGTGTATGCTTAGCATATTTTCTGATATGGTAGAACGTTTTCTTGAGGTGTTTATAGATGACTTCTCCGTGTTTGGCTCATCTTTTGATGAATGTCTCATTCATTTGAAACTCGTGCTTACACGTTGTGAGGAGAAAAATCTGGTCTTAAATTGGGAGAAATGCTATTTTATGGTGAAAAAGGGGATTGTCTTGGGGCATGTTATTTCAAAGAAGGGTATAGAGGTTGACAAAGCTAAGGTTGATCTAATTTCCAATCTTCCACCACCACGTACGGTCAAAGAGATTAGGTCTTTCTTAGGTCATGCTGGATTTTATCGTCGATTCATTAAAAACTTTAGCAGCATTTCCAGACCACTTTGCAATTTACTTGCTAAAGATGTTGCTTTTGTCTTTGATGACGAATGTCTGAAAGCCTTTGAGAAGCTCAAAACATTGTTGACCACAACACCTATCATGAAGCCACCGAGTTGGGATGCGCCTTTTGAG
This sequence comes from Cornus suecica, assembly GCA_963922005.1. Lineage (NCBI taxonomy): Eukaryota > Viridiplantae > Streptophyta > Magnoliopsida > Cornales > Cornaceae > Cornus > Cornus suecica. The sequence continues at coordinate 36,256,742 of OY998248.1, forward strand.
ATTTTGTGCGATGCATCTGATTATGCAGTTGGAGCTGTGTTAGGGCAACGTGTGAAAAGGCTACCCCATGTGATCTATTATGCAAGTAAGACATTAAATGAGACACAACTGAATTACTCTACCACTGAAAAAGAATTGTTAGCAGTTGTGTTTGCATTAGACAAGTTTAGGTCCTATCTGTTAGGGTCTAAAGTCCTCATTTTCTCAGATCATGCTGCACTTAGGTATCTCTTCTCTAAAAAAGATGCTAAGCCGCGCTTAATTCGATGGATCCTATTGCTACAAGAGTTTGATCTAGAAATTCGAGATAAGAAAGGGTCTGAAAATGTAGTAGTTGATCACTTGTCTAGGCTCATTCTTGAGACATCCTTAGACTCCATGCCTATTCTTGAGTCTTTCCCTGATGAACAACTCTTTGTTGTATCTGAGTCACCTTGGTTTGCCGACATTGTGAACTATCTTGTCACAGGTCAAATGCCTTCACATTGGACTAAGCAAGATAAATCCAAATTCTTATCTGAGGTCTGTCACTTCTTTTGGGATGATCCGTACTTATTCAAGTATTGTCCTGATCAGATTATTCGAAGATATATCCCCAATTGTGACCAAACTAATGTAATCTCCTTTTGTCATGATCATGCATGTGGAGGTCATTTTAGTTCAAAGAGAACCGCTGCAAAGATATTGCAATCTGGATTTTACTAGCCCTCAATCTTTAAAGATTGTCATTCTTATTGCTTAGCATGTGAACGATGTCAAAAGTTAGGGAGTATTTCACGTCGAAATATGATGCCTTTAAACCCAATTCTAATTATTGAAGTTTTTGATGTTTGGGGCATTGATTTCATGGGACCATTTCCTAATTCGTTTGGCAATTTGTACATCCTTGTCGCAGTTGATTATGTGTCTAAATGGATTGAGGCAATTGCATGTAAAACTAATGATCACAAGGTGGTAGTCAAGTTTTTGAAAGATAATATATTTTCACGTTTTGGTACACCCCGTGCTATTATTAGTGATGGGGGGAAACATTTTTGCAATAGGGTTTTCGAAACATTAATGAGAAAATATTGTGTAACCCACAAAATTGCACTTGCTTATCATCCCCAGACTAGCGGTCAAGTTGAGTTATCCAATAGAGAGATTAAACACATTTTGGAGAAAACGGTTAACCCAAATAGGAAAGACTGGTCCTTGAGACTTAGTGATGCACTGTGGGCATACCGTACTGCATTTAAAAACCCTATTGGAATGTCTCCTTACCGAATGGTGTATGGCAAAGCTTGTCATCTCCCAGTTGAGTTAGAGCATAAAGCCTTTTGGGCTATTAAACAACTCAACTTTAACCTTGACAGAGCAGGAGTCCATAGGAAGCTTCAGTTGAATGAGTTGGAGGAAATTAGGAATGATGCTTACCAGAGTACAAAAATCTATAAAGAGAAAATGAAAATAAGGCATGACAAAAGTATTCTTAGGAAAACTTTCACACCTGGTCAAAAAGTCTTGCTTTATAATTCTCGGTTGCATTTGTTTCCAGGAAAGTTGAGATCTCGATGGTCTGGTCCGTTCATTGTTCGAATTGTTCATCCATATGGAGCCATTGAGATTGAAAATCCAAAAAATGGTGATGTGTTCAAAGTTAACGGTCAGCGTTTGAAACCATTTTTAGAGTTACTTTTTCAAGAAGGGGAGGAGATCTTTCTGAGTGATCCTGTTTATCAGGATTGACCTATGTTCTCTTGTTGTACATATCTATTTTAGGATTTTTTACTTTATTTTTAATTTTTGTTTTGAATTCTAACAACTCATTGTTGTTTGATAGCAAGTTTGACCAAATCAACCTACCATGAGTCAGGTGATACCTTTTCACTCTTGTCTTTTTGTTTACAAAGTGTGAGTTTGTCCAACATTAGGGACAATGTTGAGTTTATGTTTGAGGGTATAGTGTCTAAATTGTTGTTTTGTAATTCATTAATTTTGAAAAAAAAAAAAAAGTAAAAAAATTGAAATTTTTTAGAAAAAAAAAAAAAATAAAATTTGTTTTCACGCATGAATGTTTTGCATTACAAGTTGATTGAGTTTGTGTTTATGATGTGTGAGTAGTATGTGATGCGATATTCCCATTCATGAGAGTAATGATTAGATCGAGCTAAGTGAGATGATGTGGTTTTACATAGGTGAATATATTAGTAAAATTGAAACCGAAAAGGACGACTTTGACCTATAAGCACAAGCACACATTCACTATGGGAAAAAAAATTGATCTTTGACTATGTAGTTGAGAAATTAATTTTGTCAGAATAAAATGGGAGATGGGGAGTTGATATAGATGAAATGAAAAAAAATTTGAAAAATAAAATGCAAAAAGTAGTTCTTCGATCTGAGTAACCGGACCTTGGTATCACCAATATCATTGTTCGCGTAAAAAGGGGAGAAAACTAATGAGCATAAATCCCAATAAAGAAGTTAGGGCCCAGTTGGTTGGGATTAAAAATCCTCGCTGGAAAGTCCGGAGCTTAGAAAGATAAAAAGGGATGAAAAGTGGAATGGTGGAATGATGGAAGGAATAATTTTTTGGCAAACAATTTGATCAATGAAGTAGAAAAAGAAAGATTGAAATACCATAGTAGAATGTTCACAAAAACACGGAGGGTTGTCTGGATTGGGAGTAGAAAGTAACGAAATCTTTTACTTTTGTGGGAACCATTCATGACACGAATCTCGAGATTAGTTATTGTTCGGTAGTGAATAGGAATATTTGCATCCATAATATCTTGTGCATTATATCATGACTTGGTTGATGAGTATGTGAATGCATGAATGCGTGATTATAAAAAATTGAGAAGTTGTGGGTAGAATATCCAACCCTCACGAGAATCGATGTTTGTGGGTATCATCATTGGAAACCCTCACGAGACTATAACTCGTCCACTAGGGGAAACCTAGGGGTTCAAAGGCTTATTGCATATGCTAAATGTAATCGAGACAACCAGCGAAAATGGTGTAGTTAGAATTTTATTTCTTTTTGTTTTGCTTGAGGACTAGCAAATTATAGGTTTGGGGGTATTTGATAAGTCCATTTTACATACATATTTTATCCCCAAATGTATATTTGTTAGTAGGTAAAACTATTTATTTTAATTAATTTAGAAGTATAATAATGATAAGTGCACAAAACTTAATTTATATAATAAAATTGTTTAATAAATCATTTTCAATGTCATTAAATTACATTTACATTTATGTCTTTCATTTATAGGTGTAAAGTGAGAAATGAATCAAATGCACATGGATGAAAGTTGGATGAATCAAATGCACATGGATAAAAGTTGGAAGATTCAAATGCACATGGAAAAAGAACAAAATGTGATGGAAAGTTATGAAAAAGAAAAGAAAAGAATATTTCATTTCTCTTTACAAGTTGTAATTTGATTCCAATATTTCTCTATAAATATGGATATATCTTGAAGAAGAAGAAGAGGAAGAAGAAGAAGAAGAAGAAGGAGGAGAGCAAGAAGGACACCAAAGAGGAGAAGAATTTATCTTCAATTCCAGGTTTTATTGTTCTTACTTTGTTATTTTATTTTTAAGCATGTGTAACTAAATTCTTAACTAAGGTTGAGGATGAAACCACCATTTATGAAATAAATTCCTTTTAGTTTTTTTATCAATTTCCATGTGTATGGTTTAAATGCTTATGATTTTCGCTTCATAGTATTAATTGTTTTAAATTCATTTCACTATAAATATCATGTATTTATAGTAGTTAAGAATTCTTATCACAATTAATCAAGCTTGGATTTGATGAGTTTATAAGTAAAAATCTTTGATCTTATGTGATCCATTAAATTGCATACATAGGATGCTTAGAATTTTACACTTTAAAGCGAAGGAAAATCTATTTCATGAAAATCTATTTCATTAGTGCGTTATTGTTAAATCTTGAGAAAGTAATAAGATTGATTTCTAAATTACTACTCTAAAATTGGAATTGATAAAGGAATAATTAGAAGTTTATGGATTAGTGGTGGTGGATTCCGATACCTTAGTATTTTCTCCCTATTATTCTCGCTTTAATTATTTGTATTTCGATATTGCATGTTTAGTAAAAAAATCACTTCAACAAACAAACTTTGAGAAACTAGGTTAGTTTTAGATTAATTTGAGTTTAATTAAGTTCTCTTTAAAACATTCCCTTGGGTTCGACCTCGTTCTTGCATAACCTAAACTACAATTGATTCGTGCACTTGCGAGTAATATTTTAAAACACAAATCAAGAGGTGCACAACTCTCTATTGGACCGAAGATGGTCCCCAAACATCAGTGTAAACCAAATCAAGAGGTGCACAACTCTCTAAACTCGACTCACCAAATGGAAGACGTTAGCTTTTATTACATAAACAAGAATCACACTGAAAATCTGAAGAAATAGCAGATGAAAGTGACACTAAACCAGACAACTAGAGAAGCTTTGTCAGTCACACCGGTAAAGAGAGCCACAATCGAATTTTTATTTGCACATTCTGCAGTTGGCTATTCATAGAGATCATGCCGATTCTTTTCACGAAGTAAAGGTGTCCCGGTGCATAAATCCTTAACAATAAAATGAGAAGGAAAGAATTCAATAAAAGCTTGATTAGAACGATAAAATTTAGAGACAGAAATGAAATTTTGTTTAATGGAAGGAGCACATAAAACATTTGATAATTTAAAAGAGGGATAGAAGGACACAGAACCAGTGTAAGTAATTTTCAAACCTGAACTGTCACCAATGACAATGTCATCGGGACCCTCGTAAGGTTGATGGAGAGATAAATTGGACATTTGAGACGTGACATGATGTGAGGCACCGGAATCCACTATCCATGGGTTTTGAGCATGAGAAAAGGTTGTGATATGATTTACTGAATGATGTTGGGGTCGTAGATGAGGAAAAAGCTTGAAACATTTCTTGGCATCGTGATCACGCTTGCCACAAAACTAATAGACAACGGGGTAAGGGTGGGAAACATTGGGATGCGGGGCATTAAATTTGTAAGGTTTGTGTGTGGAAGAGGGATTTGGTAGAAGGCTAGGCACAGTGGAGGGAAAAGTGGGATGAGATGAACGATATGGGGGGTGAGAGATTTTTGCTAGATTTGTAGTAGGTGGGGTAGGATCGGGATTGGTGTCATTATGAAGGAGGAAAGTCTCATGATCGATGATCTTATAAAACAATTCTTCAAACGATACCACCGAATCTCTAGTCCACAAAGCTATGATAAGTTCATTGTAGGTTGGTCCGAGACCACAAGTGTTATAGAGGAGAAGGTCGACATCACTTGGAGGAGCGCCGAAAGCAGACAGTTCATCAACAATCCTCTTGATGGATATGAGGAAGTCAACGACAGTGGAAGCTCCATGAGTAATCATAGAGAGTTTGTCCTTCAGATGAATGATGTGCATATTGGAGCGCTTAGCATAGAGACGAGTCCAGGCTTCTTGACTAGAAGTTGCAGATGAGACCAAGGGAATTACAGACGCACTTAATGATGCAAGAATAACATGAAGAATGAGATGATCTTGACGATGCCATAGAAGATGATTTGGGTTGGGAATGGATTAACCGTTGTTGACAGTCGTTAGAGAGGGGCACGAGAGTGTACCATCAAGATAACCAAGAAGCTCCAATCCAAAAAACAGGGCATGGAACTGATCTTTCCAAGAAAAATAATTGAGAGTTGTAAGCTTTAGAGGTAATTGTGCAGCAACATTAATGGTAATCAAATTATGTGTAGGATTGGGAAGAACAACATCAATTGGCTAAGGATTGCTATCAGAGGAATCAGTGGGCATTTATGAAGGGAGAGAGAAGAAAAACAAATATAGAGGTGTGGGTAGGATCAAGCTCGTAAGAGTAATGACTCTGATACCATAAAAAGTTAAATAAACTAAATATTTTTCATTGAATAAAGTGATGTTTACTTGAGATATATATAGATACATTAAGTGGTTGTTAGCCCTATTACAAGGAGAGGAAGTTGAGAGAATCACTCGATTGTATATTTAAAATTTAAACCCAATATATCTTAAACAAGGAATTAGTTAAAACAAATCAGAAGCTTTGGTGGAGCTAGCCGTATCTGGTGGAGATGGTTTCAGGTTGACTTCGTCTGGTGGAGAGATTTTTGGGTTTACTGAAACTGATGGAGAATCTCTAACACTATATACCTGTTATACCAGGCAACAAAAAAGGCTTTCAAAAAATGTTATGTTCCTCTTCTCAATGTTATTTTTGAGCTTTAGGATCTAATTGGTACTACATTTCCTTATTCTAGACATATAATTTACTTATATGTTTTACATTAAGTTAATACATGCCGATAGGAATTCTGATATAGCATGTGTATAACCAAAAATGTTTTCTTATTTATCTGTGAATAAGATAACTCATATGCACTAATTACAATGATAGTAGAATATAATTACTAATTAATTTTATTATAATTATTATTTCACGTCAATATCCATATACTTGGTGTGTATAAATTTCTTACTCACAAGATATCATTATTCTATTTTTGTCAACAGTATATTTAAAAACAGGAAGACCAAATTGCTGGTGTACATTTTTCCAGGGATCAAGAGCAGATTTGGTGCTTGGTGTTTGCATAATGAGTCCGGTCCTTTTTGGACATTTTTATTATTTTATTTTATTTTTAATTTATCATTTTAGTTTTCATTATGGTTCTATTTGGTTAATTAGATAGAAATGCACAGGGAAAGAAAAAATTCAACATGCATTTGATTAGTATGATTTTTTTTAAAAAAATAAAATATAAAAACTACCATTTTATGATTTGACAAGTGTGAAACATACCATAAGAAAAAGGGACATTATGTTAATTTAATGAAACTCCATGAAATAGAACTTTAGTTTTTTTTGTTTTCTTAAAAAAAACTAATAGAAAGTTGGGTGATTATAAAAAACTAATTTTAGCTCAAAATTTCCTTTTCCTTCAAACCAATCTTCTAAAGTGTTCAAATAAAAAACATTTCTCTCTCTTTCTTGCAGGTTTTATCTAAAGAAACATAGTTCAGAGGAGTATATGTCAAGCTTCGCAGTCACGGTAACGATAACGGTATCGCTGTAACAGACTCGGATCAGTATCGGAGTTACATAACTAACTCGGTTATAGCAATTGTGAATTTTTTAAAATCTTGCACATGTTACCCAAAATGTACCAATTGAATACTTTTGACAACATAAATTAATAAAGATGAATTTTTGGTAGATTTAAGTGAATTTTATTTAATTTTTTTAAAATATTTAGTATAAAAAATGATTTCTTAATAAATCTAATGGTGTCGTCCTTATTTCAATACTTATGTTATACTTGTTATATATTGTTGAATTAATTTTAAATTTAAATAAATAAAAAATTTGTTTGAACTTTTCTTAACCAAATCTCAAAGCTTTGCGTATTCCTTCTTGTCCCTCCTAACTATATACACAAGTATATTATTTATTTTCTAAAGTAAAGAATGAAGTTTCATCTCAAATGACAAGAAAAAGCAGAGAAAAGTTTCAAAACTAACTCACATACTCTCATTGCCATAATATATATATGTATATATGTATTAAATGTATCAATCTTCTAAACTCAAGTCTTTACAAAAGTTTTCAATGTGTCTTCAGCCGTTACGTTATTTTGAGAAACAATCAAAATCTGGGTTACGGTTGTCGTAACAACCGTTACATCTGTGAGAACTGGCCCACACCAATAACGATAACAGATTGCCAAAAATCCGTTACAAATCAGCGGTTACGGCCTGTAATGACCGGTTCGGCCAACCTTGGTATATGCACACTCATGAGTCATGATATTTTTGTACCTTGACCTTATTTTTATTGATAAGCGAAAATAAGTGAATAGTGACATTCACTATTGGAAGTGGTGGAATTTCAAAGGAAAGGTAGTGAAGTTTCAGCACCAAAATCTGTGGAAAAAAAAATGGAGGTACAATTTTATTTTGAGGTTTCTGTTTTAGTTTTCAAAAAAATAAAATAAAAGCTTAAAAGTTGTTTGGTAAGTTTTGTTTTTTGTACATTTTAAAAAGTTCAAATTAATTTTCAAAATTTGCCAAGTTTTAAAATTTTGTGAAAAATTTGGAAGCTTCAACTGAAGCTTCCGTTTTGAATTTTTATTTTCAAAACCCCAAAACACAGATACAATAAAATAAGTAATAAATAAATAAAATAAATAAATAATTAAAAATGATAAATAAAATAACAAACAAAAATGATAAATAAATATTAAATAAACTTAAATAAAAGGCATAAATAAATTAAAATAATAATAAATAATAAATAAATTAAAATCAATAAATAAATAAAATAAAATGAATAAATAATTAATAATAATTAAATAAAAATGAGTAATAAATAAAATAAAATAAAATAAATAATAAACAATAAATAAAATGGAAAAATAAATAAATAAAATTGAGTAATAAATAATTAAAAATAAAAACAAAAATAGCTAAAATAATAAAATAAAATGAATAAATAATAAATAATTAAATAAATATTTTAAATATTAAATACATTTGTACACAAATGAATAAATAAATATTTAAATTAGTTCATTTATTTTTTTATTAATAATTAGTTCATAATTTAATTATTTTTTATTTTTTTCGTTACCAAACACATTTTCAGTTTTTTGCTTTCAAAAATTCCACAACATATGAATTTTACCAAACATGTTTTACTTTTTATCAAAATGATAGTAAAGCAAATCACAGCTTTCATTTTGTAGAAAAAAAAAACCACAAAGTTAATTGTTTGGTATTTCGTCATTTTCAAAATCCGCAACAAAATCTCGTTTGATAATCACATTTTGCTTTTCTCATTGCTAAAAATTTATTACTTTCATAATGCTTTATAGAGAGAGATATACCCACTTCTCTCCATTTAATTTCTTGGTCCTTAAGTGTTATTTTATTTTTTTCCTTATGTGATATTTTCATATTTAATATACAAATGGTTGAATTTACTTCTTTCTTATTTTGACACATCAAAGACCATTTAAAGTACAGATTATTAATTACATTAATGAGATATATCCCTGATTTGGGATCGTTGTATCGGTTAATGTTGCAAGCATAGTAACAATGTAACAAATTTGGACAATATTGATATTAAACTATTATTGAAAAATTATGATATTATACGATATTGGCATTTTTAAAAAACTTTACGAATTGAAATCATGCTTATATAACAACAAAATCACTACTTAAGCTACTACACAAAATAATTCTAGTAATAGTAAAACATTGTTACCAAAATGGAATGTACTAAGAGAGATTTGGAAACTTACTATTTTTACTTGAGTGGTACAAATTTTGAAGGCCTCTCTGTCAAATAATAACCACAGTGGTCACTAGAGCAATGAATAGTCTATATGGTGAATTAACATAACATTAATGAAGCTTTAATAGATGTGGTCCATCATTAGCTTACCATGAGGGCGTTTTGGGATAAATGGAGGTCCACACTTGATGGTGATGCTCTCTCTCCGTATCTAATATGGAGCATATATATCTATATATAATACACACACACTAGACATATATATATATAATTTATATGTATGTAACATCTCCACGTTCCTTCATTATTCAATTTTTATACCTAACTCGTAGTCCCCTTATGGCCATAAAATTTAATGACCATGTGGACCTTGTCTCATTCTTATCTGCACCATCCACATCCACATCCACATCCATGTTTCAATTATTCATGGCATTTCATCACTCAAGTGATTATCTCTTGTACTATCCTAAATTCTTACTCTTGCCTCTTTCAAACAAGCTCCCTATTTTTTTCTATTTTAATAAATTTAAGTAAATATGCTCATATACAAACCGTTTGATTCACGTGAAAAAAAACTATTTTCAATTATGAATTTGTCCAGTCTATACTTAAATAATTTTATATATTTGGATTATTAATAAATGTACTATTAGGTTTTAGTTCGTGGGAATCCACTTAATTACTATCCAAAAAATAAATAAAATTGTGGCATAATAAACTCACATTTTAATAAATATGATGCCATAAAATATATTCATGTGAAGTTGGCTACTAAAAAAGTCATGAAGGACTAGTATATAGTTTATCACAACATATGGGCAATCTTTACCTTATCGAAAATTCACCTAAGATGGACCTTTATTAATCAATGATTTTGATATATATCTATATATATACACACTTTATATATCCATCATATATATATATATAATAGTGAATTACTTATCCAATTTCTAGTAACTTTACTTGTACGGTAGTCTGCGATAAAAAAACAAAACAGTAACATCCAATTTCCAAACCACACGTGGATGACATTGATTAGTCAGAATAATTGGTAACCATCACCTACTGTTCAGATCTGAATGACGGCGCCGTCAATTTCCCCGTTACGGCCTCCGCACATTTTCCCCTAACTGTTAACGGAGTTAAGACCACACACCACTCACACCCATAAAAACCATCATCACTCTCATCATCACCACCACCATCCTCCCCGCCCCCTCTCTCTCTAACACTTTCTCACTCTAAAACACAAAAATGCACTAGAATTATACATCTATATATGCACAGATATATAAATATATATATATATATTTGTATATGTATATGTAGTTCTGGTGTGGAGAGGGAGAATTTGTGTATCGAGGACTGGTGAGGGAATTCTGGTGATATATATATTTATATATATGAGGAAGTGTAAAGGAGATAAGGAAATTATGGCTCAGGCGGGTGTGACAACTAGAGCTCGAGCTCTCGCGGTGGCGATGGCGAGATCCGCCACCGCCAAGAGGAGGAATTCCGGTACCGGCGGCGGAGAATTGAAGTTCTCTCCGCCTTCGTTAGTTCAGCTAACTCGCCGCCGCCGTCGTGGTGGTGGCGGAGGTGGTCTCAAACATGAGAATTCAAATTCCGTAGTGCCGCCGCAGAGGGCGGCGATTTCCGTTGTGGACAGCCGGTGTTCGAGATCCGATAATTCTCCGGCGTCGTGTTGCTCGAACAACGGATCGAGCTCGCTCGCGATGGAGAAGTTGAATTCTGTAGATCTGAAGGTACTGTTGAATTTCTATATTCGGACAAATATATACATATATATATATATATATGTGGATATATATAGAGATTTGTTTCTTAAATTGTTTGTTTTTAATTTAATTTTGAATTATTTTTTAATTTATCAATGTAGAATGAGATGGATGAATTTGAAAGATGCACGTATGATATCGACGGCAGGTATTTAAATTGGTTTATGTTTGGAAATTAATATAATTCCTCTTCTCTCTCTTCAATTTGATTAATATGATAAAGAAGTGAAATATATATAGACGTTAGCCTCAGCTGTGCATATATATCTATATATTTATATAAATCACTTTATATATAATTCGTGGCAAATCTGTGCAGTAGAGAGACTACACCATCCAGCGACATGGGGTCGACGGCAAAGCCAACTGATCAGAATGATAATACTCCCCTGAGGTGGCCATCGGAAAATATGACGATAGTGTCAGAAAGCGAAATGGATAAATTCTTTGCAACCGAACACAAACAGCAGCTGCAACATTTCCGGGAGAAGTCAGTCACACTCGTATAAACACATATCACACACACACACACATATATATATATATATGTAAAATTATGTATCGATGTATATATATATATATATCTAAATATATTGGTTTATGTTACAGGTACAATTTCGATTTTGAGAAGGGGATTCCCTTGGAAGGTCTTTACGAGTGGGTCCGGGTGGAGCCACCAAAATTGCAGCAGAGCAAGGAAAATGAGCGCAAATTTTGATGGATTCATTTGAAATTATTCTAGTAAATTGATCAATTATACTATTTAATTTTATTTTAGGTCTAGTGATTTTAGTAGTAGAACTAGTATTATTTTTTATAACAAGTATTTTTCAGGTTGATGTACAGTTAGTTTTCATTCAATAAATTGAAGTTGTTTAGTTAGGAGTTTTAGGAGTTTTAGGCTTTTTAGCCCTAAATTTCGTGTCTAGTTCTTCTGTGCTATGTCATTTTTGTACTATATCGCTTGATATCTTTTATACCTTTTATTTCTGCAATTAATTCACATGATAAATTTGATCAGACAGGAAAAGGCATATTTTTGTTGATTAGCTAGTTTATAGTACTTTATTCATTTAATTATGCATTTGTCTTTTAATTTTGACATATATATATATATATATATATATGTATGTAGGTGATATGGTAAATGTTGTTTTTGGGAGATATTTTTGAGATGAAGAGATGAATTTTTGTGGAGAAAAATAAATACGAGAGGGAGTTGATGAGGGATGGGAAATGGATGAAACAAGCCCATAAATAACTAAATGCCGTGGAAGCTACGGACACGTGTTGAAGATTGGGAAAGCTGATGTCATCACCCATGTGGATTGTGGGAGAGTTCTTAGTCTTTACTCTAATTCTATATGTACAACAATACCCCTCAAAATTATGTTTTTATATTTTCCTTATTACTACACCTCTTGCATGGACCTCTTTCATGGAGTAAAATATTATATATAAAAAAAGCAACCTAGTTCGAACAAGGCCAATAGTTGACATTTATATGGAAAAAAATAAAAAAATATATGGTTAAATACATTAATGTCTCTTGTTTGTTTTTATTATTTATGACGATTATATTTGTTATTTATTATGTTATATATCCTTAAGTCTTTCGTGCTTTCTTTAGTGAATTTTTGAATAAAATTTCAAAGTCAGATCAATATTGAATTAAATTTTCGATTTAGATGATACATAGTTTGATTTTCATCTTCCATAAACTAATAGTATAATAGGAGCATTCCTGACAAAAGGATCATCCTAAGATAATCCTCTCATGACTATTGAGAAGATGTTTGTATTTCTCAATCTTTCTGACTTATTCTTACAGATCCAATGTCAAAAAAAATTTAAAAAATCAAAACATTTATAACCACAGAGAATTCCTCGAACTCAAAGTCAACTCAAATTCAAATTTTGCGTAAAAACTCAATATTTCCCTTCTTACCACTTCCTCTTTGTTGGAGTACTTGCGGCCAATTCAATATTAATTGTCCTCCTTCTAATTAAGACGACTTCAGGGATATCAGTATTTTATATTATATATATCTATATATATATCATGATTATTAAAATCGTCATAGTGTAAAATCTTACTATTCTATGATTTTATTACGATTCTATACAATTTTATATGATTTTACGATTTTATTATAATTCTATACGATTTTATGATTTTACTACCATTCTACTCATATTTGTTTTATAATTTTTTTGAGTGTTAGTTCCTCTACATAAAAGACCAAAAATCTTAATAATTTACTCCAATATACCAACATATGGCTCAAATATATGAGAAAATAATTAAAAATCCAAAATCTTACTGTTTTTATTAATATTTTATGTTCGGAGTATACTTTTGTTGTATTATAAATATATTATTTTTTCGAAAATTAAATAGAATTATTTAATTAATAATTAGGTGATTCTACTTACAATTTTAGGATCCCGATTCTACGAACCCCAACGATCATACTTATGTTGTGCCCTACGACTTGAATCGACTCAAACCAAACACACACATAAACATATAGAGATACAGATATATACATGGTTCCCCAAAAACGAATATGTCCACGGAGGGTAGCTCAATATATCGGGTGTAAACATTTCATCCTCACTCCACTCTCTCACATTATTATGCCCATAAGCTACATCTTAGCTTACACCCATATATATAGGATTTGAGAGAGCAAAAACACAAAATGACAACCACAAATCTTTACAGCTTTGTTGACAAAATGGTACATACGTGAACCATTTTTCTTTGTGCATGACTCATGCATGGAGGGCTGGCAGAGAGAGCTGGAGCTTGGTGGAAGCTTCTTGAGTTGTAGAGTCATCTCATGCATCAATCTCATGCATCATTCTTGAATCATCTTTTCTAACAACTTAGACTCTTGATTTTAACAACTTTGATATATATACATATTTATACATGAGTTTATTTGTCAACTTGAATAGGGTGGTCCTCTGATTTTGGCTTGGGACTCTGAGCAATAACTTCATAGGACAGTAGATGGAGTAATCGAGTGTTTATTTATATGAATTTTACTGAGAGTGAGAGCAATGTTGGTCACCAAGTTTTACATAATGATTGGGGGTCTTAACAGAAAGTGATGCAAAAAGGATGAGCACACCACATGCTTGCAGATTCGGAGCCTCCTGCATTTTGATTCTTGTTTGAGGGCGCGAGGCACTTTCTATATATATAGCAGCATATAATATATATTATATATATATATATATCATAGTCAACAATATTTTATTGTTTATTCACATGAGTGGCCAATTTGGCCACAACTCATAAGAGCTGGTGGTGAGGTTTGTTGTTTTGGTAGGAAAAAAAATACTCCATGGTTTCAAATTAGTTGTTTCAGTATGATTTTGTAATATTTTTTTGATTATTTTGTGTTTTTAATTTTGACATATAGTATAATTGTAGTTTTTAGTTGGGTGAATCGTTTTTTGAAATTAATAAAGAAAGATAATTTGAGAAAATATAGAATTACATTGTATTATAATTCAAAACTAAATAACTATTTTGAGACAAATAAAGTTAAGAAAGTGGACAACTAATATGGGACGGAGGAAGTAGTAATATTGTGTTTGATTGAAGGAAAGTATGAAAAAGGGATGGATAAGAGATGGAAGTATTTCGTATTTTTATCGGTGAAATACATAAACCTCTCTAAAAGTTTGATTCAATTACTCATGACGATTATGTTTATCATTTAATACATCATATATCCCAAAGACACACTCAAATCCATAGGTGAAGTGTTAAGTAAAAACTCGATTATTTTTTACTTGTCAAAAAATATAATATATTGAACAAATTACGCTATGTTCAAGCTAATGAAGACGAACTCTAATGTTATATGGGTACTAATAAACACGAATCACAATCACTCTGTATAATTGCAAGAAACTTTTGGGGAGGTTAGTGTATTTTACCCCATATTTATCTTTCGAATTTTTCTATTTATCCAAATTTGGTTGAAAGATGAGAGAGAATGCAAATACATCTTTGCTTCCGCTTTAATTAAGTGTAATTAAAAAATACAATCCACCATTATAAATATATATATATATATATAAAGGAAAAATGAAAATAAAAACCTTCTTGTTCATATGGATATAGAAAGGGGATCATATTCTTGCTCCTTGTTCAAAATGTTTTTCTTTACTTTTTGATAAGTCTTGCTGCTTGCTCAAACTGAACTGATTTCCAGCTTGGATCAAAAAATGATATAAACAACTGAACAAACTGAAATATATATATATACACACTATAACCAAAATGATTTCACAAACTAGTAGCATCTATAAACACAAAAGTAACAAATTGATTGAAGCTTCTTCTACACAATTTCCACAGAAGCAACTGATCTACAAGAAATAGATCGGACGGAACCTTCCTTTTCTATCGAATATATAACTAAGGCCTTCACAATCTGGCGAAATTTCCTTCTGTAAGTCGGGAACTTTGTCACACTTCTAATCATTCCCATCATCCTGCAAAACAATATCGGTAGTTTTCGGAGAATTAGCCAATTTTTCGACTCAGAAAATTAAAAGAAAAGAGAAAAATGTTTTCGTTATTCAAAGGAAATTGAAATGTCCGTTCCTATGATCAAAGTCAATGAATTGAGCATGTTTAGACATTGCATATAAAAATATATAGTTCATTACTAAAATTCTAAGGTTTATTAATTGCGGGTTGATCTTGCCGTCTTTAAAAACAAGTGGTACTAATGAGAAACGATGTTTCTGTGAGATTTTACATAAATGTTATATAAATTTGTATCCAGTGTTGTGTTTGGCACACACGAATGAAATGAAATTAAATGCAAGTAAGAATGAAACGAGAATTTGAACGAAATGAAATGTCATTCCCATTCTATTGTTCGATTTGACGCGTTGATTACTAAAGGAATGAAATGCCCACTCTTTAGGCGAAGTATGGAATGAATTTTCGGATATGAAATGGGCATTTCATTCCATTACTGCGTATAAAACGCAACCTATAGTCAACAATGAATCAGATTTGTCGTCTACTTCTATATTATGTCCAAAGTTCTTTCCTAGGAGATAAGGTTACCAATTCCAACACACAGAATTAAAAGACATAATCTTCAAATAACAAACATGTCAAAGTCAGATAGTTCTCACCTTCTGCTAATGCCATCAATTTGAGCAGCTCTAAGAGCATCTTGAGGTATTACACTGCCATTTTTCCAAGCCTCCATGTGTTGAGTGTTGCTTCCGAAAAGGACGACTTTCTCGAGAAACTTTACCTCGCCTTCTCCCAATTCCATGACCTTGATTTGTTCCTTTAGGACCATTATAGGTTGGAAGAACCAATCCAACAGTATGTCCTGGGGCCTATTTAGTTGGGTGATTTCAAGATCATCAAGAAGCAAGAGACCAACTGATCCGGCTTTAATGGAGTGAACGAGAGTCTGAAAGAATGAAAAACAAGGTAACCCGATGCCAACAATGGCTGCTTCGTTGCCATTTTTGTCCTTCAACCAGTCACAAAGGTCAGAGGGTTTTATCACATTGGCATCCAACAATACTCTGCCCTGCATTTCGCACGACCTCATCATGTTTCCCCATATCTGTGGCATTTTGAACAAAAACATTATGTACAATTGCATTAATGAATAAGCAACATGGTACACGCGCACGTATGGGTAATATATATTTGGCAAATTCACCAAATGCTGGTGATTTTTAACTCCCTTACATCCAGCTTTTATGATATTTCAAAAATCTCCTGTTAAATTGATATAGCAACTATTCTTTTTTCATTTTCTTTCTACTGTTTTTGCCAAAAGTAAAAACTGGGATGTTATACATCAATAATTACCAAACATACGTTTAGCTGTTCATATGCATTTTATGCCAAGTTGCCTAATTAAAACCAGTAAGTTTCAAATGCATTTTCTTTTCATGTTATTCAGTTGAAAATATGTATTTGTCATCATCATCATATAGACGGCAACATGTATGTATATTGCAATGTGGCGGAGACAATTCCAATCAGTGACTACGCTCTTGCCGTTGATATTCAGTGACCATTTTAGCTAGTGTCAGACTAACTACGGTTTTCAGTGCATAATTCATTTGCGTTTCCATATATTAGCATATATATATGGCTTCAGTCCACTGACTGGACTCTCTTCCCTACCTTCACCAAGAACAAATGCAACTCCAACAGCAGAGAAGCTCAAGCTCAGGCTCAAGCATTCATTTATACAAATTATATCTCATGTCAACACATTTGTTTAATTTTTCAAAGCAAGAAATTTTGTTGACAACTCACAAATCAACTAGGAAAACAAAATTTGTGCCTCATTAATTGAGAACATACCTGCACCACTTTCACTTCTTGTATTGCCATTCTAATCGACCTTGACGATGGTAAGTTAGGCATAAGCATTGTAGGTGCTTCAGTGAAAATAGAGTTGAATCTACCTTCTGATGAAACATTTTTCCCAACAGAGATCTCTGATGAGTGAGACACTTTCTTCTTGCGATATCGAGGCCTAGAAAAAATAAAAACAATTTCTACTGTTCAAATTAACCAATACATTGTAGAGGGATTAACAAGCTATAACTTGATGTACAATAAAAATGAAAATGAGAAATGATGGAAAGAGCGGTTACTTTGGGAGGATAGACCCCTCTCGGAGGTAAAGCCAATCATTAGTATACTCGTCAAATTCAGCAACCATTGCAATCACATAAGCAACGCCTTTCCGGAAAGACCTTTCCTACACTTATATCAAGCTTTTCGTGTAAGTTCAGCATTAGCAGCAACACAAATGCTATGTACACATATTTGAATTCGAGTTTTACCTGATATACTATAACTGGTCCGTACAATCCTATAAAGAAACTCGAAAAAACAGCCATAATGATGCTCCCAATTACGACTAGAGGCCACAAAAGTATTGTCAAACCAGCAATCGGTATACAAGCCGTCTCTAGAAATGGACCTTCTCTGCTGATCAGATCATGTATCAGACGATGCCAGCCCCTGAACAACATGTATGGGCTCTTTACAATGGCGATAGCCGTGAAAAGTGGAATCTCCACAATTAGTCCCATTAAGCCAACAATTATACACCCCGGCACATAAATAAACCTGCAAGAGAACTTCAAATGTGTGAATTCAAACGGTTATGCTTCTTTAACAGGGCACGAACAACTCAATTCTTCAATTTATTTGCATTCCTCGTCATGGTATTACAAATTGTGTAATCTAGTACTAAGTTTATCAACAAAGTGACTTTTTTATATACTTTTTTTTTCTGCATCCACCATTGTGCTGCTACGAGATTTTGTTGTGCGGATAACCAATTCTACATACAAATATACACACACATGACACAAGATATTATAGTGGTTCCCCAAAAAACGGGTACGTCCACTTTGAGAGTCGTTTCAATAATTTCGGTTGAAAACAAATGGTGTTCGGGAGGAGGATACTAAACCGGTATCGACTCAACTCAACCTAACACACACTCTCACTCACAGAAACTCACAAGGTTTCTTTATCTCTCGTGTATCACTCACGTATATATCTCACATATATATCACAGTATATATCTCTGTATATGTTTCTCTCTGTTTTACTACAACTATCTATTACACTCACAGAAGCCCATATATATAGAGCTGGGCAAAGAAGCAAACATCAAGTTTACAACATGTTTGTGCTGGCAGATAAGTTAGTGATCAACTTAATCACGTATGTAGAGAGGATAATCTTGTTTGACAAGAAGCTTCTTTGCATGTGTCATTGCATGCATCACATGCATGCAATGTGATGTAGCAGACACGTATGGAATCTGTCAATTCTCCCACTTCCATACAAATCGGAGGAGAACGTTTCCCGCTGCGCTTCAGTTGATGTCCATCCGAGCTATGTCTCTGCATAACTCCAGCTTATCTCGAGTAACAACTTTAGTCAACATATCAGCAGGGTTCTTGTCTGTATGGATCTTAACAATCTTCAGTAATTGTTGTTCCATCACTTCGCGTATCCAGTGATAGCGAATGTCAATATGCTTCGTACGGGAATGGTACATTGCATTCTTGCTCAAGTCTAGAGCACTCTGACTGTCACAATGTACTCTGTATTCTTTCTGAATAATACCCAGTTCTTGGAGAAATCTCTTCACCCACAACATTTCCTTTCCAGCTTCCGCTGCAGCAATGTATTCTGCTTCTGTTGTAGATAAGGCAACACACTTCTGCAATTTGGATTGCCATGACACGGCTCCCCCTGCAAAAGTAAAGAGAAATCCCGATGTAGATTTCCTGTTGTCAATGTCGCCGGCCATATCTGAATCTGTATAGCCTTCCAAGATTGGTTCTGCTCCCCCATAGCACAAGCATAGTTTCGATGTACTCTTTAGGTACCTCAGAATCCACTTGACTGCTTCCCAATGGTTTTTGCCTGGATTCGAGAGAAATCTGCTCACAACGCCTACAGCGTGAGCTATATCTGGTCTGGTGCAGACCATTGCATACATCAAACTTCCAACCACTGAAGAGTAAGGAATTGATTCCATCTCTTCCTTTTCTTTCGTAGAAGAGGGACACGATCTCTTGCTCAGGTTGAAGTGATTAGCCAGCGGAGTACTGACTGGCTTGGCATTTCCCATGTTGAACTTTGCAATCACCTGTTCAACGTACTTCTCTTGTGACAATCACAGTTTCTTGGCTTTCCTGTCACGTACAATCTCCATGCCCAATATCTGTTGAGATGGGCCTAGATCCTTCATATCAAAGGACTTGGACAGATCTTGCTTCAGCTTGCTAATCATATTAGCATCCTGTCCAACTATCAACATGTCGTCAACATACAGCAATAGAATAACGAAATTACCATCCGGGAATTTCTGAATGTAGACGCATTGATCTACAGAAGTTCTCTTGTACCCATGACCCACCATGAATGAGTCGAACTTGATGTACCATTGCCTCGGAGCTTGCTTGAGACCGTAGAGACTCTTCTTCAGTTTGCAGACCATATGTTATTTGCCTGTAACATGAAAACCTTCTGCCTGGTCCATGTATATTTCCTCATGTAGATCTCCATGGAGGAATGCTGTCTTGACGTCCATCTGTTCAAGCTCAAGATTCAGACTAGCTGTCAATCCGAGTATCACTCGGATTGAGGTCATTTTCACAACTGGTGAAAAGATCTCGTCAAAGTTAATGCCTTTCTTCTGTTGGAATCCTTTAACGACCAATCGGGCTTTGTGCTTTATCGCCTTTCCGTTGGAATCTTTCTTTAGCTTGAACACCCATCTGTTCTTCAATGCTTTCTTGCCTTTCGGAAGTCTCACCAAATCATAAGTTTGGTTCTTCTGCAAGGAACTCATCTCTTCTTGCATAGCGTCTACCCATTTACCTTTGTCTGTATGGGTACTTACTTCCTGAAAGCATTCTGGCTCTCCTTCATCAGTAAGCAAAATGTAGTCTGACTCCGGATATCTAGTCGACGGAATCAGAGGTCGGCCTCTTTCAGATCTTCTTGTCTGAGGCTCTGGAGGAGCTACTTCTGGTTCTGTAGCTTCTGGTGGAGGGGTTAGTGGCTCCCCCTGCTCAACACTTTCAAGTTCCTCCTCTGCTTCTAGAATTTCATCCAGCAGTTCTTCATTTTCGGGGATGAACTGTACTGGTTCAGGATCTGGGATGATATTTGTAACACTGGAATTTGTACCACTGGACTCTGTGGTTTCTTCAGTGTCTTTGTATGTCTGGTTCTCTTGGAACACAACATCCCTAGTTCTGAGGACTTTCTTCGCTTCTGGATCCCATAGTCTGTATCCGAATTCTTCGTCTCCATATCCGATAAAGATGCATGGAGTTGATTTTAGATCGAGCTTCTGTCTTTGCTCCTTGGATACATGTGCAAATGCCTTGCACCCAAATACTCTCAGGTGAGAATATGAAGGATCTCTGCCAGTCCATACCTTTTCCGGTACTTCGAACTGGAGCGGTACTGATGGTGATCTGTTGATCAGGTAAACGGCGGCTCCAACGGCTTCACCCCAGAATGGCTTTGACAACTTAGCCAAACTGATCATGCTTCTGGCTCTGTCCATAATGGTCCGATTCATTCTTTCGGCTACACCATTATGTTGCGGGGTACGTGGAACCGTCTTATCATGTCGGATACCGCGTTCAACGCAGTATGCTCGGAACTCATTGGAAGTGTACTCGCCTCCATTGTCTGATCGGAGGCACTTCAGTTTTTTTCCAGTTTCCCGCTCAACCATGGCGTGGAATGCTTTGAAGTAATCAAGTACCTGGTCTTTTGTTTTTAGAAAATATACCCACACTTTTCGTGAAGCATCATCAATGAAGGTGAGAAAATATTTGCTACCGCCTAAAGAATCAACTTCTAAAGGACCACACACATCAGTGTGAATCAAACTCAACAACTCCGATCTTTTGTTGGAGGTTGAGTTGAAAGAGACTCTATGTTGCTTTCCAAATAAACAGTGATCACAAGGGTTTAATAGAATACCTTTTGATACTGTGATTAGTTTCTTCCGAGCTAATGTAAGCAACCATTTCTCTCCCATGTGACCGAGTCTTTTGTGCCACAAATTTGGTGAAGTCGCATCTTCAACTGCATTGAGACTGTCTGAAATCACCTTCACATGGGTTGTGTATAAAGTGCCGTGTATCTTTCCTCGGGCAACAATCATGGCTCCTTTTGTCAGCTTCCAGATGCCATTGCTGAAGTAGTTGCTGTAACCTTCACGGTCTAAGGTTGTACCGGAAATAAGATTGAGACGCAGATCTGGCACATGTCTCACATCTTTTAAGACCATACTGCAACCAATATCGGTCATGATCTGAATATCACCGATACCCACAATCTTTGAGAAACTTGTATTTCCCATTCGCACTGTACCAAAGTCTCCTGCTTTGTACGTGGTGAAGAAATCACTGTGGGGAGTGGCGTGATAAGATGCTGCGGTGTCAATCACCCACTCGGCTTCATTGCTTCCAGCGTGAAGACATACCTCTTCATCGACTGAGCATATAGTGATATCTCCTGCAACAGTGACCAGTGTATTGCCATTTTCATTCTGTGGCTGGTGGTTGCTTTGACCTTGCTCCCTTTGGAGTTTGCGGCAATTCTTTTTCAAATGTCCTGCAATACCACAATGATAACAAACATAGTTACCCTTTTGTGGATTTTTGTCTTTGCTGGTTCGGCCGCGGTTTTGAGACCGCCCTCTACTTCTGCCTCTGATTTTGCCTCTACCAGTTCCGTAAGATCGTCCGTGACCTTCGGTGACAAACGCATGTGTTTGATTCATGCCGGTTTCCTTTCTTCGGGCTTCTTCACTGAATATGGCATCCTTGACTGTAGCCATACTGAGTTTGGGGGCTGAGTTACCGAGGGAAACCACCAGTGTCTCCCAATTGGGAGGTAGGGAACTGAGCAGAAGTAGTGCCTGAGTTTCATCGCCAATATTTAACTCTACAGATGCAAACTGGTTCACCAGGCTCTGAAACTCGCTGGTGTGTTCGGCTGCAGAAGCTCCGTTCTTCAGCTTCAAGTTGACTAGGCGCATCATAAGAAGCGCTTTGTTTCGAGCTGTCTTGGCTTGATACATATCCTCGAGCTTCTTCCAGAGCTCGTAGGCGTTGGTCTCTTGAGCAACATGGTGAAAGACACTGTGGTCAATCCACTGTCTGATTTGGCCAATCGTCTTTCTGTGCATCTTGGTCCAATCTCTCTCTGCAATTAACGTAGGCCTTTCGCCTTCGTTTTCTAACGGGTCTGCCAAATCCTTGCAATTTAGCAGATCCTCCATACGGGGTTTCCATATGGAGTAGTTCGACGCCGATAATTTAATCATGGCACCGGATCCTGAATCTTCCATCGAACCAGATCAAATGTAAGCTCTCCTTGGCTTGTTTGATATGTTCGGAATAGAAACATGCAAAACGGAGTGTACCGTTGCGTCCGGAACGGTCGAAAATCTTAAGATCGCCTCTGACTGCGCTCAAATCCGAGTTTGGATGAGTCCGGAACAGTCGAAACACTGGCGAGGGGCAAAACTGTAATTTTGCAAAGCTGAGGGGCAAAACTGTATTTTCCCAAAGTTCAGGGGCAAAATTGTAATTTTGCAAAGATATGGGGCAAAATTGTAATTTTTGCAAAGATGTGGGGCAAAACTGTAATTTTGCAAAGCATAGGGGCAAAACTATAATTTGGCACAACTGAGGGGCCAAAGTGTAATTTCGTGCTGCGCGTGGGGTTCACGCGAGTTGCAGAGTGGCGGCGCGTGAAGCGCGTGGTGCGCGTGGTTCTCACGCGCTCTGGAGGTTGAAGGCGCGTGGGGCGCGTGACACCGAGACCTTACACGCGCGGACCTTCAGGTGGCGCGTGGAGGCGCGTCCGGCGGTGTTTCGGGCTGTTCTCGACGGGGTTGTGATCCTCCGGAGATGGGTCAGCCAAATATGTGGGTGGTGTGATGAGTTGCGTGGAATTGTGGTTCGAAATAGAGGATGAAGAATCGACTCTGTTTTTCGAAGAACTGCTCTGATACCACTTTGTTGTGCGGATAACCAATTCTACACACAAATATACACACACATGACACAAGATATTATAGTGGTTTCCCAAAAAACGGGTACGTCCACTTTGAGAGTCGTTTCAATAATTTCGGTTGAAAACAAATGGTGTTCGGGAGGAGGATACTAAACCGGTATCGACTCAACTCAACCTAACACACACTCTCACTCACAGAAACTCACAAGGTTTCTTTATCTCTCGTGTATCACTCACGTATATATCTCACATATATATCACAGTATATATTTCTGTATATGTTTCTCTCTGTTTTACTACAACTATCTATTACACTCACAGAAGCCCATATATATAGAGTTGGGCAAAGAAGCAAACATCAAGTTTACAACATGTTTGTGCTGGCAGATAAGTTAGTGATCAACTTGATCACGTATGTAGAGAGGATAATCTTGTTTGACAAGAAGCTTCTTTGCATGTGTCATTGCATGCATCACATGCATGCAATGTGATGTAGCAGACACGTATGGAATCTGTCAGATTTCTTATGGAACGCTACTTATATTAAAATTACTAAAAAAAAAAATTGCCCCCATAGTTGCGTAGCTGCAGATTTTGAAACGGACATACTAATTTCATCAAATGACCAAATTCTAAAAGTGATCATTTCTTTCACATAATACAAAAAACTCAATTATTCAAAAAAATATTCATCCATCATTCTGTTGTTACAAACCTTGTAATGGGCATACTATTTTATAGCTAGGAAATTTAAATTGCCACTTATAATCAACATTACCTAAGAGTATGGAGCTCATTTGAACAAGGCGATTCGCGCAACTCTTTCAAGTAGAGTGGGTACGAATGATAGCAAAGGTCAGCAAAATCTTGAACCACGGTGCAGCTACCTTTGATAGTTCCCCAAGTCCCATCCTATTGAAGAAAAAATGGAAAAATAAATAAAAACAAAAATAATGAAAATAGGTGTATTACCAATAACTACTGACAAAAATAAAAAATAAATAAGAACCCTTAAAAGGGTTTCATCTAGGAAGATTGAGAAAATTACCACAATGCAATGGAAGAACTTGTTGGATTCATTTTCAAGTCTGAAGGCTTCAAAAGCAGAAACCCAAGGAGTGAAGAAGCCATAGCCCACTCCCACAAGAACACTAGCAGCTATGCTCAAACCCAACCAAATACCAAATAAAACAGGCAAAGCAAATAGGATAGCTACTTTAAATGGTGCATCAAATCTACTAGTCCTGTGATTACAAAATTTTGCAAAAAAATTTAATCAACAACTTGAAATTCAATCTTCAGTCATCAAAATCACCAGCACAAAAACCAATACTATACTTGAACAATTGCAAAAAAAAAAAATAAAAAAAAAATAAAAAAAAATCAAGAATCAATTACTTGACTATGGTGTAGACAGTCCAAGAAACATGTGCAGGGAAGAGAATCAAAATCACCCCAACATTTCCTACTATCAGAATCAGAGCAGCGATTGGGCCCACCAATAAACCTGCAACATTCAACATCATATACATGTATATAGATATATAAGCACACAGAAATGAGAAATCATAAAAAAAATCAAAGGACCCTTCAATAAAAATGAACTAAGAATAACAAGAAAATTGATAGAAAAAGAAGAGGAACGGACTTTTGAGAGCACCCAAACAGAGGGCAGAGCAAAAGGCAAAGACCACATAGACTATCTTCAACCATGTGTTTGGCATATCTATATATACACAAAAGTTAACAACAGTACAACTATGAAATTGAAGACAACCCAGTTGAGATTTATAGCTCCTTAACACGGATTGACCAAAATTTATATGAGAGAGGAACAGAGAGAATAAGAGAGGGGAGAGAGATTCTTGGGTTGCAAGATTATGTGAGAGAGAGAGGGAAAGAATGGCCCAGAACCCAACCAGAATCAAACAGCAGGATACCTGGAATAGAATATATTTATATCTCTGTATTTGTCCTTGTATATATCATGGTTCGCCTTATTGGTTCTAGAGAGTGGATATTCATTCTATAGTATTTTCAAAATTTATATTGTTGAATCCGTTACACTAATACTGCAACCATTATTAAAACTGATACACCAATTATGATATGTATATATATATATATGGGGGTAAACTATATTCACGTTTAATATCTTTTGATGGGGTCTTCAATGCAAGTTTTGATAATATTTTAAAATAATTTACAAAAAAGGTAATTATTTTTATCTTTATATAAAAATAATGCAATAAATAAACCCTCGACATGAATACAAGTTATACAACCGGTTTATAGGTCATATTAAATCCATTTAACTTAAGTGAGTCATGTAATTAGTTTACAAAAGAATAAATATCAATTATATTAATCTAAATTTAAAAAATACGTTACTAAATCCATTTAACTTAAGTGGCCTATAAATAGCATAAATGATAGAAAATTGCAAAATAAATATGAATTATGTTAGTTATAATAATTGAAAATTTTATGTTAAATGAGTTAAATCAGTATTCCTATGAAATTGGATTAGCATGACACGATTAATTAAATCGATCTAATCAAATTAAACTGATTGAATTCTAAAACACAAACACGATATACAAAATTAAAAGGATTTAGCGGGTTAACACGATTATGACATAGACATGATTAACGTTAAAAAAAAAAATCGCTAATTTCATGTTGAGTCATATTGGCGAATCATCGCCGGCCTCACACCCTTGGATACTTTGAATAAAAGTGTAAAATTTCACTGCCTCTACTTTTTATATACAAAATTGATGAATTAAATAGAATAAAATAGACAGAGATAATTTGTCTGAACCTCACGAATGCCATTAATATTATTATATATATAAACATAGAGTATTTATTTGAATTTTTATTCACCAATTGGTGAGAATAATTTAGTATATATTTGTATACATATATACAATATTGATCTTTTATTCTCGCTTAGTAACAATATTTATATATACCAAACATATTAATTATTATATATAAGATTATGGATGTTCGAGTCCTTTTCAAGACATAATATTGAGAATGCTCAATGGATTAGCAATTCAATAAAAAAGCTCGCATCAAATCAATATATTAAAAAAATGTAGTAATTATAAAAATGCTTGTCATTCATTACACGGTATATATTCTTGAAATTTGATGCATGATCTCAACAATCTTCTCTCGTTATTTTAGAATTTATTCCATTAGTAAAATTTTGCATACAAATTAAAAAATTATTCAGATATATGACAAAAACACAATAAATTATAATGAAAAATACACTTTACTCAAGGTACAAAAGGCGAGTTTGGATATTTGTGGCGGAGTAATAAATGTAATCAGTTTGATAAGCACCGATCATACTCATGTGGAATTAATTAAATTATGAGAAATATCGGTATATTTTATTTAGAAAACTATAATACTTACAAATGATTGACGTAACCTGAATAATTTTTTTTTGTTATTATTGTTACTATTGTTATTATGGTGAGCAGGATACCTATATATTTTTTTGTATATATATATATATATATATATATATATATGTGTGTGTATACAGGCACACATGAATCACCAGATTTTAAAATGGTTTGACTTCCCTTCCATTGTATATAGACGTATGTGATTGCATCTGCAAAGGCGTGAGGGGCAGGTAGAGGCTGCTGCTCATGTGATTCACCAAGTCCTTGGTCAAATTAATAATAATATATATCAGATACAAATACATACACGTAATATCATTTGTTATTTTCTTTATATGGGTTAAGACACATATTATCTATTTAATTTTTAAATGGAAAATTAGTTGAAGTTTCATTTTCAATTCTTATCGTATTATGAAAAACTCTCCAGAATCCAGATAGTGATTGTGGCTCTTCTACTGAATCCACTCTCACAGGTTTTGTCGCTGTGTATCTCATATATAGCTTTATTTTCTTATTTTTTTTAAAAAATTATAACTCAACTTTTTATGGGTACATTTTTTCTTTTTAGTATTATAAAAGTGATACTCCATATGTCCCAATTTATAAGATTTTTTTGGAGAATCTAACATTTTAAGGTGTTGTATTGGTAATAAATGAAATATCAATTTTACCTTTGGTCCCATCATAATGATGTGATAATTTATTATGTAAATGATTTATAATTTCAATGCATGAAGGGTAAATTAGTAAAATTGTATGATAAAGTGTTTTGACTTTTAAAATAGAACACTTATTTTGGGATCGAAAAAAGAGTAAAAATATACATTTATTTTGAAACAGAATAAGTAAAATATATTGGCCCCGTTTGGAAACTGTGTTTTTGTTCTGTTTTTTGTTTTTTGGCATTATTCAGGAGAACAGAACATGTTTGACAACATTTTTTACTGTTTGTTATGTTCTCAATTTGGAAACTGTTTTCGTGAATAGTAGAAAAAATAAGGGAACAACAAAAACTTGTTTTTTTTATTCTTTTTGGGATTTTTCAAAAAAAATGAATTATGGTAGAGAGGAAACATTGTGTGAAAATATGTATATTTTTTTGCCCCAAACATATTTTTTATTCTTATTCTTTTGAGTGAGAAAATAAAAATAAGAACAAGAATTATTCTTAATTTTTTAATTCTCAAAACAAAAACAAAAAAAAACAATTATCCCGAAAGGCCCATTATGATCCATCGTTGCATTGAGGAGAGTGATACAATCATACAAGCAAATATGGAAAGGTGGACCTCTTTTATTGGGTGAGATAAAATTGACTTCTTTCGAAATTGGAACAAAATCAACATAAACAACTGTAGCTATCATAACTCTTAAATTTTCAATTTAAGAAAATGACATTATTTTTTCCTGGAGTAAATAAAATATAATATATTGCTAAATTACAAGAGCAATACTGTCGAGAAACAAGTTTGAAAACAGTCAAAATTAATGGACTGTTGGATCTTTACTTCAACATAGAGGAGTAACAATCTCATGGGTTATTTATTAAAACTCCAAGTCTAGTCTGTAATTTACTATATAAATTTAACAATAGTACATTAACAATAAGCAATATAACTGCATCACAAAAAATAATGATAAAAAAAATTAATTAGTTTACAACCAGATACTTACCCCAATCCAATAATATGAAGATGTGTAATACACGCAAAGTCTATCACCACTTGTCTTAATTAATTTTAAATATCTTGTTGTATTTATCCTGTAATAACCAATATTCTTTCCTAAGGGACACTTTGAATTTGCAAAGTATTTTTAGTATAAGATCATTTTGTCAACTTTAAAATTTAAAGTATCATTTCCAAATACTCCATATTGCATTTGGAAACACTATAAATATATAATAATAACTTTCTTTTAGGTACTAATTAGTAATTATATATGATTCACATATCATGATATAATTAATTCGGATAATATCAGTATTAAAAATTAATATCGAATAAATATTAATGAATAAATATTAGTGATGCATAACAAGATCAGCAACTTTCAAAAAGATTTCAAATTAAACAATATATATACTATATAGTATCATACAATAAGGCAAACCATAGTACTAATGCAATTTTGTGTCCTATCAAAGCCAAAACATGCTCAAGGGTACAACTACAAGGGGCTCATTAGGGGCAAAAACTAAATAAACATATAGAAATAAATGTATAGAAATTGAAAATGTAAACCTAGTATATTTATTATACAAGTCAATGGACCATGGGCAGGAGATAAAAGATTCAGAAGAATCACATGGTCAATAGAGTAATATGTCATGAACTGTGTTCGTTGTCATCAACTCTTTTAAATTAGGGTAATTTGCATTGACAACGGTTGAGGTATTAGTAAATATTGTTCAACGCACTATAAAAAATTGGGCGAAAGGTACAAAATCCCCCTACATTATCAGGAATGTGCAAATAATTCCCCCATAGTTTAATTTAGGCAATTAAGTCCCTATAGTATGGCAAAAATATGTAGAAAGCCCCCTGCGACATTGTTCAGGGAACTTTTCCGCCAAAAAAAAAAGGCACGTGCGTTTCACATGCTATTTAATTTTATAAATACCCAAAATGCTCTTGTATTGTTATCAAAATGCCCTCCACGTGGCACTACCCATTGGTCCATATCCATCATCTCAGGCACATCATTCTCTTCCATCCATTTCTTAACACCAATCTTCTCCGCATAATTGTTCTCTTCTACATGCATTTTCAGAAAAATTACAGCATCCTTACCCTCAACTCCAATCTTATATGAACAGAAAATCAAACCTAACAAAGACCCAACAATCAACCCAATAGCCACAACTGTCTTCAGCCTTTTCAATAGCCCTCTAGTGAGAACTGCGCTCATAGCGCTGCGGCAAAAGCTCCGACTCTTAAACGACGAAACAGCAGACATTGTGTAATCAACAATTTTTGAAGTAAACATAAACCCTAACCCAAGAAGTGATAAAGATCCAATGCTACCAATTTCTTCATAAGCCATCACAAAAACCCCAAATGACACAAGCCACCGAATCATTCTCGAAAACCCACTACGATTCATCCTCAGAGCATCTGATTTCTTCCGCCGGAGAAGAACCCGGAAGAACATTTCACGAATATCTATAAGGGTGCCTATAAAAACCCTAAAAATGGCTACAGGGATGACCAATACAGTCTCGGTGAGGCCCAAAATCAAGGGCTCGGACCAAAACCCAACAAGGGTTTCTTGAATTCCTCTGAGAGGGATGGAACAGAGCACCGCCCAGAGGATGGGTCTGAGGTATTCACCGAGCAATTTAACGTGGAACGTGATAGACTTCGGGAGGACGATGGACGGTGTACAGGATCGATGGGACCCACCCTGGCTCTGACGTGGCAGGTGAGACCGTCGCGGCACTCGCGGCTGGTTCCATCTTCTTCAATTGGGGTGCAAGCTATAGATACATAGATATATATATATATATATAATACAGTGTTAATTAATTTGTATTTAGCTTTCTATAGGATGCCCGGTCCCATTTGTATATATGTTTTTTTTGTCATTTCATATTTACCCTATTCATATATATTTAATTAAAAAATAAAATAATAAGGATATAATAGTAAAATCACAAGTCCGTCACCGGAAAATAGCTTAGAGGGGTCAAAGTGCACGTTTTATAAATTATGGGGGTGTTTTAAAACCTATGAGGGGGTTACTTGCACATTCCTGATAGTGTAGGGGGTTTTGTGTCTTTCACCCATAAAAAATTTATAGAGATATCCCTAAAATTTGTAAAGTGTTGCAATGATATACTTTTGAAGCACTTCAATGTCCTTGATTATATTAATTTTGATGTGAAATCTCTAAGTTATTCCCATGCCTAAATCCTTCATTTTACCCATTACACCAACCACCCTTATCATCACACTCTTATTATTACAACATCTACAATAAATAAATAAATAAGATATATAATATAAATAATTTTATTTTGGGCTACTATCAGTAAAACCCCTATGATTTCAAAATGGATCAACTAATCCCCATCCATTCCAGAAAACCCGTATAACTATCGTTATCAAATTATATCAACTTATCATCTTTCTTACAATTTCGGACAAAACTGCCCCCGAAACTAGAGGGGGGTTTATTGATAAATAATTTTTTCTATGCCGAAAAAAAATATTAATGCCAAAATAAATAAAAAATTGGAACTACCAATTAGGATAAAATATATATAAAACAATTAAGTCTGAAGTATAAAAACTATTTAGAACTACAAATGAGAATTTTTTTTCATTAATTTTTTTTTATATATTTTACTATAAACGAAAAAACTTGATTTATACCGAAATAAAAAATTAATGCATTAATAATTTTTTTAAACTACCAATTAATTAAGATAAATATAAAAAAAATTAATTCTAAAATATAAAAAAATATTTCATACTATCTATTATAATTTGTTTTTCGTTTTTAAATTTTATTTTTTATATTTGACTATGAACGAACAAAATATTGATTTACGCCATAAATAAAAAATTAATGCCAAAATATTTTATTTTTGAACTATCAATTAGGGTAAAATATAAAATATAAAATATTTTTTTGGCATAAATTAATTTGTTTTTCGTTTATAGTAATATATATATATATATAATTAAAAACAAAAATAAATCTCATTTGTAGTTCAAAATATTTTTTATATTTCAGACCTATTTTTTTATATTTTACTCTAATTGGTAGTTTAGTTAAAAATATTGATGCATTAATTTTTTATTTCAGCATTAATCAATTTTTTTCCCGTTTATAGTAAAATATAAAGAACAAAGTTGAAAAAAAAAAAAAAAACTCATTTGTAGATCAAAATATTTTTTATATTTTGGACTTAATTTTTTTATATATTTTACCCTAATTGGTAGTTCCCAAAAAAAAATTATTTTGGTATTAATGTTTTTTTTCAGCATAAATAATAAAAAAATCGTTTATCAGTAAACCCCCCTCTAGTTTCGGGGACAGTTTTGTCCGAAATTATAGGAAATGGGGCAAGTTGATATAATTTGATAATGATAGGGGGGTTTTCTAAAATGGAGGGGGTTAGTTGATCCATTTTGAAACCTTAGGGGGGTTTACTAATCCTACTACTAAAAATATTTTAAAAAAACATCAAAAATATTTTAAAAAATACATTTAAAGGAATGAGATTTTTTTTTATCAAATTTCATAATGGAATGAGATTTTTTAGGTATTACATTTCTAAATAAGATATTCCATTATAGGTATTACATATTTAAAAAATACTAAAATTATATTATCAAATTTTATTAAAATTATTGATTGACAATAGTATAAAATATATATTAAAACAAAATTTCTATTCGTATATAAAAATTTCTATATACTTTATTAGATATGTAATACCTATAATGGTTATTAGATCTAATTCTTTAATATTTTTTGAGAAATATATATTTATATACTAATATATTTAAAATTAGGAGCACTAACTAAATAATGGGATTTTCTTAGTATTATTATTGATAAAAAAAAATTTAGTGGTAGATTATACCTTTAAATATATTTTTCAAAATATTTTTGATGTTTTTGAATTTTTATATTTAAAATATAATTATATATATTGTATATCTTATTTATTTATTATAGATTTTTTAATAATAAGAGTGTAATGATAAGGGTGGTTGGTAGAATGGATAAAGTTTAGAAATTTCATACGAAAATTAATATAATCAATTGTACTAAAGTCATTTTATGTCTCTAAGAAGTGTCATTGCAATACTTTACAAACCTCATGGGTGTCTGTGTAAAATAGTGTATTGACCAACATTTACTTGCAATTGACCAATACTTGGGGGGTGTCAATGCAAATTACCCTTTAAATTATTATATATTTGGAGTATGAGAAAGATTGTAATACTATTCTATTGCAAAATTTCGTATTAAAATATTTTGAAGGTTTGTTTGGTTGATGAAAACTAAAAAGTTTGAAGAATAAATAAGTAAATGAAAAAGAACATAATGAAATAAAATGTAAACAATAAAACGTCCATTGATTTTTTTTTCCAAGAAGTACGACAAATAAACATTAATTCTTGGTTTGATACATGAAATATATAAAGCTTATAAGGAATGTTGAAACTATATAGATCAATCGCAAACAATAAAACAGTAAATAATCAAGAATACGCAGGATTTTTGCGTGGTTCAGCCAATGTGACCTACGTCCACAAAAACACTCTCTGAATTTCACTATATCAACGAATTAGGGTTACAATGATATATTTATACACCTAATTCATAGTGCAAGTAAAATACCGAAATTATTATTTATCGTACCTCAGGGAGCGTAGCCCCTCAAACCCCCCAACAAGTTAGTCGGTGTCTAACAAACTAAGGTCTCCGCTCCGCCGTGAGTCTAACCGGCCCGCCTCTTGGACCCAGGGCCTGTTGAAACTTCCTTCCTGTATCATGAGCCATAACCCAACAAAAGAAAAATTCACATTACTCTCTCTCTCAAAAAATATATAAAGCTTATAAGGTAGAATTGGTTTGATAAATGACTTTTTTTTGGGGTAGGTAAAGGAGTGATTCCCCAAAATCTTCATTTTCTTGCTCTAGAGTCTCATAAGTTTTTTTAAATGGTTATCAAAATCGTGATCCTTACTCGTAAAATCTTATGATTGTACGATTTTACTACGATTCTACTATGTTGAAATAATGGTTTGACGGTTAAGCCCTCCATATGAAAGACCCAAAATCTTAATGATTTAGTCCAATGTTCTAATATATGGTCCAAACTTATGAGAAAATAATTAAATACCCAATGTATTAGAAAAAATTAAAAACTTTAATATGATAACTTTTAAATTAAATATTTGATTATTAATATTTTTTTAAAAAAATTAATACGAGTAGGTAGAATCGTAACATTCTACGATTCCAATTCAACAGACCCCCTAACGATCCTACCTAAATTCCTAATTTCAACAACCTTACTATGCACCCTATTTCAAGGAGCTATAATGATAACTACAATAATCATCATAATAATAATATGTGTAGGAAACTTAAATTGGTTTGGTCGTTCAACTTCACTTGGACCTCTCCAATGGGCCTTGGAATAAGAATGTAAGGATCTGTTTTATGGTGATAGTAAGGATCTGCTTTGTCTTCATTTTGTTTTTCCGAAGTTCATATTAGAGATTCAAAGATTTTGTTAGAAAATAAGTTTTTAGCTATAATAATTTATTTTTTACATATTTTTTAACTATTTTTTACACTCAATCGATTGTGTTCTTTTAAGTGATCCTTTGAAGGAAACCAGTAGTCATAACTCATAAGCGCATATTTTACAACTAAGTTCTTCTCGTAATTGAGTTAATGTAATCATACGTTAGAATTTGTTAACTATCAAACAATAATAGTGAATTATGTTTTTTGCTCGAGTCAGATTTTGACACAATAGTGTCCACAAAAGAAATTGGGTAGACAATAAATTTTCAATTTGACAAATGTTTTACTTGCTCAAGAGTTATTGTAGGGTTATCACAATCACAAGACTCCACCAAGATGTGCATTTAAAATTGATCTCATGAAAGTTTTTGATTCCGTTTAGAAGATCCTTAACGACGTTAACAAAAATTTCCGGTTGATTTGGTCTCCTCGCCAATGTAATGGTGTTGCTCATGGTTTGGCAAAGTGGGCATTGAAATCTAAAGAAAGTGACCCCCATTGGGATATTTGGCCTTCTTGACTTATCTCTTTGATTCATGTTGATTTGGATTTTGTTGTTTGATGTTGTTTTGTTTGTGTTGTTGTTGTATTGTCAGGTGAAAAAAAAAAATTTGATTCAGTTGGTTGGGATTTCATCATTAACACGCTTCATTTGTTTGGCTTCCCGACTAACATTATCGCTTGGATTAAAGCATGTCTAACCTCTCCACTTTCACAATCTCACTCAATGGAGAATTTCATGGCCACTTTAGGGGCACAAATGACATTAAACAGTGGGTCAAATAGGGTGACCCACTATCACCATCACTTTTTGTTATAGTCATGGAAGTGTTTACATCTATTTACAAATACACAATAACTTCTAATCATTCTTTCAAATTCCACTGGAGGTGTAAGAAAATATCCATTTATTATATTATCTTTGTTGATGGCCTACTTATTTTCTCTCATGGTGACATCAACTCAATCTTCATTCTCAAATCTGCTTTGGATATTTTTTCATCACTCTCTGGCTTATCCATTAACCCCTCAAAAAGTACACTTTTCTATTCAGGCCTCAATCTTGACACTTTAGATGTTATTTAGAATTAATTTGCTTGGGTTTTGCATTGGCTTAGTACCAATAAAATATTTGGGTGTACCTCTCTTATCCTCGCAACTCAAAGTCATTGATTGTAAGAACTTACTGGATAAGATCACAAAGTGAATTACTCATTGGTCTTCCAAACTTTTGTCATATGTAGGGAGAGCCCAATTAATCCAATATGTCCTTTAGGGTATGCTATTATATTGGTCAAGCCACTTTATTCTTCCTAAATCCATACTAACAACAATCAATTATGTTTTGAGAAACTTTATTTGGTTTTGGACGGAGTTAAAATCCCCTGGTGCAAAAGTTACTTGGATTAATGTCTGTAAGCCTAAGAAAGATGGAGGCATTAGATTTCATAATTTGGAGATCACCAACAGAGTTACAATATGGTGACATATGTGGGCGGGTGTGTCGTGGGATAGTACAAGTGGCACTGGCAGGCTACCACACTGGGTGACCTACATGTGCACAATCCCACATTGCCTGGGTAAGGGATGGCTACGTGCTATGTGAGTTACATACTCTGCTATGACACGACACGTTCTAGTAGCCTAGTGGTGGCTAGCTAGAAACAAAATCTTGAGGGTATGCACCAAGGTCGGGGGTTCGACTCTTGGCAGACGCCTAAAGAGGACAATATTGCATGGGGTGAGTGGGCCAGTGTGGGCCACAGTTTGGCTATGTAACTTTGACTCCAAACGACGCATTTTAAAACCGTGATGACTGGGAACCCATCAGAACTCTACAGTTAAGCATGTTTAACGTGGAGTAATCCCATGATGGATGACCCCCTGGGAAGTCTCTGGTAGGGGTGAGCCAAAAGCAGACAATATTATGTCAGGATAAGGAAAATGTTGTTACATGCAATTTTGAAGCACATATGGAATATGATGTCTAATAAATCTAGTAACATTTGGGTGACTTGGGTGAAGACTCACCTCATCAGAAATAGGAACTTCTTGACCATTAAAGTTCCTCAATAATGTTCTTGGAACTAGAAAAAACTTCTACAGTTAAGAGGTACGACACGACAAATGATTCGATACATTATTGGAGATGGTTCAAGCATTTACTTACTAGAGGATATATAAAGGAGAACCTCTTATACATAGAATTGATGATACAACTCTTGAGAATGCACAACTGGGTTGTAACCAAACTCTCTCTTCATTCATCAACAACAACCAATGGTCATTTCCAACAACTCTTCTAGCAAAATTCCTTGAAATTGGCTGCTTTCAACCTCCTTTTCCATCACTTAAAGACATCGTCTAATGGATCCCATCACCTGGAGGAGTGTTCACCCTTAAGAACACTACCCAATGGCTTGTTCCCTTCTTCATCCATGTCCCGTGGTCTCACATTGTATGGAACCCATTGTCGATCCCATCATGCAGATTTACTCTTTGGTTAACAGTACAAAATAGACTACCTGCACTTGACAAGAAATCCAAGGCTCATCTCCCAAACTCTTGTCCTTTATGTCAATTGATACCTAAATTGCATTCACTTATTTTTTTCGAATGCTCTTTCTCAGTCCCAATTTGGAGATTTATTAAAGAGAATTATCACATGCGATATGTGCCAAGTAATTGGGATAATTTCATTGCCTGGGCTTTTACAAAGTGGGCTAAAAAATATCTCTTCAACTCATTAAAGAAACTTGCACTTTCAGTCACCATCAACAAAATTTGGGAAGAGTGTAACAACCAATCATTTAACTGAGGAAGATGTTCCCAAACTAGAATTGTGAACTCGATCCATGACACCATTAAGAACAAGCTTGCATCCTCACGGATGACGGATTCCTCCCTTGCAAGACAAGTTATGCACTCATGGGACCTTGATGATTCCGTCATTAGACCACCTCTACGACCACCATATTTATAGTTTTGGATGATACATAATGCATGCTCTAGTCATAAAGTTAGTTTGTAAGTGAGCTCACTTATGTTGTACTATTTCACTTAGGCTCGAATGGTTACCTTTTTGGGTTGTATGATGTTTCCTAACTAATACTTTATTAGTAGGTTCCCCATTAATCATTCCAATCTTTTGTAAGTTACATGATTTGGGAATACAATACTTAATTTCCGAAAAAAACAAAAATAAAAGAAATTAGGAATTATAATAATATAAATATTAACTATTAACCTAACTAAGAAAAATAAAAGAATCCAAGTTCTAAATAAAATTGCACGATTACTCTTTGAAGTATTGAAAAAGCATGAGTGTGCAAATAAATGATAGTTATTTTATTTCATCTAAAAGAAAAAAGAAAAAGAAAGGGTGTTATTTATTTTAGGATTACCAACACCTCTCCCATATAAGGACTTAAGTTTTCCTAAGTGCACTCTTAAAGTTGATTTGCATAAAGCATATGATTGCCTAGATTGGAATTGTTTACTTGATGTTCTTTATCTCATGAATTTCCCTCCTTTATTTATCTCTTGGGTTAGAGCCTGGTTGACCACTGCTACTTTTTCTGTTTCCCTCAATGGGGAACTGTGTGGGTTCTTCAAAAGTGTTAAAGGGCTAAGACAGGGAGACCCTCTATCTCCTTATTTGTTTGTTCTTGTTATGGACATACTCTCCTCAATCACAAACCAATTGACCTCTTTGAATCCCATCTTTAGATATCACTGGAGATGTAGAGCCACTAGACTATCCCACCTTTCTTTTGCAGATGATGTACTGATTTTTTTAAAGGGGATATTGTTTCTGCCCAAACTATTAAAAATGCCCTTGACACCTTTTCCACTTTATCTGGCCTTACCCCAAACCCTAGTAAAAGTAACCTCTTTTCTTCTAGAGTCCATGGACAGCTGATGAATGATATTTCTAGCATTTTCAAATGTCCTTATGGCTCTTTACCCATCATATACCTAGGGATCCCTCTCATCTTCTCGAAACTTTCTTTTTTGGACTGTCAAAGTTTGGTGGATTCCATGCTCACTAAGGTTTCTTGTTGGACAAATAGAGCTTTATCTTTTGCTCGGAGATTGCAATTAATTCAGTCAACTCTATTTAGTATTCAAATTTTCTGGACTAACATCCAGTGGTCCTTCAATGTCAAAGACAAAAGCTAAGGTGGAGTGGGACAAGGTGTGTAAGCCTAAAGTTGCTGGAGGGCTAGGAATACAAGACATAAAGATCTAGAATATCAATCTTGAGACACTTTTGGACTATATGTTCCCCTGTTGTAGATAATATATGGAAAGATTGGACTCAAAAAAACCTACTCAAGGGAAGAAGTATTTGGGAGGTGCCAATCACTCAAGATTGTTCATGGTTCTGAAAGAAGTTATTGAAGCACATAAACTTGGCACATCCACTCATCAAACACAGGATTGGAAATGGAGAGGCTATACTGGCATTCTATGATAATTGGCTCTCTTGTGGCCCTTTGATTAAGGTACTCAATAACTCTAATAGTAGGCAAAGATGAATTCATAATAGACACTGCAAAGTTTCATCCTTCCTAGTTAATGGTAGGTGAGTATGGCCTAGATATTTCAAAAACCTCATTAACCAGTTCTTTGATCTATCACCTTACCAGCTCCTAATACCAGCTTAATGGACTCCATGGTTTCCATCTCCTAACAAAGCTTTTACTATCAAACATACTTTGAAAGCTATTACCCATGTCTACCCCATTGCACACTGGAATAAAGTAGTTTGGTTTAAGAATAGAATCCCTAAACATTCCTTATGTTTGTGGTTAGCTATTCAAGACAATTTGCTCCCAAATGATAGACCATGTCTTAAGTATTTGATGCAACCTAATGTGTGTCTTTTATGCCTATGTGATGCCGAAAGTCACGATCATATCTTTTTGAAGTGCTCTTTTTCGAAACAGATTTGGGAAAGAATCCAGGAAAAATGTGGGTTTTACACTAACCCTAATAATTGGGATCAATTCCTAATTTGGGCATCGTCTAATTGGAGAAAGAAACTTTTGCATTCAAAAATGATGGTGTGGAAATTGGTTCTAGCTAGTTATGTCTACAACATATGGAGGGAGCGCGATCAAAGATTATTTAATGAGAAGTATTTACCTGCCAATCTGATATTCAATGAAATTGTTGAGAATGTGAGGTTGAGACTTTTTTCAATTAGAGTTAGGGGCTCCCCATACGCCGAAGAAATTGCGGGCAAATGGAACCTTCCTTCATCGTTCTTTGATAACTCGCCCGGAAATTTGTTCTTCACCTTTCCTTCCAGCCATTCAATCCCTTTGCCCTCCATGTCCCCTCCCGATCCTCCCCTTCCACCACCATAGCTGGAGAATGAATCTTTGCTTATGTTTGTGTTGTTTGGCCATCTTTGCTGATTGAGTTTTTTGGGTGATGCTTGAAACTAGGGTTGTGCTTTACCAAGAATTTTGAATGCTCAATGGGTGTTTAGTGTTAGGGCTTGTTTGTTTTGTGATTAATGGCCGTATCTGATTTGTTTTATGGGTTTTGTATTATGGGCCATGATTAATGGTGATTAATGTTTGTCTCACCATTTGTTCATTTTTTTTCTTGATTGGACCTGCTGTAATGGGTTTGGGTTGTGTAGTATATAACTTGCTCTTTTTCTTGTTTTAATTATTTATTTATTTACCCAAAAAAAAAACACCTCTCCCAATTAAATTTCCAATCGTTAAAACCTGGACTTCAATAAAACCTAGTTGAGGATTTGGATCCTCTACGTTTGGGACGTGGACGGCCAATAAATTGACAGTGGACACCTAGCTCACAGATATCCAAAAGAAATCCATCTCTTTTGAACAATAAAAATCCATCAATACCCTTCTTCTATTAATATATATATTATATATACTAGTACAAGGACACATGCACATGCACGTGAGTAACTTTTATATTAAACATAATTTAAATAAAATTATATATAATAAATATCTATACCACAGAAAATATAAAATATAAATCAAAATGAAAATGAAATATTCTTTAAAACTATAAAAACATATAACTCATTAAAATTTTAAAATTGAATAAGAATATATTTAAAACTAAAATTAATTTTGAATGTTTTTAGTATATAATTTAAATATAGATAAAAATAATTAAATAATTAAACCACTAATGAGTAACAAAAATAATAGAGTTATAAAATACGAAGGTAATTAAGTTTGTGAAGGAAACTAATATTTGCAAATTTTTGTGTAATTTTGATGTGATAACATCATTTGTTGTTATCATTATATTTTATTTCCGGATCCTACAAACGTAATAATGAGATAACATTCAAACTCTAATTAGATTGAGGTAAGTTACAATTAAATTTAGATTACAATTACAATTTAATTATATATATATCAAATTAGATTCTAAAATTTATCTTGCCCCGTTTGATATAACTTTTGCTTCTGACTTTTCGCAGAAAAAAAAGAGAAGTAAAAACTGTATTGAGAAGTTGGTACCCCAGCTTTTTTAAAATGTTCTTTCAAAGCTCAAAAGTTCTTCTAAAAATTTTGTCAAACACCATTCAAAATAGTTTTTCCCTCAGGAAACCAATAACAACGTTTGAAAAGTCAATCGGAGTTATAAAATTCATTATCATAATTCAAGTAGAATTAGATTTATAAATTAAAAAAATACATATAAAATTTTAGGTATAAATAGTGAAACTTGATAAGAATAGGCAACAAATCTCCTTATCAAAATTGAGAAAATATATAAAGGACTTATATATGTATATACATATCTTCGTTTTCACCCCTGTTTGTCTGCATATATATATATAGTATAGGGTTAATTTTATTTACACCCCCTGAACTTTGGTCAAAATGCATTTTGACCCCTCCAACTCTGCATAATTGCATTTACACCCCTTAATTAGGCAAACTTTCATCATTTGGACCCCCTGATCACTTTTGAGCGTTGACTTAGAAGGAAAAGACAAGTTTGCCCTTTGCCAAACAGCTCTATTTTAAGTTTAAATCTATCAATTTGCAAGAATAAGAATATCCTTATTCCAATTTCAGGTTTAGTTAAAACCCATCCCCAAACACCTATTTTCTTCAACCCCTCTTCCAAACCAAACCCTAACCCTAATTGTCACAATATCCCCCCCCCCATTACAATTATTCTCCTCAAATTGGCACGTCGCTTCCAGAAAATCTGTCACTGGAGAGAAATTGGCGATGATGGGGCGGGCAGAGTAGTACATGTTGGAGAAGAGGAGGGTGGGGGAGATGGTGGGGCGGTTGAGGAGGCGCGAGCAGCGATCGTCGTGGCGGCAAGCACCGATCTTGAAGAGGAGGGTGGGGGAGATGCCAAGTGCTCCGTCATTGACGGTGCTTCCAAGCTTCCTAGGATTTTGGCAACAAATTGCAGAGATGAGGGAAGGGAAGAACATATACATATACATATTATAAAATAAAAATTTGTATGTTTGAATATTACAATGGACAAATTAAATATTTCATTAAATATTATTTTTCGAAAATCAATTATATTTTTCGCAAAAAAATTATTTTTCGGAGGAAGTATATTATTTTCCAAAATATGAATTATTTCGGAAAAAATAATATATATTTTTTGAAAAAAATTATTTTCGGAAAAAAATCATATTTTTGGAATATGTATATATTTTTCGAAAAAAAAGTATTTTTCGGAAAAAAATTCATAATTTGGAACATAATATATAATTTTCGCAAAAAAAGTATTTTTCGGAAAAAAAATTCATATTTTGGAACATAATAAATACTTTTTTGCAAAAAAAATATTTTTCAGAAAAAATCATATTTTGGAACATAATATATATTTTTCGCAAAAAAATTATTTTTCAGAAAAAATTCATATTTTGGAACACAATATATACTTTATCGTAAAAAAATTACTTTTTGAAAAAAAAAATCATATTTTGGAACATAATATATAATTTTTGCAAAAAAATTATTTTTCAGAAAAGAATTCATATTTTGGAACTTAATATATACTTTTTCGTAAAAAAAATATATTTTTCTGAAAAAAATCATATTTTGGAACATAATATATATTTTTCGGAAAAAAAATCATATTTTGGAACATAATATATATTTTTCACAAAAAAAAAAAATTCATAAAAAAATCAAATTGAAATTGTCAGATTGGCGCCTACAACAAGTTACATGGTGAAGGGGTCAAAATGATTTACTAAATTGTACAATTTGGCGCTAAACTCAACCTACTCTTGAATGAGGGGGTCAAAATGACATAAAACATTACATATATGGAGCCAAAATTGTATATATAAGGGGGGAAGAAGTAAGGATAGGGATAAGGGCATTTTAGACATTTCACACACTGTTAGGTCTGAAAATATACTAAAAATTCATAAGGGGTCAAACTGATGAAAGTTTGCCTAATTAAGGGGTCTGACTGCAATTATGCAGAGTTGGGGGGATCAAAATGCATTTTGACCAAAATTCAGGGGGTGTAAATGAAATTACCCATATATATAATACATATTTAACTCTATTTAGGTATATATTGATGATCAAGAGAGTAAAGATGGTAAAGATTTAGTGCATGTTTGGCAATTGGTGTGGTTTTGGTTTGAGTTAGGTTGTGTTTGATGTGGTTTTATTCTGAATTGAAATTATATTTGGTGCAGATTGTTTTGGTATAAGAAAAAATAAAGCTGAAAAAACTAAACCATATTTGATAAAGTTGGTATGGTCTGAAATTCTGAAACCAAACCATGTTTGGTAACTTAAAATGATTTGAGATTTTATTTATTTATAATAATATTTTGTAAATATATATGTTTTAAAAAATGAAATATATAAATAAAAATACATATAAGGATGAATTTGTTTTTACAAAAAATATTAATATTGGATAATAATATTTTACCATATTGCAAGAAATATTCAATTACTTCATATATGTAGTTTAAAAATTTATAATCTTATTCCATTTGAAATTTCAATGTTTTTTTACAATTTAAATGAGACATAATACAACACCCAATTAAATTTCAACTTGCTAGTGTAGAAGTATAGATAAAAGATTTTGTATAAGATATTTTTAAAAAGTAAAATATTTTTGGAAAAATAAAAGAATCTAGTAAAAATATATATATTGTATTTTTCAAAAAATAATAAATATTTAGTATTTTTCAAAAAATAATAAAAGAAATATATATTTTTGAAATATTTTAATTTTTCCAAAAATATTTTATTTTTTAGAAATATTTTCAGTTTTTGAATTTATATATATATATTAAAAAAATGAATTAATTTTTGTTAAACAATGGTACACCAAATTAAATTAATTTTGGTTAAAAAATGATTTTGATTTCTATAACACAAAACCAAATCAAAACACACAAATCCATCTATTTAGTACACCATGATTTGCCATTATTAGCCTAAATCATAGTAGCCAAGCATGGGTTGGGTCATATTTTATAAATCAAAACCAAAA
Organism: Cornus suecica; assembly: GCA_963922005.1. NCBI lineage: Eukaryota > Viridiplantae > Streptophyta > Magnoliopsida > Cornales > Cornaceae > Cornus > Cornus suecica. Next base: position 36,300,734 of record OY998248.1, read on the forward strand.
TTTCCACACCAAAACCAAGGGTCATCTCAATCTGTGTAAAGATACAAGTATATGGATATAAGGCCATCTAATATATATATATATATATGCGCGTGTAGGATTTAGGAGAGAAGAAGGGGGCATTAATGGAAAGTTTGTTCTTTGAAAGAGATGGATTTCTTTGGGTGTCTATTTCTTGGCCGTCCACGTCAGCAGCGGAGAGGAGCGGACCATTCCTCCCAACGTAGAGGATCCAAAGTCCCCTAGTTGATATCCAAGCTAGTAAGAACCAAATGAATCTAAACTGCAGTAGCTTTAATTTGGGTTTATTCCTCCGATCTAAATAGTAACAATTTTTCTTCCCTCATTTAACACACACAAACACACAGTGACATACACACACATGTACATACACGTGTTGAGAGAAATTGGATGCAACTTGTAATGTGGGTGTGAGTGACGAAGATGAGTAAAGGTCTCAGTGGTGATTCAGTGATGGTGGAAAATTGTAGTGAATATATGGAAGATACTGATTTCCTTCACACCCTCCCAACCCTTTCTTCCTCCAAGGCATCTCTCTCTCTCTCTATATATATATATATATATGATATATTTATGTATCTAAATCTGGGTTGTGGGTTTCAGGGAAAATTGAAGAAGCCCAAGGAGATGATGGACCATCCTTATCAACTCAAGAAAAAGAAACGTTGGGGTTACAATTTAGAGCATGTGAGGGTTGATTTCTATGCCATTATTTTTAAATTTTCTTCAGCAAAATGTTCATTTCTCTAATTTTTTCTTTTTTCTTTTTAACTAGTAAATTTATTGCTGGGAAAATTACACAAACTACCCCTGAACTATGACCTAATTGCAAAGAATATCCCTAATGTTTGAATAATATCAGTTACTACCTCTTAGAACAGCCCCGTCAGATTTGTGCGTGAATTTACTTAAAAGCCCTTGTTTTATATTATATTTTAGAGTTAATTTCAAGAAACCCCCTATACTATTCAGTTTTATCAACTAATCCTCACGGTGTCCACTTTGCCCAAAAAATTATAAATTCAAAAATATATATATATTTTTCGCAAAAAAATTATTTCTCGGAGGGAGAATATTATTTTCCAAAATATGAATTATTTCAGAAAAAATAATATATATTTTTTGAAAAAAAATTATTTTCAGAAAAAAATCATATTTTGGAATATAGTATATATTTTTCGCAAAAAAAAAAAATATTTTTTAAAAAAGATCATATTTTGGAACATAATACTATATATTTTTCGCAAAAAAAATATTTTTCGGAAAAGATCATATTTTGGAACATAATATATATTTTTCGCAAAAAAAGTATTTTTCGGAAAAAAATTCATATTTTGGAACATAATAAGTAATTTTTTGCAAAAAAATCATATTTTGGAATATAATATATATTTTTTGGAAAACAATTCATATTTTGAAACATAATAAGTATTTTTTTGCAAAAAAATCATATTTTGGAACATAATATATATTTTTCGGAAAAAATTCATATTTTGGAACATAATATATATTTTTTCACAAAAAAAATATTTTTCGAAAAAAAAATTCATATTTTGGAACATAATAAGTACTTTTTTGCAAAAAAATTATATTTTGGAACATAATATATATTTTTCGAAAAATATTCATATTTTGGAACATAATATATACTTTTTCGCAAAAAAATGTTATTTCGAAAAAAAAGTTCATATTTTGGAACATTATATATAAATTCAAAAAAATTAGGGTATTTAAGTAATTTTGTATGCAAAATTGGAACATGCAATGATATGAGGGCAAAAATGGAAGTTCACTACAAAAACAACCTTTATTGACCAATACACGCGTTGACTTTGAACAGAAGGGGCTAAGTGTTACAACGGAGGTGGTTTTAAGGGTAGTTTATGATATTATTGAAACGTAAGGGGTACCGCGTGCAATTAGGTCATAATTCAGGGGTAGTTTGTGTAATTTTCCCATTTATTGCTTGTCTTTCATTTAAGCTCACTAAGCTGCTGATATTGTGTGTGAATTTCATATTTGGATGGTGAATAGGAGCTTTGAACCTAACTAATATTAAACCTAGGGCATGCAGGAGAAATGTTTTTATTTTTTTCCACCCTTAAATGAGAAAATTATTGGATACCTCGCGGATAATATACCAAATCAATTAGGAAAAGTGATGTATAACACACCAAGGTGATGCAATATGTTTGTTGCACGATTTTCTATAATTGACAACGTGAAAATATTCTCGGGATACCCAATATCTTCTCCATTGAAATAGGAGAAATTAGTGCAAAAATTGAATAAAGCTGACATAAATCCGACACGTTTCTGCACGTGTCAATTAGTGATTGGTCAGGACCAATGGTCTCGAGATCGAATACTAATTTCTTGATGATGCTGTACCCCTGGTGTAGGGATGAATTTGTTGGTATTAATATAGTACTATTATGACAGGCAATGTTATTGCTTTGATGCGAGTGGGCCGATTTAGTGACCTCTTAATCATTTAAAATTCAACCCCTTAGGCGAAGAAAGGAGCTAAGAGAAACTAATGCAGCTACTATAGTCGTCCTTCTTAGTTCACCTTCAGTTGTAGGTAGCTTGTTTTTGTTGGGATGGCAATTCATTCTCAAACAAGACTAGAATATAAATCCTGACGAGAAATATTAGGGTGTGGATTGGGTTTAGTTCGATTCAAGTTGTAAGAAAATATATAGTACATGCCGGGGTTTGGATGGTTACCCAATTCAAAATTAATCCCCTTTTAACACAAATGCAAGTCAAGTCTGTTTAACTCATTTATTAAAATACATTTAGGAAATCTACCCATTGAAAGTGAGCTATACTTCAAATCTTATAGAGAACATGGTGAAAAAGATGAGAGCAATAAGTTGCTAGATTTTTTAAGTAGCAGCAAGAAACAATTTGACTGAATATTTTATGTCGACGCAACACAGATGCAACAAGAATGCCACACTGAAAAATTAGTTAGCCATTTGTCCCTTTGGGGGGGGGGGGGGGGGGGGGTGGTAAACTACTTTAATATTGTTTAATTTAGGTGGCTTATATTGGCAAAACTTCTGGGGCTTTAATGCTCCAGTAGGGGTGGAAAGTGTCAATTGAGCCACTTAAAATGTGACTGGGCAGATTTACTGGCGTCTTATACAAAACATTTTGTTTTCAAATTTATCAACATCAGCATTCGATCCCTTGGTTTACCTTCAATTGTAGGTAGCTTATTATTGTCGGAATGTTAGTTCATTCATAAAGAACACTAGAATGTAAAATCTGACGAGAAATATTAGATTGAAACATAAAGCCTACAACATCCTCACAAGACTAGTGATTTTTATGTGAAAACCCATAGAGAAGAAACTGAGAGACCTACTCCAAACAGATCAAATTCACTCTTAGAAGTATGGTGAACAACACTAAGGTTCCTGACTCTGAACTGAAAAATACCATAAGTATTCTCACACGGACACATGCCAAGCGTTCTCCTTGAACTATGCTGTCATAATTGAATCGGCTCTTCACATAATCTGCTCTTCTACTCGTGCTTTGGTCTCTCTGGCTAGTCCCATTATTCTTTTGTCTGTTATTTTTATTGTGGTATTGAAGACTTGAAGTCTTTGAAGCTCTAGGATTATATGTCACTCGTGAACACTTGCGTTTATGTGAAGCATGAATGAAACAAAGATTTAGCAATATAGTGAATTCACAATATGCTTAGTCATGTGAATGCATGCATATGACCTAAATTTGGTGGGTGAAAAATACTGAGAGTTGATCTAGATTTCTCCCATTGTTGAGGCTTTGAATTCCCCTATTTGCGCCTTGACAGAGGTAACTCAAACAGTTTAAGTAGTCCTCCAAAGTATAAACGAAAACTATTTCATTTTGCATGAAAATTTTCAAGCAAGTTCTATTGACCTAAAAGAGTATACTGCTAATGCGAATATCTCATAATTTCTTGAACAGGTAGTCCTTGATCGTAATGGGCAGAATATAAGGTCAGTTGTCTTTCTTTCTCATTTTTTTTTCCCCTTTTCCTCTTTCTTTTTATATTTGTTTTCTAAACATTTGGTAGATATTACAATGAAGTTTCATAATTGTTCTTGAAGCTGTAAGCGAGCAAAGACTGCAAGTAATGGATTAAATAACCCTGGTGAAGTTAAGCCATCCACTGTAATTCGAGCAGAGGAGGTTCAGTCTAGTGTTGGTACTGAATTCCCTAGCTTTGTGAAACTGATCGTTAAATCACACATCTCCACTGGTTTTTGGATGGTAAGCACTGTTTCAAACAGATTGGATATCATAGAACAATATCGGACAAGCTAGAGATAGTTCTTCTGTTACCTACTCTTTTGTTGACAGGGCCTCCCCATGGCCTTCTGCAAATCACACCTACCAAAAAGTGATGTTGCTCTTATTTTGGAAGATGAAAGCGGGGAACGATATGACGTGAAATTTCTTGTAGAGAAGGCAGGACTCAGTGGAGGGTGGAAAAAGTTTGCTGTTGTACACAAATTGCTTGCGGGAGATGCTTTGGTCTTCCAATTAGTTGAAGCTTACAAATTTAAGGTAACATTTGGGACTTATGTTTTGTTTATTCAGCATATAAGTTAGTCCATTCATTTTCAATTCGGCACAGATGTATTGCACTATCACAGATAGAAAACCCATAAAATAGTTGTTTAACGAACAAAGATTTTGCTGTACATCTATATATGTGTAATAAACATACCTTTCCCCTTCCTAGTTGATACATTTCAATTTATTAAACATTAACAGGTGTGTATGCTCCATTCCAACAGACACTTCTTCCTTCACCCTTCGCTTTAAGCTCTCCTCTCCAATGGTGAGGTGAGCAGTTTGAGCCCCATATGGAGCAATGTGGTGTGTGTTTCCTTTAGCTACCACTACTCCTAAAGAAAATTGGAAACAAGAATCAGCGATTTGATTCTTCATAGTACATGACATGAGAAAAGTTCTAAGAGTGAATTGGAATTTTAGCACAGCCAGTTTGTTAAGCGACAATATCTTTTGGTTTGCATAACTTATGTTATCAAGCACTTCCACAAGAACCACATCTAGAATGTCCACTGTTACAATAGGTCTCTTTATATATGTTCCTCATTTCTCTAGGTCTACATAATAAGGGCAAATGATTTGACTGACGTAGATGGTGCTCTTGGCCTTCTAAATTTGGATGCTCGTTCAAAACAAAGTGATTCAGGTTTGTTTGAGTTGTGTCTTTGTTTGTCAGTTTCAATACTGATTCTAGTTAAGACGATTAGAATTTGATTTTATTAACTTTTCATGGTTCATGTCAATCTTGGACTAGAAAAAAATACAGAGAGGGTTACGATAGCTCTCAAGAAAAAGAAAAGGAAGCGTCCAAAGTCTATATCAATTGTTTATGGCCCAAAGGAAGTCAAGCCTGTCAAGATCAGTACATAAATTTGTGCTGCCAGAAGAATCTGAAGATGATAGTGAAGTGGCTGGGTCGAAATTTCTTACAGTTTCCGAACTATATGGTTCTGTTGTTCACTTTAGAGACATAAAAAGTTTTCAAGATTTCACCATTCTGGTGAATGGGTTGTGTATAGATTCTGAGTTCCCTGAGCATATACGGACCAGGTACTATGAGCTCTGCCGCAGTAAGAATGCATTTCTTCACGCCGGAATTCTCCAGGACGTCCACTGGATGTTGGTTGCTGGTATTATTTTCGAAACTGTCAACATTGCAGATGCCATAAGAGCCTGCAAGCTCACTACCTCTCGGGATGAATTTGCAAATTGGGAAAATACGTTGAAATCGTTTGAGCTTTTGGGCATGAATGTTGGCTTTTTAATTGCTAGGTTGCGCCGCCTTCAAACAATCATCTTTGAATCACAAGGTTCCTTGGACACAAAGAGGTATATAGAAGCTAAAACTGGACGAGATCGAACCAACGATGATATTAGAAACCTCGAAGCAAAACTTGTCAAACTGAGAGAAGCCTCTAAGAAGTTTGATGCTGACATTGAGTTGTTGAAGTTAAAGGCTGTTAGCCACAAGCTCAATTTTCAGGCAGAGGTCAATGCTCCATGGTAATAATTCCTATACCTCATACCGCACTTTTGTTTATATATATATAGATATATGTATATTTTGGTAATCGCAACGTTAATAGGTAAAAATGGCAGAACTGTACTCACATAGTATAGTTGTGGTCATTAGTGGTAGAAACACTTTTGTAGTAGGCCATCAGTTTCTTTTTGACCTCTCAAGGATTATAGATGAAAACAATGTTTGGAAGCTTGTAAGAATATAACACTGTTCCCTTTATAATATAAATATATCTATTAGGGTGTTATCTCAGTTTCTATATTTTGAAGCTTCTCATACCAAATTTCTTTGTGTAAGCTCTAATGAACTTTTCCTCTACGAGGGAAAGAACGGAACGACTTTTGTGACACAAATTATTCACTTGTATAGCAACTTAGCCAGGTTTATACGCTAAAAGAAACTGAGAAAGGTGTAGGAACTTACCCGACAATGTTATATAAATTTTGTGTAGAAATTTAAGTTATTAGAGAGGGTGTAACTAGAATATGTATATCCTCCTTCATCATGTATAACTATGATCACAAGTGGACTAAAATGTACATCAACTATAATTATCAGGCTAGAGTGTAAGATTTGATTGACGATACTATCTTCTCTAGACCCCTATAATTAAGCTGTGTTTGGTTGTTGTGAGTTATATCTTGTTCTAAATTCATTTCAGGTCGCATCCATTTCAGACTTAATTTGTTCAATCATACTATATTGGGATGGATTATATGGAAAATAATGCTCTCCCTTTAACATATCACTGGAAACTGTAGTTCGATAACATATGTGAATGTTATGGATTAAGTATGTGAAGTGTCATCACTATTCCTTTAGTCTAAAAGGAGGGTGTTGTGTCGCCACTTGTCATATAGATGTCAAATGTAATTGCATACAAGCTCGGCCAATAAAAAGTCACTGCCTGTAACTGGATTAATTGCGCAACACATTATGTGAGGACTTTGAGATCTGTGCACCGTTAGATGGAGGAGCTGACAGAAGCGAGTGAAAAAATCAACTTAGAGGATCTGTGTCCGAGATGCTAATGCATGTCCGGACTTTAGTAGATGAAAGAGCACCTTAGTGGCACTGCTGCCAAAAAAGAAAAAAAAAAAAAGAGAGAGAGAGAACTAGGGGTCCTCTATATGATACATATATGTTTTTAATGTTTCTCTTCTTCTGTGCTTATTCTGGAGTTGTTTTCTGATAAACATGTATGTGACTGCTTAAATTTTAAAGAGTGAGCAATTAATATAGGAACCATAGCCCATTGTTCATAGCATATATACAGTGGGATTTAGATGCTGAGTTCTGAGTTCCCAGTTGTGGGTCACAGCACAGATATGCTAACCCAAAGTGCAGAAAGCTGTTTAAGCCACATGACTTTCTACAGACATATGCTCAGCAATTTTATTTTATTTTGTTTTAAGTTGTAGTCATGCCCATTCCATTAGGCAATGCTACAAATATTGCTGTGGGACTCTGTCATGATAATAGACTTCTCATCTAGTTATATATATATATATGTATATATATATTTGTCTTGTAAGTATGTAAATGTTTATCTTTGCAACTGCTATCTCAGTCACATTTATGTCGTGACATTAAAGTATAGATCAAAAGGAAAAAAAGATTGAAGTTAGGCTAGTAGCAAAAGATGCTTCTATGAACTTCAGGATGCAAGATACTCCTATTTTAGGATGTGGTGGAACAGTGAAAGCTGAACTCTTTTTGTTTTGCAAGCATTTTTGTGGTACTTTGTTGTGCATCAAAATGACCTCATACTCCAGAGTCCAAATACATGCAATAAATATATATATATATATATATATATATATATATATATATTTTTTTTTTTTTTTTGAAAGTTAAGAATTACTCATCCACCCTCTCCAATGAGGTTTGAAGCTAGATCTCCCATTTGAGTGTTAGAGTCAGCTACCACTTGACCATTAGAACTTTGGTACATGCAATAAACATTTACTAGAAAAATACAACACTAATTTGCAAAGGGTATGTAACTTATTGCAATATATATATATACTTCACTTGTTGCATTTTCAAAATTGTCATTTTGAACCACAAATGCATATTACAGTTAAAAAAAAAGAAAAAGAAAAGGGTAGCAGGGTATCAAATTTGTTGTTGGGTATCTGACAAGGCTTGAGGTACATATTTGACTGACATGCATTTAAATGACTGAGATAATATGACATCAACATCATGTACTTTTATTTATGATGCACAGCTATAGCTTTGCTGGCACTTTGACTACTGACTCTCACTGCAAGTAATAGCAAAGTCACTCTTGGCCTTGGAACAAAACTCTTAACATCAATTTATGTTTTTATGTGCTAATCTCCCTAATGTGTGATTAGTGAATGGAGGGATGAGAGACATTCTTGGAGAAGATAACCCTTTAGATCAATTTTTTAAAAAAATAAAATGGAAATGAATAATTAAAAAATAAAACATATCAACATAATTTTCTCCTTTGATTGAAAAAAGAGTTATATTTTCTTTTTAAAAATGAAATCAAGTGAATAGAATGATATTCACGGCTAATGTTTGAGAGATATGGAAGAATAAAAACTTGAATTAGTCGAGACCGGATATCACGATTATAATATATATATATATATATATATATATGTGTGTGTGGAAGAATAGGAACCTGAGACTTCATCAAGGAATATATTGTGACCCTTCTTCTGTGGCTAGACAGGCCGTTTCGAACTCATTTGACGTTGCTAGGATATCTATTAATGAGTGGCATGATTTGTAATCGCTTTCATTTGAGATCCACTTTTCTTTTCTTTTATTCTTTTGTAGCTATCTGAAATGGAGATACTCCATTACAGTGTTGTTAAAGTGAGGGAATGCTTTCACTCATGTTCTGTACATTTTTATTTTTTATTAATGAAAAATCATTTAGGAAAAAACAAGGAGTTATATTTTATTTTATTTTATTTTTACAAATATACTCTCATTACCTTGTAAATTTATAAGATGTCATTTTGTATATTTTGAGGTAATTAGTTATTTTCACTCTTTTCTTTTTTACTTCCAAATTCAAGAAGATGGAAAAATGTAAACGAGGGAAGATGTTTCATCCATCTTGCAAATATTGTTTGTTTCTCTTCTTTTTTTTTTCCCTTCTTTTGAACTAAATACAAAAAGAACTATACTAACCAAACATAGTATATGAGAAAGGAGGGGGAAAAAAGTGAAAGAAAAGAAAATGAAAGTCTCCCAAACTCAATAACAATAAGTTTCTATTACATTAGCAAAGAAGGTCCATGATTGTGTTAACTTTATGACAAGGTCAATTAATTTTAACAAAGATGTAGGAATTACCTTGCAAAAAAGACCTAAGTTCACCTACAACATTACCAATTTACCATTAGTACCTTGCCATATATAGTAGCAAAGCTTTTGAATTATCAATGTTTCTAAAAAAGTGTCTGAACCTCAAGCACTATATTTACTTTGATATTGACTCCAAAAAAAAGTATTTTAATAGAAACATTGATAATCATATTCAACAATTAATAGCAATGATTTATTTGTTGTGAGTAAGAGATTTATTTATATTAATATTCTTATTTTTTTTTGTAATCAACCATTAATATATTCCTTATAGATCAGTAGAGATCAACATGAAACAAAAAAAATATGCAAACCACAACTTCTAGAGGATTGAAATGAAATGAACATAAAAAAATTCAGAACAAGTGGAAAGACTATTCTAAATCTAACCAAAGATCATCTGATTAACGAAAATCTTTTTGAAGCCTTAGAAATATCCCAAACTCGCCTACAAGCCACCATTCCATCCTCCTCCTCCTCCTAAAAAAAAAAAAGAAAAAAAAAAGAGAAATATAATTCTGCAACTTCTTAGAACAGCCTACTTAACACAATCTCAAACTCCCTTTAATCTAAGCATCAATCATTCTCCATCTCCTGCAAATAATAAGTAAGACAATTGTAGTAGTAGAAGCCAACTGTTACTGGTAAAAAAACTCTTTCATAACGCAATTCTTTTACCTCTACGTTATAAAAACTATTTTTTTAAAACAGTATCAACAAAACAAAACAAAACAAAACGGTGATGGTATATATATATATATATATTGTCATTTCAATCTTTCCGAAATAGTTCTCATTGATACCTGTAAAGCGGTCGTTGGTACGTTGCTCCTGGACCAAACCATGCTTCTTCTCCACCACCCCATCACTCTTAGCCGCCGATTTCTTTGAGCCAATGTGAGCCCTCTTGAGGCCCAAAAGCTCCTTCCACCGGCTGGAATGAGCACCCTTTGGAGGCTTCATCAAGCCCTTGCCGCGACGGTCACCATCTTCATCAGTCATGAGCTCATCCCTGAGAGTGGTCTTGGCGCCAGAGTCCTTGTAAGGCAACAATCTACCCTTAAAGAAGAGCTCATCAGCACTCATCATAGAGTCATTGCTCACAGAGAACTCAAAGTCTGTGGACCCTTGAGCTTCCCTAGAGCTCCTCTGTTCATGCTTGTGTGGGTTAAGTGAGTGATTGGTGTCCACAAAGTCATTTGAGAAGGAGATTCTAGGACTCATTGAGAGCCCTTTGTGGTTGGAGTTTTGGTTGTACATGTTCAACCATGCCATTTGGGACCTTCAAAACAATGTATGTAGTTAAAGAGGAAAAATTACTAGATGGTTCCAAACAATAGTAACTGTGTAAGTAAATGTCTTTATAAAATTATTAAATAATCGCAACTCAACACTTTTTTTTTTTTTTTTATCACGTTGTGATTGTTCATGATATTATGCATATCAGTTTTTAAAATAGTACTGAATGAAAGTTACTCATTGTTTATTAATTTTTTTATCATCATGTAACACGTTTGCATATACAGAATTAATTTTAAAAACAAATATCAAATTAATATTAATATTTCATATGGATCCTTTCAAAATGCTTTACAAACCGAATGTATACGCGTCAATCCAGAGTTTGTTTCGGTTTTGGGTCCCTCTCCTACAGTGAAAAAACCAACCAAATATACAGATCTCTGAATTTTTATGAGCGAAAGGGTATCCTTTTCTTTGTGCAGTAGTATGTTTTTTTTTCTTGACTGACTGTCATGTCATGTCATGTCATGATATAGTATTTTGTCATCACATATTTATGGGCATTCAATAATAGTGCTTACTACTCTGGTAGTGATTGATTCCGAATTTTCTCTTTTTGATTTAGTTTGCCATTTGGCTGGTGGGGCACTAATCTTCATAGGGCCAGGTAAGGTTGTCGTGATTTAAAGCAGTCTCAGGTTGGGACCACAGTGTTTTTTTTTTTTTTTCTTTTGTTGGTTTTTTTTTTTTAAGTTATTCAAGAAATAATTTTTTTTTGGGACTAGACACATAGGAATTTGACCCCTATCTAAAAAAATTAAAATATTAAACATGAATTTTTTTTATAGAGTTTTCGGGTTGGCCATGAAAACATTTTTATCTCTTTTCCTTTTTTTTTCGGTAAATATAAAAAACATTTTTATCCCTACTTAAAGAACCTTTTTTTTTTCCGCATTGAAGGTATTGTCAAGCATGATACATTCTAGGAATTTTTTAATCCATAATTTATTTCGTTTATCTACACTTGTTTAGAATTTTTTTTCTTTAATTTAAATTCCTGTAATTTACTAGTACTAGTCAAGAATTTGAGTGTTTTTACTTGCTTGCGGTACTCTCTCACCTTTGAAAGTACATTGACAACTCAAACTTTAGGTTTAAAATTGTCACAAACAAATAGGTAAAATGGAAAAGAACAAAAAAATCACATGCATATATATAGTGTTTCAAGCACTTAGTACAAAACTTATATATAAGCATTTTTATCAACTTTGAACATCAATATATATGGTTCAGAACAAGAAGACGCACATCCATCTAAATCTTCTTGAAGCACTAGAAAAATTACACAAACACAAAAGTGATTTATCAAGTTGCGCAACATAACAATGTAACAATCTATATATATATATATATAGCATGCATGAGACCTTTCAAGACAGCTTCAAGGTCTGTGTCATCATGCTCATGAACTCCTCCATATCAATCATCCCATCCCCATCAGTGTCCACTCCTCTCACCATCTTTCGACACGCTTCGACGCTGCATTTCTCTCCCAACTTCCTCATCACCTCCACCAATTCCTCCACACTTATCTTCCCATTCCCATCCGTATCGAAAACCCGAAAAGCCCTTTGAATATCGGCTCTCTTTAAGCCCCCTTCGCGGTTATGCACCTCCATGAACTCCTTAAAGTCTATGAAACCATCTCCATCAGTGTCAATAGCCTCAAACACCTTGGAAACTTCACTTCCCTCATTGCCTCTCCCTAGTGCTCTCAATGCTAACTTGTACTCTTCTCTAGAAATCTTCCCATCTTTGTTTACGTCGAATTTATCGAACACCCTTCTCATTTCTTCCACATTGGTTTGGAAAATCTTTGGGAGGCTAGGCTTTTCTTCCACATTGGTTTGGAAAATCTTTGGGAGGCTAGGCTTTTGTGGCCTCTCCTTGGAGAGGCTTGGTTTCAATGAGGCCTTCCTTCTAGTTTGGAATTTGAGAAAACTTAAATTTGACATTTTGATAATGCCAAGTGAAATTATATAGTTACAATGATGTGAATTTGGATTTTGGAGTTGGGATTTGACTTCTTTTATAGACAAGTTTTTGATTCTTATGAGGGTGGTATATTGTAATTATTGAATAACTTTTTCACAAGTTGATGGAGAGTTTATTCTAGTGCATGACAACAAAGAAACAGTGGACAATATTGCATTTTCTACCCAACAAGTTGCACTTTCTTTTCCAGATTCTGCCTCCATTGTTTTCTCTCAACGAGTTATCGATACCATATATTACCGCCCATAAAGTGAAAGATACTTTGTTTCTTTTCCCTTCGTTTATAAGACAATGGGAAAGAGACATGGTGTTTGTTTGGTAGAGGAAGTAATGTCATTTTTTTGGGTTTGGTTTGAAAATTGTGCATCACTTCATGTTTGGCATGTATGGTATTGGAGCAAAAGTGTTTGAATATTATTAAATCATTGAATCCAAATTCATTAATTTTCACATCATCTCAATAGATGGTTTGGTTGGAGTTGGGTCCAATAGTTTGACACTATTCATTTATAATATTATATATATATATATATATATATATATTCGAAATTAAATATTTCGAAAAAATTAAATATTTATGAAAAATTAAATATTTATGAAAAATTAAATATTTCGAAAAAATTAAATATTTCGAAAAAATTAAATATTTATGAAAAATTAAATATTTCGAAAAATTAAATGTTTATATATTTTATTTTTTAAAACATATATATTTACGAAATGTTATTTTAAATAAATAAAATGTCAAACTATTCCAAGTTACCAAATATGATTGGTTTCAGAATTTCAGCTCATACCAACTCTACTAAACATGGTTTGATTTTTCAGTTTCACTTTTTCTCACACCAAAACCATTTGCACCAAACATGGTTTGGAACCAAAATAAAACCACACCAACTCCAACCAACCCAACTTCAACCAAACCAAAACAAAAAACTAACACCACACCGTCTACCAAACAATCACATAATGTAAGGGTCAGAAAATTCAGACCCATTTAATTATCATTTTAAATGGGTTTATCTCATGAGAGGAAATAGGCCCGGCCGAATTTCTTGAAGAAATTAAAATCCCATTTCGCTAGGGATGAATTGTGATGAAAAGGGGATAATTGTAAATCCCAATAAATTAGAGATTTGATTCACATCAATCATTAGTTAGATGGGTCAAAAAATCCATCAAGTTCTTGTATATATATATGGCAAAGAGTCCTAATAATATTGGTGGCTCTGCTTCAAGATTCTAGGAATGTGTTTAGTATATCGGGTTCTCGCCCCTGAGCATTGTGTATATGTTTTGATTGTTTTTCTTCTTTTTCTTTTTGAGGCATTAATTATATGCCTCAGTTTTGTAATTCTCCTTTGGTTAATATATTTTATTTTCCCAAAAATAGAGAGTCCCAATAATATTAATTTCAGTGAGTACAAAAAAACGCATCTACACATAATATTTGTTCATGGTAATTTTATTTGCTCACTCAAATTCTATGCGCACGCGCGCGCACACGTATATATACATATACATATAAAGAGAGTGTAATTTAAACATGAGTATGATGTCTCATAATTAATTTTATTTGTTGCAAACAGTTTGTTAAGACCACGATTGTAAATATAATTCGAACCTAGTTACTTTTCTCATGAAAAAGTTGCTATGTACGGTTTCATGGATTAATTAAGACAAAAATCAAGACACGTTATAAAGAAGAAAAACAAATCATAGGAGACACATATTACTTTTGACATGGTGGGAGTATCGTTCCATGTGGATGACTCAAGCTTGAATGTTTTTAAAGAAAATCAACTCTTTGTTAATCTAAATTGTTTGTTAATATATAATTAACAATTATACTGGTGGATTTATATCTACCTTTCATTTTTTTGGTAGGTAAATACTCACACACTCCACACCATGTCTAACTGGCCGTTACGGGCCATAATGGTCGGTTCGTAAAGGATTTTTTTACGCTCGTTACCGTTACACACCGATATATCGGTGTGGGCCGGATCTCACAGTAGAACCGGCCGTTACGGCGACCGTAATCCCAATTCTGATCATTTCTCAAAATACCGTAACGGTTGAAATAACGATGACACAATTAAATTTATTAATAACTCATTTTTTTACTAAATATCTTTAAAAAATTAAAAAGACTTCACTTAAATAGATTTAAAAAAAATCACGATTGCAATAACCGATACGTAACCCGAGTCCGTTACGATGACCAACTGTGAACCTTCCCCCCTACACACCACCAACATGAGTCCCATAGAACTCGAACTCGTAATCTTCCACGCGTTCACAATTTGGGAAGGAATGTGATACCACTAGGCAACAAGGCCTTTGGCATTTTTAAATAGAACATTGAAATATTTTATTGTGTGATACTGCTTTTGTTTTTTTAATCTCATAGTAAACCTAAAGATATCAAAATCACCTCCACTGAAACCCCCCAACTTTTGTTCCTTCACTGAATATCACATTGAGAGATGGTTGTCCCAGAAGATTCAACAAATGTTACTTCCCATAGAAAAGGACCTAGGACTGCAAAACTTCCATAATTCCATATTCAAATCATATATTACAATAACAACCCTTTCCCAAGAAAAAGAAAGAGTGAGACAATAAATACTAAAGTAAAAAAAAAAAAAAAAATCACAATACACAAAACAAAACAAAACCTCAAATTATGTCTTACTTTGTGCTTCTTTGTCCTCATCCACACCAATTAGTTCTCTGCCTCTGCTTGCTTGCAACACCCAATCAGTTCTCGTCAAGGCAAGCATCATTAGAAGAGCACACACTACCTGGGCTGCAAGTAGGCCCAACCACAGGCCCACTAAGCCCATATTAAAATTAAAGCCCATCAAAATTGCAATAGGCAACCCAACTCCATAAAAGGACCCCAAGTTAATATTTGCACCCAAACTTGGCCTTGCACTGCCCCTCAACACCCCACAGCCAGTGGTCTGAGGGCAGTTCCCTAGCTCACATAGCCCCACCACCGGCAATGCCGCGGCCGCCAACGACAAGATCGCCTCATCCACGGTGAAAACCCGGCCCCATGTGTTCCGCATCGATATCATGAATGCCATTGCAATGAAGCCATTGAAAATGGAACATGAAAGTGCAACTAGTGATGATGTTCTAGCTTTGCTAGGTTGGTTTGCTCCTAATGTGTTCCCAACCCGCGTCGAGACAGCTAAACTCAATGCGGATGGGAAAATGTAGGCAAATGAAGTCGCCTGCAACAAATTTATAAAATTAAAAAAAAAAATTTGAAAAAAAGTTAAAAATTAAAATAAACAAACAACTAAATAAAAGTTGCCTGCAAGAGAATTCCCATGGCAGCCACAGCCTCGGCCACATTCGGAAGTAGTCCGGACAACACTATCATCAACTCATACCACCACCACTCCAAGCACACAGACACACAGCTAGGAATTGCAAGGCTTATTATAGGTTTCCACTCATCAAAGCATTCAAGTGACCAAAACTCCCATGTTTTTCTTCTACACATCCCTAAAAAACATCGATGTCACTAAAAACGAGTTTAAAAAATCAAATATCAAGTATAAAAAAAAAAAAAAAAAACAAATAAAGAGAATTCATGTGACCAATTCTATTTTATATAAATATATGAAAAGTATTGCTAGTAGATTGAAATCAAACATCAAAAAATGACAAGTATTGAAAAAAATAATAATAAATAAAGAGAATTCATATGACCGATCCCATTATATATATATATATATATATATATATAATCAAGTTAGTAATAACTTTGATATTTTTACCTGAAAAGCATAGATATCCGAAAAGGGTTGCTAGGAGATTGAAATCAGTGATAGCCACCCCAACGGCAACCCCTCGGATGCCAAGCCCTAGCCGGTGGACAAAGAGGTAGCTGATCGGGGCATGAAGGGCGACAGCAAAGCCGGCACTGAGCATGAGAGGGAGGGTTATGTTCTGAGTCCTCAAGTGGATCTTGAGAGGGTTGATGAGAGAATGGAAAACAAGGTCAGGAAGAGAAAAAGCAAGATAGGTAGATGCAATAGAAGAGATAGTAGGGTCTTGGCCAAAAAAGAGAAGGATGGGTTCAATGTTGAGCCACAAGAGAGAGATGGGAATGCAAGAAGAGAGAAGGATGGCAATGGTGCGTTGGAGGGTTTGGGACATGAGTGGCCATTGTTTGGCGCCACAAGCTTGAGAAGAGATGGCTTCCATGCCCATGGCTAGGCCCGAGATCACCGAATAGCCGGTGATGTTGCCAATGCCAATGGCTAGAGAGCCACCAGCTAGGGCCTCTTTTCCTAACCTTCCCATGAACAACATTGATATCGCGGATTTAGAGTAGATGAGGAGGCCAGTGATGAGCATTGGGAAGGCTATGGTGTAGAGTTGCTTCACCTCTTCAACCACCTGTGAGAGATAAAAGTTACATTAATTGATTGATTCTTGATCAAGTAAAAGGCTGAAGTATAAATAGACTTGAGACTCAAGTAGTCTTGTGAAAAAATTGCTGAGATATCAGATCAGTGAGATACCATATCTCGAACTTTGTGTGATAAGTTGAAGAATATTAGACTCGAGATCAAATAGTCTTACAAAAAGTGGTGACACTCGAGATCTGATATCTTATTATTGATTCATTGTCATTAAGATATCAGATCTCGAACTTTGTCAAAAGGATTGAAGTACGAATAAGCTAAACTCAAATAGTCGTACAAATTTTGTGGTTGCATTGATTATGCGAAACAAACAAATATCTATATCTATATATATGTATGTAATGAAATAAGAGATGAAAATAGACTAACCTCTGTAAAGGTTGGTGGCCATCTTTGACATTGCAAGTCTTGTTCTTGGGATTCATTTTGAGAAGTGTCTTTCAATGTGGGAATCAACAAAGGAATTGCAACAGGAAGAGGATTATTTCCCATATTGTAATAAAATGTATTCACTCTCACCTGTGTTATACTGCCTCACAAAAAGATTGAGCCTCAAATATATGTCAGCTATATATATATACTATAGTGTACGTGTATATATAGAGAGAGTAATGAATACATATATATATATGATATATGTAAGTTTTGAAAGTGCAAATGGTAAGTGATGTGATGAGAGGCTGAAGAATGAAAAGATTTAGTTATGAGGAGAACATTCCTTCCTTGCTTTAATTAATTACATCTTCATAATGCATGCAAGCACATACCTTACTTAGTTTCATAAACACTGAAGCTCTCCTCACCTGAGCTCCTCTCTCTCTCTCTCTCTCTACACACACACACACACACACACACATATATATATATATAAGCATATAGATACACATCTGTGTGTGGGTTAGTTAGAGTTTGGTGGTGAGGATTGGACGAGTGTGGGCAAGATTAGGTGGAAGCTGGCACTGAAAAAGGGTTTGTCATTTTCTAAAAGGGCTCTCTGTGTGCCCTCTTAAGGACAATTTATTCTTTTCCTTCTCTTTTTTGGCAAATTTTGTTTTCTTTTTTCTTTAGAATTGTAACGCACCACCGAGATTTCATATTATTTCTATAGTTGTTTGGCAAAAAAACATTTTTTCAACTTAAGATTTTGTTTGATATAACTACTTCAACATTCAAACATAAGTACTTGTTTAATTAATTAAGTATGTATGATAGGTAATTTAAATATCAGTGAAAATATTGTATCACTTAAGATAAATAAAATTTCACTTAACAATGAAATCGTAACATTGAAAAATTACAAAGATATAAAAAAAAAATACTGTAAAACTATTTTAAACACCTTTTAAAATCTTCAGTAAAATTTACTTTTGGCTAATACTAAAATCAAATTATTATCTTATTGAAGCAACCACAATTCATAGACTCTCTCCGTCCCAAATTATAAGTCTTTTTTGGGGAATTCAATTTTTTAAGATGATGTCTTTTATTATAATGTTAGTAAATAAAATATCAACTTTATGCAGGTCTCACCATAGTGATGTGATGGTTTATAGTGTATATGTTTTATGACTTTATTGCTTGAAAATTAAATTGG
Organism: Cornus suecica; assembly: GCA_963922005.1. Taxonomy (NCBI): domain Eukaryota; kingdom Viridiplantae; phylum Streptophyta; class Magnoliopsida; order Cornales; family Cornaceae; genus Cornus; species Cornus suecica. The sequence goes on from OY998248.1 coordinate 36,319,554, forward strand.
TAAATTGACCAAATAAAGTGTTTTGGCTTTTCAAAAGTGGACACTTATTTTGAGACGGTGAAAAGAAGACACTTATTTTGAGATGGATGAAATATAACTAAGTAATTTAGTCATTTTTTGAATAAGTATTTGATTTGTTTGGTTAACTTTACTAACAATTTATTAAGAATATTCTAAACGGATTTGAATTGAGTGGATCGTGATTCGTAGCTAATTTACTTAAATGTTACTATGTTTATTTTTTAAAAATAAACATTTAATTTGTTTAGTCAATTTATTTTTAAATTCTTGATATAATAAGTTCAAGCCACAACATTGTTCATTTCCAGCCTCAACTCTCAACATTACTTTGCAAAGGAGACTTCACACCATTGCTAATCTCAATAGCATCATAAGGGCATACATCGATATATGTATATAGTACATATCCATGTATATATATACTTTGACACTTCGGGTCGGGTCAACACACGTGTCATGGGAAAATGCGACACGTGTGCTGGCAAGCATTTGCACGTGCCACTGACCTTTTAAAAGGTACAATCCAGAAGGGTTGATGGCCCCCCGTGTGATCTTGAACTGGAGTGTGAAGATTTTTGGACCATATCCATATACGTAATAAAAGTACAAGAACAAATAATTGAATCTGTTTCAGAGCAATTGTACAAGTATCTTCTTTTTTTTAGCAACAAAATCAGAGAAATTAAATTAGTAATAAAAAGGCACCAACATAGTAGTATTTGATTTTTTCAAAAAAAAAAACATAGTAGTATTTGATCATTTTTATTAACTAGTACATAGGTATATTAAAGTTGGAGTTACATGCTTTATTTAGTGGAAAAAGATTTGAGATCACGTGCTTCGAGAAATTTTAAATTGGAGTCTTACCTAATTCGTGTGGTAGTAATTTGAACTGTTTTATTGAATAAGTGGGAAGAATATTCCAAAAATTGTAGTTATTGAAAGAAAAAAATATTTAAAGAAAAATTCATTCAAATTTCAAAGAAAATTTCTTCAGTTTTCAAATAACGGCGCCATATAAGAGTCAAATTTTCAATATTAATGGAAAACTAAAAGTTCTCTTGTATCTTTTCTGAATCATGCCGGGTAAATCAAATTTAAGTAGTACAGACTCAACAAAAATAAAATTACGAAAATCTTTACCTGTCGTGATCGTCTTAGACAACCTTTCCATCACTAAGATGTTTTGGACACTTTTAAATGCGTGTTAGACACAACTCCTAAATGGGATGTTTTAAACATTATGCCATTTATTTTTCAAAAAAACACTTAGGTCATGCCAAGGTTCGGGACAGGGCTAGCAAGTAGGTCCCGAAATCATTATTAGGATTGGAGCTAAGTGACATGACTCAGTGAGCTTAAATGAACTGCATGAATACCGTAGAGTGATCATTGAGTCTTTCAAATACTATTATTCGACATATTATTTGAAAAGAGATGAGTTATACGAATTGGTGAAATCTACGGGTAATCCTAGCTTGGACCACTCGAATAACTTATCTTTATGGGAGCATAGTTGAATGAACCGATTGAGCAATAGACACAGGGGATGAGTTCATATTTAGCTCGCAACATCCGATGTGGTGGGGGTATTCTGGGGATGTCTCCCACCATTATACAGTGGGTGCACACATTGGAAGGATTATTGGGGTGTGATTTGTTACACGACGATCCGACTGCAATTACATTTATTGTGTAATTGGTGATGCATGGACAGTGCGACACATTTTTTATGAAGGAATTTGATGGAGCATGTAGGTTGGCGGTAAGAGTGGAGATTCATCATGCCAGTAACATGCGGAGGAGCATTCTCCAAAAAGAAATATTATTGATTGACTAAAAGCATGATCCATAAGATATGCAGTGGAGATACGAAGAGGCTGAAACCACCTGAGTGCAAGGACGGATCCAATTCATGCCCCCACTGAAATTTTTTTTTTTTTATATTGTTTACCCTAAAATTTTAGATATTTAGTATTTAGCCTCCACTGAAAAAAAAATTTACCTTAAGTACCACAAAATTTAGATTTCTTTACAAATAAGCCTCCACTGAAAATTTATTTTAAACCCACTGAAATCAATATATGTCATTTATATCTCAAAAATCCAAAAAAAAAACATTTAGCCCCCACTGACACGAATTCCTAGATCCGTCATTGCCTGAGTGTGTAACCGAATAAGAGAGAGTATACTATGAATAATAAAGGTGAGGTGAGATGAGTAGAAAATTATCAGATTTTTAGAGGGTAGCAGACTTGGAATGAAGTTGGATGTCCCGCTCATACTAGTGGCTGCACACTTTGCTTCTCACTATTTACTTGCATTTGGTTTGGTTTTTTCATTCATTGTACCTTTTCTCGGACCGGGTCAAGGAATTGGATATCTAAGGGAGCCTTCCACCATATCTCGATTGAGTATCATTTACCCACAATAAGCATTACATATATTGTTCCTAGTAAACAAAAGAAAATAAATAAATAAAAACAAATTTTATTAAACACACTTTTCATATGTTTTTTTAATTTCTCATAATAATTTGTAGTTTACTAAATACAAATATAAATTTGTTTTACACTAAAAAGATTATAGTCATGAATATACTATTAACAAAAGTGAGAGTAAGAAACAAAATTGCAAGCGACCAGAGGTATACAAATTTCGTGCAAGTGATGATTCATTGTGTTTAGGACAAATGAACAACCCAAACCTCTCTGTCACACACATACATATAGTTCAATTATACTGATTTAACAAAAATTGTCATCATCACTAGATGACACTGAGTACTACATTTCTAATCTGGTCATTGTTTCAAAACAATTGGTGTTGGAGGACTGTGGGCTACTTAAACAATTGGCTCTCTCTCTTTGCCTTGAACAGCCTCATTCTCCAAATGGCCAAGCATTGGTGATTCAAATTCACGTGAACGTAGGCTTCCATGGAAAATTTTCATAAATCTTACTAAAGAGAAAGGATCCACCCATTCATATATATATATATATACTATAGTTGTAATTTTTTTTATTTAATTAATATTGATTTTAACAATAATATAAATTTAAATAAATCATTTTAGAAATCAAAACATTATAGATTTTTCAAACTTATAAAGAATATAAAAGAAAATATACTTTCAAAAAACTCATACTCAATATCAAACCCTTTATTGTTGAAATACAATTATAGTAAGAGTAAATAAGATTTTTTTCTTTGTCAAAGTGTGAAGAATAAAATATTTTATATATATATTTTTTTTGTTTACTTAAAATGGTGAATTTATCTTTTAAGTATCTAATTATTATCAAATTCTCTAACATCAGTTTGTCAATTAATTATCAGCAACAAAATTAGTTTTAGTGATAACTTGATAGCTTCTTTGATTTTCCTAAATTTATTCAATAATAATAATAAAATAATAGATAGAGAGAGATACTGTAGATAGTGAAAATCATAGGCTCAGGTCCATTTATTAGGCCCAAGATTAGTTAAGCTCATGTACAAGTGAATAAGTAATTAGCCCACAATTCAATGTCCAAGTATTATAATGGGTTCATCATCCCTTAGAGAATGGGTAATAACAACCCACTATCAAGAAATAGTGGGGAGTTATTTATCAAGTGGATCATGACTCCATGTAATAAGGAGCATGACCCAATAAAATAAGAGAAACTTGTATGAGATTAAGGATATAAATACGGCCATTGGAGCCTAAATAAAATATCTTGGATGTGAGTAAAAAATAGCACTTACAGATACGTACTAGAGAGATATACATATACACACATGCACAAAGTAATAAAATTGTAAGATACAAAATCGAGAAATACAATTAGATAAAGAAAGCAAATTACAACAAATAAATTACTACAAATTTAAAGTTAACACATTCCGTTAAAAAACCTATACACTCTATGAAGATGGTCCTCTTTTCCCATCTTCTTTATGTTGAACTTAATTGGTGTATGCATTCACATATAAAAAATAAAAAAGAAGACGAAAATTGAAAACGAAGAAACAAAAAAATAAGTTAAAAATCTACCGAGTATCTCAATATGCAACGTCTCGGATCCTTGAATTGTTTGTACACTTTCTTCAATTATGTTGTTTACACCCTCAAGCTTTCACATCCCTCATAAAACTTATCACGAGTCTTGCAATAGACTTAGCAAGCGAATCTCTTATTACTTTGTTATAATTAGTAGAGTAATTCGATGAGGTTGATAATATTAATGTCTAAAAAAATATTTTAACATAAAAAGAGAAAAAAATATATATAAAATACTTGAACCACAACCCTACACTGTGAAAAGTATAGATGGGTTAATTCAATTTAACCCAATATTTTAGAATTTCATGATAAAAGTATTTAAATGTTCAAAATGGTTCACACCTTCGTTTGTGGCTGCATCAGTATCCCATTTCAAGAATAGTGATCACAATTTCGTAATTTTGAGATTGTGTTTCGCATGCTAAATTTAAATAATAATAAATCTATTATAAAAATTAGGCTATGTAATTGAAAATCAAACAAAAGTAATTAAAAAATCTAAGTTATACATGAAAACTTACCTCTTTCTTCGGTTTCCTTACCAACAAGCACTAAACATAAGAACTTCAATGACCCTAAACATCACACATACTACCCCTCTAATAATATAACGTTGTGGTAAGAACTTTTCAATTCCATATGAGTAAGTATTAATGAGAAGGTGTAACCGTTCAAAAGATGACTCTTAGATGGACAAGTAATTTATTAATGTTCTAATATGATTTGGTAATTTTATGAATGTACAATACTTGAAATGTATAAAAAGAAGTCCAGAATATTCAATATAATATGAAATCATTATAATTTTTTATTTGGTATTTAATATATTGATAAAAGCTTAATATATATATATATATATAGATATATATATTCTTTTTTATAAAGTGGTACACTTTGTTTACACTATTTTGTATTTAACATGGTGAGAAATGTATAATTTGTTTTGTATTCAACATGGTGAGAAATGCATGAAATTAGTAGACAACTATTACACTATAATTAATGATACACTTTAACAAAAAAAAATTTATTTTAAGTATATAAATATTAGAAATGGCTCATATACATAGATAGAGAAAGAGAAGTTGTGTCGTTTTGTTAGCCTATATATTAGTAAAACAATTTGTATTTAACATGGTGAGAAATGCTTAAAATTAGTAGACAACAATTGCACTTTAATTAATGATACACTTTAATTTAAATATTTTAATTTTAAAAGGTAATAAATGTATATAATTATTAGAAATGACTCATTAGAAGTTGTGTCATTTTGTTAGCCTATATATTAGTAATTAATTAGTTTTTATCAAGAAGATAAATGTATTAAAGCTTACACTTTATTATACATTTATTACACTTTATTAATAATAGTTCATTGAATATAATTGTTGGATGTTTACATTTTATATTTTTTTATTTTTTTTTAAAGTGGGGAGAAATAATCCAAGAAGCTTACACTTTTAGAATTGTATAGATATATATATATATATATATATATATATATATATATTCACGGAGCCATTTTACATATATATATATATATATATATATATAGTCTTAAATTTGAAATATTTAGCATTTAGTCATCACTAAACTTTTATTTTTTACCCTTAGATCTATTACATTTAGCCTCCACTGATCATAGATCATAAATCCTAGATCCGTCCTTTTATATATATATATATATATATATATATATATGTGTGTGTGTGTGTATATTAGATTTCCTCCTTAGGTTGTTGAAGCCATCCATCGAAATATCGGATGAATATATTGGTGGATGTATTCTAATGGGACAAATTTGCATTATTTTAATTAAAATATTTTGATTTTGTTTAAAATATTTAATTCAATTTCTAACATTTTCTGTGATTCAATTTCAAATGTTTATATAAAAATTTTAATCTTTCTCTCAATGCTACGAGTTCATTGTTGGGCAACTACGGTGCTTTCCCTTGTTATAATTTGTGATTTGAAAAATGATTTGTTCTATTTTTGTATGGATGAAATTGTATTACATTAAAATTAAAAAATTAATTGTTTAATCTAATACAACGTCAAAAATAGAGTAACATATTTTGTACATAAAAAATACTAAATGCTTAATAGCCTAGTGGTACTTCACTTTTATTTTAAAATAGGAGGTCAGAGATTATTCTCTCAAATTAATTTTTGTAAATTTTTTTTTTTACTAAATACTCATTCGGTCCCAATTTAAGTGTTCACATTTACTATTCAATCTATTCCAAAATAAATAAAGTCAATGCCACTTTATTTGATCAATTTATCAATTCACCTTTCAATTATTCAAGTTATAAAATATATAAACTACAAACGTCACATTACTTGGTGGGATTGGTTCTTCATTCACTATCACACCAATAAAAATTATCATCTCAAAAAGTTATATTACCCAAAATAAACTTATAATTTGGTACAGATGAAATATATTTTTTACCGAAACTTAAAATTATTGTTTGTGTTAGGCCACAAATTATCACAATCTACAAGTTGGGCTTGAAAAGCAAACTTGATGGTTTGGTCCATTTGTAGGGGCCGAAGGATCAGGCCCATTTATTTAGCTGGGCTCGATGTGGGTCTATTTCATATTTTATTTTGGAAAAGGCGGGCCACAAATAACATCAGCATTTGGGCCAACCAACATTCGTCGGCTCCGTTCGCTGCAAGTTGGAGCAGCCCAGCCAAACAAATGAATAGTGTAATGGATTAGATGTTTCGTGGTTCAATCCAAAATTTAAATTAATGAGTTGAGCTAAGATACACTTATTTATATACCCATTCCGTTTTCATCTGGACTCGATGTGAGACAAGACCTGACCCTCTAATAATAATCTCTTCTTCAAATTCTAACAATGTTGCACTATTTTCTAATTAAATCCGCTGTCCATCTACTCCAAAATGCACATTTACAAAATTTTGAGCACATAATCCAACAATTGGCTCCCTCTCTAAACTCTTTTAAAACATTGATTAAATTCGCTCTCAACTATTTCTTAATACTCGAAACTTGAGTTGATGCGATGATGCTTTTAATTACTTTTTTTTTTTATGTTAGTTGCATCTTGAGTTAAGGCAAAGTTTCTTTTTGATCATTTTGGAATTCGATGTACTTAAATGCGATGATGTTTTTTTTTGTTTGTTGACGTTGGCTGTTGTTGAAATAAAAGATTAATCACAAACAATAAATCAGTAAAGAATCAATAACACATATGATTTATCGTGGTTCGGTCAATTTGACATACGTTCACCAGAACAATATTTGTATTTAACTTCTCAATGAATTAGAGTTACAATGATATATATACAGACTTAATTCATATGTACGGTAAAATATCAAAATCACTCTTCAAAAGGCCTCCATGGGCCTTCGGTCCGGCCTCTTTAGACCCAGGACCTATTCTTTCCTGAATTATGAGTCATAACCTAACAGCTGCGTCTTAAGTTACCTTTAAATTCATTTGAATTGCCTCCAATTTTTCAGTTGCCTTTTGGACCAACTTAATTATTAAAGAGTAATTATTAGCTATTTTTTGAGTTGTTGAGCTGGAGTGAGGCAAATATTTGCCTTGTTCATAAATCACATTATTTTCTGATTTTTTATATATAAAAAAAAAATGCCATAAGAATGTAATCTCATTAGGATCCTCTTCATTTTGTGTTTCTGGAAGGAAAAATGACATCCGAATATAACGTCATTATGCTGATGTACCCATAACTCACTTGATTGGTTTATAAGTTTCTTCGATCAATTTCACCCTAGTATTGTATTGATGTGGTTCTATCTTTTCTTATGTGATGAGTCATCACATTATTTTTAGGGCTATCTATAATGACACCTCCTAAGTTTGAGTAAATTACAGATAGATATAATATTTGGAGAGTGTGTTTCAATTGTCCCGTAAGGTTTGAAAAAGTTGACAAAGACACCCCCAACACCTAGGAAATATCCATAGTACCCCTTTACTTTGGATTTGCAATATAAATATTTTTTCCTTGAGTTAAATAGACTAAAATAACATTGTCTACACTTTAATTTTTTAAATTTTTGTGTTGTAGCATTATTAATCCTCAAGTTAACTATTTTTTTATTTATTATAATTACTTTTTACCATATTCAATATACGCCCCTGACACAATTTTTCGATCTGCCCCTTTATGTGTAAATTTTAGTTTTTTTTTATATAACTAGTAATGATTACTTTTAAATATAATTGTAATGCTTGTTAATTAAAAAAAATTATATAAATAATTTGAAATAAACAGTGTCCACTTAGAATAGTAATCTCTTCTTATATTTGGTCGAGTTGTTAGACAAATTCAATTAACTAAATTTCAATAATGGTAATATACACATTCTATTTTATCATTTGTAACTAATGATTTTTACAAATTTTACATATTTGTCACACTTAAAAATAATTAATGAAAAAACTTAACCTTTTGGTACAATGTGCCAAATGCAAATATTCTGCAACCTAATGGAATTTTGTTATAAAAAAATACATTTTAAGCAACAAACATTCAAATTTGTTGCTAAATTTTTTATTTTACGCAACAAATAGAAAATTTATTATAAAAAATTAATTATTACAAAAAAAAAAATTGTCACTAAAAATTAATTAATTTGCACCAAATAGTTTGTATCTAATTGTTTTTTTGTACGAATTATATTTTTGTTACTAAGTTCAAAAAGTTTGCAACCAATTGAAACTTTGTTGGAAAAAAAAATTTAAACAACAAACATATAAGTTTGTGGCTAAAAATTGAATTTTAGGCAACAAACTTTTTTTTGCAAAAATCTAATTATCCACAACAAAATCTCATGTTGTTACATAGAGGGGTATATGCGTCATTTTATTATTCAATAATTTTACCCATTTTATCAATTATTTAATTTAAGGGGCATATGCGTTATTGTGGTGTCTTTGTCAACTTTTTCAAACCTTAGGAGGCAATTGAAACACATTCTCCAAACGTTGTATCTACTTGTAATTTACTCAAACCTCGAGGGTGTCACTGTAAATAACCTTTATTTTTATATAAAATTTGTATTAAAGCTTTGTGTTTAAGTTCCGTTCTTGTGTTTAGCACCTCAACCTAAATAGATTCATACATTTCGATTCAAAAATAATCAACTCCAATGAGTCTAGGGATGACAATTTGGTTCGACTCGATCGGGTTCCGACTCGAATGGGACGGGTTCGGTAAGCTCCTAAATGGATTTGAGGCTGATTTGGGTTTAAAATTCAAAATCTGAAACGGGTTCTGGTCGGATTTGGATTTTTCTGAAAAATCCGCCCAAACCCAACCCGTTTGGTTTTTTATTATTATTTTGTTTCCCTTTTTCTTCCTTAATAGTATTTTAAAAGAATATCATGAAATTAAATGTACACTAAAAAATTTATGGTGATACATTTTTTCATTTAGCGACATAAAACAAATTTGTGTCGAAAAGTAAACTTTTTATAACAAATATCATTTGTTGCAAATTAATTACCTTTTAGTCTTTTTTTGTTTTTGTCAATGCCAACATATAATCTAAGCAATAATTCATAAATAATGAAATATAACAATCTTTTAGTCTTTTTGCAACAAATGATTTGTTGTTGTTTGTTGCTGAATTTCTGGATTTTGTTGATGAATTTCTGGAAATTGTAGTTTATTGCTGAATTTTTGGATTTTAGAGCTTGTTGCTGAATTTTGACGTGCATATGTATGAACAGTGATGAAACAAAACTTTCAGTTCTCTGTCAGTACATGAACACATGTACTAATTAACTCATTGTCCCACTGTTTTTGAACTTTGTTTCTTTGAAACTAAGGGCATGTTTGGAAACGCTCCCGCTCCTGCTTTCAAACGGGTTTAGAAGTTGAAGCATAGTGAAACAAATTTTTTTTGAAGCGGAAGCATGTTTGGTGGTGATGATTCTGATATGAGAAAAATGAAAGTTGAAGCATGCAGAGCATGTTTGGTGGAACTGCTGATTTCCTAAAATGTGAAAGCAAAACGTGTTTGGTGAATTCAAATGATTTGAGATTCTGTTTTTTTTTTTCGATTTTAGATTGAATATAAGAAATTAATAAGTTCTACAATTAAAAAAAATAAAAATTGTATTGCACAAGGCCTCTCATTTGGATATTGTAAATAATTTTTTTATTTTTTAAAATTTTTTGTAGATAAATTCTAAATTATAATATTGTATTGCACAAGACCTTTGATTATAATATTTTATTTTGGGTAAAGTGCATAAAACCCTTCTCAACTATTGCCCCATGAGCACAAAACCCCCCTCAACTACAAAAGGGGCAAAACAAATCCCTCAACTATCCTAATTGGGTGCAATTTACCCCATCCCTATTGCAAAATTACAATTTTACCTTTAAAAAAATAAAATAAATTACTTTAAGAGATAATTAATATATATAAAATTCAAAAATCAATATATTAAAATTTGAAAAAATTTTAAAATTCGAAACAAATATATAAAATTCAAAATATATATATATGTAAAATTCAAAAACAATATGTTAAATTCCAAAAAAAATTAAAATTTGAAACAAATATGTAAAATTTTAATATATATAATTCAAAATTTTATATATATATATATATATATAATTCAAAAAATATATATTAAATTTCAAAAAAAATAAAAATTTAAAATTTATATATAATTTTCAAATTTTATATATTTTTCAAATTTTATATACTTTTTCGAATTTTATTTTTTGAAATATATATATTTTGAATTTTATATAATTTTCAAAATTTATATATATATATTTCGAAATTTATATACTTTTTTCGAATTTTATATTTTTTTTCGAATTTTATATATTTTTTAAAAATTTATATATATATTTGGAATTTTATATATTTTTCAAAATTTAAAATAATTTTTTGGAATTTTATATATTTATTTCTAATTTTATATATTTTTCAAATTTTATATATTTTTTTCGATTTTTATTTTTTGAAATATATATATTTTGAATTTTATATATATATTTTGAATTTTTTATATATTTCAAAATTTATATATTTTTTTCGAATTTTATATATTTTTTAAAAATTTATATATTTTTTTCGAATTTTATATATTTTTCGAAATTAAAAATATTTTTTTTGGAATTTTATATATTTATTTATAATTTTATATATATATTCGGAATTAAATATTTTTAAAAAAATTTATACACCTTGAAGCAAACCTAACATATTGCAAAGAATTTGGGAGCAATTGGGAGAATTTGGGAGCAACTTATAATGGGCCCCACTAAAAATAGGGATGGGAGCAAGTGAGGTTTTGTTCCAGCCTGCTTCCAGATTTTGGAAGCGGGAGCAACCAACCAAACAGCCCTGCTCTATGAACAGTAATTGAAGCAGGAGCAAAAACATGAAGCGGGAGCGTTACCAAACAAGCCCTAAACTTTCAATTCTTTGTCTTGTTTATTAATTGTTTCTCTAAAAATTGACTTTAATTATTTTCTGATTTGAATGATATTTTATTACCGATGGTAATTCGATGAAACCCGTTTATATCGTGGGGTGTTAATGATATTATAACTCGTCGCAGGTTTGGGGTGAGTTTGGTATTAATAATTTTTAAATGATGTGGTAATGGTATTAACCAAACCCAACCCGTTGTAGAATTTTTAACCCAATCTTAATCCCAATTGTAGGAAATGATTTCCAAAAAATAATAATAAATAAATAAAATCAAACTCAGCTATAGTTTAGATTGATGTCTAACCGAAATTACACCCTTATCAAATTGTTATGAAATATTAATCACGTCTAATATCTTGTTTGTTGGGAGGGAAAGAGCATCGCTGGATGAAATATAAGAAGAAAATTCTAGCTTTTTTTTTTTGTTTGGTAAGGAAGGAAAGGAAAAAAAAAATGCATAATTTTCATGCTTCACAAAATTCATGCGCTTGGACGAAAAACATGAGGAAAGGAAGACCGCCTAAAAAATACTCCTATCATACTGCTGGTGAATTAATTTTCTAGTTCAATAATTACAATAAGGGTAAATTACACTTTCATCCCCTGTTGTTAATATAAATTACACCCGCAACCCATGTTGTTTTGCTAATTACACTTTCACCCTTATTTGTTTCAATTACACCCCCTCATTTCTAGGTCAAACCCAGTCAACACAATTTTGGGATGCGAAATAACAAAATTACCCCTAAATATTGGTGAAGACATATTTGCCCACCCATAATGATGTTAAAAGACTGATATACCCTTCCTTTTACAAATTGTAATGGACCTATAGACCCATATTTCTCTCTCTTTCTCATTCAGCATAGCTCTCTCTCTCATTTCCATCTCTCTCAAGCTACGTTTAACCGGGAATTCCATGCTATCAAAATCATGACACAATCTTCCAAACATGGTAGAGAGGGAATATTTTGGATATAACATTTGGCTATAGTTTTATTTACACCCAAAATGAGCAAGCCGATTTTCAAAGCAACAAGCTGATTTCCAAACAAAGCGGGCCGATTTGGAGCTGAGGTGGGCCGAGAAGTGGCGACCAAGAAAGCCGAAGTTTCACTTTTGGAAAAATTCTAATATAATTAGGATTTGATTTTGATTTTAGTTTCTTTAGGAAATGATATGGTAGGATAAAATCGTATCTGTTTAAGATACTGATTTTGATTAGGTTTCAATTTCTTGTTGAACACTTCATTATTTTAGTATAAATAAAATAGAAGATCTCTATTTTAGAGGTCCCTGACCATCACAAAAAATTATTCATCCTTTTCAATATCATTTATTTTTCTTGCAAATTTCAATTATCGTTCATTTCAATTCTGTTATCGTGATTTTTTTTGGTTACCCAAAAGTCTTTTTTGTTGAGGCAATCATAACCCATTCATGTGAGTTGAGTTCTCTCTCGCACAAATTGCTTGATTCTATTCCACATGTTCAAAAGATATGAAAATTCGTTCCTTTTGAACCAGTTGAACTCCGTCACCGATTTTGGCACGCCCGCACCCTACGGATATGAAGAATATTATCGGTCCTACTATTCGACCGATGATTATTACTTTTCGGAATCCTACGAAAATCAAGAATATTATCGGCCCTACTATTCGGCCGATGACGAATATTATTTTCAGGAATGAATATATCTTGGTACGCCTAGTGGGACACCACTAGGTAGCCGAGAGAATTGCGACATGCCACCATTAACCATCTGGATTGAATCTATACAACATCGACAACAAGAGTTACAAGCTGAAATGGCTAAATTAAAGTAGGACTTTCAAAAGTCTAGTGATATGTTGAAGAAAAGACCCACGAATCCTCCAAGATACGGGGGGCAGCCGATGGCCAATTTGCGTAAACCGCCGTCAATTGAGAAATAAGCCACTGTAGCAGAAACAAAAGAGGTCGTCGAAATAATTCTTCCACAAAGTATTGATATTTCGGTTAGTAGTGAAGAGACTGCCGAATTTGTTCCTAAGGTGACTAAGAAATTTCATCTATTTCAAAGGAGTCTGTTGAATCAAGTCTGGCCATTTTCATAGAGGTTAATATTGATTTTGTTATGGACAAAATTCCAGTGGCCAATACTGAATTTAAATAGGACAATAACCACTTTATAGTGGTCGCAACTGCAACAACCAATGGGAGAGGTGAAGAGGCCAAAACTACAATTGTTAATCCTAGATTTAAAGTGGCCAAGTTTAATGTTTTCACAACCTATAAAGAAGAAGCGGATAAACTTAAATTAGCCAAGCACGAAACTTCACTTTTTATAATTTCAGTCGACACAACTAAAATTGTAAAAAGGTATAAACTTTCAAGAGTACTTGCCGCGAAAATATTCATGGATATTATGTCGTTCTTCGAATGGAATCGACAATAAGGTCAGCTAATATGACATTGCACCATAACTTGATTCCGACTGATTGTGTTCACCCCCCACTAGATGAATTGCAAAGCTCAATTGTTGGGGGTTTGTACTTGTTCATTGATCTAGGGTCAAAGAAAACCATGGACCTTTTACCTATTTAAGATTAGGATTTTGCTAAATAAAGGTCACTGTATTGTTGGCCCCCAAGGAATAAACAGCAAAACTAATTCATTAGTTTTTTTTCCAAGAATTGATTTTGGCTATTGACGTCCAAATCAGACTCGAGGGGCAAGGAAGATCAGAAGATATCGACCAAAGGTATTGGCTAAATTTCTTGAGGTCACAATTGGTGCTATAAAAATTGGGGATAGTCATTCCACACATTCTCGCCAATCTGGTGATGTTTGTTGTCGATTTCGAATAAAATTCGGCAAAGATTGGCCCAAGACCGCGGACACCGGTGACAACACTCGATCTTTGGGTGTGTTGAAGATGATGTGGTAGGCTCGAGAGTTATGGACAAGAAGTTTTCAGTTCGGTCTGGATCCATGAGTGAGAGATTAGATGAATAGAGTGTCGTTTGGAGAAGATGAAGTGGTAGGTGAATGACTTGATAAAGTTTGGTGGAACTGGTAACGAATTAAAGGTGAATTTTCGAAAGAGGGGTTAGGATTTAAGGTGTTGAAGATGGAATGGGAAAGAAAGGAATTTGGGATTTCTCTTGGCTTAAATGAAATGGTGTTGACGTTTTGGGTTTTCTAAAGAAAGAAATGAAATGGTCTATATATATACATTTGCTTAATGAAAATGATGGAGGTGGGAAGTTAAAGTGGGGCAAGTGTTGACTAAATAAAAGATGGAAAGTCTCGGCAACAATTGAGCTACTAGAAAATAATTTGATGCAAATAATTGGTGTTGGCATCATTTTGGGGCTAAATAAAAAATTCCAACTACCATATTTTTGAGCAAAAATGGTGTTGGAATTGGAGGGCATTGTTTACACCCAAAATGAGCAAGCCGATTTTAAAAGCAACAAGCCGATTTCCAAACAAAGTGAGTTGATTTGGAGCTGAGGTGGGCCGAGAAGTGGCGACCAAGAAAGCCAAAGTTTCACTTTTGGAAAAATTCTAATAGAATTAGGATTTGATTTTGATTTTAGTTTCTTTAGGAAAGGATATGGTAGTATAAAATCATATTTGTTTAAGATACTGATTTTGATTAGGTTTCAATTTCTTGTTGAGCACTTCATTATTTTAGTATAAATAAAATAGAAGATCTCTATTTTAGAGGTCCCTGACCATCACAAAAATTTATTCGTCATTTTCAATATCATTTATTTTTCTTGCAAATTTCAATTATCGTTACTTTCAATTCTGTTATCCTGCACTTTCAATACCAATTTATTTTTTATGCACTATTTCAATTCCCTGCAATTGCACTTTTCAATTCCTTTCGCGATTTGTTTTTGTTACCCAAAAGTCCTATTTGTTGAGGCAATCATAACCCATTCATGTGAATTGAGTTTTCTCTCGCACAAATCGCCTGATTCTATTCCACATCTTCAAAAGAGATGAAAATTTGTTCATTTTGAATCGATTGAACTCTGTCATCGGTTCTAGCACGCCCGCACCCTACGAATATGAAAAATATTATCGGTCATACTATTCGGCCAATGATTATTACTTTTCGGAATCCTACGAAAATCAAGAATGTTATCGGCCCTGCTATTCGACTGATGACGAATATTATTTTCTGGAGCGAACAAGTTTTTGTGTCACTGTGTTTGAACCTATCACTGGTGTCCTCATCATTGCAGTGAGAACTTGAAAGGAAAAGTTGTCCTCATTAATGGTGTTTCATCAGGAATTGGGGAGGTTCATTTATTATTATTATTTTTTCAAACGAGATGTCATACTTGGATATGATTTAAGTAGAAATAAATTCAGAGAAATATCCATACAAGGCAACACCATTAAGGTTCAATATTACCTCTGAACAAGGAAAAACAAATAAAACAGAACTCATGAGACTGCATGACAAAAGTTTTAATACTAAATATAAGGCAGAAAATTTCCAAGCATAAAAGCTTATTCATCCTCCTGGCTGCGCAACCTAACTAGCTTGTTGGTGACAACAACATCAAGCTGAGTAGCACACTCCACGATCTTTTTCCTCTTCGTCGTGGATACATTATGTGCAATCTCTGCATAATAAGTCCTGTTGTGCATCATCAGTACTTCAAGCTCTTTCACATTGTGAACTAAAGGGGGAAGGTTCATTTCACTTCTATAACCATACCTATTTTAAAGGGTAATTTGCTCTCACACCCCCTGAGGTATTGGTCAATTCCACTTATCAACCGGTCAACGCGATTGTCGTCCCAACAGCCCCTGAGGTTTCACTTTTGTTGCACTTACACCCCCTCACACCTTGTAAAAAGACCAGAATGCCCTTTAACTACTTAACAATGTCATCCAAATAATATCATGAGTAAAAACATAATTGGTGTCAATAAGTTTGGACCAAAGTACCCTTCCATTCTAATCCTATAACAATAGACACCACACATAAGAACAAACCCTAATTTTTAGCTAAATTTAATTTAATTAGTTAAAAACCCTAAATCACACCCCTCTAAACTGAAACCCTAAATTGAAAATTCTAAATTAAACCCCTAGATTAGACCCAAAATGAACCCCTAAATTAAACTCCAATTGGAATCCCCTAAATTGAAACCCATAAACTCAAACCCCAAAATTAAGACCCCTAAATTGAAAGACATCACCAAATACCCATCAAAGACCTTTAAATCAGTTGATATAATTCAATATCAAATTAAAAAAAAAAATGAAGAGGAAAATCATTTTGAACTACACTGTTGTCGTTCACCGCCACAAGCTCTGGGAAATTGAGCCTGGCGGTGGGACCCCAGAAGTAGAACACCGCTGTGTCTTACGCACGCGCTGCCCTTACCGGCGTCGCGTATGAACCCTACCAGATTCCCCCACTTCCTTCTCCTTATTCCACTTTAGTGTCTCTCCATCATCTTTTTCTCTCTCAATAATATATATTTATATGTATGTATATACATATAGAGATCAAGAAGAAATTAGAGAAAAAAATATAAAATGATAAAATATTTACAAAAACAAACTTAGAGAAAATGAGGTACAATGCAAATTCAGAAAATAATAGAGATTACATACACAAGGAAAGATCTGTGCACTCTATGGTTTACTCTTTGGAATCGGCCATAATTAGATCGAGAAGATCAAGGAGAAAACCCGTTTTGTGTGGGTTTAGATGAGACAAACAGATACAAAACCGGAAAAAATTGAGAGGAAACGAAACTTATGAGCTTCAGATCATAGAAATTAAATCACACACTAGAAGGAAGATGAAGAAGAGCAACTCTAAAGCCATGGTTTGGGTGTAGATAAGAGAGATACAGAGCAACCAAAACCATGAGTGGGAGAATGTGATGTGGGGTAACTTTTGGGATAGGGGTATATTACACCATTCAAATGTGATATTTATTAATAAAACATATCAAAACAATAAAGGGTATTAGAGTCATTTCACGCCCTAGGGGGTGTCATTGTCCAAAAACACGTTGACCGGCCGTTGACTGCAATTGACCTAAACCTCAAGGGGTGTCATTGCAAATTACCTTATTTTAAATTATTTACTTCCTCCGTCCCACAATAGTTGTCCAATTTAAACTTTTTAACATTTTATTGATTTGAGTTGACTAGTGTGCAATTTCCAATTTTGCCCTTAATAATATAGTATTATGGTGGGGTCTGGTATTTGTTTAAAGTTAATGAAAGAAGTTGGAGAAAGTGGAAGGTTAAATTGCATTGGAATTCGAACTTGACAGTATTTTGGGACAAGTAAAGTTGCAATAGTGGACAATTAATATGGGACAGATGTAGTATTAGTTATTTTTGGGTAAATCTCACTTACACCCCTCTGATTTGACCATATCCCAACAACACCCCCTCTACTATGGAATATCCAAGGTACACCCCCTGTCAGTGACGGCCGTCAGACCAACTAACGGATTTATGTGAAATGTCTATTTTGTACTTCAATATTTTATTACTTTAACATTTTTAAAATGATAAATCCCACTTACACCCCATCTAGTTTGCCTATATTCCAGTTAAACCCCCTCTGGTTTGCCTATATCCCACTTACACCCCCTCTGGTTTGCCTATATCCACTTTTTATAGATATAATATTTAATTTAAATTAAAAATTAGAAAAATATAAAGTTCTCTAATTTTAAAATGTTAATAATATAAACATTAATTATATAGTTCATTTTTAAAAATTACAAAAAAAAGTTATTTAATTTTAAATCTAAGTTAAGAGAATATATAGATATATTATTTAGTTGAAATAAAAATTCAAAACAAATTATAAATTTTTTTAATTTTAAAGTGTCAAGGATGTATAAATTTATTATTCAGTTCAAATTTAAAATTAAAAATTTTTGACATTTTGTAATTTTAAAATTAAATCAAGAGTATGTTGGAATTTTCAAGAAGACAAGGGGTTAAATAAGTCATTTGACTACAAAGGGCAAAATAGACCATTTATCACCTTTTTACTAATGATATCATCACATAACGGTCAACAACTAACGGTTACTAACGGAGGGGGGTGTTCGATACACGGAACCAAAACTGAGAGGGTGTAACTGAGATATATCATAGTAGATGGGGTGTAAGTGGGATATGGTCAAATCAGAAGGAGTGGAATTGAGATTTACCTTTTTTTTTTTTTTTTTTTTTTTTTTTTTTTTTTGATTTTCTATTCATATATATGACATATGAAATTAAAAAGCAACTCATAAAGGTTGCCGATAAAGCTTCACCAATTGGCCCCAATTTGGTACTCTGTATTTTTTCGCCCCTCACACTCTCTCTCTATATTGACAGACAGAGAGAGGGAGAAAAACATGGTTGTGTGTATGATGTGAAGAGAGATGCACACGTACAATAGGCTACCTATCAACGGTCACAACAGCCCATCGCCGCTCCGGTGGCCAAGGCTCCGCCACGGACGGACCCAGCATGGGCGGTTCACCGCTGGAATGCTGTTCTACATGGGAACAGTTTCGTTCGAGCACCGTCCGGCACCGGGGTCTGTCTACTGGAGTCTGCAGGTGTACCGTGTACGCCAAGCTTGGGTTTCATATGATTCAAATTCTCTCTATGTATACACAGACATTCATATACACACATTGATTTGTTGATGTGATGGGATTCAATTGAGATATGTTATGAATATTTTGGTTTAGGTTCAAGGGCAAATGGGTAATAACACAATATGCAATATTTTTTAATTAAAAATAATTTAAAATGTATGGGTATAAGTGTTATTTTTCCTTTTTAGGGGGTGAAAGTGTAATTATCAAAACAATAGGGGATGTGGGTGTAATTTATATTAACAACAAGGGTGAAAGTATAATTTATCCTTACAATAATATAGATATTTATAATTAGGGTAAAGTACACTAAACCCCATGTACTAATTTTTCTCTCTCAACTATCCCCCTGAACTAACTGATGACCCTTTGAACTATCAAAAACTTTCAATTTACTCCATTCCATTATAACACCGTTAGTTAAATTATGATAATTTGCACTCAAATTTCCTGAAGTTTCCTTCAATTCCACTTGCCCCCTAAGATTTTATTTTCCTTGTAATGACACCCCCTAAAGGGGAGAAATGACCAGAATGCCCTTGTATTGTCTCCCTTATTTCATAAGATAAATATCTAAGTGCTGAAATTACCTCCATGCCCCAAGATGAAAACCATAATATATATATAACAACTATTCTAAAATGTGAGGGGTTGAGAATATTTTCAAATATTTTCTTCAAAATAAAAATTAATGAATCAATATGTATTAGTTGAAGTGCAACTCTAAGGAGTATGTCAAAATGATATAGAGTAAAAGAAAATGGGTTGTAAATATTTCAATACTTTTAAAAAATAATAATAATTAATTAATATGCATTGCTTGAAATATAACTCTAATGAATATTTCAAAAGATATACGACAAGGGGTTATAAATATTTTGATATATATATATTTTAAAAAATTAATTAATTAATATATTTTAATTGAAATGTAACTCTAATGAATATTTCATAAGATATAGAGCAAAAGATATAAGACAAATATATTTCGGCAAGGAAAAATAATATAACTTAAAATACAGAAATCTGTATATTTATTTATCTATCTATATACTACTAATAAAAACACAAGGACTGTCTAATATTTTGATTCATTATCACCTTTTACAATATAAAAAATTATAATAAGTAAAGTTTGACATTATTTAAAGTGTAAGGGCTTAAATTAACTTTACAAAAATAAAAATAAATAATAAACCATTTGTCATATTTTTATAAAAATATAAAAAAATACAATAATTAAAATTTGTTATTATTTTACAGTGTAAGGGCTTAAATTAATTTTACACAAAGAATAATAAATTATAAACCATTTGTAACATTTTTATATATTTATCACATCTTACAATACAACAAAAACTATAATTAAAATGTATTACTACTTGTTTAAATTGTAGGAGTTGTATATTATTTATTTAGAAAATAAATTAAATTATATGAGCTCACAAATATTTTATACATGTATCACATTCTAAAATACAAAAAAAAGAAAATCATAAATAAAGTGTATTATTATTATTTAATGTAAAATGTCACAATATTAGTTTTAGGGAAAAATAAAAAATTAATAACTTTTGGGGCCTATATTACAAAAATGACAATTTTGAAAAAATAATTTAAAAAATGTGATAATATTTCAAAAATCATTGTATCCAAAGTACTTAAAAAAGTTTTCAAATTGAGCTTAAGACGCAAGGATTGTTTGGTCAATTAATTTAGCTAACATGTCTTTTACACTAAAGCAAGGACACAAGAGTCATTTCATGGGGTCTTCACCTCTTCAGGGGATGTCATTGCAAAAAAAATAAAATCTCAGGAGGCGAGTGCAATTGATTGAAATCTTAGGAGATCTGAGTGCAAATTATCCTAATTTAATTAACGGTGTTATAACGGAATGAAATGAATTATAAAAGTTGAGATAATTTAAAAAATTGTGTAAAAAATATAATTCAAGGGATTAGTCGAGAGATAGAAAATAATATAGGAGATTTAATGCACTTTACCTTGTAATTACGATGGTAAAGCCAATTCATGGTCTCCATTTTATTCGATTTTTTTTCCTCAACAAACCATAAGCTAATTCATTATTATTTATTTTTTGGAAAAAAAAAGAAAAATAAAACACACACTCCCCTTGTTTTCTTTCCTATTCATTTGCCTCTGGCTCCCACTACTAACACCTCCCTCCCTCCCTCTCTCTCTCCCTCTACACGCCGCCGTTCTCTATTTTCCGGCACCGGAGGTAAGTTCTTCATCTCTGTCTTTTTCTCTCCCTATATATATACATATATACTTATGTACACACAAACATATATATATATATATATATATTTATATCTCAAATTAAGTCACCAAAAATTTAATCTTTATACACTATGTAACCTCTATCTTTTGCTAGATTTCTAATTTC